>JAYESD010000006.1:32278440-33478440 GCA_036927565.1 Tuctoria greenei | reverse complement strand
GGGGCCCTGTGCGGCCGCACGGGCTGCACGCCCCTGGCCCCGGGCCTGGTAAGAGTAACAAAATGTAACTTAACTAAGATTCTAGCACATGAATTGCTAAATTGTCAAACAGTCATATCAAGTGCCAACTTTTTAAATACATTCCACTCTCTCAAGTCTCGTTCCACTGCCTCCTATCGCGACAAGCTTGATCTTCCTTAGCGAGTTAGAATTTTCTTGATCTACGAGAATTTGGAGAATTGAGGTTGAATTCACCTGGGAAAGAGAGAGAATAGAAGGTATACCACGTGTCTAGAACTCCAAAGAACAAGAGTTTGGAGGCAACACTTGGATCCTGACGATTTAGGGTTGGTGAGAAAGAGTTGAGGGTGAATTGGTGATGAGGAATGCAAAGTCGATGAAGATATTGATTGCTTGATCCTTCTTCGCGATCTCCTCCTCCTCCTTGCTGCTGGATCTACCCTTGGTGGCGGCTCCCACGAACTAGGGTTTGGTGGTCTTTCAATTGTGGCAAAGAGATGTAAACGTGGGGTGTTGGGTTGTTTATATAGGGGTGGAGGGTTAGGGTTGGGTGGATTTCGTGTTCAAGGCGGTGGAGGCCGTGTAGGGGTCCCACATGGGCTCCAAAAAGTTTTGACACAACGTCCTTGGGCCCACTTAAGGTAAAAACCCAAAAGCAAGTCGTAAAAGAAAAGATTGAATCAGAGTCACGAACACCGGACAAGTCGCACAAGACTGGACTAGTCCGATGGCTAGTCAGAGAGAAATCAGACAAGTCTGGACAAATCGAACAAGTCCAACATTAGCAGGGGAAAGCAAACAATTTCAGCGGAAATCGGACAAGTCCGGAGACTTAGCAAAAATTTTAAAGGATAAGATTATTGGACTAGTCCGCAATGGACCGGACAAGTCCGAAAATGGAACAAAGACTTTTCGGACTAGTCTGCAGTAAAACGGACAAGTCCGGAGTCTCAACAGAGGGGTAACCGGACTAGTCTGGGGTACAAATCGGACAAGTCCGCACTACCCAAGAAAAACTACAGAGAGTTAGACCAGACTAGTCCGGGATCCATGTCCGGACAAGTCCACTCTTACAACAGGTTTTAATTGGCTCTATGATTATAATTCATTTTAAACTTATTTCTTTTTGTGTTGCTTGATGTTAAACATGTACAAGAATGTACGCAATGCATGATGGATAAAAATGAGGGTGTTAGAAACCTACCTCCCTTAAAATGAATCTTGCCCTCGAGATTCGACGTAGAAGGAAAAAGATAGGGAAAATCTATCTTGAGATCATCCTCCAGCTCCCAAGTTGCTTCCGATTTTGTATGATACTTCCATTGTACTTTGCACCATCGAATGACCTTGTTTCTTGTGACCCTCTCCTTGGTTTCCAAGATTTTGGTCGGTTGCTTGGCATAAGTCAAGTATGCCTCTAATTCTAATTCTTCCATTGGCACTTGTTCTTACGGTACCCTTAAGCACTTCTTGAGCTGTGAAACATGAAACACATCATGGACATTGGAAAGATGTGCGACATCTCCAACTTATATGCCACTTCCCCTCGTTTGTCCAAAATCTTGAATGGTCCAATATAGCGAGGTGCTAACTTGCCTCTCACAGTAAACCTCTTATGACCTCGCATTGGTGACACTTTGAGGTAAATGAAGTCTCCCACTTCAAAGGCTAGGTCTCTCCGTCTATTATACGCAGATCTTTTTTGTCTTGATTGGGCGGTCCTCAAATTTTCGCGGATTATTTGTACTTGTTTTTCAGCTTCTTGCAACACATAAGGTCCAAATACTTGGTTCTCCCCCGTCTCATTCCAAAACAAGGGTGTCATATACTTCCTTCTATATATTGCTTCATATGGTGACATCTTCAAACTTGCTTGGTAACTATTGTTATATGAGAATTCTGCATATGGCAAGCTTTTGTCCCAAAATTTTCCATGCTTTAAAGCACAAGCTCTTAGCATGTCCTCTAAAATCTGATTCATTCTCTCGGTTTGTCCATCGGTTTGAGGGTGATATGCTGAGCTGAAATTCAACCTTGTACCCAATGCTTCATGCAATTTCTGCCAGAACTTAGAGGTGAATTGAGAACCTCAATCCAAGACTATTTTCTTTGGAACTCCATGTTAGAACACAATATGCTGCATATATAGGTCTACCAGGTGTATTGCAGTATACTTGGTCTTGACAGGGATGAAGTGAGCTGACTTGGTTAACCGATCCATAATAACCCATATTGAGTCATACCCGGACTGGATTTGCGGTAATCCAACTATGAAGTTCATACCGATTTCTTCTCACTTACATTCCGGAATCTTCAATGGCTGCAATAATCTGGCTAGTCTTTGATGTTCCGCCTTCACCCGTTGGCACACATCACACAACGCTACATATTCAACTATGTCCTTTTTCATGTTAGCCCACCAATAACATGTCTTCAAATCCTTGTACATCTTCGTACTACCGGGGTGAATTGAGAAAGGTGAGTCATGTGCTTCCTTAACCAGTCCATACCAAGTATAATGTCCAATCATTGAGAATCCAAAACAATGAGGTTGACAAAGAAGTCTACCCCCTTATTCTAAGACTTACTTTTGGACATATTATATTTTTCCTCATCTCCCATGTAGCTTCATCCAAAATAGTGAACCTTCTTGTTGTGTCCATCTTCCATTAGCGTAGAGGTTGAGCGAGATAGGAAAGAGAGATAGAACGAATCCCCAACTATATGCATCAAGGAATATGAAACTAAGCAACTACCTATACTAGCCTACGTGGATGTGGCAAACGCTAAAGCATCCCACAATTATCTACTAAGCACACAAGCAACATATATAGCAAACATCACACCAAACAAACCACAACGTTTCCTGAGTGTTCCTATGTGCTCTAAAGTGTTCGTTATATCTAGGTTGCATCCTACGGTCAACCTGTGTCTTTGATACCAATTTGTGACACCCGATTCTGAAAAATGAACCAAATGCAGTATATGTGTGTCCAGGATGTTTAACATACATATAAAAGTGATTCAGAAATGATAAACAGATAATTACCACAACTCAAATTATTAAATAAGTACTTTTATTACATTATTCAGATAATTCTCAACTTACAATTCTAATGATCATTAAGGATAATACTACTACATCGAAAATAATCTAATTAAGCAAACTGAGCGATGAGGGTAGCGCGGCTCCAAGCAACACCACAGGCAAAACTGATGGCAACACACAGCCTAGAACTCCTCATTAACGTCATTATACTCCCAATCCTGACCTGCAACTGTTGGTGGGGGAATTGCAAGGGTGAGTCCATGTCATATTCAACAAGTGTGGAAAGTATGACATGTAGATTAATCAAGGCATGATAATAAACAATGTCTAATTGCTTAAAAGTACATTTAAAACATGTAAAAAGCATTATACTATGTCTATGTGAAGTAATCCCATCATATCCCACATAGTTAACATAATATGAATCCATCATGATCATCCAAGTTCATTTATCATAACTCGATCGATAACCATAACCATAACCAACCATCCCAAAATCCCAAGTTTCCTCTAATCATGGAAGTTGTCCAGGTGCTCATAACCGGGAGCACGGCTATCATGATAGTATTTAACACTCTGCAGAGGTTGTACCACTTTACCCATAAGTTCATGATTTCATCACTATCGGAGTCTCTTTCCGGCAATTCTCCTGGTACTGCCGTTAGCAACCCGCGGAGTTCATAGTTCGATTGTGAGCACGCATAGATTCAAACCAAGATGGTGATTTGACACAAGGATTTACGTGGTTCGGGCCTCCTGAGCATAATACCCTACTCCACGGGTGTGTGTTGTTGTTGTATTGAGCATCTGAGCGCTTGTGTGTGAAAGACCAGCGTCACTCCCAGGAGTCCCCTGTGTATCGCTCGGCCAATCCTTTTATAGTACAAGGGATGGTTGTTACATCATTAGCCTGGTCCGACATGTGGCCCTGGCGGTTACTGATGCCTAATACAAAGTTAAATGTGTTTAATTCCTCTTAATAGCGTGGTAACGCCCTTTAATGGTGGTGTTACTGGTATTAAGAGTCATCCGATCGTGTGTCATTAAGGTAGCATTAATGACACTTAATCAGGTCTTGAAGTCTTTAATGTTCCTTGAAGGTCCGTGCCGTTGGAGGTCCACCAATTTGCCTGTTGAGGTTGGAGGTCCGACGGTTGGACGCGTGGCAGCTCCGGAGCTTGCTGTCTTGGACGAGTAGGTCTGATACTGTTGTACATGTGTCGGTACCAGAACTTCCCTCTGTCGGGGGTTAGGTCCGGGGGTGCCACACATGTATCTAGCCGGAACATTCCCATGTAGGGATTGTAGCTCCGGTTTTAACATACACGTGGCGGCACCGGAACTAACCATACGAGGGAGGCAGGTCCGGTTCCGAGTGACATGTGGAGCCTTCGGGGGTCTTCAACGCAGATGTGTGGAGTTCCTTTGAACTCTTTGCAGTTCCAAGGGGTATCCGGTACACAGGGTACCGACACTGGCCCCCTGGGCCCACCTCTGGGAGAGACCTTTTGGGTTAAGTCATTTTGCTGGAGGTGGGTCCATCTTTCGATTTCTGCGCCGTGTCTTCAAAGGTGCTGTTGAGGTAGTGGTTCGTAGTTAAACCATCGCTGCGTGGCATCTTCAGGACGTGGGAGGTGAGATCTGCGCGTGCGGAGCTCACGCAACTGAAGGTCGCCGGTTCCCAATACAAAAATCATATCGGTTCTGCGCGCCCTGTCAGGCCGCCGCCCTCGGGTTTCCCGCCTCTCATCATGACAACTGTTCGCCTGGGGTAAGGACCTCGGCTCGATCGCCTAGGTGGCCCCGGGCCCCTTTGTCATTGGCAGGGTGAAATTTTTGAACTGTATCCTTGGCCCTTCTGCGGTTTCCATCCAAGCATTGCGGGGGCTTACTTAAGAAGGAAAGCGCGCACAGTTTGGGGGATTCCTTACGCCTTCATTTAAACTTGCGCTCAAATCCTCCAAACTTTTGCTTGCTTTTTCTCTCTCGCCCAGCCGTGCTGCGATGGAGTTGGGTCTCCGCAAGAGCCGTCTCACAATCGATTACGATTTGAAGAAGGTCCGAACCTACATGGGGTGGTCCAACGACTCCTTCAACCATCTGGTCCGCGCCGGCAAGCTCCTGTTCAAGAAGAAGCGCGCCGACGACATGGTGTACTTCTCTGCGTACGCCATGGTGGGACTGATCCCACCTTTCTCAACTTTCCTCTTGATGCTATTAGACTTTTGTGGTCTGCAGTTGTACCATCTTGGCCCTCACTCCATTCTTCTTCTGTCCACATTTGTCCACTTCTGCGACATGTGGGTGGGTATTCCCCCCTGCGTCGAGCTTTTTCGTACCTTCTTCACCATCCACACTACCGGCAAGAGTGACGAGTATCTTGGCTTCTACTATTTTGTGAAGCGCAAGAAATGCCCTCACAAGTACTTGAGGTCGTTTCCTTCCGGCAAGTGGGACTACTGGAAGAATGATTGGATTATCGTCAGGACAGAGGAGCACGAGAAGCTGGAGCTGCCTGAGGGTCTTCCCAATGTTGACACGGATGCATGGAGTGAAGCTCCGGTGCTGTTAGAGGCCTTCAACCCTGCCTTGACCAGGATCCGCCAATGTGTGGAAGGAGGGGTGACCCCCAGACGGTCTTCTGCAACTTCCTGGTCAACAGGTGGGCTCCGCTGAAGAAGAGAGAGAAACTCGTCTGGGCCCTCAACAGCGTGATGGACGATGACCGGATTGAAACCGGTCTGAAGTCCATTTTGGAAGGCGCTACTTTGGAGCTTCATCTCAAGAAGTTCCAACATGGCATTGATGTCGAGGGTGAAGACTTATCTCCGCCAGCGGCTTTCCTCCCTTTGAACATGGAGGCGGAGTTTAGCAGGGAGCTCCGGAGGAAGATGCCAATTCTTGACGACCTCAATGTGGTAGATAGGTGTTCGACCTCCAGATTGGTGATCCCCGGAGCTTCCGAGGGTGGCCCTGCTTCCGTCTCGAGATAGAGGGCTGAAGTCATTGGCAAGGGCAAAGAGTTGGCTGAGCCCTCCAGCTGAAAGAGGAAGTTGAAACACTCTGGCAGGGGGTCCGTTAGACCTGCTCCTTCCACAACAGCTCCTTCTCCCTAGCGGGGGAGATCTTCGACGGTGATGCCAACTCCAGCATCGGCGACTTCCCGGGACGCCAGCTCTGGCCGTGTGACTCCGGCACCAGGGCCAGTTAAGGGCTCTAGGTCCGAGGGTCCTTCTCCGTCAAGGGGGGCCCCCACCGAGATGTCACTGACGGCAGCAGCAAGCTCCGGAAGGCCTTCCGGAGTTACTTCACCAGTCGCGACTTGGTCGGGCTCTGAGCGTCCGGTGAAGTGGTTCCGCCCTAGCTGGAGCGGGGGCCTTCCAAGGTAAGTTTGATTTTTTACCTCAGTTTGTCATTTTTGCTGTAATCATATTTTGAGTTTCTTTATCCTTCATCCACAGGGCATCCAAAAAAGGGGTTGAAGCTCTGATTTCTGTGACAACAACTGATGGTGTGCGAGCGAAGGCTCCAGCTCCAATTCCAGTGCCGCCCCAAGTGGTGGCTGAGGTCGCGGCAGCTCCGGCGCCAGCTGTCGTGGTTCTTGACCTCGACTCATCTCCTGATGCTCCCGTGGTAGCGCCGCACCACGGGAATGAATATGTACCAGCGGCACCAGCTCCGGAGGTTGAAGTTCTGGTTTTGGATGCTGCGATGATGGATACTCCGGCTTCAGAGCCGGAGGTAGCTGCAGTTCCAGCCTTAGAGCTGGATGTTACTGAAGCCCCAACGGCGGAGACGGTGGTTGATGAAGTTTTGGCGCCTGAACCGGTGGAGGTCGAAGCACCGGCGCCTGAACCAGCAGTGGAGGAGGCACCAGCATCAGAGCCGAAAGTGGCCTCAGCTCCGGCCGAATCTTCAATGCCTGCCCAAGAGGTGGTAGTTCCAGAGGTACCTGTGCCTGAGCCAGGGTGTCAAGATGAAGCGACCAGTCCCTTGCCTGAGGGACCAGTTGATGACGACCTGGCAGCAGGACCTACGGAGCCGACTCCGGAGTAGAAGCTTCCGTTGTAGGACCTTCCTCGGCGGCGACCGAGGCTATCCCGGAGGGCGTCCCTAGTGCCGCGGAAGCTCAGGGGACCACTCTTGTGGAGTGGGACCCAATTTTTGTTATGGAGAACCCGCTGGAGTCAGCGGAGAGGACCCCGACAGGTCTGGAGCCGATGCCTCTGTCGTTATCTATCGACAACGCCTATTCCAGCCTTCGTCAGGTACAACTTGCTTTTTATCACAACAGCAAGGCCCTCGAGGTGGAGCGCCAAACCCTTAGGAGGTGGCGCAACCGGCTCCAATTCGAGACCAAGCTGGCGCAAACAAGGCTGGCCGACGATAATGAGTGGGTCAAGAGGGAGAAGGCCCGGATGGAGTACTAGGGCCAGCTGCTGGACGAGAGGGAAAGCATGGTGCGATCCCTCGACAACCAGTTCTGGTCTATACACGAACAAGTAGTGGCTGCTAATGAAGCAGCGAATGATCGCCAGGAGAAGCTCAGTGCCATCCACGGCAGCTTCGTCAAGTGCCGGGAGGCTCTTGAGGAGCAGGAGAAAAAGCTCGAAGATGAAGAGCAAAAACTCCTAGAGCTGAGGGATGACCTCGTGAAGAGGGAGGAGGAGCTTGCCAAGAGGCTGGCTCTGGGAGACAAGAGCCTTGCAGAGTGCACCAAGAAGCTGGAGGAGCTCTGCGAGAGCGAGGAGAAGAAGGCCTGGCAGCGAGGACAGGACCTCACTAAAAGGGAGAACGAAGTCGCTGCTAGGGAGAAGAAGGTGCGGGGCCGGAGAGAGACCTGATTGACCGCCAAAACAAGATCCACGTCCGGGAAGAGGAGCTTGCCAACCTCGAAAGGCAAGTTGCTGAGAGGATTCAGCAGCACGCCAAGGAGGTCGAGCGCCTTGCCCAGGAAGGTTCGGAGCTTGCGGCGACCAAGAGGTCCTTGGAAGAGATGCGAAGCTCAAGGGCTGCGGAGTCCCAACAAGTATGGGACTTCTTTGGCAAAGCCAATGACGCGCTGACACAGCTGGGCTTTAGTCCCGTGCATCCGGACGATCCGGAGCCGGACCTGGACCATGCGCTGAAGGCGTTGAGCTCGGCTGGCAACAAACTCAACAAGATGGGCGATGTCATTGCGGATCAGTTGGAAACTGAAGGAAAATCCCTTGCACAGAACGTTGCAGAATACATGCTGATGTGCTACACAAGTAGGGATCCTCATTTCCCACTAGATCCGGTGCTTGAAAGTCCCATCGATGGTGAGGGAGATGCTGCCAAGACCAGCATGTCGGAGGTTGCCCAGAAGGTTGCCTCGTTCTTCCATAGGATTTAGGACTTTCTCCTTATAGCTCCTACTTGTATCTTCTCTTCTTTTCCTCAATTTTGTAATCTCTTGTCTTCAAATGAATGAAATCCAAGAAATTTATGGATTTCATTTTTTATCTTCAACCTTTGTCTCACTTGGCCCCCTGGTAGATGTACACAATTTGATTGCGAACATGTACCAAATGGACATAGCTTTTTGTTGAAGACTTGCGTGTCCGAAGTCATTGATAGCAGGGCCCCCTGAGGTTGTCGGAGCTTAGTAGCTCCGGTAGCGACCACTGTCAACACGTAGAGTGTCGATAGCAGACCCCATTGGGGTGTCCTTCTACCATCTTTTCTTCACGTCAACGACTGGCCCCCTGGGTTTGTAGGAACTTGATAGCTCTGGCGATGCCTACTATCAATGTTCAAAACATCGACAACGGGCCACCTTAGGGGATGTTGAGGCTTTGATAGCTCTGGCATCATCCACCATTATCATGAGATTTTATTTTTCCTGCACACTGAAGTCAAGAAAAACAGTAAAATCCATTTCTTATCTATAGCTCATTTGCGGCTTACTATTCCCGAAAGAAATTTTTAGGTCGACAACAATTCTTTATACAATAAAGTGCATTTGTTTATTTTCTCCAGGTCCGATCGTTTTCTGGACTCACCTTACTCAGGCCTGTCGGGGTGTAGAGTGGCGTACTTAGGGTGCAGGACCAGGCTAAGTCGATAGCACACTCCGGACCTAGATTGTCTTGGCGTTCAGGCGAGTAGGCCATTCAACAATGTTAAGACCCGAAAGAATTAACAATGCAACTTGAATTATATATGAATTGTTCGAGCTAAAGTTTCTTAAGAATTGCACAACTTTGTTATAGACAAGAAAGAGAAAAATAAAAACAATGAGCCTGTACAAAATAAATGCACGTGGAGTCTGTTTCCACATAATGATGTCTTTCATTATAGGTTTGAGGTACAGGGGAAACAAGTACACTCTTAGGGTACGGAACCAGGCTAAGTGTGTTGCATTTCTTGCTTGACCGAGGGTAACTAGCTACACTTTTAGTTCTGAGACTGTGTCAAGTGTAGCTTGAACTTTGCGGACCTTCCGGGAAAGGTCCAGCTGTTCTCCCGGAGGAACTACCCGACTCTGTGCAATGACACTATAACATACATCATATGTAATTACAGACCCACCTCCATGATATTAAGCGTAGAACTTACGGAGGTGCTCAATGTTCTAAGGATCAGGGAGCGGTGTTCCATCCTCAGTTGCCAAGCGAACGCATTCAGGACGGGATACTTTGATCACTCGGAAGGGTCCTTCCCAACTGGGGGAGAGTTTGTTTAACCCTTCTCGAGTTTGTATTCTCTATAGCACCAGATTGCCTTCCTCGAGCTGTCGGTTATGCACATGCCTTTGGTGATAGCGCCGGGGCGCTTGGCGATATCGTGCATTTCGATTAGCTGCTCGACACCTTCCCTCTTCGACGAGGTCAAGGTCTTTACGCTGGAGTTGGTCCTGCGTGGCTTCGTCGAAGGTCCGGACCTGGAGTGACCCCAAGGTGATTTCCGGAGGAAGGACTGCTTCAGCTCCGTACACCAGGAAGAAGGGTGTCTCTCCAGTTGACCGGTTTGGAGTTGTCCTGTTTGCCCACAAGGTGGGCTGAAGCTCTCCAATCCAGTTGGCTCCATGTTTTTTCAGGTGCTCATATGTGCGCGTCTTGAGTCCTTCATCGACTTTTTGTTTCCCTTCCTTTTGACGGAAATGATCTTTTTCCCAGCGCTTGTTGTAGCGCTCGGTGAGGTTCTGGACCTCTCGACAGTTTTCCAAGTTGTGCTTGTCCGTCTTGTGTACGGGACACCACATCTGGAGCTGCCACCGTCTTCAGATGACAGCAGAGGTCGTTTTTCGGGGTGTGGCCCCCGGCCACCTGGAGCTGCAGCAGCTGGAGTAGTAGGTGTGTCAACCGACAGCTTCTTCTTGCCGTTGGACCTTTTCTTCTTCTTGCCACTCCCGGAGGTGGTGGCTTCACCCTTGGAGGATTTTTTGTTGGCCTCCATAGGTGGTTGGGAGTGCATTTCACGGCCCTCCGCAGCCTTGGCACACTTGTCTGCCAAGCTGAAGAGTTCCATGACACTGGTGACTTCCTTGGTTGCCAGCTTCTCCAGCATTTTCTTGTCTCGAATGCCCTGTCTGAATGCTATAATAACAGAAGTGCTTGAGGTAGAAGGAATGGTATTTTGTACCTAGGAGAACCTCTGGATGAAAGATCACAAGGAATCTCCCCCTTTTTGCTTGACAACAAAAAGATCTAGTTCCGTGCCTGGTCGAGTGTATGAGCTCCCGAAATTGGCGGTGAACTGTTGGCACAACTCCGCCCAACTGTTGATGGAGTCAGGTGGTAGGCTCATGAACCAAGACCTGGCGGTCCCAGTCAAAGCCACAAGAAAATAATTGGTCATCACAGCCTCATTGCCTCCAGCCGCAAGGATAGTGGTGGAGTAGGTTTGAAGAAATTTGGCGGGATTGACAGTCCCGTCAAATTTCTCCGGCAGGTGAGGCCGGAACTTCTGCGGCCATATGACCATGCGTAGGTGCATGGCCAAGGCAGAACTGCCTCCTCCTACTCCCTCAGGAGCAGGACTGTCCCAAGCCTCTCGCCTCTCGCGAGCACGCTCAATGTGGACACGACCATCTTGTTGCCGGTAACGACGATCAAGCTCCGCCCGGAGGTCGTGAGTCAAAAGCCTGGTTACCGTGTGAGTACGCCGTGCCCTGGAAGGCAGCGATGTCGCCTGTTGAGATGCAGCACGCCTCCTATGCTGCGAAGCGTGTGGACCAAGTCTACACGACAAGGTCCGATGCTGAGATGGGGCCGCCCCGAGGGGGGAGGACCTTGATTGCTGATGCCATCGGCTGCTGCTGCAACTAGATGTTCCACATCAGCTCTCCACTGCTCCATCGCACCCTGGGGTGCTCCTGGAGGCGGTGGACGTTGGAGAAGAGCACGCACAACATTAAGCGCATGTTCAAGGTTGTTGTTTTCCGATGCAGTGATCGACGCGGACGCCCCATCTCGACGTCCAACTTGATTTGCCGGAGCGGATGGTGGTGGCGGTGGCATGATTCCTACTGGAGCCATAGCACATGCTGGCTGCTGCATGTTGGAGGGATTGCCTCCAGTAGGTTGCACAGCATGGTTACCGCTGGATGATCCAGCAGCAAAATTCACCATCTTTGAATCTCGGGCGCCCCTACCTGGCGCGCCAATTGTCGGAGTCTCTTTCTGGCAATTCTCCTGGTACTACTGTTAGCAGCCCACGGAGTTCTTAGTTCGGTTGTGGGCGCGTAGAGATTCAGAACAAGATGGCGATTTGACACGAGGATTTACGTGGTTTGGGTCGCCTGAGCGTAATACCCTACTCCATGGGTGTGTGTTGTTGTTGTATTGAGCGTCTGAGCACTTGTGTGTGAAAGACCAGCGTCACTCCCAGGAGTCCCTTGTGTATCGCTCGGCCAGTCCTTTTATAGTACAAGGGCTGGCCGTTACATCGTTAGCCTGACCCGACATGTGGTCCTGACAGTTACTGATGCCTAATACACAGTTAAATGTTCTTAATTCCTCTTAATAGCGTGGTAATGCCCTTTAATGGTGGCATTACTGGTATTAAGAGTCATCTGATCGTGTGTCATTAAGGTAGCATTAATGACACTTAATCAAGTCTTGAAGTCTTTAATGTTCCTTGAAGGTCCGAGCTATTGGAGGTCCACCAATCTGCCTATTGAGGTTGGAGGTCTGGCGGTTGGACACGTGGCAGCTCCGGAGCTTACTGTCTTGGACGAGTAGGTCCGATGCTGTTGTACACGTGTCGGTACCAGAACTTCCCTCTACCGGGGGTTAGGTACAAGGGTGCCACACAGGTATCTAGCCAGAACATTCCTATGTAGGGATTGTAGCTCCAGTTTTATGATACACGTGATGGCACCTGAACTAACCATATGAGGGAGGCAGGTCCGGTTCCGAGTGACATGTGGAGCCTTCGGGGGTCTTCAACGCAGATGGGTGGAGTTACTTTGAACTCTTTGCAGTTCCAAGGGGTATCCAATACACAGGGTATCGACAATCACCATTCGGTGATTAAAAACCTCCCTTATGCCCGTGACCTGTCGGTCGTATTACACACTTCCGTTGGTGCGTGGCCAAGAGATCACAAAATAGCCTTTATAGAGGGATTACTAGCATGTACGAACTCACTGGGGTTTCACCGGTGGCGATGCCTCCAACTGAGCGCATCCTAAACCAAGGGCCCCCTCTTGTGCCGTTCGGATCCCGGGGAGTCCCACCACTCATACAAACCCAATCCGACTCCCCTTCCCCGTTCTTCTAAATGGTCGGCGCAATAGCAGCAATACCCTAATTAATCAGCTACGCCGCACCCATACTTGGCATCGTGGTGGCACTATAGTCCTGGCCTATTCTCGCATAAACCAGTCCTTAGATCTAAGGCAAGCAAACCACCATAACATCCAACCCATCCACATCCCATGCTTGCTTAGATCACCCATTACCATGTGTACCATTAACCATGTTCATCAATGTACATTATCCATAATATCAATAATTTATAATTAAGTAACTTGGTTGTTTTCCCATCCCAATTAATTTGAGCGAAGCCAAAAGGTAAAATACCCTCTCCGACTCTCTACAATACATTCCAAGTGACAAGGATGGTCAAACAAGACTAGTAAACACCTATCATGGGTTTCCCATCAATTTGACACAAGCATGCAGTTTTGCAACCAAAACATTTACAAACAGGATCAATATGATCAAGGACACTTGTCTTGCTCCTGAGCTTGGTTAGGGTCAAATACCTCAAAGTGCTGGTACTGGAGGTCCTCGACAGCACCCTCTAGTGCAGCACCCTCTATTACGAGCGACAAACATGCAAAATACACAATTCAATCAAATAATGCTCATATAGTACTCAATATGACATGACATGCATGATTATGCAATTATGAGGTAAAACTTGTTAATGAGTCGCTATTAATGTTTACGAATTGGTTTTAATAGTTTTTAACAAGTTTGGAATTGATTCGGGTCAATTTGGAATTAATTCAGCACCAAACAGATTTAGAGGTCGGACAAGTCCGCTAGGGTCCGGACTAGTCCGCCCTACGCAGAACCAACGAGTTAGGGTTTTCTTGATCTACGAGAATTTGGAGAATTGGGATTGAATTCACGTGGGAAAGAGAGAGTAGAAGGTATACCACATGTCTAGAACTCCAAAGAACAAGAGTTTAGAGGCAACACCTGGATCCTGACGATCTAGGGTTGGTGACGAAGAGTTGAGGGTGAATTGATGATGAGGAACGCAAAGTTGATGGAGATCTTGATTGCTTGATCCTTCTTCGCGATCTCCTCCTCCTCCTTGCTGCTGGATCTCCCCTTGGTGGCGGCTCCCATGAACTAGGGTTTTGTGGTCTTTCAATTGTGGCAAAGAGATGTAAAAGTGGGGTGTTGGATTGTTTATATAGGGGTGGAGGGTTAGGGTTGGGTGGATTTCGTGTTCAAGGCGGTGGAGGCCTTGTAGGGCTCCCACATGGGCTCTAAAAAAGTTAGACACGATGTCCTTGGGCCCACTTAAGGTAAAAAACCCAAAAACAAGTCGTGGAAGTAAAGATTGAATCGGAGTTGCGAACATCGTACTGGTCCGCACAAGACCGGACTTGTCCGATGGCTAGTCAGAGAGAAATCGGGCAAGTCTGGACGAAATCGAACAAGTCCGACATTAGTCAGGGGGAAAACGGACAAGTCCGGGGACTTAGCAAAATTTTCAAAGGATGGTATTATCGGACTAGTCCGCAATGGACTGGACAAGTCCGAAAATGAAACAGAGACTTTTTGGACTAGTATGCAACAAAATGGACAAGTCCGGAGTCTCAACAGAGGGGTAACCGGACTAGTTCGGGGTACAAATCGGACAAGTCCGCACTACCCAGGAAAAACTATAGAGAGTTAGGCCAGACTAGTCCGGGGTCCATGTCCGGACAAGTCCACTCTTACAAAAGGTTTTAATTGGCTCTATGATTATAACTCATTTAAACTTATTTCTTTTTGTGTTGCTTGATGTTAAACATGTAGAAGAATGTACGCAATGCATGATGAAAATGAGGGTGTTACAGTCGGGCCCCTATAGGTTGCCCGGGCCGTTTCACCGGGCCAGACGGGTCGTCCTTAAATGGATCGTGTCAGGCAATCTCAAGCACGTCCCGCGTCGGGCTTTAGGTAAACTTGGGCCCAGTCACAATCTGTCGTGTCGGGTTCAGAATATGCTTTTTAGTCAGGCTTCAGACTGGCCCGTTTGCCCCAGTAATTGTGGTTTTGTTAGACGAAAGCTAAGCTTCATCTCAAGATGGCTGGGACTATGGGAGGATTGTGGCTATGCACTCATGACATAATCATATGTTGCAGACTATATCAAAAGACTGTCAGAGCTATAGATGACCAACTGGGCTGGGCTTTTCAAGCCAGTCTGAGGCCCGGTCAATTTGGCTCAGCACGAAAACGGCACAGCCCGTAGGGGATCGGGCTCAGGCCAGCCCGACAGTACTTCTGGGTTGTGTCTGGGCTCAGACATGGGCCCGTTGGGCCAGCCCGACAAGGCCCGATCGGAGGCCCGACCGACAAGAATGGGCCAGCACGACACGGGCCCGGCCTGCAACCTATATAAAACCCTCCCTGCCGGCCGCTCCCCCCATCCAAACCGAACCCTAACGCTAAGGCTCCATTCCTCCGCGCTGTAGTCACACGCTCGACTCCACCTCCACGCCGCACTCTCTCAGATCCAGCGTCCTCGCTGCTTGACGGCCCCGCTGAAGCCCAGATCCGGCCATCCACTCGGCCTCTCCGACAGTAGGCAGTTAGGAGCCTCGTCGAGTCGCCGTCTCCCACCGCTCCGGCCTTCGGCTTCCGACTTGCCCCACCTCCTGACCATCCTCTCGGCCACTCCGCTCGACCGCTCCGGCCATCCTCTCGGCCACTCTGCTCCGGCTTCCGACTACCCCCACCTCCCGACTCCCGTCTTTGAGTTGTATATCTGTACCGTGCTTCAGGCCAGCCCGGCACGAATGGCCCGTTTTGGGTCCGGCACGGCCCCGCATGGTGAAACCTTTTTCGGGCCGTGCCTGGGCTTGGGGTCAGGCCCGATGTGCTGGCGCAACACGGCCCATTCCCTTATCAGGCCGTGCCCGTGCCTGTGCCTAGAGTTTCCAGGCCCGAGCTCGTCGGGTTCGTGCCGGGCTGGCCGGCACGGTCCATTGGCCATCTATAGTCAGAGCCACAATGAAAGAAAATAAAAAAAAAAGAACGTGGGCATATGGCTATATGCGTGATGGAATATACAGAAAGACAGAAATGGGAGAATCTTTAAAGCGAAAGAAAAGATCCAATTGAAATGGTGCCACTTGCAAAGGAAGACTTTGAATGGTTTCTGCTGGCTTGGAGAAGTGACAATACAACTGTTTGAAGACTGTAGTTGTCCCCTTCCCGTGTCTCCCTTCTAGTTGTATTTGCAGTGGCAGATGCCGCAGATAGAACACTGTATTTAACACTTACATCCACACTTGTATTTGCTCATAATATTATCTGATCGAATCGGTCAACCAAACAAATGGTACGCTTTTAAGCTGTAACACCTGATGATTAACAAATAGCAGGAGCTCTGTACGTCTGTACGTGTATGTCCCCTTGTATGTATCCATATATACTTACCCGTTGACTGTGCACACTCCCAGCCCAAGTCCTCGAACACTTCGAACTCAGCTGTGCTCACATCTCATCGCCGTAGCTCCCAGTTCCCATCCCTCCGTGGTCGTGGTCGACGGCGCCGTCCGTGGCGTTCCGCAGGGTGTGCCAGACGTAGACGGTGATTCCGACGAGCACCATCGCGGCCACCGCCACGTTCAACAGCAACCCGCGGTTCGCTGCCATAGGCCTAGGTCGGCTCACCATCTCCATCTCATCCATCGCCGGTTCCTCCTTCTCCATCATCTTCCTGTCCTCCTCCATCTTTCCCATCGCCTCCCTCGCCACCCGCTTCTCCTCCTCCTTCTCCAACGACAGCTTTTTTGTCTCTTTCACCTGCTCCTTCAGCTTGGGAATGGCGGTCACCGGCTCGGACGTCTTTGGGGGCTCAACCTCCGCCGGTGTCAGCACGGATGGCAGCCGCGGGGGCAGAGACGGCCTGCGCTCGGCTGGCTGCTTCTGTGAAGGGGTAGCAGGAGGCAGCCTCTGAGAAGGAGCAGGAGCCAACGGCGCAGCTGGCACCGTAGGTGGCGCGGGCCTTGCCGGTTCAGAAAGCGCCGGCTGTGGCTTCTGCGGCGCCGCCGTTACTGGCCTCCTGGGCTGCGGCTTGGGTGGCGCCGGCGGCCCGGACACCTGCGGCGAGGGGCTCTTCTTGGGGAGCGTGATGGTAAGCGTCTCGTTCTCGAACTTTGCGCGGATGCCGTCGACGTTGCAGCTGTCTGGGAGCTTGAAGTCCTTCTGGAAGCGGCTCCACCTGGTGCCGGCGACCGGCCGCTCCCCACGCGTCCGCAGGTGGCCGTGGTTGTCCACCAGCACGCGTACCTGCTCCCTCTTAAACCCTGCAGCCACACCATCCATTGTTCGATGCACAACAAGGCGCGATCGAATCGAATCCATCAGTCAGAGTTCATATGCAGTTCTGAGGAAATGAAGAAATGGCATGCTTGATCCTTAGTTCGTTGCTTGCCTGGAAGTGAGATCTTGACGGTGTCAGTCTCGTTGGCGCGACTCCACTCGACGGCGGGGTCGGAGTCCTCGAAGGTGCGGTTGCCCCTGACCGCGTCCATGGATGCGGGTTTGCTTTGCCTCCCTGACCCTGAGCTAAATGCGATGTCTGTCCGGAACGCTTCTGCTTATGTTTCAGTGGTGGCGGTGGTGTTGATGTCAATGGCCATTGTGATGGGCGTATATATACTACACGTTCGTAGGAGGGCTCGGCCTTGGATCTAGTTGCTGGAGTCAGGAGGTGTAGCAGAGGAGAAGAATAGATTCGTTGCATGAACTTGGCTTGGTGGACAAGCGAGTGACCGTCTGGAGTTTTCCAACCTCTGATGCTTTGCTCAGGCAAGGAAAGGGCATGAAGTCCATGTGAAGTTTTCCTAGCTTGATTTCCGGTGCAGGAAAATCCATGTGAACTCGCAGATGTTGGTTTGCCCGTGGCTCAAGAGAAGCATATGGTCGATCACTTCAGGGCCACCGCTGCTGATGCTGGTGCCCCCGCACTTGTGGGGCGCGTATCTGCTAATCCTGGTCGTGACATATGCCCGCCACTCTCGTCGTCGTATCTTCTCCGCAATCGGCGTTGCCCAGGTTTTGTCCGGTCGGCAGTTGATTGAATTCGATTCCATCCGGTTCGGCGCATGGCGATGATCATGTGGCGCCTGCCGCACGCCCGCACCTGATGAGAGAGAGCCACGGGTCCGTCTATTTGTCAGGAGTCTGAATTTGAGAAAATTTCAGACACCGAGTAATTACTGTTGTTAAACACTAATCTTTAATTTTATAGGTTAATCAATCACAAATTTTCTTTGTTTGACTATTTTACAATTGATATAACCCTACAATTTACGGATTTATAATCACAGATTAACAATTAACAAAAAAAAGAAAACTCACCTCCGTCACCGTCTTGCTGCGCCGCTTCGCCGCCGTCCTCCGCGCTCCACCACCGTCCTCCGCGCGTCGCCACCGCCCTCCACGCGTCGTCGACGTCGCCAGCCTCGGGATCCGCCTCTGGGCGCCGCCGCGCCGGACGTGGCCGTGCGGGCGCCGAGCGCAGCCGTAGCCATGGGCGGCGGCAGCTGCCACTTTTGTATCGGGAGTGTATCGAGAGTGGGGGATTAGGGTTGTTGAGGGAGTAGAAAATAGAAGCCGCACAAATCTAAAAGCGCATCTAAAGGTCACCTAAGATGGAAGGAGATTTCAGTTGCATGATATATAGCATTTCCGGAGAGCCACGCAACCGCAGGTGGATCGGCAAGTCCCCTGTCGCCGACGCGCGGTTTGGTCCCACATCCTGTGACCGAGATCAGATTCGCTTGCTGCAGCCTCGCGTAGGTCGTGTGTCAGCTCCAGATGCTTTTGTGCGCTGCACCGTCCTAGTACCTGCCCCACAAACCGTCGGTCCTGTGTCAGGCTTCGCACATCACAAAACAACATTTTGCTCTTGCAGGGCCAGCCCGGAGCGAGCGCCCACGAACCACTACGGGAAACTACACCACCGCGGGCGACGACACGGGTAGCGAGTGAAACCGAGAAAGTCGCCTCACACCTCCACGTCGTACCCAGTGTTGAGAATGAAATTCAACACTAGAGAGGAAATTGAGAGAGAGGGAGACAATGTGTTCTTGCAAATCACCACTGATTTTATTCATTCATTTGCTTTCTATTTATACATGTCATGGTGGCCATTGGAGAGGAGACATAACTCTTGGATGGAGGAAGTTACAACTGCATATGTCTCTTCAAGTGATCACATATCAAAAATGTATATTAACACTACCCTTGAGCACTTGAACTCCTCGTTCAATGGCTATAATCTTCAAAAAACCCAGTAGGAAAAATCCGAAGATATATAATTGAATGCTTGTATAAAAACTCCTAAAAATATTATTAAAACATGAGAAAACACAGTATTTAAATGTTATATATGTTTTCATATAAAAAACTCTTGTGGGGAAAATAAGAAACCAGACATTATCTTGCATTCTCATTGCCTCATTAAAACTTATTGTGAGAAAACTTTTAAAAGTAAAAAGTCACATAAAAAAAGTACAATTTTATGCAAGTCATGAAGCTCTATGATAAAGCTCCCCCTAAACCTTGTAAATCTCTAAGTCTACGCATACCAATACCATTGACACATTTGGAAAATGTGGAGTATAGTAGGGACTTAGTGAATAAATCAGCTAAATTATCACATGACTTCGTTTGTTGAAGTTACTCTCTCCATTCACTTGAAGTTCATGTGGGTAAAAGAGTTTAGGTGTTATGTGTTTAGTTAGTTTTCACATAACCTGGCTGCATCTGAGCAATGCAAGCTGCATTATCTTTATAGATAATAGTAGGTGACATAATAGGTCCAATACCGCATGAGACTTGAATGTGGTTAATCACTCTACGTAGCCATGCACATTCACATGCGGCCTCATATAATGCTATGATTTTAGAGTGATTAGAAGACGTAGCAATTAGAGTTTGTTTAGAAGACTTCCATGAAATTGTCACTTGTCCGTGTAAAAACACGAATCCTGTCTAGGATTTACCATTATGGGGATCACTTAAATACCCAACATCGGCATAGCCAATGAGGTTAAGATCTTGGTTCTTATTAAAGAAAAGATCTAGATCTGTTCTGCCTTTAAGATATCTAAAAACATATTTAAATCCTTTCTAATGATGCATGGTCGAAATGGTACTGTATCTTGCTAGTAAATTTACTGCAAATGCAATATCAGGTTTTGTATTATTTGCAAGATACATAAGTGCTCTAATGACACTTAGGTGTGGATATTCAGAATACAATACCTCTTCTCCTTCTTGGCGTGGCCAAAATTGATCTGTGTGCTTTTCTAAGGCTCTTACGACCATAGAGTTTTAGATGGATAGGCTTTATCCATATTGAATTTCTCTAATGCTTTTTGGACATAAGCCGATTGATGTACGAGAATGCCCGTAGGAAGGTGCTCCAGTTGTAAACCTAAGCAAAATTTAGTTTTACCTAAATCCTTCATCTTTAATTCCATCTTTAGATGATTGTGAGATTTATTAATGTCAAGCTCAGTGCCAATGATATTTAAATCATCAACATATACTGAAATTATGCAAAATCCTGTTGAGGATTTGCGTATGAAGACACAAGGACAATCATCATTTGTAGATTAGTCTTTGTTTAGAAGGACCTCCTTTTGTCGGTTATACCACATCCTTCCAGATTGTTTTAAGCCATATAATGACTTGTTGAGCTTGACACAGTACATGTTGCGTCCTACATTTTCATTTGGTACATGTATCTCATCTGGGACTTTCATGTATATTTCCGAATCTAGTGACCCATATAAGTATGCAGTCACGACATCCATCAACTGCAAAGATAGATGCTCTTGTGTTGCTAGTGATATAAGATATCGAAAAGTTATTCCATTCATTACCGGAGAATATGTTTCATTGAAATCAATGTCGAGCCTCTGCGTGAACCTTTGTGCAACTAACCTTGCCTTGTATCTCACAACCTCATTGTTTTCATTCCGCTTCCGGACGAAAACCCATTTGAACCCAACATGATAGGTTCTAGGAGGTGTAGGTATTACATTACCGAATACCTCTCTCTTTTTCAGTGAGTCAAGTTCTGCCTTGATAGCTTCTCTCCAATTTCTCCAGTCCGAGCGTTGTTTACACTCTACCATGGTCTTAGGATCAGGATCATTGAGAATATCAGCTACCTTGGTTGAAAAGCACGAGTTGACAATCGTTGTATTACGGTAAAGTAATTCTCCGGAACTAGTATAATTGATGGAAATTTCTTATACCTCGTGTATCTCATCATGATTTCCCAATATGTGAGTATTAGTGTCTTCTGATCCTCCAGCCTGCTCTATAGTGCGCACTTGAGGGCTAGATATTGGATTTATCACATCTAGTTGGTGTCCATCAAAATTTTGTTGACTTGCATTTACTTGATGTGAGAAAGATTTTATCCTCGTAGTCTTTGGACGCTTATTTGAAACATCTTTCTGCTGAATTGCTCTCTTTCTTTTGGGAGGTGAAGTGGTTTTTATTGGTACATCCACACTATATAGTGCATTAACATCAGGATTTAAAGACTTTGTGACACTTTTATAATCAATAAATGCATCTGATAGGTTACTAGCAATTTGTTGTAACTTAATAATTTTCCGAACTTGAAGTTCAGTCTCCTTTGTACGTGTATCAAAGGTTAGGATGGATTTAGCATCCCAATTACTTTCTCAGCTTTCATTGATATATTTATTATCTCCCTCTAAAGTCGGGAAATGATCCTCATTAAAAATGCAATCAGCAAACCGGGCCACAAATAAATCACCCGTTAAAGGCTCTAAATATTTTATAATAGACGGGGATTGAAATCCCACGTAGATCTCCAATTTTCTTTGAGGAACCATAGATGTTCGCTTAGATAGTGAAATTGGTGTGTACACTGCACATCCAAATTTCCGAAGATGGGAGATATTTGGTTGATCTCTACACACAAGTTGGAGTGGGAAGGTGGTATGATATGCACTTGAACGTAGTTGTAAAAAATCAGCAGCATGAAAAACTGTATGACCCCAACAAGATGTTGGTAAATTGCATCCCTGCAATAATGGCCTAGCTATGAGTTTTACTCTCTTTATGAAAGATTCTGCCAAAACATTTTGTGTATGAACATATGGAACAGAATGCTTTACCTCAATACCTTGAGCCATACAATAATCATTAAAGGCTCGAGATGTAAATTCAGCAGCATTATCCATACATATATTTTTTATCCTATGTTCAGGATAATTTACTTTCAACCTTATGACTTGTATTAAAAATTTGGTGAAAGCATGGTTACATGTATATAATAAACACACATGGTACCATCTTGTAGATGCGTCTATTAAAATCATGAAGTATCTAAATAGACCACACATTGGTTTTATGGGTCTACAAATGTCTTCTTGAATGTGTTCAAGGAACTTTAAAGGTTCAGGATGGATCTTAAGCAGAGAAAGCCGCGAGATCAACTTGCCGATAGCACATGAAGTGCACACAAAATCATTTGATTTTGGAAATTTTGAATTACTTAATTCATGGCCGGTGCAATTACCAATAATTTTCCTCATTATCCCTATTCCAGGATGACCTACGCGTGAATGTCAGGTCTTAAATGTATCAACATTCTGGAAAATCATCTTGTATGCAACATATGGTACGAGTTTGATGTATGTAAAATACAATCCAGATGGAGTAGAAGGAATTCTTTCTATAACTTCATTGCCATATTTAGAAATATGAGAAATAAGAAGAAATTCTTCTTTATTTTCTTCATGAGTACATATATGTAACTCATTTTTTGGATATCTCTAAAACTTATGAGAGTACGTGTAGAATAGGGATACAATAAAGCAACCTTAATTACCATTTGTGTCCCATTAGGAAATATAATAGTGGCTCGACCAGAGCCAACTATTGTATCATCACTTCTAGCGATGGTTAAAACATTTCTTGACCTCCTAGTTACGGTCTAAAATATTTTGTTTCCCTAAGTATACACTTTGTGGTGCAACTATCCACAATACACATTTCTTCTTCCATCTTAACTTCCCGTAAGATCTATCAATTAAATTTTTTAAAAATTCAATTAATTGCATTAAAAAATATTTACATAATTAGAGTATTATATAACTCTAATACATAAGAACATTATGTTCATTACAACACACTTTTTACATAGACTATAGTATTTACAAATATCTATCGTAAGCGATCTAGATTAGATCGCCGAACATGTCGTTCGATTTATATTCTACCATAGCATTGTCCATGTCCATGTAGTCATCAACACTTAAATTGGGTTCGTTGTTGCTTGGATTTTCAACATCCTTGCTTGAACAACCGGCTTCAAATGTTGGCTTTGTAGGGATTGTAAAATGAGTTTCATACTCATTTCTCGATCCTTGACCTTTCTTGTCATTTCCCCGTGATTTCTGATACAATGCCACAAGGTGTTTAGGTGTGCAGCACTTATTAGCTGTATGTTTATAAGTGTCACATGCCTTATACTGCACATTCTTCTCTTTAAAGGGAGCACCATCCTTTTTCATCGTCTTTGAATAATTCTTATTTTTCCGCCTATTCCGACGTCGTCTTGCAGATGTACCATTCTTATTTGGATTTGAATCCTTAGAAGCACTTGCTTTCTTCTCATTATGATGAATTTCAGGAAGAGAAGCAGCCCCAACACGACGGTTGTGATGATTCTTAACAGTAAGTTCATCATGCTTCTCTGCTTGAAGTAAATCTCTAATGAGGTCAGCATAGTTTTGGTAGTTCTGAGCCTGATATTGATATTGTAAGACCCGATCAGATAGAAACATTGTTTGAAGAGTCTTTTCAATCTTATCTTCCTTTGATGGTTCTTTCTCACAAAATCGCAATTAGGCGCATACCTTATGAAGAACATGATTATAATCTCTCGTAGACTTAAAGTCTTGAAGACGAAGTTAAGTCCACTCGTGGTTGGCCTCGGGCAATAATATTGCCTTTTGCTGTTCATAACGGTCTTTTAATGCGACCCAAAGACTATAAGGTTCCTCCTCCATCACATATTCCAACTTTAAGTCGGGGTGAAGGTGGTTCGGATGATGTATAGTGTCTGATACTTATATGTTTCTAGAAATGCTGCATTTTTTTCTTCTCGAGGAGTTAGTGGAGCCATGATTCCACGAAAAGTCAATCTTATGTCGATGTCCAAAGCTCATGTGGGGTAGTTGTGGCCATCAAGGACAAGTTCTTCAAACTCGCAAGACATTGACTCCTACATGTAAGAAACCAGAGATTTTATTAATAAAATCATCATGGTGGTGTTGTAATAAGTGCATTAATCATAATAAATAAGCACATAGAAATTATTCAGTTTTTGTCGAGCCAAATTTTGAAAAATGGCTTAGCAAAAAGAATAATTATTGGTATAATTTATTCTCAATAACGCCAACTTGTAAAAATGGCCGAATGAAAATGAGTCATATACATTGTATTTAGAGATGATTCATGCTTGTATTAAGCCAAATATAACTAAATGTCTCAATTAAGATAAATCAAATCTCTTTTTTATTTTATGTGTAATCATATAGTCTCATCATAAGCGAAAATTTTAAAATTAGCTTAAATAATGGTTTATGTAAATATTCGAAATATAGTTAACAAAATTCTATTACATTGGGCCAAAATTTGAAATAATGGCCTGAACAAAAGGAATTATGGACAAAGTGTTAATCATTGAATATTTTGAATTCATTTGGCCAAAATTCCAATTTTTAGCCAAAATATTGCAATTCAATCATAATAGTGCAAAATACATTGCAATACAACACTTGTGATAATCACAATATAATATTGATCATAACTATATTTACATAATATTTACAATATTACACACATTTGCAGGAATTTAAACTAAATTCTAATACTATTATAAACTGCAAATTTAAATAAACTTAAATTAAAAATAGAAAAGAAATAAGATAGATGAAAGCAACTTGCCATTTTTTTATTTAGCCCGCTTTGGCCCAAGCAGCGCTTGGCCTTTTGGCCCATTTGCGCTCTCAGCCAGGCGGCCCATTGGCCTTCCCAGCGAAGCGGAGTATAAAGGGGAGGAGTGGTGTGAGGCGGTTAGGGTTTCCCTTAACTGCACTCCCCACCTCGGTTGTTACTCCTCCTTCTCGATACTTCCATCGCCGTTGCCGGTATTTCGGCGGTGCCGTTGATCCACTTTATTCCTTCTGCCGGCGACTTTGTAGCCTTCCTCTCCTTGTCGGTGATGCTCCCCCTCAACTCCATCAGCATTAATGGTTTGATTTTGCGACTGTCAGAGTCTGATTCCGGCAATTCTCCCGGCACTACGATTAGTAGACAACGGAGTTTCTGAGTTCGGTTGGGGCACGCGGAGATTCAGAGAAAGATGGCGATTTGACACGAGGATTTACGTGGTTGGGGCCGCCTGAGCATAATACCCTACTCCACGGGTGTGTGTTGTTGTTGTATTGAGCGTCTGAGCGTTTGTGTGTGAGATACAAAGTTTCTGGAAGAGTCCTCGCACGTGTGTAGCGCGTGTCCCCTTGTGTATCGCTTGGACAGTCCTTTTATAGTACAAGGACTGACCGTTACATCATCAGCCTGGCCCGACATGTGGCTCTGGCAGTTACTGATGCTTAATACACAGTTAATGTACTTAATTCCCCTTAATAGCGTGGTGACGCGCCTTGATGGTGGCGTTACTAGTATTAAGGGTCATCCGATCGTGTGTCATTAAGATAGCATTAATGACACTTAATCAGGTCTTGAAGCTTTAAATGTTCCTTGAAGATCCGAGCCATTGGAGGTCCACCAATCTTCCTGTTGAGGTTGAAGGTCCGGCAGCTGGACGCGTGGTAGCTCCGGAGCTTACCGTCTTGGATGAGTAGGTCTGGTGCTGTTGTACACGTGTCGGTACCGGAGCTTCCCTCTGTCGGGGGTTAGGTTCGGGGTGCCACACAGGTATCTAGCCGGAGCATTCCCATGTAGGTATTGTAGCTCTGGTTTTATGATACACGTGGCGGCACTGGGACTAACCATAGGAGGGATGCAGGTCCGGTTCCGAGTGACACGTGGGGCCTTCAGAGGTCTTCCGCTCAGACAGGTGGAGTTCCTTTGCACTCTCTTTGCAGTTCCAAGGGGTATCCGATAATCAGGGTACCGACAGTGGCCCTCTAGGTCCACCTCTGGGAGCGACCTTTTGGGTTGAGTCATTCTGCCGGAAGTGGGTCCATCTTTTGATTTCCGCGCCATGTCTTCAAGTGTTTTTGGATGTGCCGTTGAGGTGGTGGTTCGCAGTTAAACCATCGCTGTGTGGCATCTTCAGGATGCGGCAAGTGAGATATGCACGTGTGGATCTCACACAATTGAAGGTCGTCGGTTCCCAATACGAAAACCGTATCGGTTCCGCGCGCCCTGTCAGGTCGCCGCCCTCGGGTTTCCCGCCTCTCATCATGACAACTGTTCGCGTGGGGTAAGGACCTCGACTTGATCGTCTGAGTGGCCCCGGGCCCCCTTGTCATTGGTAGGGTGAAATTTTTGAACTGTATCCTTGGCCCTTCTGTGGTTTCCATCCAAGCGTTGCGGGGCTTACTTAAGAAGGAAAGCGCGCACCGTTTGGGAATTCCTTACGCTTTCTTTTGAACTTGTGCTCGAATCCTCCAAACTTTTGCTTGCTTTTTCTCTCTCGCCCACCGTGCTGCGATGGAGTTGGGTCTCCGCAAGAGCTGTCTCACGACCAATGACGATTTGAAGAAGGCCCGGACCTACATGGTGTGGTCCAGTGACTCCTTCAACCACCTGGTCCGCGCCGGCAAGCTCCCGTTCAAGAAGAAGCGCGCCGGCGACATG
Source organism: Tuctoria greenei (assembly GCA_036927565.1). Classification (NCBI taxonomy): domain Eukaryota; kingdom Viridiplantae; phylum Streptophyta; class Magnoliopsida; order Poales; family Poaceae; genus Tuctoria; species Tuctoria greenei. The sequence continues at coordinate 33,451,773 of JAYESD010000006.1, read as the reverse complement.
GTGTACTTTTCTACGTATGCCATGGTGGGACTGATCCCACCTTTCTCAACTTTTCTCTTGATGCTGTTAGACTTCTATGGTCTGCAGTTGTACCACCTTGGCCCTCACTCCATTCTCCTTGTGTCCACATTTGTCCACTTCTGCGAGATGTGGTGGGTATTCCCCCCTTCGTCAAGCTTTTCTGTACCTTCTTCACCATCCACACTACCGGCAAGAGTGACGAGTATCTTGGCTTCTACTATTTTGTGAAGCACAAGAAATGCCCTCACAAGTACTTGAGGTCGTTTCCTTCTGACAAGTGGGATGACTGGAAGAAGGATTGGATTATCGTCACGGCAGAGGATCACGAGAAGCTGGAGCTGCTTGAGGGTCTTCCCAATGTTGACACGGACGCATGGAGTGAGGCTCCGGTGCTTTCGGAGGCCTTCAACCCTGCCTTGACCAGAATCCACCAATGTGTGGAATGAGGGGTGACCCTTCCAGACGGTCTTCTGCAACTTCCTGGTCAATGGGTGGGCTCCGCTGAAGAAGAGGGAGAAGCTCGCCTGGGCCCTCAACAACGTGATGGACGATGACCGGATTGAAACCGGTCTTGTCGGAGTGTTTTTCCGGCAATTCTCCTGGTACTACCGTTGAAAGCCCGTGGAGTTTTGTAGTTCGGTATTGGGCGCGCAGAGATTCAAAAGACGATGGCAAATAGACACAAAGATTTACGTGGTTCGGGCCGCCTGAGCGTAATACCCTACTCCATGGGGTGTGTAGTTGTCGTATTGAGCGTCTCAGAGTTGAGAGCTTCCAGAGAGCGAGAGTGTCAGAGGAGCTGAGAGCTAGAGGAGCCGAGAGAAGCCTCCTGTGTGTATCGTCAATCGGTCTTTTTATAGTACAAGGACAGGTCGTTACACCGTTAGCCTGGCCCGACATGTGGCCCTGGCGGTTACTGATACTTAATACACAATTAGTGAGGTTAATTACCCTTAATAGCGTGGTAGCGGGTCTTGACAGCGCCATTACTGGTATTAAGGGCATCCCGATCGTGTGTTATTAATATGGTATTAATGACACTTAATCAGGTCTTGAAGTCTTTGATTGCCCCTTGAAGGTCCGAACCGTTGGGGGTTCACCAGTTTGATTGCTGAGGTTGAAGGTCCGGCGGTTGGACACGTGGCAGCTTCGGAGCTTTCCGTCTGGGACGGGTAGGTCCAGTGTAGATGTACATGTGTCGGTACCAGAGCTTCCCTCTGTCGGGGGTTAGGTCCGGGGGTGCCGCACAGGTGTTTAGCCCGGAACTATCCCATGTGTGGGATGTACGTCCGGTTGCAATATACATGTGGCAGCACCGGGACTAACCATAGATGGGAGGCGGGTCCGGTCCCGTATGACACGTGGGGCCTTCGCAGGTCTTCAACTCAGACAGGTGAAGTTCCTTTGGTCTTTTTGTAGCCCCAAGGGGTATTCGGTACACAAGATACCGACAGTGGCCCCCTGGGCCCACCTCTGGGAGAGACCTTTTGGATGAAGTCGTTCTGCCGGAGGTGGGTCCATCCTTCGGTTTTTGAGCCATGTCTTCAAGGGTCTTCGGATGTGCCGTTGGCAGTAGTTCGCAGTTAAACCAACACCGCGTGGCATATCCAGGATGCGGCAGGTGAGATCTGAGAGTGCGGATCTCACGCAATTGATGGTCGCCGGTTTCTGATACGAAAATCATATCGGTTCCGCGCACCCTGTCAATCCGCCGCCTTTGGGCTTCCCGCCTTTCATGATGACAACCGTTTGCCTAGGGTAAGGACCTCGACTTGATCGTCGGGGTGGCCCCGGGCCCCCTTGTCATGTAACGCCCGGTTCCGAAAATGAACCAAGCTAGCGCATATGTGTGCCCAGGATGTTCAACACACATACACGAGTGCATTCACAAAAGAGTATACAGAAAATTACCACAGAACAAGATTTAACTAACCAAATTTTATTACACAATTTATAATATCCTCGAATACAAGTCCAAATAAACATTAATGACAAGTTCAACTACTGCAGCGGAAAGAGTAAGCCTCAAGTGTTCCTCATGTTCCTTCTCATCCTTCGAGTAGATCATAATGTCATCAATGAACACCACGACGAACTTGTCCAAGTACTCCATGAAGACTTTATTCATGAGGTACATAAAGTAGGCAGGTGCATTGGTCAATCCAAAAGACATCACGGTGTACTCATAAGATCCATACCGTGTTCTAAAAGTTGTCTTGGGTATGTCCGGTGGTATCTTCATTTCAAAATATCCCGACCTCAAATCAATCTTAGAGAAGACACAAGCACCCTTCATCTGATCAAACAAGTCTTCTATGCGTGGCAAGGTGTACTTGTTCTTGATTGTTACCTCGTTGAGAGCCCGGTAATCCACGCACATCCTTTGGGATCCATCCTTCTTATCCACAAATAGAACGGGCGCTCCCCAAGGCGAAGAGCTAGGGCGAATAAAACCCTTCTCTAGTTTCTCTTGAATTTGTTTCTTTTTCTCTGCAAATTCCAAAGGAGGCATCCTATACGGCCTCTTAGCTATAGGTGCAGTTCCGGGTATTAAATCAATAACAAACTCAATGTGTCAATCGGGTGGCATACCTGGCAACTCGTCCGGAAAAACATCCAAAAATTCACACACCACCAGAATCTCCTCAATTGCGGCACTGTCCATATGATTCAGCTCCAATTGCTTCAATGCGGTTTGAGATGCTTCAAATTCTACGGTGATCCCTTCTTCATTGGTCAACTTCACCGTCTTCGTGGCACACTCAATAACTCCACTGTGCTTCCTCAACCACTCCATACCAAGTATAATGTCCAATCCTTGAGAATCCAAAACAATGAGGTTGGCGGAGAAGTCTACCCCCCTTATTCTAAGGCTTACTTTTGGACATACTATATTTGTCCTCATCTCTCCTCCAGGAGACTTAACCAATAGAGTAAACTTCATATGAGAGATAGGTAAACTATACTTGGCAACATACTTTGATGCAATGAATGAATGCGATGCTCCAGAATCAAACAACATAGTCGCAGGGTTGGAGTTGGCGAGAAACATACCAATGACCACGTCATCCGCTTGTTGAGCATCCTCCGTAGAGACATGGTTCACGTTGCCACGAGCAAAATTTTGCTGTCCCCGGTTCCCTTGTGGATGTCCTCCATTGGGTCTTGGGTTTTGCCTCGGTGCATTGCTTCCTTGACCAAGGCCTGACTTAGGACATTGATGTGCAAAGTGTCCAACTTCTCCACAAGTATAACACTTCTTAACTACACCAGAATTATTGGGACGAGCTTGGTTTTGAACATTGGCACCAGGAAAATTAGCACGAGGCGCATAAGGCATTGGAGGCCTAGGTGCTTGCATGAGAGGGCGCTGCTGCACAAACTGAGTTGGGCGCGATGCAAATCCAGGGCGTTGAGCAGGAATAGAGGAGCTGTAATAGGGCGCATTGGGTGGTGCAAGGCGAGGGCGCACATTACTTACTTGTTGCTGTCCTTGATATGGCGCCTTCCTCTTGTTGTTTTGCTCCATCTCACGGATCTTGTTCTCAACCACAATCGCTTTGTCCACAAGCTTCTGGAAATTTGCATAGTCACAATTGAGCAATCGCACTTGAATTTCATTGTTGAGGCCTCTCATGAACAAGTATTGCTTCCGACTGTCCCGACTAACATCCTCAGGCGCATACCTTGAGAGTTGAGTGAACTTGTTGATATATTCACTCACGCTTGATTTTTCTTGCCTCAAATTCTCAAATTCTTGCCTCTTCAAGATCATAACACCCTCCGGCACATAATGAGAACGAAAATTCTCCTTGAATTCGGCCCAAGTAATTCTCTCTTGGTTCTCATGAGCATTGCAATAAGAATCCCACCAATCCGCAGCTGCTCCAACTAGTTGATGAGAAGCAAACAAGACCTTCTCTCGGTCACTGCATTGGACAATAGCTAGCTTCTTCTCCACGGACTTGAGCCAATCATCCGCATCCATTGGGTCAGCGGCTTGAGCAAAGGTTGGTGGCCTAGTCCTCATAAACTCTCCCAACCGGTTATGGGGAGGTGGGGGTGGCGGTGGAGGCATGTGGGGCTGATTGTTGATGTTACCAGCCTGCAGTTGTCCCATAGTCTGTATCATGGTCTGCATGAGCTGGTTTTGCATAGCCAATAGCTGCTCAATGTTGACAGCTCCCTGAGTAGATCCTTGTCCAATGTTGTTCTGAGGCACTCCATTGTTCTCCTCCTCACCATTGCCATCCCTCTGGTTGCGAGTCCTCACCATCTGAAGAAAAGCAATAGGTAAGAATTAGAAACGTCCCCAACTATATGCATCAAGGGATATGAAACTAAACAGCTAGCTACACTAGCCTGGGTGGACATGGCAATGCTAAAGCATCACAAAATCCTCTATTAAGCACACAAACAAACAATATATATAGCAAACAACACTCCAAGCAAAAACACATCGATTCCTAAGTGTTCCTATGTGCTCTAAAGTTTCCATTCTATTTAGGCTGCATCCTACGGTCAACATGTGGCTCTGATACCAATCTTTGACGCCCAGATCCGAAAAAGAACCAAGCTAGCGCATATGTGTGCACAGGATGTTCAACACACATACACGAGTGCATTCACAAAAGAGTATATAGAAAATTACCACAGAACAAGATTTAACTAACCAAATTTTATTACACAATTCATAATATCCTCGAATACAAGCCCTAATAAACATTAATGACAAGATCAACTACTGCAGCGGAAATAAACTAATTAAGCAATCTAAACATGTGTGGGACCGGGAGCTATCCCATGTGTGGGATGTAGGTCCCGTTGCAATATACATCTGGCAGCACCGGGACTAACCATAGATGGGAGGCAGGTCCGGCCCTGTATGGCACATGGGGCCTTTGCAGGTCTTCAACTCAGACAGGTGAAGTTCCTTTGGTTTTTTTGTAGCCCCAAGGGGCATTCGGTACACAGGGTACCGACAGGTCTGAAGTCCAATTTGGAAGGCACTGCTTTGGAGCTCCATCTCAAGAAGTTCCAGCATGGCATTGACGTCGAGGGTGACGACTTAACTCCGTCGGCGGCTTTCCTCCCTTTGAACATGGAGGCGAAGTTTAGCTGGGAGCTCCGGAGGAAGATGCCGGTGCTTGACGACCTCGGCGAGGTAGACATGCGTTCGACCACTAGATTGATGATCCCCGAAGCTTTCGAGGGTGGTCCTGCTTCTGCCCCAAAACAGAGAGCTGAAGTCATTGGCAAGGGCAAATAGTTGGTTGAGCCCTCCAGCCGAAAGAGGAAGTTGAAGCACTCTGACGGGAGGTCCGTCAGACCTGATCCTTCCACAACAGCTCCTTCTCCCCGGCGAGGGAGGTCTTCAACGGCGACACCTACTCCAGCATCGTCGTCTTCCCGGGATGCCAGCTCCGGCCGTGTGACTCCGGCACCAGGGCCAGCTAAGGGCTCTAGGTCTGAGGGTCCTTCTCAGTCGAGGGAGGCCCCAACCAAGACGTCGCTGACGGCGGCAATAAGCTCCGAAGAGCCTTCCGGAGCTACTACCCCAGTTGTGACTGGGTCGGGTTCTGGGCGCCCGGTGAAGAGGTTACGCGCTAGCTGGAGCGAAAGTCTACCAAGGTAAATTTGCTTTTTTACCTCAGTTGGTTATTTGGTTGTAATCATATTTTGAATATCTTCGTCCTTCATCCACAGGGTCTCCAAAAAAAGGGCTGAAGCTCCAGTTACTGCGACAGCGGCTGATGCTGTACAGGCGGAGGCTCCGGCTCCAACTCCAGCGCCGCCCGAGGTGGTGGCTGAGGTCACGGCAGTTCTGGCGCCGGCTGTCGTGGATCTCGAATCATCTCCCGAAGCTCCCGTGGTAGCGCCGGACCACGGGAATGAAGATGTACCAGCGGCACCAGCTCTGGACGCTGAAGCTCTAGTTTTGGATGCTGCGATGATGGATGCTCCAGCCTCAGAGCCAGAGGTAGCTGCAGTTCCAACTTTCGAGCTGATGTTACTGAAGCCCCAGCGGTGGAGCCGGTGGTTCATGAAGTTCTGGCGCGTGATCTAGTTGTCGTGGAGGTACCGGCGCCCGAGCCGGTGGAGGTCGACGCACCAGCGCCTGAACCGGCGGTGGAGGAGGCACCAGCGTCGGAGCCGGAAGTGGCTTCAGCTCCGGCCGAATCTTCAATGCTTGTCCCGGAGGTAGTAGTTCTGGAGGTACCCGTGCCTGAGCCAGGGTGTCAAGACGAAGCGATTGTTCCTCCGCCTGAGGGACCAGTTGCTGATGATCTGACGGTGGGACCTTCGGAGCCGACTCCGGAGGTAGAAACTTTCGTTGCAGGACCTTCCTCGGCAGCGACCGAGGCTATCTCAGAGGGCGGCCCTAGTGCCGTGGAAGCTCAGGGGACCACTCTTGTAGAGTGGGACCATATTTTTGTTATGGAGAACCCGCTGGAGTTAGAGGAGAGGACCCCGACAGGTCCAGAGCCGATCCCCCTGTCATTATCCATCAACAACGCCTGCTCCAGCCTTCGTCAGGTCCAGCTGGCCCTTTATCACGACAGCAAGGCCCTCGAGGAAGAGCGCCAAACCCTTAGAAGGTGGCGCAACCGACTCCAATTCGAGACCAAGCTGGCGCAGACAAGACTAACTGACGGCAAGGAGTGGATCAAGAGGGAGAAGGCCCGGATGGAGTACTGGGGCCAGCTGCTAGACGAGAGGGAAAGCATGGTGCGATCCCTCGACAACCAGTCCCGGGCTATACACGAACAAGTCGTGGCTACTAATAAAGCAGCGAATGATCACCAGGAGAAGCTCAGTACCATCCACGAGAGCCTCGTCAAGTGCCAGGAGGCTCTTGAGGAGCGAGAGAAAAAGCTCGAAGATGAAGAGCAAAAACTCTTGGAGCTAGGGGATGACCTCGTGAAGAGGGAGGAGGAGATCACCCAGAGGCTGGCTCTGGGTGACAAGAGTCTTGCAGAGCGCACCAAGAAGCTGGAGGAGCTCTGCGAGAGCGAGGAGAAGAAGGCCTGGCAGCGGGGACAGGACCTCACCAAAAGGGAGAATGAAGTCGCTGCCAGGGAGAAGAAGGTGCAGGGCCGGGAGAGAGACCTGGTTGACCGCTGGAACAAGATCCATGTCCGGGAAGAGGAGCTTGCCCACCTCGAAAGGCAAGTTGCTGAAAGGATTCAGCAGCACGCCAAAGAGGTCAAGCGCCTTGCCCGGGAGGGTTCGGAGCTTGCGGCGACCAAGAGGTCCTTGGAAGAGATGCGAGGCTCAAGGGCTGCAGAGTCCCAACAAGTATGGGACTTCTTAGGCAAAGCTAATGATGCGCTGACGCCGCTGGGCTTTAGTCCCGTGTGTTCAGACGATCCGGAGCTAGAGCTGGACCATGTGCTAAAGGCGTTGAGCTCGGCTGGCAACAAATTCAATAAGATGGGCGATGTCATCGCGGATCAGATGGAAACTGAAGGAAAATCCCTTGCACAGAACGCTGCAAAATACATGCTGACATGCTACACAAGCCGGGATCCTCATTTCCCACTAGATCTGGTGCTTGAAGGTCCTATCGACGGAGAGGGAGATGCCTCAAAGACCAGCGTGTCGGAGGTTGCCCAGAAGGTTGCCTCGTTCTTCCATAGGATTTAGAACTTTCTCCTTGTAGCTCCCACTTGTATTTTCTCTTCTTTTCTCCAATTTTGTAATCTCTTGTTCTCAGATGAATGAAATCCAAGAAATTTATGAATTTCATTTTTTGTCTCCAACCTTTGTCTCACTTGGCCCCCTGGTAAGATGTACACAATTTGATTGTGAACATGTACCAAGAGGATGTAGCATCTTGTTGAAGACTTGAGTGCTTCAAACTTGTAGAGTATAGGTCTGAAGTCATCGACGACAGGGGCCCCCTGAGGTTGTCGGAGCTTAGTAGCTCTGGCAGCAACCATTGTTAACGCGTAAAGCGTTGACAGTTGGCCCTCTGGGGTTGTTGGAGCTTAGTAGCTCCGGCAGCGACCACTTTCAACACGTAGAGCGTCGACAGCAGACCCCATTGGGGTGTACTTCTACCATATTTTCTTCACGTTGTGTAGGATCGAAGAGCACGTGAAAGGCTACCAGAGGGGGGGTGAATGGTAGATTTAAAAATCTTACGCAACGGAAACAATTAAACCCCAACCCCTTCGGCAGAAAAATGATCTGTTAAAAAAATCGTGTGTGACACTAATCTAAACGTGTTTCACCGTGACAAAAGTAATAGATATCAGAGAGAATCAAGTCACGAGGACAACACAACAATAATCACTCAAATTCATCGAGAAAAACTCAAGTTATGATCGAAAGATCAAACAAAAGTCAAACTGCCCTACTCGAGAAAAAAACAGTTCTGGAACGCTGCAAAGAAACTCGTGTAGATCATAGACCACAAATCCAATGACCGTGAAATTTTGAAAGATGATAGATAATCAAGTTATGAAGACAACCCAAAAAGAATCACGTCAATTGGATCTGTAAAACTCGAGTTATGATAAAACCACCAACGAAAGGTAGTGCTGTCCAGAAACTCGACGAGTAAAACTTGTCTGGAACAAGTCGGACGAACAAGGCACAAAAGTTCCTTCAAACTACGAATTTTATTCAATAGAACACAAGAGGAAAAGCCCCAAAGTCGTGTACCACGAGCTCTGGGCTCCCTTGCTTATATAACCAGCTTGAAAGCCAACTCAACTCAGATCAGGAACCTAATCCTACTCTGTTCACGAATCGTAACTTTCCATAACTGCTTAGGATTCTTCTATACGCAGATAGAAGCAATCTTAAGACTTCCAAACACCTTAGGAACATATCCCACATTCCTAAACAACTCAAATTCGTGACCCACACGAAATCCTATCATAACCAACTCAAATCTTTCCATATTTGAGTCAAACCCGACTCAGCCGCAGCCTGAGTCCATAACCTAGTCGGTTGGACCTTTCCGACCAACTCTTTACGTCCACATATCTTCATCACGTCTCGGAACCATGTAGCCACGTCCATGAACTCCTTGCACACGTGCAAACATCTTCCAATGACGTCCACGATACTTTCACATGCATTGTTCTTGATTCAATCATGTTGTGCAACCTCCTGATCAGCTCAACCATAATTCCTCCTGAATTTGGTTGTTGGAACCTCATCTCCTCCCTGAGACTTGTCCAATGGATCCCATCACCAGCTATGTCTTGAACTCAAGCAACACCTGCACATGAATAAACAACCAATCCATACGAGTCCAAGTCCTCGACTTGACTCAAGTTAGTTCCGAACACAACACCTTACGTGAGAACCTCACATAAGCATGTTGCAAAACCACAGTAACACGATATTATCCATATCAACCAAAAACGCACCAAAGACTTAGCAAATGAATACTAAGCAATCTTTACAACAATGTAAAGCAAGTACGAAACATTGCAAATGAAAAGCAGAAACACTGCGGTCAAGTTCCGGACCTTGCCAGAGCAACCCAGACCTTGAGCCGGAGCTAACAAAAGCTAGTAGAACCTAGCGCCGGAACTTACCAAAACTAGTATAACCAAGTAAACCCAAAAGCCGGAGCTAGAAAAATCAACTCGGAGCTTAGCAAAAACACGCTGGAGCTAAAGACAAAAGTCACCGGAGCTAACTAAAACTAGTCGGATCTTAATAAAAAGGTGTTTTGGTGATATTCAAAACTTTTATCGTCAAAGCAAGTGTATTCACTACAAGCCAATGTATTCAGCACACATAGGTCTTACAATCTCCCCATTGATGAATGCATTGGCAACACCATTTAAAATCTGAACATTGGCTTACTCACATGAAAGTTTTGAAGGGAATTTCTCCACCTATGTAAATCAAAAGTAAAATGAGAAAAAAATCCAAAAATTATCCCATATTATCTCTCCCCCTTTATTATCTCTCCTTATGCACATATTCTCTTTCTCTTCATGCTTATCTCTCCCCCTTTGACAATGTATTCAGCAAGTCATGAGCATATAAACAAATTATATCTCCCCCTTGGTTGTTATGACCATATTATAACATATACATATAAACGAAGCTCATCCAAGTCATACTATCAAGTACCTTACATTATCACATCAATGAAATACATAAAGTAGTGTAAGTCATGCTAGAGATCGAATGTAATTTTCAACTTAAGAAAGTCATGATCTCACAAACTTAACTATTTCAAAACCTGAAATCATGACACTAGTTTCTGCATCTTATTATTTTTCAAAGCATAAATTTAGATCATATGATATTTGCAAGAGATTATATGCGCATCTGCCTTATTCTAACCAACCAAGCCAAGCCTATGTCATTTGACAATCAGAAGCTTAAGGACATGGTTTTAGTCATACACAACTTCTTCCAAGTTCATATCTAAGTGCAATGATAAGCCATCTCAAAAGAAGAAGTGCAATGCATGCATATTCTCTTGATCTTTTCTCGATTTATATTTATTCATAAAAACTCAACATGTGAGTTGATTACTTGATTAATTCTTAATGATTAAAAGCACTTATGAACATGTAACAAGTTCAAAACAGCAAGAAAGTTCGACCATGACCAGTTTTAGTGTAAGTAATTATTCCAATTACTAGACATGGCAAAAACTACAAAATGTATAACACGAGTAATGTAGTAACAACTTTCAGCATGTAAAAGGAATCACAAAGTCATATATGTATGAAATACTATGCTCATATTATTTTAATTTCAGATTCACACATAGACTTCTCAAGTTTCAAAACTCCCCCTCAATTTAAGCCATGAGGATACATAACCCCTATTTCACTACGAATGTAACAAAAACAAGTGAAATCTAAAGGTTTTGTAAAAGTGTCAGCCAATTGTTGTTCGGTATCTACATGGTGAAGCACAATGTTTCCTTTTTCAACATTATCTCAGAGAAAGTGATACCTAATGTCAATGTGCTTAGTTCTAGAATGTTGCACGGGGTTTTTAGCAATGCAAATGGCACTAGTGTTATCACAGAACAGTGGAACACTATCTAGATCAACCCCATAGTCCTTAAGTGTTTGAACAATCCAAAGAATTTGTGAGCAAGCACTAGCAGCAGCTACATATTCAGATTCAGCTGTGGATTGTGCAATTGAATTTTGTTTTCTAGAGGACCAAGCACCAAGAGAATTTCCAAGAAAACGACAAGCACCGGAAGTACTTTTCCTATCAATCCTACAACCCCCAAAATCAGCATCCGAAAAAGCTTTCAAAGTAATGGTTGAGGAAGAAGGAAGAAAAAATCCAAATTCTTGAGTTCCATGTAAGTACCTGAGAATCCTTTTGACGGCTTGACGATGTGAAGCACGTGGGGAGGCTTGAAACCGTGCACAAAGACATACGCTGAATTGTATGTCGGTCTTGATGCCGTGAGATACAAAAGTGATCCGATCATGCTTCTATATTCTTTTCGATCCACGGGTTCACCATCTTCATCAAGTCCAAGTGTTGTTGCTGTTCCCATTGGTGTCCGAAGAGGCTTGCTTTTGTCCATGTTGAAGCGCCTTAGAAGATCTTTTGTATACTTCGTTTGATGCACAAAGGTACCCTCCTTTGTTTGCTTGATTTGAACCCCAAAAAGTAAGTGAGTTCACCCATCATACTCATTTTAAATTCGGAACTCATCATTGCTAGACCTCGTGACTCGTTCGTGCAAGCTTCAAATCATCTGTTGTGGGGGATGATCTTTGTAAAACCGTAGGGGAACATATGTCTCACAAGCTTCTTCTTCTTCATGTTCATCACAAATCGATGAGCTTGTGACTTGAGGATGATTTGAATCAGCATTGATGGTTGTCGGTGCTGGTTGAGAATTAACATCCGGAGTTGAACCAAAGTCTTTAGCTACTGAATTTTCGGGCAGCAGCTCCAATTCTTCCTCATCTTCAACGAAAATGCTCCCCCCTGCGGATATGGATCTGGACCTGCAATGTTTGAGCTAGTACCTGGGCTAGCTTCATCAAAAGACACTTCACAAGTCTCCACAATTTTGTTAGTGTCAAGTAAAAGCACACGGTAGCCTCTAGTATGAGATGGATAACCAAGAAACATGCCATCAATGGATCTAGGTTCAAATTTATCAAGATTACCATGTTTCTTAACAAAGCATTTGCAACCAAAGACCCGAAAGTGTGTAACACTAGGCCTATGTCCAAACCGGAGCTCATATGGTGTTTTACCTAGCTTAGCACGCAAGAAAACACGATTTGAGACATAACAAGTGGTTGCTAATGCATTAGCCCAAAATTTCCTAGGAGTTTGATATTCATCAAGCATAGTCCTAGCCATCTCAACTAAGGTTCTGTTCTTTCTTTCTACAACACCGTTTTGTTGAGGTACATATGGTGAAGAAAATTGATGATCTATTCCATTTTCAGCACAAAAGTGATCAAAAGATTGATTTTTAAGTTCAGTTCCATTATCACTTCTAATTGCTTTTAACGATCCTGGGTGATCAATTGATAATCTAAGAAATAAAGTTCTAAAGTGACTAAAAACTTCATTCTTAGACGCCATAAAGTAAACCCAAGAGTATCTAGAATAATCATCAACAATCACAAGTACATACCATTTACCTCTGAAGGATTGAACACGTGAAGGTCCTACGGTGTCAAGATGCAAAAGTTGACATATTTCAGTTGTCATGATCATTGTGAGAGGAGTATGTGAACCTGCAACCATCTTAGCATGTCTACAAGAAGAGCACACAATTTCTTTGTCCTCTTTAAGCTTAGGCAGCCCACGTATGCGATCAAGAGCACTAACACGCGTTAGGTGATCAAGGCCTACGTGACCAAGTCTACGATGCCAAAAATATAGGTCATTTGAATCATTAGCAACTAGACACCTATGCTTAGAGGAAGACATATCAAAATCAGCTTTAAAAACTCTTCCAAACCAAGACATGTTAAAAATAAGCTCACTATTTGAACTTACAACTTTGCAGCAATTTTTATTGAAAATAATTTCCAAATTTTCATCTAGCAATTGTGAAACAGAAAACAAGTTGTATTTCAAATTTTTGACAAGTGCCACATCCTTCAAAGTATAGTGATCATTTACTCTAACCGAACCCTTAGCAATTATAGGAGTTGAAGAATTATCGGCAAAAGTAACATTCTCTACACGTGACACAAAAGAGAGGGAGGAGAACCAATCTTTCTTACCGGTCATGTGGCGTGAGCAACCTGAATCCACAATCCAAATGTTCTCCTTCCTCAAACGTGTAACCTACATAGAAGCACAATACGTCGATGACTCAATACTGGGGTTAGTCAAAAGGCATTTAGGAATCCAGTACCGAGTCATGCGACGTGCAGCAGGAAAAACACGCAAAAGCTGAGACAAAACAGCAGGTTTATGAGTCAAAGTTTGAGATTTTTTATTCTTAACTACTGACCTATAAGGTGTCACTTGTGTAGCACAAAAATCAGTAGCTCCGGAGGCAAAAACAGAAGGTCTGGAGGTAAACTTTGAATGTTTTTGACTCAAAACAGCAGGTTGTACATTCAGTTCAATATGTGCAGCAAATTTTGCATGAAAGTTATGAGATCTAGCAACCATTCTTTCCCTTTTCTGTTGTTTAGCTAGTTTATAACAAAAATCTATGACATGACCATCTCTACCACAGTAGGTACAATGAAACTTAACTTTGTGTTCATGTCTAGATGAGCAAACAACATTTTTATTTGAAACCGAATGAGACAATACTCCTGCAGATTTGAAAACCACTTCCTTTTGTTTAGGAACTGTTTGAATCAAACCACTTCGTAATGACTTTACAATTTTAGGTGGATGTGCCTTAGCATGAGCATGAGAATCAAAACCTAAACCAGTTTTATCATTGCAAGACTTGGATGAATTCAGCAGCAATTTTAGGTTCTTATTCCCATTACAAAACCGATCAAATGTCTTATGCATGTTATCAAGTTTATTGGACAGATCAAGGCAATTTTCACAGGAAGTTTTTCCTTTTAATTTGCAATTGGAACAATATTTAACTTCATGACAACGTAAAGCATCGTTCAATATAGAGATTTCATTCATAGCATCTTGCAGTTTCTTATCAAGATCATCACAACTAGAACAATGCAAATCAATTGTAGAACAAGAAGCATCTTTTAAGTTTCCAATATTAAGTGCAGCAAGCTTTTTGTTCTTTTCAATTTCAAGTTCAAGTTTATCAAGTGTGGAGGTATCTGCACTTCTTAGGGAGGACAATTGTTCATATATTAAGTCACATGAGGAACAAGAATCAGCACTAGGAATCAAGGATTTCAAACGATTAATTTCAGATTCTAGTGACTCAATTTTAACAGCATTGTCCCTGAGCTTTTTGTCCTTTTTCTTAACAATAACAGTGGCACGAGAAATAGCATCACACATTTCTTCGCAAGTAGGACATACCTCTTCATTGTCGCTGTTGTGTTCTGCCTCCTCCATACTTGATCTTGACTTGCCCGCCATGAAGCACAAGTTTGCCAAATCATCTTCATCTTCATCTCTTCCAATGTCCACGTCGCTTGAGCCAAGTTCCTGGGGTGCTGAGATAAAACTGCTCACCAATTGACGTCCTGTAAAACCCTTCTTTTTCTTCGTATCTTTTGCAGAGGAGTGCTTCGTTCTTGTTTTATTTTCATCCAGGGAAGTAGGACCTGAAAGTTCAGGGCAATCTGAACGAAAATGTCCTGTCTTACCACATTCAAAGCATCGTTGAGGTCCGGAGCTTCCTCTCCTTCTAGTTCTCACATTTTGCAATGCTTTTGAGAACCGGGTAGAGATGAGCGCTAGCTCCTCCTTTGGAAACTCCTCAATATGTTCAAGGGTTAGAGAGGACAGCAAAGCAAGTGTACAACAAGATGATGTTTGACCGGAACTAGGCATGTCACGTTGAGAAACAAAAGCAATAGACTTGTTGGGGTTCTTACGTGAGATTATGTCAATTTCACGAGTTTTTAATTTGGAATATAGCACATCTAAAGTAAGTGAACTCATGACAGTAGATTCACGAATAGATGTGACTTTCATCTCCCAAATTGACATATCTAATACACTTAGCAATTGCCTAGCATTTTCAGCATCTGAAAAATTAACATTGACACTACGCAAGTTGCTGAGAATCTTATTAAAGCGAGCAAAAAGGTCATAAATGGACTCACCAGGTTGCATCTCGAAGTGTATGTATTCTTTCTTGAACATGTCTTGCCTTACCTCTTTGACCGTGTTGGATCCTTCGTGGTAGTCACAAAGTGCTTTCCACACATCGTATGCAGATCGGAGGTGTGCAACACGATCGAAGTCGCTTTGTGTTAATCCTTATATGATCAAGTTCTGAGTCTTGTTGTTGTTGTCGACATTTCTCAGATTTGTAGCTGTAACTTGATCGTTTGATGGCACTTCGTAAGGCTTGTAAACCTTCTCCCATATTGCAAAGCCTTGTGCCTGGATGAAAGCCTCCATGCGTGCCTTCCAAACCTAAAAATCAATACCAGCAAACACACAAGGTTTGGCAGAGTACTTCTCCATGATGATTAGTCAAAAACACGCACAAATCACAAAGATTAGAGCACCGTAGCTCTGATACCAATTGTAGGATCGAAGAGCACGTGAAAGGCTACCAGAGGGGGGTGAATGGTAAATTTAAAAATCTTACGCAGCGGAAACAATTAAACCCCAACCCCTTCAGCAGAAAAACGATATGTTAAAGAAATCATGTGTGAGACTAATATAAACGTGTTTCACTGTGACAAAAGTGATAGATATCAGAGAGAATCAAGTCACTAAGACAACACAACAAGAATCACTCAAATCCGTCGAGAAAAACTCAAGTTATGATCGAAAGATCAAACAAAGGTCAAACTGCCCTACCCGAGAAAAAACAGTTCTGGAACGCTGCAAATAAACTCGTGTAGATCATAGACCACAAATCCAATGACCGTGAAATTTTGATAAATGATAGATAATCAAGTTGTGAAGACAACCCAAAAAGAATCACGTCAATTGGATCTGTAAAACTCGAGTTATGATAAAACCACTGACGAAAGGTAGTGCTGTCCAAAAACTCGACGAGTAAAACTTGTCTGGAACAAGTCGGACGAAAAAGGCACAAAAGTTCCTTCAAACTACGAATTTTATTCAATAGAACACAAGAGGAACAGTCCCAAAGTCGTGCACCACGAGCTCTGGGCTCCCTTGCTTATATAACCATCTTGAAAGCCAACTCAACTAAGATCAGGAACCTAATCCTACTCTGTTCACGAATCGTAACTTTCCATAACTGCTTAGGATTCTTCTATACGCAGATAGAAGCAATCTTAAGACTTCCAAACACCTTAGGAACATATACCACATTCCTAAACAACTCAAATTCGTGACCCACACGAAATCCTATTGTCGGTATCCTAGAAACCGTACACCCCTTGAGGTTATAAAGATCTCAAAGGAAATTCATCTACTTGGTTTGAAGACCCTCGAAGGCCCACATGTCAGACAAAACCGGACCCACTTCTCCAACATGGTTAATCCCTGGGTCGCCACGTGTACAACCAAACCGGAGCTACCGCCCACAAGGGGGAAGCTCCGGACCATGTACCAAAATGGCACCCCCGGACTTAGCCCCTGACCGAGAGAAGCTCCGGACCTGACACGTGTCGCGCAGTCCCGGAGCTACCCGTTTCCCACAGTAAGCTCCGGAGCTGCCACGTGTCCGATCGTCGGATCTTCAGCTTCTAACCTCCGGAAGACCCGCAACGGCTCCAGATCTTCCAAGGAGAGCCAAGGACTTTAAGACCCGATTAAGTGTCATTAATGCCATATTAATGACACTTAAACGGACAATCTTAACACCAGTAACGGTGCTATCAAAGCCCGTTACAGGATCATTAAGAGCAATTAAGCGTGTATCAATACTAGTAACCGCCGGGGCCACATGTCGGGCCAGGCTAACCTGTAACGGCCTGCCCTTGTACTATAAAAGGACAGGCCGATGATACACATGGGGAACATTTATACACACTCGGACAGACCGATACACGCGCCTCATACGCTCATCACAAGCTCATATTGCTAATACAACACCAACACACCTGTGGAGTAGGGTATTACGCTCAGGCGGCCCGAACCACGTAAATTCTTGTGTCTCCTGTGCCAATTCTTATTCACCTTCTTGAATCTCCGCACGCCCACACCGAACATCAAACTCCCCTATCACTTTAGTAGTGTAGGGAGATCTGCTGGTTCCAAAACACCGACAGTTGGCGCGCCAGGTAGGGGCGCCTGAGATTTTGAGAATGGTGAACTCTGCTACTAGATCATCCAACGGCCAACCTGTTGCTCAGGTTGTTGGGGGCAATCCCTCCAACAGGCAGCCACCTGCAGGAGCCTCAGCACCAGCAGGAGTCACACTCCCACCTCCACCATCTCCTCTAGCAAATCGTGCTGGGCAGCGTGATGGTGTGCCAGCGTCAATCACTGCGTTGGCAAATCATGACAATCCGGAACACGCGCTTCATGCAGCGTGTGCTCTTCTTCAACGTCCACCACCTCCGGATGCATCTCGGGATGCACTGGAACAGTGGAGGGCCGATGTGGAGCATTTGGTTGCAGCAACAGCCGAACGCCTCAGCAACCAGGGTCCTCCTCCTTCAGGAAGAGCCCCGTCGCAGCGGCGGACTTTGTCTGGAAGACTTGGTCCGCATGTCTCCAATAGCAGGAGACGTGCTGCGTCACAACAAGTGACGTCATTGCCCTCCGGGGCTCGACATACTCACACGGTATCCAGGCTTTCGACTCACGACCTCCGGGCGGAGCTTGATCGCCGATACCGCCAGCAGGACGGCCGAGTCCATATTGAGCGTGCTCGTGAAAGACAGGAAGCTCAGGACCTTTCTACTCTTGAAGGGGTAGGAGGAGGCTGTTCAGCCTTGGCCATGCATCTGCGCATGGTTAGATGGCCACAGAAGTTTCAGCCTCACCTGCCGGAAAAATTCGACGGGACTGTCAATCCCGCCGAATTTCTTCAGATATACTCCACTGCAATCTTGGCAGCCGGAGGAAATGAAGCCGTGATGGCCAATTACTTTCAAGTGGCCCTAACTGGGACCGCCAGGTCCTGGTTTATGAGCCTTCCACCCAACTCTATCAACAGTTGGGAGGAGCTGTGCCGTCAGTTCACTGCCAACTTCGGGAGTTCATACACCCGACCAGGCACCGAACTGGACCTTTTTACGGTCGTGCAAAAAGGGGGAGAGTCTTTGCGGTCATTCATTCAAAGGTTCTCTCAGGTACGAAACAATATCCCTTTATCTCTAGCGCCTCTGTCATTGTGGCATTTAGACAGGGCGTACGGGACAAGAAGATGTTGGAGAAGCTGGCGATCAAGGAGATCACCAGCGTCACGGAACTCTTCAGCTTGGTAGATAAATGTGCCAGAGCTACGGAGGGCCGTGAAATGCATTCCAAACCAGCCGTGGAGGATCACAAGAAACCCTCCATAGAAGAAGCCGCTACCTCCGGGAGTGGCAAGAAGAAAAAGAAGACCAACGGCAAGAAGAAGCCGTCGGCTGGCACATCCAACGTTGCAGCTGCTGCAGCTCCGGGTGGCCGGGGGCCATGCCCCGAGAAGCGACCTCGACCGTCTTCTGAAGACGGTGGCAAACCCAAAGTGTGGTGTCCCATTCACAAGACGGGCAGCCACAGTTTGGAAGACTGTCGGGAGGTCCAAAACCTTGCCGAGCGCTACAGCAAGCGCCGGGAAGAATCTCCTTTCCGACAGAGGGAAGGAAAGCAAAAGGTCGACGAAGCTCCGACTGAAGAGGAGTTAGGGTTCCAGGATCCCAAAAAGGTCCTGAAGGCCTTCTACACCTCCGTCGACGATGATTCTGACGTCTCTGACAACGAGCGTCGGAAGACCATGAACACCATTTTTGGTGGATCAAGGGATATCACCTCCCGTCGCGTAATCAAGACTATGCGTCGGGATATGGCCGCTGTAGCCCCTACAGTCAGGCCGGAACCTCATCGAAAGTGGATGGACATAGCCATCACTTTTGACGCTTCAGATTGTCCCCAGAGCATGGTTGGAGCAGGACAGTTACCCTTGATGGTATCTCCTACCATCAACAACATCCAGCTCCACCACGTCATGGTAGACGGAGGTTCGGGGCTTAACCTCATCAGCTTCGAAGCTTTCACTAAGCTTCAACTCCGACCTTCGGATCTCCATCCCTCTCGACCTTTCTCCGGAGTAGGTCCGGGGGCCATCACCCCACTCGAATCTATTACTCTCCCTGCTACCTTCGGGACACGGGAGAAGTACCGCACCGAAAAGTTGGTCTTCGACGTCGCTCAGATCAACTTACCCTTCAATGCCATCTTGGGTAGACCTGCCCTGTACAAATTCATGGCGGCTGCTCATTATGGCTATATGGTGTTGAAGATGCCAACGCCAGTAGGCGTTCTCCAGATCCGCGGAGATCGCACCGCTGGAGTAACTACACTAGAAGAACTCCATGCGCTCACCACAGCGCAAGAGGAGGACTCCAGGCAGGAGCAAGCTCCAAAACCTCCGAGCATTCGCCAACGAGGCTCGACTTCTGCACCTCGAGTGCAGCCAAGCGGCGACACCGACATTCCCGTCAAAGTCGTCCAAATTTGTTCCGATTCTGCTCAAACCACCCGTATATCGGGAGGATTGAACGACAAATAGGAACTCGCGCTCATCACTTTCCTCCGGGCTAACGTTGATGTGTTTGCTTGGCAACCGTCACAAATGCCTGGGATCCCCAGGGAAGTGATTGAGCACAATCTTAAGATCTACCCCGATGCCCGGCCTGTGCATCAAAAGCCTCGGAAGCAATCCGTAGAGCGACAGAACTTCATCCGACAAGAAGTGAAGAAGTTGCTCGAAGCCAGATTCATCCGAGAAGTGTTCCATCCAAAATGGCTGGCGAACCCAATCGTTGTGCCTAAGGCCGACTTGAAGCTTCGGATGTGCATCGACTACACCACACTAAATAAGGCATGTCCAAAAGATCCATTCCCACTACCTAGAATAGATCAGATAGTGGATTCCACCTCTGGGTGTGAATTACTGTGTTTCCTAGATGCATATTCCGGATATCATCAAATCAGGATGTCTAGGGAAGATGAAGAGCATACTTCATTCATCACAGTAGATGGATTGTATTGTTACACAGCCATGCCCTTTGGTCTCAAGAATGCAACTTCAACTTTTGTACGAGCTATGTACAAAACTTTTGAAGAACTTATTAGAGACATTGTGGAAGTGTACGTCGATGACATCGTGGTCAAGGTCAGGAACAAGGAGTCACTCCTTGACACCTTGCAGGCTGTCTTCGACAAGCTGCGGGCCACCCGCACGAAGCTAAACCCAGACAAGTGTGTCTTTGGGGTTAGCTCCGGAAAACTTCTTGGTTTCCTGGTAAGTCACCGGGGCATAGAAGCTAATCCGGCGAAGATTAAGGCCATTGAAGACATGCGGCCACCAACCCGCATCAAGGACGTCCAAAAATTAACTAGATGTCTAGCAGCCCTCAGCCGGTTCATCTCAAGACTGGCGGAATGGGCACTCCCCTTCTTCAAGTTATTGAGGAAGTCCAGACCATTCCAATGGTCCGAAGAAGCAGAAAAGGCATTCCAGGAGCTGAAACAGTTCCTCACCACCCTACCGATTTTGGTAGCTCCGAACCCTGGTGAGACTTTATTACATTATATCTCAGCTACTGACGAAGTTGTCAGCATGGTACTGGTTGCGGAGAGACCAGAACTACCCCATACTCAGGAATCCAGACCCCTTCGGGAGGGTCCGGAGGTTCTTGAAAGTGAGTCTGGGTCCGAGCTCCCAGATTCAAATCCACAAGAAGTCACTTCAGGAGACCTAGACCCCTCCGGGAGGGTCCAGGTCCCTTCTGAAGAAGCTCTGGGTTCCTCCAGCCAGAACCCGGAGGTCCCCGAAGAAAATCCGGACCCTTCCGAGAGGGTCCAGGTCAATGAAGAGTAAGCTCCGGACCCCTCCGGGAGGGTCCGGACCATTCAACGCCCGGTGTACTTCATTAGTGAAGTATTACATGATGCCAAGACTCGATACCTAGAGGTGCATAAGCTGCTCTATGCAGTTCTTATTGCCTCCAGGAAGCTTCGACATTACTTCCAAGCTCACAAAGTCTCGGTGGTGACCTCGTACCCACTACGAGCAATCTTGCATAATCCCAATTCAACTGGGAATATTGCAAAGTGGGCAGCGGAATTGGCTGAATTTGATCTTGAATTTATTTCAAGACAAGCAGTCAAGAGTCAAGCATTGGCAGATTTTGTGGCAGAATGGACCCCCTCTCCATCAAACCCTGGGGGCCCCAGTGAGCAGAAGACGGAGCATCAAGATCCAACCTTCACCGAGCCTCACTGGACCCTCTACTTTGACGGCTCCATGCAGAAGCAGGGGGCCGCAGCTGGAATCCTTCTCCTTGCACCGACTGGGGAGAAGGTGAAATACATGGTACACCTTGACTTCAAGGCAACCAACAACATGGCAGAGTATGAAGCACTCATCTACGGACTAAAGGTAGCACTGTCATACGGTGTCAGGCAACTACTGGTCAAAGGAGATTCACAGCTCATCATCAAGCAGGTGAAGGGTGAATGCTCCTGCAACAATCTCCAGCTAGCTGCTTACCTCTTAGAAGTCCAGAGGCTTCAGAAGGACTTTGAAGTCCTAGACCTCCACCATGTTCAGCGTGCCCACAACGCTGAAGCCGACGAACTCTCAACGAAAGCGTCAACTGGAGCTCCGGCTCCTGACGAAACTTTTGTCCGGAGATTGTCGAAACCCACAGCTCAGCCTGCCGAACTGAGCGAAGGGGGCGCTATCAGCATCCCGAAGCTGACGGTCCCGATGGCCCTGTTACCATGGCAGCCATAAAGGGTTGTAGGCGATGCCGGAAGCTCCGAGCAACCCAGCACGCAAGACTCAAATGCTCAAGTTAGTTCCGATGCATGGATCTCGGAGATCCGGAACTACTTGAAAGACAACATCCTTCCTGACGACGATGTATCCGCTGACTGGGTAGTCAGATTGGCTAAAAGATACACCTTGGTAGAAGGGGATCTCTACCGGCGCGGTGCCAACGGCATCCTAATGCGGTGCATCACAAGGGAAGAAGGCTGCGAGCTCCTCGCAGAAATCCATGGAGGCGAGTGTGGAAACCACGCGTCTTCTCGCACGCTGGTTGGTAAACCCTTTCGTCATGGCTTCTACTGGCCTACAACACTCCAGGATGCAACTGAACTGGTGAGAAAATGCAAAGCATGTCAATTTCATGCAAAGCAAATTCACACTCCGGCTCAGTCCTTACAAATGATACCTCCTACATGGCCCTTTGCTGTGTGGGGGATGGACATCTTGGGACCTTTCCCAAGAGCCGTCGGAGGTTACAAGTTCCTGTACGTCGCCATTGACAAGTTCACCAAGTGGCCGGAAGCAACTCCAGTTGTGACAATCAACAAGCAATCTGCTATCAACTTTCTGTAGTCCATTGTATGCAGATTTGGAGTCCCAAACAAAATCATCACTGATAATGGGACCCAATTCACAAGCTTCGCGTTCCAAGGATACTGCGAGGACCTCGGAATACAGGTTTTCTACGCCTCCGTAACTCACCCAGCCAGCAATGGCCAAGCCGAGAGAGCAAATGCAGAAATCCTTAAAGGACTCAAAACGCGCACCTATGAGCGCTTGAAGAAACATGGAGCCAACTGGATCGAAGAGCTTCCGCCCACTCTATGGGCCAACAGGACATCTCCAAACCGGTCAACCGGAGAGACACCCTTCTTTCTGGTGTACGGAGCTGAAGCAATCCTTCCTCCAGAAATCACCTTGGGTTCACTCCGGGTCCGGACCTTCGACGAAGCCGCGCAGGACCAGCTCCGGCGTGAAGACCTAGACCTCCTTGAGGAGGGAAGGTGCCAAGCAGCTGTTCGGAATGCCCGATATCGTCAAGCTCTACGGCGTTATCGCCAACGGCATGTACATAACCGGCAGCTCGAGGAAGGCGATCTGGTGCTACGGAGAGTACTATCCAGAGAAGGGTTAAACAAACTCTCCCCTGGCTGGGAGGGGCCCTTCCGAGTGATTAAAGTATCCCGTCCCAGAAGCGTTCGCTTGGCTACTGAGGATGGGACACCTCTCCCAAATCCTTGGAACATCGAGCACCTCCGTAAGTTCTACACTTAACATCACGGAGGTGAGTCTTGAGTAACTTGAGATGTATGTTATAGAGTCATTGTACAGAGTCGGGTAGTTACTCCGGGAGAACAGCCGGACCTTTCCCGAAAGGTCCGCAAAGTTCATGCAGCACTTGTCACAGTCTCCGGACTAAAAGTGTGGCTAACTACCCTGGGTCAAACGAGAAATGAAACACGCTTAGCCTGGTTTCGTACCCTAAGAGTGTACTTGTTTCCCCTGTACCCCGGACCTATAATGAAAGACATTTTCATGTGAAATAGACTCCACGTGCATTTATTTTGTACAGGCTCAACATTTTTGTTTTTCTCTTTCTTGTCTATAACGAAAACGTGCAATTCTTAAGAAATTTTAGTTCGACCGGTTTATATACGAATCGAGTTGTATTGTCAGTTCTTTTGGATTCAAATATCGTTCATGACCAACTCGTCTGAAAGCTGCTAAGCCAATCTAGGGTCGGAGTGTGCTATCAACTTAGCCTGGTCAAGCACCCTAAGTACGCCACTCTACCTACACCCCGCAGGCCAAAGTAAGACGGGTCCGTGTACAGTTGGATCTAAAAGAAAAGACATCACACTCGGTTGTATTTAGAATCGCGTTTGACTTAAAATCTTCTTGAGAGTCATAAGCCGCGACGAAGTTATAGACAAGAAGCAAATTTTACTATTTTTCTTGGCTTAAGTGTGCAGAAAAAATAAAGTCTAAATTGATGGAGAAAAGCCGGAGCTAACTAAGCTCCGACATCCTGGAGGGTTAACTATCGATGCTCTACGCATTGATAGAGACTATTGCCGGAGCTACTAAGCTCCAGCGATAGACAATGCCGGAGCTTCTAAGCTCCGACAACCTCAGGGGGCCTTCACCATCGAAGACTTCGAACCTAAATCCTACAAGTTCGGAGCAAAAGAGTCTTCAACAATGCACGATATCCTCTTGGTACATGTTCACAATCAAATTGTGTACATCTACCAGGGGGCCAAGTGAAGATAAAAGTGTTGAAGACAAAAAAGTGGAATTCGCAAAATTTGGGGATTTCATTTATCTGGAGACAAGAGATTACATCTCGAGACAAGGGATTACAAAATTGAGGAAGAAGAAGAGAAAATACAAGTGAGAACTAAAGAGATGGTCCTAGACCCTATGGAAGAATTGGGCGACCTTCTGGGCAACCTCCGATACGCTGGCTCGGGTAGCTTCGCCTTCTCCTTCGACGGGACCTTCAAGCACCGGGTCCAGAAGAAATTGGGAGTTCCGGCTGGTGTAGCACGTCAGCACATACTCTGCGACGTTCTTCGCCAGGGATTGCCCCTCAACCTCCAGCTGGTCCGTGATGACATCGCCCACCTTGGAGAGCTTGCTACCTACCGCGCTCAACGCCTGCAGCGCTAGGTCCGGCTCCGGCTTCGGACCATCCGGGCGCACGGGGCTGAAACCCATCAGCGTCAGCGCGTCGGCCTTGCCCAAGAACTCCCAAATCTGTAGGGAGTCCGCAGTCCTCAAGCCCTTCAACTCTTCCAGGGATCTCCTGGCCGCCGTCAGTTCAGAATTCTCACGAGCAAGGCGCTCAACTTCTTTGGCGTTTTGCTGAATCTTTTCAGCAACCTGCCTTTCGAGTTTTCCGAGCTCCTCCTCCCAGAGGTGGATCTTGTTCCGGCGCTCGACCAGGTCCTTCTCCCTACCCCTCACTTTCTTCTCCCGGGCAACAAGGGCACACTCTTGTTCGTAGAGTTCCTGCCCTCGCACCCAGGTCTTCTCCTCTTCCTCTTGGCAGCGCTCCTCCAATTTCTTGGAGCGCTCCTCGAGGCCCTTGTCAGCCAGAGCTACTTTGTCGGTGAGCTCCTCTTCCCTCCTCAGGACGTCATCCCGCATCTCCAGGAGTTTGTGCTCTTCATCCTCGAGCCGTCTCTCCCTCTCATCAAGTGCCTCTCGGCGCTTGATGAGTGCGGTGTTAATGGCCTCAAGCTGTTCGTGTCGAGCATCGGCCGCGTTATTGGCAGCTTTGGCCTGATCGTAGATCTCTCGGGATTGAGCGTCGAGGGCTTGAGTCATGCTCTCCCTGTCATCCAGTAACTTGCCCCAGTACTCCAGGCGGACCTTCTCCCGTTTGATCCACTCCTTGTCATCCGCTAGCCTTGACTGAGCCAGCTTGGTCTCGAAGTAGAGCCGGTTACGCCACCGCCTAAGGGTTTGACGCTCCTCTTCAAGAGCCTTGCTGTCGTGGAAGAAGGCTAGCTTAACTTGATGCAGACTGGAACATTTGTTGTCAATGGACAACGACAACGGGATTGGCTCCGGACCTGCTGGGGTCTCCTCCGCTGGTTCCAGCGGGTCTTTAGATACAAAAATTGGGTCCCACTCTACAAGAGTGGTCCCCTGGGACTCCATGGCACTAGGTCCGTCCTCTGGGATGGCCTCAGTCGCCATCGAAGAAGGCCCCGCCGCCAAATCTTCGTTCGCCCCCTCAGGCTCGGCCGCAGGCACCTCCGGCGTCGTCGCCTCCAAAGCAGGAGCCACTACAGGCTCCGGTCTGGGCACCTCTTCTGACGGAGGCTCAAGCTCCGTCACCTCTTCAACCACCGGCACAGGAGCCGGAAGATCTTCAACATCATCTGGACCTGTGACCGGAGCTCCAACAATAGCCGGCTCAGCTGCCGGTGCTTCGGAAGTAGTCGGCCCAACTGCCGGAACTACCTCATCTTTCGGCTCGCATGCTGGGGCTTCAGTCACCTCTGGCTCAACCGCCGGGGCTTCAACAATTTCCGACTCAAAAGCCGGGATTACTTCTTCCTCCGGCTCAACAGCCGGAGCTTCCATCATTGCAGCACCAGGACCCGGAGCTTCAACCTCCGGGACATGTGCCGCTGGCATGTCTTCACTCCCGTGGTCCGGCGCTACCACGGGAACTTCTGGGGAGGAGTCGAGGTCCATGACCACGACAGCCAGCGCCGGAGCTGTCGCAGCCTCAGCCACCACTTGGGGCGGCGCCGGGACAGGAGCAGAAGCTCCCACCCCCGCTGCCTCAGACGCTGTGGCTGAGGGTAGAGCCTCACTTCCCTTCTTGGGGACGCTGCAGACGATGGACGAAGAAAATTAGCAAACAGTTGCTACAATCAAAATAATTGTACAAGGTAGAGATTAAAAATTACCTTGGGAGGCTTCCGCACCAACTTGCGCGGAACCTTTTTCTCGGGCGTTCTGGGCTGGCCACAGTCGGCGTAGAAGCTCCGGAAGGCCCCCCGGAACTCGTCGCGGCCACGGGTGTTTTCCGGGTTGAGGCTCCTCTCGATCGAGAAGAACCCCCGGACCTGGAGGCCAGGAGCTGGAGTTGTTCGACCGGAGCTAACACCCCGGGAGGACCCCACTGCAGGAACAGCTGCACTCCGAGAGGACCCCACCGCGGGAACAGTCGCGTTCCGGGATGACCCCACTACGGGAACAGTTGCCACAGCTGCAGAGGACCTTCCCCTCCGGGGAGAAGGAGCCGACGCGGAAGTAGCGGGCCCGACAGACCTTCCGTCGGCGTACTGCAACTTCCTCTTCCGGCTCACTGGTTCTTCCTCCAGCTCCTTGCCCTTGCCGACGACTTCTCCCCTCGGCTTAGGAGCAGAGCCGGAGCCATCCTTGGGTACCCCAGGGATCGCTACCCCGGAGGTTGGTCTTCTCTCGACGACACCAAGGTCGTCAAGTACGAGCATCTTTCGTCGGAGCTCCCTGCTGAACTCCACTTCCATGTTCAGAGGGAGGAAGGCCGACGGGGGAGTCAAGTCATCACCGTCGACGTCGATGCCGTGCTGGAATTTCTTGAGGTGGAACTCCAAGGTTCTCCCTGCCATGTTGGACTTCAACCTGGTCTCAACCTGGTCATCGTCCATCACGCTGTTGAGGGCCCAAGCGAGCTTCTCCCTCCTCTTCAGCGGCGCCCACCTGTTGACTAGGAAATTGCAAAATACCGCCTGAGGGGTCAATCCTCCCTCCACGCATTGGCAGATCCTGGTCAAAGCAGGGTTGATGGCATCCGCCAGCACCGGAGCTTCACTCCAGATCGTTGTGTCAATACCGGGCAGACTATCAGGCAACTCCAGCCTCTCGTGCTCCTCCACCCTGACGACTATCCAGTCCTTCTTCCAGTCATCCCACTTCCCAGAAGGGAACGACCGGAGGTACTTGAATGCGCACTTCTTGCGCTTCACGAAGTAGTAGAAGCCAAGGTACTCATTGCTCCGACCGGTGGTGTGGACGGTGAAGAAGGTCCGGAAGAGTTCGATGCAGGGGGGATGCCCACCCACATCTCACAGAAGTGGACGAAGATAGACACAAGGAGAATGGAGTGAGGGCCAAGGTGATATAACTGCAGACCATAGAAGTCTAGCAGCATCAAGAAAAAGGAAGAAAAAGGCGGGATCAACCCCACCATGGCGTACGAAGAAAAGTACACCATTTCGCCGGCATGCTCCTTCTCGAAGGGGAGCTCTTCGCCGGCACAGACTGAGCGGTTGAAGAAGTCCGAGGACCACCCCATGAGGGCCCGGACCTTCTTCAAATCGCCTTCGGTCTTCAAGTGACTTTCGCGGAGACCCAACTCCATCGCGGTACGGCTAGGCAAGAGAAGAAGAGCTAAGCACGAGTTGGGAGTTTGAGCGCAAGATCAGATGAGAAGCGTAAAGAACTCCCGACGGTGTGCACTTTCCTTCTTAAGTAAGCCCTCGCGACGCTCGGATGGAAACCGCAAAGAAGTCGAAGGTACCACCCAAAAAATTCACCCAGCCAATGACAAGCGGGCCCGGGGCCACCCCGACGATCAAGTCGAGGTTCTTACCCAGGCGAACGGTTGTCATCAAGAGGTGGGAAGCCCAAAGGCGGCGGCCTGACAAGGCGCGCGGAACTGATACGGTTTTTGTATCGGGAACCGGCGACCTTCAATTGCATGAGATCCGCACGCCAAAGATCTCGTCTGCTGCACGCGGGATACGCCATGTGGTGAGGATTTAATTCCAAGTCCTTGCCGGCGGCACCCTCAAAGACCCTTGAAGACTCAGTTCAAAGGTCGCGAAGATGGACCCACCTCCAGCGGAATGACTTCCCCGGAGGTAGGCCCAGGGGGCCACTGTCGGTATCCTAGAAACCGTACACCCCTTGAGGTTATAAAGATCTCAAAGGAAATTCATCTACTTGGTTTGAAGACCCTCGAAGGCCCACATGTCAGACAAAACCGGACCCACTTCTCCAACATGGTTAATCCCTGGGTCGCCACGTGTACAACCAAACCGGAGCTACCGCCCACAAGGGGGAAGCTCCGGACCATGTACCAAAATGGCACCCCCGGACTTAGCCCCTGACCGAGAGAAGCTCCAGACCTGACACGTGTCGCGCAGTCCTGGAGCTACCCGTTTTCCACAGTAAGCTCCGGAGTTGCCACGTGTCCAACCGTCGGATCTTCAGCTTCTAACCTCCGGAAGACCCCGCAACGGCTCCGGATCTTCCAAGGAGAGCCAAGGACTTCAAGACCCGATTAAGTGTCATTAATGCCATATTAATGACACTTAAACGGACGATCTTAACACCAGTAATGGTGCTATCAAAGCCCATTACAGGATCATTAAGAGCAATTAAGCATGTATCAATACTAGTAACCGCCGGGGCCACATGTCGGGCCAGGCTAACCTGTAACGGCCTGCCCTTGTACTATAAAAGGACAGGCCGACGATACACATGGGGAACATTTACACACACTCGGAGAGACCGATACACGCGCCTCATACGCTCATCACAAGCTCATATTGCTAATACAACACCAACACACCTGTAGAGTAGGGTATTACGCTCAGGCGGCCCGAAACACGTAAATTCTTGTGTCTCCTGTGCCAATTCTTATTCACCTTCTTGAATCTCCGTGCGCCCACACCGAACATCAAACTCCCCTATCACTTTAGTAGTGTAGGGAGATCTGCCGGTTCCAAAACACCGACACCTATTATAACCAACTCAAATCTTTCCATATTTGATTCAAACCCGACACAGCCGCAGCCTGAGTCCATAACCTAGTCGGTTGGACCTTTCCGACCAACTCTTTACGTTCACATCTCTTCATCACGTCTCGGAACCATGTAGCCACGTCCATGCACTCCTTGCACACGTGCAAACATCTTTCAATAACGTCCACGATACTTTCACATGCATTGTTCTTGATTCAATCATGCTGCGCAACCTCCTCATCAGCTCAACCATAATTCCTTCTAAATTTGGTTGTTGGAACCTCATCTCCTCTCTGAGACTAGTCCAATGGATCCCATCACCAGCCATGTCTTGAACTCAAGCAACACCTGCACATGAATAAACAACCAATCCATACGAGCCCAAGTCCTCGACTTGACTCAAGTTAGTTCCGAACACAACACCTTACGTGAGAACGTCACATAAGCATGTTGCAAAACCACAGTAACACGATATTATCCATATCAACCAAAAATGCACCAAAGACTTAGCAAATGAATACTAAGCAATCTTTCCAACAATGTAAAGCAAGTATGAAACATTGCAAATGAAAAGCAGAAGCACTGCGGTCAAGTTCCGGACCTTGCCAGAGCAACCCAGACCTTGAGCCGGAGCTGACATAAGCTAGTAGAACCTAGCGCTGGAACTTACCAAAACTAGTATAACCAAGTAAACCCAAAAGCTGTAGCTAGAAAAATCAACTCGGAGCTTAGCAAAAACACGCCGGAGCTAAAGACAAAAAAGATGTTTTGGTGATATTCAAAACTTTTATCGTCAAAGCAAGTGTATTCACTACAAGCCAATGTATTCAGCACACATATGTCTTACACATTGACGGCTGGCTCCCTGGATTTGTCGGAACTTGATGGCTCCGGCGTCGCCTACCATCAATGTTTAAAACATCGACAATGGGCCACCTTAGGGGATGTCGGAGCTTTGATAGCTCTGACATCATCTACCATCATCATGAGATTTTTATTTTTCCTACACACTGAAGTCAAGAAAAACAGTAACATCCATTTCTTATCTATAACTCATTTGCGGCTTACTATTCCCGAAAGAAATTTTAGGTCGACCGCAATTCTATATATATAATCAAGTGCATTTGCTTATTTCCTCCAGGTCCGATTGTTTTCTGGACTCACCTTACTCAGGCCTGCCGGGGTGTAGGTAGAGCGGCGTACGTAGGGTGCAGGACCAGGCTAAGTCGATAGCACACTCCGGACCTAGATTGGATTGGCATTCAGGCGAGTGGGCCATTCAACAATGTTAAGACCTGAAAGAATTAACAATACAACTTGAATTACATATGAATTGTTTGAGCTAAAGTTTCTTGAGAATTGCACAACTTTGTTATAGACAAGAAAGAGAAAAATAAAAAAGAATGAGCCTGTACAAAATAAATGCACGTGGAGTCTATTTTCACATAATGATGTCTTTCATTATAGGTCCGAGGTACAGGGGAAACAAGTACACTCTTAGGGTACGGAACCAGACTAAGTGTGTTGTGTTTCTTGCTTGACCCAAAATAACTAGCTACACTTTTAGTTCTGAGACCATGTCAAGTGTTGCTTGAACCTTGTGGACCTTCCGGGAAAGGTCCGCCTGTTCTCCCAGAGGAACTACCCAACTCTGTACAATGACCCTATAACATACATCATATGTAATTACACACTCACCTCTGTGATATTAAGCGTAAAACTTACGGAGGTGCTCAATGTTCCAAGGATTAGGGAGCGGTGTCCCATCCTCGGTTGCCAAGCGAATGCATCCAGGACGGGATACTTTGATCACTCGGAAGGGTCCTTCCCAGCTGGGGGAAAGTTTGTTTAACCCTTCTCGAGTTTGATTCTTTGTAGCACTAGATCGCCTTCCTCGAGCTGTCGGTTATGCATATGCCTTTGGTGATAGCGCCGGAGCGCTTGGCGGTATCGTGCGTTTCGAACAGCTGCTCGGCACCTTCCCTCTTCAACGAGGTCAAGGTCTTCACGCCGGAGCTGGTCCTGCGTGGCTTCGTCGAAGGTCCGGACTCGGAGTGACCCCAAGGTGATTTCCGGAGGAAGGACTGCTTCAGCTCCGTACACCAGGAAGAAGGGTGTCTCTCCAGTTGACCGGTTTGGAGTTGTCCTATTTGCCCATAAGGTGGGTGGAAGCTCTTGAATCCAGTTGGCTCCATGTTTTTTCAGGCGCTCATATGTGCGGGTCTTGAGTCCTTTTAGGATTTATGCATTTGCTCTCTTAGCTTGGCCGTTGCTTGCCGGGTGAGCTACAGAAGCGTAGCTGACTTGAATGCCGAGGTCTTCACAATATCCTTGGAATGTAGAGCTTGTGAATTGGATCCCGTTGTCAGTTATGATCTTGTTTAGGACTCCAAATCTGCATATTATGGACTGCAAGAAATTGATAGCTGATTGCTTGTTTATTGTCACAACTGGAGTTGCTTCCGGCCACTTGGTGAACTTGTCGATGGCGACATACAGGAACTTGTAACCTCCGATGGCTTTTGGGAAAGGTCCCAAAATATCCATACCCCACACGGCGAATGGCCGTGTCGGAGGTATCATTTGTAGTGGTTGAGCTGGTGTGTGAATTTGCTTCGCATGAAACTCGCATGCTTCACATTTCTTCACTAGCTCGGTTGCATCATGGAGTGTTGTAGGCCGATAAAACCATGCCGGAAGGCTTTATCAACCAACGTGCGGGAAGACGCATGGTCCTCACACTCGCCTCCATGGATTTCCGCGAGGAGCCCGCGGCCTTCTTCCCTTGTAATGCACCGCATTAGGACGCTGTTGGCACCACGCCGGTAGAAATCCCCTTCTATCAGTGTGTATCTTTTAGCCAATCTGACTATCCGGTCAGCATATACATTGTCTTCAGGAAGAATGTTGTCTTTCAAGTAGCTCCAGATCTCCGAGATCCATGCATTGGAGCTAACTTGAGCTTCTGAGTCTTGCATGCTGGGTTGCTCAGAGCTTCCTACAGCACCTACGACCCTTGATGAACGCCATGGTAACAGGGCCATCGGGAACGCCATCTTCGAGGTGCTAGTCTCGCCCCCTTCGCTCAGTTCGCAGGCTGAGCTGTTGGTCTTGACAATCTATAGACGAAGGTTCCATGAGGAATCGGAGCTCTGGTTGAAGCTTTTGTCGAGAGTTCATCAGCTTCAGCGTTGTTGAGACGCTGGACATGGTGTAAGACCTATATGTGCTGAATACATTGGTTTGTAGTGAATACACTTGGCTTTGATGATAAAAGTTTTAAATATCACCAAAACACCTTTTTATCAAGGTCTGACTCTAGCTCCGAGCTACAGCAAGGTCCGACGGTAGGTTCGGCTTGTTTTAGGTAGCTCCGGCTACGTTAGATGCTAGGTCCGACTTCTTGGTAAGGTCCGACTAGCTTTGGTTAGCTCCGGTGAGCTTTATCTTTAGCTCCGGCATGTCTTTATTAGCTCTGGCATGTCTTTGATAGCTCCAGCATATATTTGATAGCTCCAGCATGCTTTTGCTAAGCTCCAACGTACTTTGTCTATCTCCGGTTTTGGGTTGACTAGTTTTGACTAGTTTTTGGTAAGCTCCGGTGCTAGGATCTACTAGTTTTGGTAAGCTCCGGCAGGTGCTTCATTGTACTAGTTTTGGTAAGCTCCGGCGCTAGGTTCTACTAGCTTTTGTTAGCTCCGGCTCAAGGTCTGGGTTGCTCTGGCAAGGTCCGGAACTTGACAGTAGTGCTTCTGTTTTCATTTGCAATGTTTTGTACTTGCTTTACATTGTTGGAAAGATTGCTTAGTATTCATTTGCTAAGTTTTTAGTGCGTTTTGGATGATATGGATGATATTGTGTTATTGTGGTTTTGCAACATGCTTATGTGAGGTTCTCACGTAGGGTGTTGTGTTCGGAACTAACTTGAGTCAAGTCGAGGACTTGGGCTCGTATGGAGTGGTTGTTTATTCATGTGAAGGTGTTGCTTGATTTCAAGTCATGGCTGGTGACGGGATCCATTGGACTAGTCTCAGGGACGAGATGAGGTTCCAACAACCAAGTTCGGGAGGAACTGTGGTTGAGCTGATCAGGAGGTCGTGCAGGATGATTAAATCAAGGGCGGTGCATATGAAGGTTACTGGACATCAAAGGAAGGTGTTCGCACGTATGCATGCAGTGCATGACGTGGCAACATGGTTCTGAAGATGGGATATGGATGGGAAGATCTGGTTGGAAGGATCGGATCGTACCGGTTAATGACTTCGGCTACGGCGGAGTCGGTTATGGCTCGGTATGGAAAGTATCGAGTTGGTTATGATAGGATTTCGTGTGGGTCACGAATTTGAGTTGTTTAGGAATGTGGGATACGTTCCTAAAGTGTTTGGAAGTCTTAAGATTGCTTCTATCTGTGTATAGAAGAATCTTGAGCAGTTATGGAAAGTTACGATTCGTGATCTGAGTAGGATTGGAGTCCTAGTTGATGTTGGGTTGGCCTAAGTGATGGTTATATAAGCAACGGAGCCCATAGCTCGTGTAGACGACTTTGGGGCTGTTCCTCTTGTGTTCTATTGAATAAAATTCATAGTTTGAAGGAACTTTTGTGCCTTGTTCGTCCAACTTGTTCCAGACAAGTTTTACTCGTCGAGTTTCTGGACAGCACTACCTTTTGTCGGTGGTTTTATCATAACTCGAGTTTTACAGATCCAATTAACGTGATTCTTTTTGGGTTGTCTTCAAAACTTGATTATCTATCATCTGTCAAAATTTCACAGTCATTGGATTTGTGGTCTATGATCTACATGAGTTTCTTTGCAGCGTTCCAGAACTGTTTTTTTCTCGGGTAGGACAGATTGACCATTGTTTGATCTCTCGATCATAACTTGAGTTTTTCTCGTCGGATTTGAGTGATTCTTTTCGTGTTGTCTTCGTGAATTGATTCTCTCTGATATCCATCACTTTTGTCACGGTGAAACACATTTAAATTAGTCTCACACACGATTTCTTTAAGAGATCGTTTTTCTGCCGAAGGGGTTGGGGTTTAATTGTTTCCGCTGCGTAAGATTTTTAAATCTACCATTCACCCCCCTCTGGTAGCTTTTCACGTGCTCTTTGATCCTACAATTGGTATCAGAGCCATGGTGCTCTAATCTTTGAGATTTGCACGTGTTTTTGACTAATCATCATGGAGAAGTACTCTGCCAAACCTTGTGTGTTTGCTGGTATTGATTTTTAGGTTTGGAAGGCACGCATGGAGGCTTTCATCCAGGCACAAGGCTTTGCAATATGGGAGAAGGTGTATAAGCCTTATGAAGTGCCACCTAATGATCAAGTCACGGCCACAAATCTACGGGACGTCGACAACAACAACAAAGCCTGAAACTTGATCATCCAAGGACTCACTCAAAGCGACTTTGATTGTGTCGCGCACCTCCGATCAGCATACGATGTTTGGAGAGCTCTCTGTGATTACCATGAAGGCTCCAACACAATCAAGGAGGTAAAACAAGATATGTTCAAAAAGGAATATATGCGCTTTGAGATGCAACCAGGTGAGTCTATCGATGACTTCTTTGCTCGTTTCAATAAAATTCTCAGCAACTTACGTAGTGTCAATGTTAATTTTTCTGATGCTGAGAATGCTAGGCAACTTCTTAGTGCATTAGACATGTCAATTTTGGAGATGAAAGTAACATCTATTCGTGAATCTACTGTCATGAGTTCTCTTACATTAGATGTACTCTATTCTAAACTAAAAACTCATGAAATTGACATTCTAGCACGTAAGAACCCAAACAAGTCTATTGCATTTGTTTCACAACGTGATATGTCTAGCTCCGGCCAATCATCATCTTGCAATACTCTTGCTTTGTTGTCCTCACTAACCCTGGAACAGATCGAAGAATTTCCAGAAGAGGAGTTGGCACTCATCTCTACTAGATTCTCAAAAGCATTGCAAAATGTGAGAACTAGAAGGAGAGGAAGCTCCAGACCTCAACACTATTTTGAATGTGGTAAAACAGGACACTTTCGTACAGAATGCCCTAACCTTTCAGGTCCGACCACCCGGGAAGAAAAACAAAGAAAGGTCCGGACCTCCTCTGGAAATTCCAACAAGAAGAAGAAAGGTACCATAGGATGCAAGATGATCAACAATTTCATCACCGCGCTTCAAGAGTTCAGTTTAAGCGACGTGGACATTGGAAGTGATGAAGATGAAGATGATTTGGCAAACTTGTGTTTCATGGTGAGCAAGTCAAGATCAAGTATGGAGGAAGCAGAACACAACAGCGACAATGAAGAGGTATGTCCTACTTGCGAAGAGATGTGTGATGCTATTTCTCGTGCCACTATTATTGTTAAGAAAAAGGACAAAAACCTTAGGGATAGTGCTGCTAAAATTGAATCACTAGAATCTGAAATCAACCGTTTAAAAACTTTGATTCCTAGTGATGATGCATGTTCTTCATGTGATTTAATATATGAACAATTGTCCTCATTAAGAAGTGCGCACACCTCCACACTTGATAAACTTGAGTTAGAAATTGAAAAGAACAAAGAGCTTGCTGCACTTAATGATAAAAACTTGAAAGATGCTAGCTGTTCTACAATTGATTTGCATTGTTCTACTTGTGATGATCTTGATAAGAAACTACAGGATGCTATGAATGGAATTTCTATATTGAACAATGCTTTACGTTCTCATGAAGTTAAATTTTGTTCCAATTGCAAACTAAAAGGAAAAACTTCATGTGAAAATTGCCTTGATCTGTCCAATAAACTTGATGACATGCATAGGACATTAGATCGGTTTTGTAATGGGAATAAGAATCTAAACTTGCTGCTGAATTCTTCCAAGTCTTGCAATGATAAAACTGGTTTAGGTTTTGATTCTCATGCTCATGCTAAGGCACTTCCACCTAAAATTGTAAAGTCATTAGGAAGTGGTTTGATTCAAACAGTTCCTAAACAAAAAGGAGTTGTTTTCAAATCTGCAGGAGTGTTGTCTCATTCGATTTCAAATAAAAATATTGTTTGCTCATCTAGACATGAACACAAAGTTAAATTTCATTGTACCTACTGTGGTAGAGATGGTCATGTCATAGATTTTTGTTATAGACTAGCTAAACAACAGAAAAAGGAAAGAAAAATTGCTAGATCTTATAACTTTCATGCAATTAGAAAAACACAACCTGCTTTAGTGAGTCAGAAATTTGAAAAGGTAGCTTCCGGACCTTCTGGTAAGAAATCTGCAAAAGCAGCTCCGATAGTTTCGATAGCTCCGAGAGCTCCTGGACCTTCTGTTGTTTCCTTCGGAACTTCAGCTTTTGCTTCCGGAGCTTCAGCCTTGTCTTTTGAAACTGCTGCTTTTACCTCCGGAGCTACTGGTTTTTGTGCTAAAAGAGTTAAGAATAGAAAACCTCAAACTTCGACTCATAAACCTGCTGTTTTATCTCAGCTTTCGCGTGTTTTTCCTGCCGCACGTCGCGTGACTCAGTACTGGATACCTAAATGCCTTTTGACTAACCCCAGTATTGAGTCATCGACGTATTGTGCTTCCATGTAGGTTACACATTTGAGGAAGGAGAACATTTGGATTGTGGATTCAGGTTGCTCACGCCACATGACCGGTAACAAAGATTGGTTCTCCTCCCTCTCTTTTGTGTCACGTGTAGAGAATGTTACTTTTGCCGATAATTCCTCAACTCCTATAATTGCTAAGGGTTCGGTTAGAGTAAATGATCACTACACGTTGAAGGATGTGGCACTTGCAAAAATTTGAAATACAACTTGCTTTCTGTTGCTCAATTGCTAGATGAAAATCTAGAAATTATTTTCAATAAAAATTGCTGCAAAGTTGTAGGTTCAAATAGTGAGCTTATTTTTAACATGTCTCGATTTGGAAGAGTTTTTAAAGATGATTTTGACATGTCTTCCTCTAAGCATAGGTGTCTAGTTGCTAATGATTCAAAGGACCTATATTTTTGGCATCGTAGACTTGGTCACGTAGGCTTTGATCACCTAAAGCGTGTTAGTGCTCTTGATCGCATACGTGGGATGCCTAAGCTTAAAGGGGACAAAGAAATTGTGTGCTCTTCTTGTAGACATGCTAAGATGGTTGCAGGTTCACATACTCCTCTCACAACGATCATGACAACTGAACCATGTCAACTTTTGCATCTTGACCCCGTAGGACCTTCACGTGTTCAATCCTTCGGAGGTAAATGGTATGTTCTTGTTATCGTTGATGATTATTCTAGATACTCTTGGGTTTACTTTATAGCGTCCAAGAATGAAGTTTTTAGTCACTTTAGAACTTTATTTCTTATATTATCAATTGATTACCCAGGATCTTTAAAAGCAATTAGAAGTGATAATGGAACTGAATTTAAAAATCAATCTTTTGATCACTTTTGTGCTGAAAATAGAATAGATCATCAATTCTCTTCGCCATATGTACCTCAACGAAACGATGTTGTAGAAAGAAAGAACAGAACTTAGTTGAGATGGCTAGGACTATGCTTGATGAATATCAAACTCCTAGGAAATTTCGGGCTGATGCGTTAGCAACTGCTTGTTATGTCTCAAATCGTGTTTTCTTGCGTGCTAAGCTAGGTAAAACACCATATGAGCTTCGGTTTGGACATATGCCTAGTTTTACACACTTTCGGGTCTTTGGTTGCAAATGCTTTGTTAAGAAACATGATAATCTTGATAAATTTGAACGTCGATCCATTGATGGCATGTTTCTTGGTTATCCATCTCATACTAGAGGCTACCGTGTGCTTTTACTTGACACTAACAAAATTGTGGAGACTTGTGAAGTGTCTTTTGATGAAGCTAGCCCAGGTACTAGCTCTGGTGTTGGAGGACCAGATCCGTATCCTCAGGGGGAGGGTATTTTCGAAGATGAAGAAGAGCCGGTGATACTGCCTGGTAGTTCCGAAGTTGACACGTGTCCAGCTCCGGACATTAAACAAGCTCCGGCTATCACCTATGCTGGTCCTGATCGTACACAAGTCACAATCTCATCAATCTACGATGAACCTAATGAAGAAGAAGCTTGTGAGACATCTGTTCCCCTACGGTTTTACAAAGATCATCCCCCACAACAGATGATTGGAAGCTTGCACGAACGAGTCACACGGTCCAGGTTTTGCGATCCAAACTCTCATGCTCATTCTGCTTTTGTTGCTTCTTTTGAACCCAAAGATATATCACACGCACTCACTAATGAATCTTGGATTATTGCCATGCAAGAAGAGTTAGAAAATTTTGAAAGAAATAATGTTTGGAAACTTGTACCTCCACCTCAAGGTCACACTTTAATTGGAACTAAATGGGTATATAAAAATAAACAAAGTGAGGATGGGGTTGTGGTTAGGAATAAGGCTAGGTTGGTTGCTCAAGGTTTCACTCAAGTTAAAGGTCTAGATTTTGATGAAACTTTTGCTCCTGTCGCTAGATTAGAAGCCATAAGAATTTTGTTAGCTTTTGCAGCATCTAAAGGTTTTAAGCTATATCAAATGGATGTTAAAAGTGCTTTTCTTAATGGCTACATAGATGAGGAGGTTTATGTCAAACAACCACCGGGTTTTGAAAATCCAGATTTTCCTAATCATGCTTACCAACTGTCCAAAGCCTTATACGGTCTCAAACAAGCCCCTAGAGCATGGTATGATAGGTTAAAAACATTCTTACTTAAACAGGGGTTTACCATGGGCAAGGTAGATAAAACTCTCTTTGTGCTTAAGCATGGCAATGACTCATTATTTGTTCAAGTGTATGTGGATGATATTATCTTTGGTTGTGCTTCTCATGATCTTGTGTCCAAGTGTTCAGCAATGATGAGTTCCGAATTTGAAATGAGTATGATGGGTGAACTCACTTACTTTTTGGGGCTGCAAATCAAGCAAACCAAGGAGAGTACCTTTGTGCATCAAACGAAGTATACCAAAGACCTCCTAAGGCGCTTCAACACGGAAAAAAGCAAGCCTCTTCGGACACCAATGGGAACAGCAACAACACTTGAACTTGATAAAGATGGTGAACCCGTGAATCAAAAAGAATATAGAAGCATGATCGGATCACTTTTGTACCTCACGGCATCAAGACCGGACATACAATTCAGCGTATGTCTTTGTGCACGGTTTCAAGCTTCCCCTCGTGTTTCACATCGTCAAGCCGTCAAAAGGATTCTCAAGTACTTACATGGAACCCAAGAATTTGGCATTTTTCTTCCTTCTTCCTCAACCGTTACTTTGAAAGCTTTTTCGGGTGCTAATTTTGGGGGTTGTAGGATTGATAGGAAAAGTACTTCTGGTGCTTGTCATTTTCTTGGTAATTCTCTTGTTGCTTGGTCCTCTAGAAAACAAAATTCAGTTGCACAATCCACAGCCGAATCTGAATATGTAGCTGCTGCTAGTGCTTGCTCACAAACTCTTTGGATTGTTCAAACACTTAAGGACTATGGGGTTGATCTAGATAGTGTTCCACTATTCTGTGATAACACTAGTGCCATTTTCATTGCTAAAAACCCCGTGCAACATTATAGAACTAAGCACATTGACATTAGGTATCACTATCTCTGAGATAACGTTGAAAAAGGAAATATTGTTCTTCACCATGTAGATATCGAACATCAATTGGCTGACATTTTTACAAAACCTTTGGATTTCACTCGTTTTTGTTTCATTCGTAGTGAAATAGGGGTTATGCATCCTCATGGCTTAAATTGAGGGGGAGTTTTTGAAACTTGGGAAGTCTATGTGTGAATCTGAAATTAAAATAATATGAGCATAGTATTTCATACATATATGATTCTGTGATTCCTTTTACATGCTGAAAGTTCTTACTACATTACTCGTGTTATACATTTTGTAGTTTTTTCCATGTCTAGTAATTGGAATAATTACTTACACTAAATCTGGTCATGGTCAAACTTTCTTGCTGTTTTAAACTTGTTGCATGCTCACAAATGCTTTTAATCATTAAGAATTAATCAAGTAATCAACTCACATGTTGAGTTTTTATGAACAAATATAAATTGAGAAAAGATCAAGAGAATATGCATGCATCGCACTTCTTCTTTTGAGATGGCTTGTCATTGCACTTAGATATGAACTTGGAAGAAGTTGTGTATGACTAAAACCATGCCCTTAAGCTTCTGATTGTCAAATGACATAGGCTTGGCTTGGTTGGTTAGAATAAGGCAGATGCACATATAATCTCTTGCAAATATCATATGATTTAAATTTATGCTTTGAAAAATAATAAAATACAGCAACTAGTGTCATGCTATCAGGTTTTGAAATAGTTAAGTCTGTGAGATCATGACTTGCTTAAATTGAAAATTACATTTGATCTCTAGCATGGCTTACACTACTTTATGTATCTCATTGATGTGATAGTGTAAGGTACTTGATAGTATGACTTGGATGAGCTTTGTTTATATGTATGCTATAATATGCTCATAACAACTAAAAGAGGGAGAGATATTTTGTTTATATGCTCATGACTTGCTGAATACATTGTCAAAGGGGGAGAGATAAGCATGAAGAGAAAGAGAATATGTGCATAAGGAGAGATAATAAAGGGGGAGAGATAATATGAGATAATATGGGATAATTTTTGGATTTTCTTCTCATTTTACTTTTGATTTGCAAAGGGGGAGAAATTTCTTTCAAAACTTTTATGTGAATAAGCCAATGTTCGGATTTTAAATGGTGTTGCCAATGCATTCATCAAGGGGGAAATTGTAAGACATATATGTGCTGAATACATTGGTTTGTAGTGAATACACTTGGCTTTGATGATAAAAGTTTTAAATATCACCAAAACACCTTTTTATCAAGGTCCGACTCTAGCTCCAAGCTACAGCAAGGTCCGACGGTAGGTCCGGCTTGTTTTAGGTAGCTCCGGCTACATTAGATGCTAGGTCCGACTTCTTGGTAAGGTCCGACTAGCTTTGGTTATCTCCGGTGAGCTTTATCTTTAGCTCCAGCATGTCTTTATTAGTTCTGGCATGTCTTTGATAGCTCCGGCATATATTTGATAGCTCCGGCATGCTTTTGCTAAGCTCCGACGTACTTTGTCTAGCTCCGGTTTTGGGTTGACTAGTTTTGACTAGTTTTTGGTAAGCTCCAGTGCTAGGATCTACTAGTTTTGGTAAGCTCCGGCAGGTGCTTCATTGTACTAGTTTTGGTAAGCTCCGATGCTAGGTTCTACTAGCTTTTGTTAGCTCCGGCTCAAGGTCCGGGTTGCTCTGGCAAGGTCCGAAACTTGACCGTAGTGCTTCTGCTTTTCATTTGCAATGTTTCGTACTTGCTTTACATTGTTAGAAAGATTGCTTAGTATTCATTTGCTAAGTTTTTGGTGCATTTTGGATGATATGGATGATATCGTGTTACTATGGTTTTGCAACATGCTTATGTGAGGTTCTCACGTAGGGTGTTGTGTTCGGAACTAACTTGAGTCAAGTCGAGGACTTGGGCTCGTATGGAGTGGTTGTTTATTCATGTGCAGGTGTTGCTTGAGTTCAAGTCATGGCTGGTGACGGGATCCATTGGACTAGTCTCAGGGAGGAGATGAGGTTCCAACAACCAAGTTCGGGAGGAACTATGGTTGAGCTGATCAGGAGGTCGCGCAGGATGATTGGATCAAGGGCAGTGCATATGAAGGTTACTGGACATCGAAGGAAGGTGTTCGCACGTATGCATGCGGTGCATGACGTGGCAACATGGTTCCGAAGATGGGATATGGATGGGAAGATTTGGTTGGAAGGATCGGATCGTACCGGTTGATGACTTCGGCTGCGGCGGAGTCGGTTATGGCTCGCTATGAAAAGTATCGAGTTGGTTATGATAGGATTTCGTGTAGGTCACGAATTTGAGTTGTTTAGGAATGTGGGATACGTTCCTAAAGTGTTTGGAAGTCTTAAGATTGCTTCTATCTGCGTATAGAAGAATCTTGAGCAGTTATGGAAAGTTACGATTCGTGATCTGAGTAGGATTGGAGTCCTAGTTGATGTTGGGTTGGCCTAAGGGCTGGTTATA
This sequence comes from Tuctoria greenei, assembly GCA_036927565.1. Taxonomy (NCBI): domain Eukaryota; kingdom Viridiplantae; phylum Streptophyta; class Magnoliopsida; order Poales; family Poaceae; genus Tuctoria; species Tuctoria greenei. The sequence goes on along the minus strand of JAYESD010000006.1, from coordinate 33,409,426 downwards.
TAAGCAAGGGAGCCCATAGCTCGTGTAGACGACTTTGGGGCCGTTCCTCTTGTGTTTATTTAATAAAATTCATAGTTTGAAGGAACTTTTGTGCCTTGTTCGTCCAACTTGTTCCAGACAAGTTTTACTCGTCGAGTTTCTGGACAGCACTACCTTTTGTCGGTGGTTTTATCATAACTCGAGTTTTACAGATCCAATTGACGTGATTCTTTTTGGGTTGTCTTCAAAACTTGATTATATATCATCTCTCAAAATTTCACGGTCATTGGATTTGTGGTCTATGATCTACACGAGTTTCTTTGCAGCGTTCCAGAACTGTTTTTTCTCGGGTAGGACAGATTGACCATTGTTTGATCTCTCGATCATAACTTGAGTTTTTCTCGTCGGATTTGAGTGATTATTTTCGTGTTGTCTTCGTGACTTGATTCTCTCTGATATCCATCACTTTTGTCACGGTGAAACACATTTAGATTAGTCTCACACATGATTTCTTTAAGAGATCGTTTTTCTGTCGAAGGGGTTGGGGTTTAATTGTTTCCGCTGCGTAAGATTTTTAAATCTACCATTCACCCCCCTATGGTAGCTTTTCACGTGCTCTTCGATCCTACACATGGCAAAGATCCAGGACTTCGAAATCCTTCTAAAGCTTTTGGACTTCAAGTAGATATGCAACTAGTTGAGGGTTGTTGCAGCAGCATTCACCTTTGACCTGTTTTATTATGAGCTGCAAATCACCCTTTACCAACAGCTGTTTGACACCATATGATAGTGCCACCTTGAGCCCATAGATTGATGCTTCATAATCCGCCATGTTGTTGGTCGCCTTGAAGTCAAGGTGAACCATGTATTTGACCTTCTCCCCGGTCGGAGCAAGGAGAAGGATTCCAGCTCCAGCCCCCTACTTCTGCACGGAGCCGTCAAAGTAGAGAGTCCAGTGAGGCTTAGTGAAGACCGAAACCTTGGGTTCCTGCTTCTGCTCACTGGGGCCCCCAGGATTTGATGGAGAGGGGGTCCATTCTGCCACAAAGTCTGCCAATGCTTGACTCTTGATTGCTTGTCTTGGGACGAATTCAAGATCGAACACGGCCAATTCCGCTGCCCACTTTGCAATGTTCCCAGTAGAGTTGGGGTTATGCAAGATTGCGTGTAGTGGATAAGAGGTTACCACTGAAATCTTGTGAGCTTGGAAGTAGTGACGAAGCTTCCTAGAGGCGATAAGAACTGCATAGAGCAGCTTATGCACCTCTAGGTACCGATTCTTGGCATCATGGAGTACTTCACTAATGAAGTACACTGGGCGCTGGACTGTCCGGACCCTCCCGGAGGGGCCTGGAGCTTCCTCTTCATCAACTCGGACCCTCCCGGAGGGGTTCAGACCTTCGTCGGGGACCTCCAGGTTCCTGCTAGAGGAACCCAGAGCTTCTTCTGGAGTGACCCGGACCTTCCCAAAAGGGCCCGGATCTTCTTGTTCAGCAACAGTAACTCCTTCATTTGAAGGAGGTTGATCCTCTAGCGTCTTGCCTCGAGGATCCGGGTCTTGGGACTGGGACCCATACTCCTCTTCAGGTAGCTCCGGACCTTCCCGGGGGGGGGGGGGGGGGGGGGGGTCTGGATTCCTGAACTGGAGATAGTTTCGGTCTTTCCACAACCAAGACCATGTTGACAACTTTGTCAGTCGCTGAAATGCAAAGCAGAAGTGGCTCACCAGGGTTCGGAGCTACCAAAGTTGGTAGAGTGGTGAAGAGCTGCTTCAACTCTTGGAAAGCCTTTTCTGCTTCTTCAGGCCATTGGAATGGTGCGGACTTACTCAATAATTTGAAGAAGGGTAGTGTCCATTCCGCCAGTCTTGAGATTAACCGGCTGAGGGCATCTAGACATCTAGTCAGCTTCTGGACATCATTGATGCGAGCTAGTGGCCGCATGTCTTCAATAGCTTTAATCTTCACCGGATTTGCCTCTATTCCTCGGTTGTTCACCAAGAATCCAAGAATCTTTCTGGAGCTAACCCCAAAGACACACTTTTTTGGGTTTAGCTTTGTGCGTGTGATTCACAACTTGTCGAAGACAGCTTGCAAGGTGTCAAGAAATGAGTTCCACTACATCTCTAATGAGCTCTCCAAAAGTTTTGTATATAGCTCGCACAAATGTTGAAGCAGCGTTTTTGAGACCGAATGGCATGGCAGCGTAACAGTACAATCCATCTACTGTTATGAAAGCAGTATGCTCTTCATCTTCCCTAGACATTCTGATTTGATGATACCCATAATATGCGTCTAGGAAACACAGTAGTTCACACCCAGAGGTGGAATCCACTATCTGATCTATTCTAGGTAGTGGAAATGGATCCTTTGGGCATGCCTTATTTAGTGTTGTGTAGTCGATACACATCCGAAGCTTCCCGCCGTCCTTGGGTACAACAACTGGGTTTGCCAGCCATTTTGGATGGAAGACTTCCCGGATGAATCCAGCTTCGAGCAACTTCTTCACTTCTTGACGTATGAAGTTATGTCGCTCTACTGATTGCTTTCGAGGCTTCTAATGTACAGGCCGAGCGTCGGGATAAATATTCAGATTGTGCTCGATCACCTCCCTAGGGATCCCAGGCATTTGTGACGGTTGCCGGGCAAACAAGTCAATATTAGCCCAGAGGAAAGTGATGAGCGCGAGTTCCTATTTGTCGTTCAGACCTCATGATATACGGGTGGTCTGAGCAACGTCGTAACAAATTTGGACGACTTTTACGGGAATGTTGGTGTCACCGCTTGGTTGACACGAGGTGCGGAGGTTGAGCCTCAATGATGAATGCTCGGAGGCTTCAGAGCATGCTCCTTTCTGGATTCTTCCTCCTGTGCTGTAGCAAGCGCGTGGAGTTCTTCCAGAGATGTAACTCCGGCGGTGCGATCTCCGCGGACCCGGAGAATGCCTGAGGGTGTTGGCATCTTCAACACCAAGTAGCCATAATGAGCAGCAGCCATGAATTTGTACAAAGTTGGCCTGCCCAAGATGGTGTTGAATGGCAAGTTGATCTGCGCCACATCGAAGACCAACTTCTCGGTCCTGTAATTCTCCTGAGTTTTGAAGGTCACAAGGAGAGTAACGGCACCGAGTGGAGTTATGGCCCTCGGACCTACTCCAGAGAAAGGTCGGGAGGGGCGAAAATCCGAAGGTTGGAGCTGAAGCTTGGCGAAGGCTTCGAAGCTTATGAGGTTCAGCCCCGAACCTCCGTCCACCATTACATGGTGGAGCAGGATGTTGTTGATGGTCGGAGATACCATCAGTGTAAGTTAGCCAGCTCCGATCATGTTCCGAGGGCAGTCCGAAGCATCGAAGGTGATGGCAGTATCCATCCACTTCCTATGAGGCTCCGCCCTAGTGGTGAGAGCTACAGAGGCCATGTCCCGCCGCATTGTCTTGAGGACACGGCGGGAAGTTATGTCCCACGAACCACCAAAGATGGTGTTCATGGTCTTCCGACGCTCGTTGTCGGAGACGTCATAGTCGTCGTCAACGGAGGTGTAAACAACCTTCAAGACCTTCTTGGGGTCCTGAAAGCCTAACTCCTCTTCAGCTGAAGCTTCGTCGACTTTTTGTTTTCCTTCCCTTTAACAGAAAGGAGCTTCTTCCCGGCGCTTGTTGTAGCGCTCGGCAAGGTTCTGAACCTCTCGGCAGTTTTCCAGATTGTGGTTGTCTGTCTTGTGTATGGGACACCACATCTTGGAGCTGCCACCGTCGTCAGACGATGGCCGAGATCGTTTCTCGGGGCGTGGCCCTCGGCCGCCCGGAGCTGCTACAGCAGCAGCACTAGGTGTGCCGACTGACGGCTTCTTCTTGTCGTTGGACTTTTTCTTCTTCTTGCCACTACCGGAGGTAGTGGCTTCACCCTTGGAGTATTTTTTGTTGGCCTCCATAGGTGGTTGGGAGTGCATTTCACGGCCCTCCGCAGCCTTGGCACACTTGTCTGCCAAGCTGAAGAGTTCCGTGACGCTGGTGACTTCCTTGGTCACGAGCTTCTCTAGCATTTTCTTGTCTCGAACGCCCCGTCTGGATGCTACAATAACATAAGCGCTTGAGATAGAAGGAATGATATTTCGTACCTTGGAGGACCTCTGGATGAAAGATCGCAAGGACTTTCCCCCTTTTTGCTTGACAGCAAAAAGATCCAGTTCTGTGCCTGGTCGGGTGTATGAGCTCCCGAAATTGGCGGTGAACTGCTGGCACAACTCCACCCAACTGTTGATGGAGTCAGGCGGAAGGCTCATGAACCAAGACCTGGCGATCCCAGTTAAAGCCATAGGGAAATAATTGGCCATCACGGCCTCATTGCCCCCAGCCGCAAGGATAGCGGTGGAGTAAATTTGAAAAAATTCGGCGGGATTGACAGTCCCGTCAAATTTCTCCGGCAGGTGAGGCCGGAACTTCTGCGGCCATCTGACCATGCGTAGGTGCATGGCCAAGGCAGAACAACCTCCTCCTACTCCCTCGGGAGCAGGACTGTTCCGAGCCTCTCGCCCCTCGCGAGCACGCTCGATGTGGACGTGGCCGTCCTGTTGCCGGTGACGACGATCAAGCTCCGCCCGGAGGTCGTGAGTCGAAAGACTTGTTACTGTGTGGGTATGTCGCGCCCCGGAAGGCAGCGAAATCACCTTTTGAGATGTAGCACGCCTCCTATGCTACGAAGCATGCGGACCAAGTCTACCCGACAAGGTCCGATGCCGTGAAGGGGCCCGCCCCGAGGGGGGAGGACCTTGATTGCTGATGTCATCGGCTGCTGCTGCAACCAGATGTTCCACATCTGCTCTTCACTGCTCCATCACACCCCAGGGTGCTCCTGGAGGCGGTGGACGTCGGAGAAGAGCACACGCATCATTAATCGCGTGTTCAGGGTTGTTGTTCGCCGATGTAGTGATCTACGCGGATGCCCCATCTCACTTTCCTGCTTGATTCACCGGAGGGGACGGTGGTGGCGGTGGCATAACTCCTGCTGGAGCCACAACACCTGTTGGCTGCTGCATGTTGGAGGGATTGCCTCCAGCAGGTTGCACAGCATGGTTACCGTTGGATGATCCAGCAGCAGAATTCACCATCTTTGAATCTCAGGCGCAACCCTTCCTGGCGCGCTAGCTGTCGGAGTCTGATTCCGACAATTCTCCCGACACTACAGTTAGTAGACCGCGGAGTTTCTGAGTTCGGTTGGAGCGCGCAGAGATTCAGAGAAAGATGGCGATTTGACACGAGGATTTATGTGGTTCGAGCCGCCTGAGCGTAATACCCTACTCCACGGGTGTGTGTTGTTGTTGTATTGAGCGTCTGAGCGCTTGTGTGTGAGAGACAGAGTGTTTGGAAGAGTCCTCGCACGTGTGTAGCGCGTGTCCCCTTGTGTATCGCCCGGCCAGTCCTTTTATAGTACAAGGACCGGCTGTTACATCATCAGCGTGGCCCGACATGTGGCTCTGGCAGTTACTGATGCTTAATACACAGTTAATGTACTTAATTCCCCTTAAGAGCATGGTAACGCGCTTTGATGGTGGCGTTACTGGTATTAAGGGTCATCCGATCGTGTGTCATTAAGATAGCATTAATGACACTTAATCAGGTCTTGAAGCTTTAAATGTTTCTTAAAGATCCGAGCTGTTGGAGGTCCACCAATCTGCCTGTTGAGGTTGAAGGTTCGGCGGCTGGACGCGTGGCAGCTCTGGAGCTTACCGTGTTGGACGAGTAGGTTCGGTGCTGTTGTACACGTGTCGGTACCGGAGCTTCCCTCTGTCGGGGGTTAGGTCCGGGGGTGCCACACATGTATCTAGCCGGAGCATTCCCATGTAGGGATTGTAGTTCCGGTTTTATGATACATGTGGCGGCACTGGGACTAACCATAAGAGAGATGCAGTTCCGGTCCCGAGTGACATATGGGGCCTTTGGAGGTCTTCAGCTCAGACAGGTGGAGTTCCTTTGCACTCTCTTTGCAGTTCCAAGGGGTATCCGGTACGCAGGGTACCGACAGCGACCGAGGCCCAAGATTCGGGCCTCCAGCATCGACCGGTTGGAGTTGTGAGGTGTGTAAAGTGGTGGAGGAGTCGGTTCCCATTTGGGCTCATAAGCGCTGGTACGGATCCAGATCCAGAGGGTTCAGTTCCGCAATGAGTTGTTGTCAGCGGTCGGTCTTGCACGACCATGGTTGAAGATGGCGTCGGTGGTGTTGCCGTGATCCTTGAGGCCAGAGGTCCTCGAGGAAGATCCCTAGGTCCGACTCGTATCCTTGCTATACGCCGTATCGTCGGCGAGGTGTTGGCTTCGGCAACCACCAAAATGGTGTGACTTCCATCTTCCTCTCCTCCTCCTTCCCCCTGTCCTCCCGATGACGAAGGCCCTTGGACCAGCGCAATCCGGTCTGGAGTCTCCCCACCGAGGATGGCGCTCGATTCTCCTAGATGACTCTCATGGGCGTCGAGGTCTGAGGGATGACGGGGGTAAGGGGTACGGGATCTATCCGCCACACGACGGCTTGGCCTGTCTTTTTGATGTGGTGCCACCAGAGCAGCAACCGATCAACGGTGACACGTGCCCCCACGGCGACAGCGGTGACAACAGCAACATCGCCGGCCACCAAGGCATGCTCGGGGACAACGACGACTTCTGTTATTTGTTCTTGTAGGGTTAAACAAGCGATGAAGTCGGCCACCGTGGTGAGGGCGATCACCATTGCGTCGGGGAAGATGATCATCTTGGAAGATAATTATGATGAAATTGGTAAGTGCGTTGTTCGACATCTTACCAGTTTATTCCTATCTTGATCGCTCGGGTAGAGCGTGCTGATAACGTGTTGAGGATGAAATTGAACACTAGAGAGAAAATTGAGAGAGAGACAATGTGTTCTTGCAAATCACCACTGATTTTATTCATTTATTTGCTTTTTATTTATATATGTGATGGTGGCCGTTAAAGATGAGACATGACTATTTGATAGAGAAAGTTACAACTACATATCTCTCTTCAAGTGATCATATATCAAAAATGTATTGTAACACCAACCAACCCAAGCGTGTAATCGCGCTCGCGCCCCACTGCTCTTCCCGTAATAAACCGAGGCCCGTGTGGCCGTGTATGCGCTTTGCTCCCGCACGTTTGGCCCGGCACAAGCGCGTTTCCACAAGCAGCAGCCGCCTTATCCCCTCGCTATCCCCTCCTCTCCTCGCTTGCTCCATTTCCAGCTCCCTCCTCCTCGCCTTGCTCTGCGGTTGCGTCCAGCTCCTCCACCGGCGGCGAGCACCGCGGACGCCGAGCGAAATGGAAGCAACGCCAGCCGCCCGCACTTTCTCCTCCTCGTACCGCTCTTCCTCCGCAGCAGCTCGGCCCCGCCGTCTCCCGGCGGGGCTGCTGCACCCGCAGCGCGCCCGGGTGCTCGGGGCACCACTGCCGCCTCGCGCCGTCGCCTCCTCCCGCGCGCCGCTGGTGGTATCCAGCCCTCCTCCTCCCGCGGTCGCGGCACCCGCCGCCGCCGTCGCCGCCGCGCACGCCAACAAGGTCGACCGCTCCGGTCGGTTCTCCAGTCCCCGCGCCGCCCGCGAGCTCGCGCTGTGAGTCCTGCCCCCCCCCCCCCTCCCTCTCCTTCGCGTGACATTAGCGAGGTTACTACTGACTGGTCGACCTGAGTCCCTTCTCTCGCGAGTCGCAGGATGATCTCCTACGCCGCGTGCCTGGAGGGCACAGACGTCGTCCGACTCTTCGACCGCAGGATCAGGGAAAGACGAGGTGAGGACGAATCTGGTTTATCTTATCTTCTTCATGGATCGTGTTGAGGAACAGCTAGTCGAATTGTTCAAGTGGATAATTTAAATTGCGAAATTTTGGTGTTATTTCATTTTAATGCCCAGAGCCAGGGTTTGTTTTCGACAAGGCTTGCTTACTGAACTACAACCATATGAGTTTTGGCGGGGGACCCCTTGAGGTTGGAACGGAGGAGGAGGCTGAAAAGCTAACGAATCAGAATGAGAAGGATTCAGCAAACGGTAACACCTGTCAGAACATAACTTCCAAATCATTTTAGATGCTATTGTGTTGAAGTAGGAGCCAACGTGTTGTTTCGTGAACTAGGGATATTTCAGATATAGCGTTAGGATGGAATATCCTTATGCAAATTATGTAGTCAAATAAATCTTATGCACTTATTTTTTATCTTGTGAAACGTACATCTCTTTTGTATCTTTTGTGAAATGTACTTGTTAATTACAGATTCCTTTTGTGTAAAATATGTTCCATTAGTGGTTACTCTTGTGTCAAGAACTTGACATGCTATTCTCTCATAATCAGAAGCGGAAGTTCTCTCAGCTCCTCCAAAGCTAGTTTACAACAACTTTGTCTTACGGTATGCTTTCATTCTTCCCCCTTGCTGTTATGTGTGGTTTTTATAATGCCTATTTATGTCGAGCTCTGCTGGTCTAGGTCTTGCATTTCTGATTAGATGTTTTGTAGTGCAGGTTGTCTAGGGATCTCTTAGTGGCCGTGGCCAGTGGATGGGATAAACATGTTGGCGTCATTGATAAAATTATTCCACAGAACTGGAAGGTCGGATACCTTTTTCCTAATCTTGTTTGTTGATCCATCAAATCCCTCCAACGTGCATCAAACTGTTATCATCCATTCTGCTGAACTGCATGTTATGTGGCATCACCTTTCTTCCACTACAATGAGAATTCACTTTGATGCATGCTAGAAACTTGTACCGGTATGGTCATGTATGATTATTTCCTGCTCTTGTTTGACATTGATTAGCCAATAGCCATATGTTCAGTATGACGCCGTGAATTTTGTGGTATCCCGTAATATTACTTTGGCATGACCGACTTTATTTTGCACTTTAATCTCATCATATGACCTTGTTTTCCTACATTGTTATTCTTAATCGGCATCCCACGCTGATGAGGAAAATGAGGCTTCTCTATCTTGATGTTTTTATCTCAATATTTGTTGCTTCCACAAGAAGATCAAATACTCCTTTGTGAAAGAAAGTTGAAAATATTAAACATAATAGATTGCTTGTTGAATCCTTGTCTGTTCAGTTTATAATCTGCCTGCTGCTTACCTAACTGTATCCAGATGATAACTGTTTCTGTTTTGTTGTTTTACTCTCTTGTTTGAACTGTGTCACACTGCTGATGATATGTTGAAATTTTTGTGGACAGGATGAGCCTGTGGCTAGGATACTTGAGCTCTGCATCCTCCATATAGCTATGGCTGAGATGACATCAAAAGAAACACCTCACAAAGTTGTCATTAATGAGGTTTTTATTCTCCCCTAACTACTTTTGCGTATCTTGCTTTTGTCACGTTGCATCTAGCATTTTCATGTGAAGCGCAGAATGGATGTTTGATGTTTCCTTGTAGCTATATTGCCCTGCTGCCCCCACGTCCACTTTCTAAAGGACTAGGAGAATGAATGACTCTTGATATACCTTGTCTTTCAGGCAGTAGATCTGGCAAAGCGGTTTTGTGATGGAGGTGCTCCTCGGATAATCAATGGATGCCTTCGTACATTTGTAAAGGATCACATCAATGTTGTGGTTTCTGGTCAGCCAGCTGAATCTTGATTAGCCAATGGTGATTGAAGTGACAGAAGTATGGATGGAGAAGACCTAGGACTGTTGAGCTCAAAACAGTTGTCAAAGATTGAATGTTGAATCTGAGAGCAGACAGAAAGGGGAGTCCATTGAGGGATAGTAATGCACTAATGCTTTAGTCGTTTGTTGGTGATTGGGTGAAATATACTGAACTATAAACTGATGGTGCACATTCAAATTCTCCAGAAGCTACGGAAAGGGTACCTGCATCTAGTAGCTTTCAGTCCTGCTGATCCCTGTGATCCACTGAATAGCACATGTTCCGTAAACAACCTGAATTACTTGATGTAAATGTAATATTTACACTTGACAGGTTGTGTAATGCTTGTAGATGCTCATCTTGAGGCATATCTAAATTTCTCCTATAGGAGGATTCTGAAATTTCTGACGTGGCATGGTGCCATAGTATATGCATCTACAGTACTTGTTTGAGTTTTGTGCCAACATCGTACTGTTTGTTTGAGACAACGTTTTTTGTGTGTGAATGAGAGTTTACAACTTGGCTCTCTGAAATTCGTAACTTTATGTGTAAAGGTTTCGATACCTTTTTTTTTTCCGAACGTTTGGATAACTTGTGTAATTAAAAAGGAGTAAATTGCATTGAGGTCTAACAATTTGCAGGATTATTTTGGTTTTATCCAAAAACTTGACAATGGCGTGAACTTGTGTCCATAAACTTATTGAATAACTTGCTTTATTCACTATTGTATTGCAAGAGGGATTCATACAAAGATACTTTTCAAAGCATATTACCAGTAATAAGTAAAAAACTACAGTTGAAGATTGTTCGTATAGCATGTCTCAACTAATATCCATTATCCACCCGAACTGAAATAGCTACGACATACGAGCGGTCACATATGCAACAAAAATTGCTAAGCTGGTTTAAATGTACTCTTGAAAGATAATCACTTCGACGAAAAGGCTGCCACTTGTGATCTGCTCTAGTGATATATTCTAGACATTCCACATGGAGGCCCACGACAACAATGACTGCAGATGATGATGCTCGTGCTATGAAAGTACTACGCTATGTGAATGACGGGTGATGTTCCACCCAAGTATGGATCGGATTCGCAAACTTTACAGTACTACACATGTAGTTGCAATTACTGGTAGGCCTTAAACTCACATGTCAGTGAATGCAACTGCACGTGCAGTGTTGCGGAGGATTTCAATGTTGTATGCATCAACTCGACTTTTCGTCACCATCTATCTAGTGATTGTGCATTGTTGCTGCCGAAAAAGCAAGGGTTGTACAAAGAGGTTGTCGAAGTATGTGATCGACACTTCCCCGGTGCTACTAAGAAGTAGTTTGTGGAGATTCTTTTTTAAGAGGGGCATAACTATAAAAACTCAAGAACAGACGTGACACTGAGATTTTACGTGGTTAGGACCGCCTGAGCGTGATACCCTACTCCACAGGGTGTATTGTATGCTTGAGCGTGTAATGCTTTGCGTGAGTCTATAAGACCTTAGATCAGCCTAGCTCTGCCTACCGTGCAGCGCAGACCTTTTATATGATAATGTCTGACTGTTACAGTGTAGCCGAGGCCCGACAGGTGGCCCCGGCACTATTAAACACCCTGTACACGATCTAGACGCTTAACAACGGTTTATTTGAGTAATAATTGCCTTGATGGCAATGTTACCACACTTGAAGGTCCTCTGATCGTGCGTCGTTAATGCGAAAGTAATGACGCGTTAACCAGGTCTTGTAACGGCTAATTTATAGCCTCTTGAATGTCCACGCCGTTGGAGATCCCAGGGTCCTTCCATTGGTGAGGTAGGTCCGGAGTCCACGTGGCAGGTCCGAAGCCACCCTTAGTAGGAAGGTAGGTCTGTCACAGCGGGACATGTGGCAGCGCCGGAGCCACCCTTAGGAGGGAGGTAGGCCCGACACTGCGGGACACGTAGCAGCGCCGGAGTCACCCTTAGGAGGGAGGCAGATCTGACACTACAGGACACGTGTTGGCCTCCGAAGGTCTTCTCTTTTGGAAGGTGGGACTCAACGCTTCTTTGTCTGGTACTTGAGGGTACCTGGTCTGCAGGGTACCGACAGTGGCCCCCGGGCCCAACTCCGGGGAGGTTTTGATCCCGCGGGTGGGGCCACCATCACTTCTCGCATTGCTGCTTCAACTTTTCACTTGGGCAGTTGAAACGATAGCACGTTCCTATGCCACCGCTATGTGGCCCTTCTTGATTTGGCAGGTGAGATACGGGGAGTGCGAGTCCCACGTCTTGAAGTGCATCAGTTTCCCAATATAATTTTTGTATTGGTTCCGAGTGTAATCTTTGTAGCCTTGTCACGGTTGCCTTCCTTAGGCTCCCAACTTCTCATCATGACAATGGTTCACTTGGTGCGACTTTTTTTTTGGCAAAGTGGACTCGGGACCCCTTGTCATCGACGAGGTAACTATGCGGTGCATAGCTATGCTCCACATGCAGTTGCCATCCAAACGTTGCAAAGGCTAATAAAGGGAGAAGTTTTGCAAGACGAGAGAACTCTTACGCTTCGATCTGTTTTCTTGCTCATAGAGTTCTCCGCTTCATCCTCTGCATCGTGCTCTCTGCTTTTGCTCCACTTTGCGACGAAGGAACCCGACCTTCTACCCTCCAAGCTTGTGAACAAGAGGGACATCGTGAGAGTCCGAAAGCTGATGGGATGGCAAAGCCCTTCCTTTGACAAAGCAATGCGCTGTGGGAGCCTCCCCTTCACGAAGAAAAGCTCCGATGACATCGTCTTCTACACGGCGTACACCATGGTCGGGTTAGTCCCGTCATTTTCCTCCTTCTTGCTGATGCTACTGGAGGTGTACGGGCTTCAACTGCAACACCTCAACCCTCACTCGATCCTGCTGGGGGTGATCTTTGTCCACTTGTGCGAGATGTGGATCTGCGTGAGGCCCTACGTGCTGATGTTCAAGACTTTCTTCACTCTCCGGCCGATTGGGAAAGGTACCAGCCTCATCGGAGGTTACTACTTCGTGAGGCGTAGGAATGCTCCGTACAAGTACATCAACTCCTTCTCCTCCGGGAAGTGGGAGACCTGGAAGAGCGACTGGGTGATAATCCGGGCAGACCAGCATGACCGCTTGGAGCTGCCGACCGAACTTCCCACCACATACACTTTCTTCTGGGAGATCATTCTGAACCTACTGGCGGAGTACAACCCGGTGCTGATGAGGATCTGTCACCTGGCTAAAGGAGGCTTCACTTCACTGATGGTGCTCGATGACTTCTTGTCTCGATGTCGGGCTCCTCGTAAGCAGAGGGAGTTTCTTACCTGGGCTTACAGCGGAGAGATGGACTTCAGCTAGATTGAGGTTGGCCTGGGCACTAACTTGGACGAGAAGTCTCTACTGTTCAGTCCGGCAAAGCTGTAAAACGGTTCCATCTCCAGGGATGACCTCATGCCTCCATCCAAGTTCTTGCCGGTGTTTGCTGTGCTGGAGATAAAGAGGCAGGTGCTCAAGGAAATGCCGACCCTCAACGACACCAGCATCGCTGTGCGACAGAAGGGTGACGCCTCCGAAGGTATTATCATCTCCGAAGCTTCGGCCCCCAATCAGTAGAAGAGGTTCCACCCAAGCCGGAGCAAGGGGAAGGAGCCTGCCAATTCCTCCAACAAGAAGAGGAAGCTGCAGTGAGCTGATGCAAGCTCCGCTAGGCCAGCTCTAATGGAAGTATTGTCATTGTCGGTGCCTCGCCCAACTTTAAAGTTTGTGGTGGTCGTACCTCCCGCGACTTCAGCTTCGGTCTCGGTGCCCAAGGCGAGCACCAGGTCTATAAAATCTTCATCTTCGGTCCCGGTGCAAACGGCGGGAACCGGGTCCGGAATGTCTTCAATAGTACCTCTGGCGACAAGAGGTGGGGCATCTGCTCCAGAGGTCCCGACTACTACCAAGCTGATGTATACTTCGGGAACTCACGGAGCTAGGTCCAGAGCATCTGCATCACCGGTGATGGTGGGATCAGATGACTCTGGTCGCCCAAAGAAGAAGTTTCGCGTCGACTGGAGCCACCGGGCCCCAAGGTATAAACCGACATTAGGAACTTGACTTCTTCATTCTTTGCTTCTTGCTGATTCCTCTGTTTCCAGAGTTCGAGGCCAGTTGTTGCTCAAGTGTCAGACCAAAGACACCAGACCAGACGATCCACCGGTTGATGTCGTGACCTCTTCTGAGGTCACGTCAGATACTGCAGCGGTTCTGGAGTCAACTAATGTCGGGATGAGTTCAGCGCCAGCAACCGATGATGTCGCGAAGGTGCCGGACCATGCAAAAGAAATCGCACCATTGCTGGAGCGGGCAATAGTGCCAGAGCCAACTCAGGAGTCGATGACGGGTTCTGGGGTAGCGCCAGAGGTGACGACTGAGTCCACAATAGCACTAGAGCCAATGGTTGATGTCGCGCTGGAGTTGTTGGTTGAAGCCAAGATAGTGTCGGAGCCAGCGATCGTTGCTGCGCCAGAGCTACCAGCTGACACCAAGATGGGACTGGCGCCAGCGCTTGATACTGCGTCGGAGCTCCCAGGAGCTTTGGCTGTTGCAGCGCCAGAGTCAGCGCCACGGGAGGACGAGCTCCCAGAGATAGGCACAACTGATGATGAAGACATGCTTCAGTCCATGCTCATGCCATGGGATCCAACAACTGTCCTCGATGATGTGGAGGCACCGACGGACACAGTGGAAGGTACGATGCTGATCCCTCTGTCCCTCTGAATAGAGAACGCCTGCTCGAGTCTTCGCCAAGTCCAACTCAACATCGACCATGAGCGCAATGTTCTGGAGGCAGAGCGGGAAACTCTGAGGCAGTGGCAAAATCTTCTCAATTTTAAGACGAAGCTGACGCAAAGCCGCCTGTCTAATGAGAGAGACCGCCTTGTGGCTGAGAAAACAAGACTGCAGCGTATGGATGAGCTCCTGAACGACAGACAAGCTGCTGTCGAAGCGCTGGATGAGAAGACTCATCAAATTTATGACAAAGCAGTGGTTGCTAATGACTTAGTAAATGACCGCTTCGAGTCATTGAATAAGGTGAAGGAGGAGCTCCTTCGATGCCAAGAGGCAGCTGATAATGAGGAGCGGGAGCTTCAAAAGAGAGACACAAAGATCTCTCGGAAGCTAGAGCGCGAAGAGAAGGATTTAGCTCTCCGTGTTGATCTATTCAAATTCCGCTATGAAGAGAAGAAGCAGCAGATATGGCAAGCGGGGAGGAAGTCACCAAGCGGGAGCTTGCTGTTTCTGTCAAAGAGGTTGAGTTGAACCTGGCCGCAAAAAAAGGATCACCTTAACCTCCACGAGAAGAAAATTGCAAACCACATGGAGACTTGAAGCCCAACAGATTTGGGACTTCTTAGAGCGTGTAGAGAACGCACTAGTGCCCCTGGGCTTCAGTTCAGTCCGGTCAAGCGATCCAGAGCCTGAAATTGGCCATGCCTTAATAACTTTGAACTCAACCAGAACTAAGCTGAGAGTGCTGGAAGATGTCATCAGCGACCAGCCTGAGACAGAGGGGAGGAACTTGGCTAAGTCAGGAGCAGAATATGTACTGACTTGTTTCCGCAGCCATGACCCCTCTATCTCGCTAGCTCCGGTGCTTGAAGGGCCCGTTGAAGAGACGGAGGAAGTTGCCAAGGCAAGCATGTAGGACGTTGCCCAGAAGGTTGCCGCGTGGTTCCATCGCAACTCCAACGACTAGGTAGGACCTATTCATCCTCTGAATGCCTTTGTATCCTCAAGCTTGTAAAAACTTGGAACTTTGAATGAATGAAATTCTGTTGAACTCCATATTTTTTCTTCATTTTTGTCATTGTCGTAGCTTGATTGGCCCCCTGGTAAATGTACTCAATGAGTTGAGGACATGTACCTTCAGGTACTTGGCGATGACTTGAAGCTTTTGTTGTAACTCCGAGCTCCAAGCTTTTGCACTAGCTCCGAGCTTGATCTCCGATAGCATCGGGATTAATGTTTCGGATGCACCCATCATCAATGAGAAGAACGTTGACAGCGGTCCCCCTGGGTGGTGCCAAATTGTATGCTCTAGTAGCGCCCACTATCAATGTTAAGAAACGTCGACGACGGCCCCCCTGGGAGGTGTCGGAGCTCTCGAAACGATCATGTGATTCATTTGTCCTACACATGAGAGACAAGAAAAATAGTAAAATTGTTTCTTCTTGCCTATAGTTTAGTTGTGGCTTACTATCCTTCCTTGAACTCTGGGTTCTAAACAATTCAACATGATAATACTAGTATATTGATTGTATTTCTATAGGTCTGTGTGCTTCTCGGACCTAGCTTACTTTGATGCAACACCATAATAGGTAGAGTGGCATACTTAGGGTGCTAGACCAGGCTAAGTCTGTAGCGCACTCTGGACCTATCATTGGCATCGGTATTTAGGCGAGTAGAACATTCAGCGAACACTAGATCCCATAAAAAGACTACCAATAATACTTGAATATGTATCACATGAACTTTTAGAAACCAATTTTCAACAGGATTGCACAACTTCACTATTAGCAAGAAGGTATAAGTGAAATTAAATAAGAGCATGTGCAAAGTAAATGCACGTAAAGTCTGTTTTCGTATAATTGTATTTCATAATAGGTCCGGATAACAGAGGAGGCAAGCACACACTTAAATTACGGAACCAAGTGAAGTGTGTTATACATCTTGGACCAACCCGACTCTGTTCATAGACACTATAAAATACTATACCAAAACAGATTCACCTCCGTGCTAAGTGTAGAACTTACGGAAGTGCTCTATATTCTAGGGGTTGGGAAGCGGTGTCCCGTCCTCTGTTTCCTAGTGAACGCATTCGGGGCGGGACACTTTTGTGTCTCGTAAGGGATCCTCCCAGCTGGGGGAGAGCTTGTTTAGTCCTTCTCAAGAAAGTATGCGCCGCAGCACCAGGTCGCCTTCTTTGAGCTGCTGATTATGCACATTCCTTTGTTGATAGTGCCAGAGCACCTGGCGGTACCGCGCATTTCGAACAGCGGCTTGGTACCTTGACTCGTCGACAAGGTTTAGACATCACGCCGGAGTTGTTCCTGCGCGGCTTCGTCGTAGGTCTGGACTCAGAGAGACCCCATGGAAACTTGAGCTCTGAGATCCATGCATCAGGACTAACTTGAGCTTCTCGATCTTGCGCGTCTGGTTGCTCAGAGCTTCTTATGACGCCTACAATCCTTGGTGGGCGCCATGGTAATAACACCACCAGACCGCCAGCTTCGAGGTGCTGGTCTCGCCCCCTTCACCCAGTTCGTCTGGCTGGGCGGAAGGTGCTGGTAATCTTCTCACAAAAATTCTATCGGGTGCCAGAGCCCTGGTTGAAGCTTTCGTTGAGAGGTTGTCAGCTTCAGCGTTGTTGGTACGCTGGACATGGCATAGGTCCAGGACCTAGAAGTCCTTCTGCAGCTTCTAGACTTGAAGAAGATACACTAATAGTTGAGGATTGTTTCAACAACATTCACCTTTAACTTGTTTGATGATGAGTTGTGAATCCCCTTTGACCAGTAGCTGTTGGATGCCAAAGGATAACGTCATCTTCAGTCCGAAGATGAGAGCTTTATATTCTGCCATGTTGTTCGTCGCCTTGAAGTCAAGGCGAACCATGTACATGACTTGCTCTCCGGTTGGTGCGAGAAGCAAAATTCCAGCTCCAGCCCCCTGCTTCTACACAGAGCTGTCAAAGAAGAGGGTCCAGGGAGGCTCGGTGAATACCGGGACGTTAGGTTCTGACATTTTGATGTCGAGAGCTCCCGAGCCAGATGGAAATGGAGTCCACTGCGCAACAAAGTCAGCTATCGTGTGACTCTTGATGGCATGTCGAGGCAAGAAGTCAAGCTCGAACTCCGCCAACTCCAGAGCCAACTTGGCGATGTTTCCCTTTGAGTTGGGATTATGAAGTATAGCAAACAATGGACAAGAGGTTACCACTGAGATCTTGTGAGCTTAGAAGGAGTGACACAGCTTCCTTGATGTAATAAGAATTGTGTATAGCAGCTTATGCACTTCAAGGTATCTGGTCTTAGCATCGTGGAGGACCTAGCTGATAAAGTAGACAGGTCGTTGGATAGTCTGGACCCTCCCGGAGGGGTACGGTCCATCTTTTCCATCCACCCGGACCCCCCCCCCTTCGCCCCGGAGGGGTCCAAATCTTCTTCTCCGTGAGCAGTCGGGACCCTCTCAGATGGGTCCGACATGTATTCTTGTAGATGAAGGTCCAGAAGCCTCCAACCTTCAGGACCTTCTTCAGTGTCTGAGAGCTGGAACCTAGACTTGCCTTGAACATTAACTCCTCCAGGTGGCACCAGACCCTCTCGAAGGGATCCAAGCCTTTGTGAGGAAGAACTCAGGGGAGCTTCTGGCCTCTCCGCGACTAGGACCATTGTGAGACCTATGTGCTGAATACATTTACAATTATGTTAAATGTGTAGGTTTACATGCAAAGTTTTGAATATACTTGAGAAACACACTTCACACTGTCCAAACTTTTGCTGCACGTGAGCTACACGTGACGGAATGTCCAAACTTTTCTTGTATAATGCATAGCTGCTGTTTTGGACTGCCTAAACTTTCTATGTGCTGAAATAATCGTGTGACTGCTATGTTTTTCATTTTCAATGTTTCAAACTTGCTTAACACTTATGGGAAGATTTGACTAGTACTTTTGGACTAATTGTTTTATGTGTTTTGGCTGATCATGGTGGATATTATCTTGTTATATTTGCAACATGGTTATGTGAGGTGCTCACGTAAGGTGTTGTGGTTTTTGAACTAACAAGAGTCAAGTTGAGGATTTGTGCTCGGAAGAATTGGTTGTTTGCTCATGTGCATGTGTTGCTTGAGGTCAAGACATATCTGGTGACGGGATCCATGAACTAGTCTTAGAGAGAAGATGAGGTTCAACAACCA
The DNA here is from genome assembly GCA_036927565.1 of Tuctoria greenei. NCBI lineage: Eukaryota > Viridiplantae > Streptophyta > Magnoliopsida > Poales > Poaceae > Tuctoria > Tuctoria greenei. The sequence continues at coordinate 33,390,891 of JAYESD010000006.1, read as the reverse complement.
AGTTCGGGAGGAATTGTGGTTGAGTTGATCAAGAGGTCACGCAGCATGTTTGGGTCAAGAACAATGCATATGAAGGTATCGTGGACATTGTTGGAAGGTGTTTGCACGTGTGCAAGGAGTGCATGGACGTGGAAACATGGTTCCAAGGTGTTATGAAGATAAGTGGACATAAATAATTGGTCAGAAAGGTCCAACCGACTGAATTATACCACAAGTTGTGGCTGAGGTGGTTATGGTTCGTTTATGAAAAGTTTCGAGTTTGTTTTCGTTAGATTTCGTGTGTTCATGAAGTTGAGTTGTTTTAGGAATGTTTAGGACGTTCCTAAGGTGTTTGGAAGTCTTAATATTGCTTCTATCTGCGTATGGAAGAGTTTTGAGCAGTTATGGAAAGTTTTGGTTGAAACTGAGTAAGATTAGAGTCCTAGTTTTGATTGGGTTGGCCTTAGGGCTAGTTATAAAAGCAAGAGAGGCTATAGCTCGTAGTGATACGACTTTACTCTGTTCCTCTTGTGTTTTGATCAATAAAATTCATAGTTTAGAGGAGCTTGTGTGCCCTGTCCGTCCGTCTTGTTCCAGACAAGTTTTTCTCGTCGAGTTTCTGCACAACACTACGGTATTTTTATCATAACTCGAGTTTTACAGATCCAATTGATGTGATTATTTTTCGGTTGTCTTAACAACTTGATTATCTTTCATTTGTGAAAATTTCATGATCATTGGATATGTGGTTTCTGATCTACACGAGTTTCTTTGTAGTGTTGCATATCTGGTTTTTTACTCGGGTAGAACCGATTGACCCTTTTTCGATCTTTCGATCATAACTTGAGTTTTTCTCGACGGTTTTTCATGATTGTTGTTGTGACATCTTTGTGACTTCATTCTTTACAATCTATACCACTTTCACGGTTAAACAAGTTTAGATTAGTCGCACACATTGTTTCTTTATAAGATTATTTTTCTGCTGAAGGGTTTTTGTTAACAAAGGGTCCTTGGAGATGTCGGAAGTAAACTTCAGACTTAAGAGCTAAGCATTCTAGCTACAAGTTTGAAGCGTTCAAGTCATCAAGACATTGTCAGGTCCTTTTGGTACATGTTCGCAATCAAATTGTGTACATCTACCAGGGGGCCAACAAGGTAAAGGACAATGCATTGAAGACAAATATAAAATTGAATTCATTCATTCAAGAAGATTTGATTTCATTCATTCGAAGTATTGGATTACAAAATAAGGATTACAAGAGAAAGGTAGAAGAAAAAGGTCCTAGCTACTGGAGGTCCTAAGTCCTATAGAAAAATGAGGCAACTTTATCGGCAGCTTCACGAATGTTGGCTCTGGCGGCACCTTCCTCTTCGGCAATGGGCCCTTCGACCACCGGATCTAGAGATAGTTGAGGGTACCGGGTTTTTAAGTCGTAACAAGGTAGCCGTACTGGAAGGTGCGGCTGGATCACCTCCTTTTCGCCAGCACATATTCGCCGACGTTTTTGGCCATGAATTTCCCCTCCATCTCCAGTTGGTTGACGATGACCATCCATTGCGTCCAGCTTGTTGCTGGTAGTGCTCAATGCCATCAACGCCTTGTCCAGCTCTGGCTCGGAGTCTGCCGGACATATTGGACTGAAGTCAAGCAGCACCAAAGCCTTGTTAGCATGCCCCAAGAAGTCCCAGACTTGTTGGGACTCAATCGCCCTCAAACTCCTTAGTTCCTCCAACGACCTTCGGGCGCCCGCAAGCTTCAAACCTTCCAGGGCGACGCGCTTGACCTCCTTGGCATGTTGCTGAATACTCTCAGCAACCTGCTTTTCACGGTCAGCAAGCTCCGACTCCCAAAGGTGGATGTGGTTTTGGCGGTTCGCCAGGTCCTTCTCCCTGCCTTTCACCTTCTCCTCCCTGGTGGGGACATCAGCTTCTCTCTTGGAGAGCTCCTGTCCCATCTTCCAATTCTTCTCCTCCTCTTGCTTGCACCGCTGTTCAAACTTTTTTGTGCGGTCTGCCAAGCTCTGCTCTCCCGGAGACAGCCTCTAGGCGAGCTCCTCCTCCCTCTTCAAAATGTCCTCCTGCTTCTCCAGGAGTTCCCCCCCCCTCTCGTTGAGGGCGACCTGGCGCTTGAGGAGCACCTCATTTAATTCATTGAGGTTGTACTGACGATTGTCAGCAGCCTCATTGGTCTCCCGAGCATGCTCCAAAATCTCTTGAGCCTTCTCGTCGAGAGCCTTAATGGCAGCGTCCCGCTCATTCAACAAGCGGTCCATCAGCACTAGCCGAGCCTTCTCCTTTGCTACCCATTCCTTCTGGTCAGCCAGCCTCGACTGTGCCAGCTTCGTCTCGAAGTGAAGTCTATTGCGCCAACGCCTTAAGGTGTTGCGCTCTTCTTCGACAGCTTTGCTTTCATGATCAAAGGAAAGTTGAACCTGGTGGAGACTGGAGCAGGTGTTGTTAATAGACAACGCCAAAGGGATTGGCTTCGGACCAGCCTGGATCTCACCCGCCGGCTCGAGCGAATCTTCAAAAACATCGATTGGGTCCCGCGGCTCAAGCGCGGTCCACTGTGACTCTACAGCACTAGGGCCGACCTCCGGGACTGATGAGGAAGGTCCTCCCGCTGGATCTTCAGTCATCGGCTCTGCGGGTGGAGGACCTCCGTTGACTCTTGTGGGTGCTCTGGCTCTGACATAGACACCTATAGAGTAATCACCTCCAGGGCGGACACTGTAGCTTCGTCTGGAGCTCCCTTCACCTGCGGCTCAGGTGCCGGGACTTCAACTTCTTCTAGCTCAGGTGCCAGAGCTTCGGTTACCTCTGTCTCAAGTGTTGGAGCTTCTGCATTCTCTAGCTCCAAGGATGGAGCTTCAACTATTTCTGACTCAGGACCCGGAGCTTCAGTTTCCTCCGACTCAGGCACTAGAGCTTCTGCCATCTCTGGCTCCGAAGCAGGAACTTCAACCTCCGGCTTTGAGATCGACGATGCTTCATCTTGAACATCTCCCCCGTGGTCCGGCGCTACCACGGGAGCTTCATACGTCATCTCTGGATCCAGATCCACGACCGTTGGCGCCGGAGCTATCGTGTCTTCAGCCACCACTTGGGGAGGCACAGAGATCGAAGCAGGAGCCTCTGCCTGCACAACCACAGTTGTTGCAACAGGCACCGAAGCTTCAGTTTTCTTCTTCGACATCCTGGAAGCAAAATATCAAAAAATTCAAAACAGGAAAATAATGGAAATAGCAACTCAAGGTGAGAAAACAATGCTTACCTTGGGAATCTTCCACCACAGTCACCGTGTAATTTCTTCTTCTAGGGTCCGGAGTCAGAGCCCACTAGACCTAGTGAGGCAGAAACCTCAGACCATGATCGGGAGCTTACCGCAGTAGCTCGAGTTGCCCCAGTCGGGACCTCCCTCGGCTGGGAAGGACCTCCGGACCTGGAGCCCGCAGCCAACACTGGAGCTAGTGTCGATTTGCCGGAGCTAGCGCCCCTCGAGGACGCCGGCACCGAAGGAGGCATGGCTGCCGAAGCTCTGCTCGGCTGGGGGGAAGAAGCTGCTGGAGATGGAGCCGAACTGAGAGAGCTCCCATCAGCATGTCTCAGCTTCCTCATCCGGCTTGAAGATTCGGCCGACTCCTTACCCTTGCCAACGTCATCAACCTTCTGGCTTGGAGCAGTGGGGGCCACTCTCTTCGAAGCTCCGGAGATCGCAACCCTAGAGGTATTGCGTCTCTCCACCAAGCCGAGGTCGTCCAGCTCCAGCGTTCCCTTCTGGAGCTCCCTCGTGACCTCCGAAACCATGTTCAGAGGGAGGAAAGCAGCTGGCGGGGTCAAGGTGTCGCGAGAGATAGCTCCATTTTGAAACTTCTAGAGATGGAGCTTCAAAGCTTCATCATCCAAGTTGGTATGAAAACCGGCTTCTATCTGGTTATGATCCATCTCACTGTTGAAGCCCCATGCGGGCCACTCCCTTGTCTTCAACGGAGCCCACATGTTCACCAGGAAATTGCTGAAGACCATCTGAGGGGTCACTCCACCCTCTACGCATTTTAGGATTCTTGTCAGGATGGGTTTGTATGGTTCGGTCAACTCCGGAACTGCATTCCAGGTGTCCGTGTTGAAATTGGGGAGGCTCTTGGGCAACTCCAACCTCTCGTGCTCTTCCACTGCGATGATCACTCAGTCTTTCTTCCAGTTGTCCCACTTTCTAGAGGGGAAGGTCTTCAAGCACTTGAAGGGGCAGTTCTTGCACTTCACGAAGTAGTAGAAGCCAATCAACTCTATCCCCTTCCCCGTGGTGTGGACCATGAAGAACGTCCGGAAGAGCTCGATGCACGGCGGCACACCCACCCACATCTCGTAGAAGTGGACAAAGGTCGCCACTAGGAACAAGGAGTGGGGGCCGAGGTGATGAAGCTGGAGTCCGTAGAAATCCAGCAGCATCAATAGAAAGGTTGGGAAGGACGAGATCAGACCCACCATGGCGTACACCAAGAAATAAACAATCTTTGTGGTGCACTCCTTCTTGAATGGAAGCTTGCCGAAGCGGATTGCGTTATTGAAGGAGTCGCTGGACCACCCCATGTAGGTCCGTACCCTCGATAGATCTTTGTCGTTCTTGATCTTGCTGTGGGGAAGACCCAACTCCATCACGGCAAAGTGGAGCAAAGGATGGAAGGGCTTTGCAAAAGGTGAGAGGCTCTGAGCACAAGTTTAAAGGAAAGCGTAAGGATACCTCAAATCGTGCAGGCTTTCCTTCTTAAGTAAGCCTCCGCAATGCTTGGATGGAAACCGCGTCGAGATTAAGATTTCATTTCAAAAGATCACCCCGTCAATGACAAATGGGCCCAAGTCCACTTTGGCAGAAGAGTCGAAGTTACCACACTAGGCGAACCGTTGTCATGATGGGAAGTTGGAAGCTCGAGTGCGGCGGCCTGACAGGGCGCTCGGAACCGATACGGTTTTCGTATTAGGAACTGGGGACCTTCAATTGCGTGTGATCTGCACACCAGTATCTCACCTCCCGCATCAAGAAGAGCCATGCGGTGATGGTTTAACTGCAGACCATCACCCAATGGCCCATGAAAAGACCTTTGAAGCCATAGCGCGGGAATCAAAGATGGCCCCACATTTGGTAGAATAACTTAACCCAAAAGGTTTCTCCTAGAGATGGGCCCGGGGACCACTGACGGTACCCTGCGTACCTGGTACCCCACAATACTGCAAGAAAAGCTACGGACTTCCACCTATCCGAGTTGAAGACCTCTGAAGGTTCCACATGTCCTACAACACTGGGCCTGCCTCCCTCATTTGGGTAGCTCCGGCTCCGCCATCTGTGACGCAAGGCCGGACCTAACTCCTCATATAGGGAAGCTTCGGTTATGCCACGTGTCTAGTGGCCCCAGACCTAACCCCTAGTAGAGGGAAGGTCCGATGCTGCCACGTGTATAGCAACTCCAGACCTGCCTCCCCACAGAGGGAAGCTCTTGAGCTGCCACGTGTCGAGCTTGTGGACCTAAGCCACAACGGGAAGACTGCGGATCTCCAACGGCGCGAACATTCAAGGGGCAGTTAAAGCGACTATTACAAGACCTGATTACATGTCATTAATACCATGTTAATGACACACGATAAGAGTACCTTTAGTACCAGTAACGCCACCATTAAGGCGCATTATCACACTATTAAATATACATAATACGTACAAATCATGTATTAGGTAATTAAAGACTGTCGGGGCCACATGTTGGGCCAGACTGACAATGTAACAGCTAGTCCTTGGACTATAAAAGGATTTGCCGCACGGTACAAAGGACAAGTCCAATCAACCCCAAGCAACAACACACTCATACATACAACAACCACCCGTGTAGTAGGGTATTACGCTCAGGTGGCCCGAACAACGTAAAAATCCCTCGTGTCACTGTCTCGTTCTTGATCTCACGCGCGCCCTAACCGAATATGAACCTCCGTAGATTATGTTATAGTAGTACCGGGGGAAGTGTCAATCGCACACTTCAACAGTTGCTTCTGCTGAAAAAGTTTTAATCTACCATTCATCCCCACTGGTAGCTTTTCACGTGCTCTTCGATCCTACAATTGGTATCAGATCCACACTGCTATAATCTTTGTGATTTGCACGTGTTTTGACTAATCATCATGGATAAATACTCTGCAAAAACTTGTGTGTTTAGTTGCATTGATTTTCAGGTTTGGAAGGCACATATGGAGGCTTTCATCCAGTCGCAAGGCTTCGAAATATGGGAAAAGATGTACAAGCCTTACAGCGTGCCGCCAAATGATCAAGTCACGGCTACGAACATGAGAGATGTCGGCAACAACAACAAAGCACGAAACTTGATCATACACGGATTGACTCAAAGCGACTTCGATCGAGTTGCACACCTCCGATCTGCGTACGATGTTTGGAAAGCTCTATGTGATTATCATGAAGGATCCAACACTATCAAGGAAGTAAGGCAAGATATGTTTAAGAAAGAATATATGCGCTTTGAGATGCAACCAGGTGAGTCCATCGACGACCTCTTGGCTCGCTTTAACAAAATTGTCAGCAACTTGCATAGTGTCAACATTAATTTTTCAGATGCTGAGAATGCTAGGAAATTACTAAGTGCTTTAGACATGTCAATTCGGGAGATGAAAGTTACATCTAATTCATGAATCCACTGTCATGAGTACACTTACATTAGATGTTCTATATTCTAAGTTAAAAACTCATGAAATTGACATAATCTCACGTAAGAATCCCAACAAGTCTCTTGCATTTGTTTCACAATGTGACACGACTAGCTCTAGTCAATATTCATCATGTGTTACACTTGCTTTGTTGTCCTCTGTAACCCTTGAATAGATTGAAGAGTTTCTAGAGGAGGAGCTAGCACTTCTTTCGACTTGATTCTTGAAAAGCATTGCAAAATGTGAGAACTCGAAGAAGAGGTAGTGGTGGTTCTCAATGATGCTTCGAATGCAATGAGTTTGGAAATTTCGTACAAATTGCCCTAACCTTTCAGGTTCTACTCTCTGTAATGAGAAGCAAGCAAAATTCAAGTTCTCCTCTACACACGACAACAACAAGAAGAAGGGTTTTACTTGTCGCCAATTAGTAAACAACTTTGTCTCCACACTTCAAGAACTTGGCTCGAGCGTGTGGACATCGGAAGTGACGAAGATGAAGAGAACTTGGCAAGTACGTGCTTCATGGTGGGCAACTCAAGATCAAGTGTGGAGGAGGTAGAACACAATAGCGATGATGCAGAGGTATGTCCCACTTGCGAATAAATGTGTGATGCTATTTCTCGTGCTACTGTTATAATTAAGAAAAAAGGACAAAAAACTTAGGGACAATGCTGCTAAAATTGAATCACTAGAATATGAAATTAATCGTTTAAAAACTTTGATTCCTAGTGATGATTCTTGTTCCTCATATGAGCTTATATATGAACAATTGTCCTCTTTAAGAAGTGTGCACACCTCCACACTTGATAAACTCGAACTTGAAATTGAGAAGAACAAAAAACTTGCCGCACTTAATGATAAAAACATAAAAAGATGATAGTTGTTCTACAATTGATTTGCATTGTTCTACTTGTGATGATCTTGATAAGAAACTACATGATGCTATGTATGAGGTTTCTGTTTTGAATAATGCTTTATGTTCTCATGAAGTTAAATATTGTTATAATTGCAAATTAAAAGGAAAAACTTCATGTGAAAACTGTCTAGACTTGTCTAATAAACTTGATGATATGCATAAGACACTAGATCAGTTTTGTAATGGGAATAAGAACATAACTTGCGGTTGAATTATTCCAAGTCTTGCGATAATAAAAAATGTTTAGGTTTTGATTCTCATGCTCATGCTAAACATAAAGAAGTGGTTTTCAAATCTACAGGGGGTGTTATCTCATTCAGTTTCTAATAAACATGTTGCTTGCTCATCTAGATATGAACACAAAGTTAAATTTCATTGTACCTACTGTGGTAGAGATGGTCATGTCATAAATTTTTGTTATAGACTAGCTAAACAACATAAAAAGAAAGAATGCAAGCTATATCTCATAAATCTCATGCAAAATTTGCTACACATGCTGAATCAAAAGTTAGAAACATACAACCTGCTGTAATGAGTCAAAAACATGCAAAGTTTGCTCCCAAATCTATTGTTTTTAGTGCTACACATGTAACACCCCGTACATCAGTAGTTGGGTACAAAAATTCTCAAACTTTGGCTCATAAACCTGCTGTTTTATCTTAGTTTTCGCGTGTTATTCCCGTTTGACATCGTGTGACTCAATACTTAATTCCTAAATGTATTTTGACTAATTCCAGTATTGAGTCATCGACGTATTGTGCTTCTATGTAGGTTACACGTTTGAGGAAGGAGAACATTTGGATTGTGGATTCAGGTTGCTCATGCCACATGACCAGTAATAAAGATTGATTCTCCTCCTTCTCTTTTGTATCACGTGTAGAGAATGTTACTTTTGCCGATAATTTTTCAACTCCTATAATTGCTAAAGGTTCGGTTAGAGTAAATTATCACTACACTTTGAAGGATGTGGCACTTGTTAAAAATTTGAAACATAACTTGTTTTCTGTTTCATAATTGCTAGATGAAGATCTGAAAATTATTTTCACTAAAAATTGCTACAAGGTTGTAGATTCAAATAGTGAGCTCATTTTTAACATGTCTCGGTTTGGAAGAGTTTTTAAAGCTGATTTTGATATGTCATCTTCTAAGCATAGGTGTCTAGTTGCTAATGATTCAAAAGACTTATATTTTTGGCATCGTAGACTTGGTCACATAGTCTTTGATCATCTCACGTGTGTTAGTGCTCTTAATCGCATACATGGGCTGCCTAATCTTAAAGGGGACAAAGAAATTGTGTGCTCTTCTTGTAGACATGTTAAGATGGTTGCATGTTCACACGCTCCTCTCACAATGACCATGACAACTGAACCGGGACAACTTTTGCACCTTGACACCGTAGGTCCTTCACATGGTCAATCTTCTTGAGGTAAATGGTATGTTCTTATGATTGTTGATGATTATTCTATATATTCTTGGGTTTGCTTTATGGCATCTAAGAATGAAACTTTTATTCACTTTAGAACTTTCTTTCTTAGATTATCAATTGATCACCCAGGATCTTTAAAAACAATTAGAAGTGATAACGGAACCGAATTTAAAAACAAGTCGTTTGATCACTTTTGTGCTGAAAATGGAATAGATCATGAATTTTCTTCACCATATGTGGCTCAACAAAATGGTGTCGTAGAGAGAAAGAACATAACCTTAGTTGAGATGGCTAGGACTATGCTTGATGAATGTCAAACTCCTAAGAAATTTTGGGCTAATGCAATTACAACAGCTTGTTATGTCTCAAATCGTGTTTTCTTGTGTGCTAAGCTAGGAAAACAGCATATGAACTCCGGTTTGGACATAGGCCTAGTGTCACACACTTTCGAGTCTTTGATTGCAAATGCTTTGTTAAGAAATATGGTAATCTTGATAAATTTGAACCTAGATCTGTTGATGGCGTGTTTCTTGGTTATCCATCTCATACTAGAGGCTATTGTGTGCTTTTACTTGACACTATCAAAATTGTGGAGATTTGTGAGGTTTCTTTTGATGAAGGTAGCTCAAGTACTAGCTCTTATATTGCAGGTCCAGATCCATATCCGTCGGGGGAGAGTATGTTCATCGGTGAAGACGAAGAAGTGATGCTGCTATCCAAAAATTTAAAAGCAAATGACGTTGATCACGCTGCTGATTTCGCACCATTACCAGCACCAACAACTACTGTAGCTGGTATAGATTGTCCTCCAGCCACAAGTTCTTCAATTTGTGATGAACATAAAGAAGAAGGAGCTTGTGAAGTGTCTACTCCCCTCCGCGTCCTAAAAAATCATCCACCACAACAAATCATTGGAAGCTTACACGAACGAGTTACACGGTCCAGGTTTTGCGATCCAAACTTTCATGCTCATTTTGCTTTTGTTGCTTCTTTTTAACCCAAAGATATATCACATGCACTCACTAATGAATCTTGGATTATTGCCATGCAAAAAGAGTTAGAAAATTTTGAAAGAAATAATGTTTGGAAACTTGTACCTCTACCTCAAGGTCACACTTTAATTGGAACTAAATGATTGTTTAAAAATAAACAAAGTGGGGATGGGGTTGTGGTCAGGAATAAGGCTAGGTTGGTTGCTCAAGGTTTCACACAAGTTAAAGGTCTAGATTTTGATGAAAATTTGGTTCCTGTTGCTAGATTAGAAGCCATTAGAATTTTGTTAGCTTTTGCTTCATCTAAAGGTTTAAAGCTATATCAAATGGATGTTAAAAGTGCTTTTTTAATGGCTACATAGATGAGGAGGTTTATGTCAAGCAACCACCTGGTTTTGAAAATCAAAATTTTCCTAATCATGTTTACAAACTGTCCAAAGACTTGTATAGTCTCAAACAAGCCTCTAGAGCATGGTATGATAGGTTAAAAATAATCTTACTTGAAAATGGATTTACCATGGGAAAGATTGATAAAACTCTATTTGTACTTAAGCATGGCAATGACTTATTATTTGTTCAAGTGTATGTGGATGATATTATCTTTAGTTGTGCTTGTCATGATCTTGTGTCCAAGTTTTCAGCTATTATGAGTTCATAATTTGAGATGAGTATGATGGGAGAACTCACGTACTTTTTGGGGCTGCAAATCAATCAAACCAAGGAGGGTACTTTTGTGCATCAAACTAAATATACAAGAGACCTTCTTAAGCGCTTCAATATGGACAAAAGCAAGCCTCTTCGGACACCAATGGGTACAGCAAGGACACTTGAACTTGATGAAGATGGTGAACCCGTGGATCAAAAAGAATATAAAAGCATGATCGGATCACTTTTGTACCTCATGACATCAAGACCGGACATACAATTCAGCATATATCTTTCTGCACGATTTCAAGCTTCTCCACGTGCTTCACATCGCCAAGCCATCAAAAGAATTCTCAGGTACTTACATGGAACCCAAGAATTCGTCATTTTTCTTCCTTCTTCCTCAACCATTAGTTTGAAAGCTTTTTCAGATGCTAATTTTTGGGGTTGTAGGATTGATAGGAAAACTACTTCGGGTGCTTGTCAATTTCTTGGTAATTCACTTGTTTCTTGGTCCTCTAGAAAACAAAATTGAGTTGCACAATCCACGACCAAATCTGAATATGTAGCTGCTACTAGCGCTTGTTCACAAATTATTTGGATTGTTCAAACACTTAAGGACTATGGGGTTGATCTAGATAGTGTTCCACTATTTTGTGATAACACTACTACCATTTGCATTGCTAAAAACCCCGTGCAACATTCGATAATAAAGCACATTGACATTAGGTATCACTTTCTCTGTGATAATGTTGAAAAGGGAAACATTGTGCTTCACTATGTAGATACCAAACAACAATTGGTTGACATTTTTACAAAACCTTTGGATTTCACACGTTTTTGTTTCATTTGTAGTGAAATAGGGGTTATGCATCCTCATGGCTTAAATTGAGGGAGAGTTTTTTGAAACTTGGGAAGTCTATGTATGAATCTAAATTTAAAATAATATGAGCATAAGTATTTCATACATATATGACTTTGTGATTCCTTTTAAATGCTGAAAGTTCTTACTACATTACTCGTTTTATACATTTTGTAGTTTGCCATGACTAGTAATTGGAATAATTAATTATACTTAATCTGGTCATGATCGAACTTATTTACTGTTTTGAACTTGTTGCATGCTCACAAGTGCTTTTAATAATGAAAAGTTAATCAATCAACTATCCGCATGTTGAGCTTTTATGATCAAATAAGAAAATGAGAAAAGATCAAGAGAATATGCATGCATCACACTTCTTCTTTTGAGATGGCTTATCATTGCACTTAGATATGAACTTGGAAGAAGTTGTGTATGACTAAAACCATGTCTTTAAACTTCTAATTGTCAAATGACATAGGCTTGGCTTGGTTGGTTTGAATAAGGCTGATGCAGCATATAATCTTTTGCAAATGTCATAAGATGAATTGTTTTCCTTAAAAGAAAATAAAAAATCAGCAACATGTGTCACGCTTTCAAGTCTTAAAATAGTTAAGTTTGTGAGATCATGACTTGCTTAAATTGAAAATTCACTTGATCTCTAGCATTGCTTACACTACTCTATGTATCTGATTGATGTGATAGTGTAAGTCACTTGATATTATGACTTGGATGAGCTTTGTTTCATATGTATATGTTATAATATGCTCATAACTATTGACATTTCTCTTTTGAACCTTGCTGAACACATTGTCAAAGGAGGAGAAATATGTATAGGGGGAGAAATATTTGTTCGTGAAATTTCTTTCTCATTTGATTTTCAAAATGGTGACAAAATTGTTTTCAAAACTTTTCATGTGAATAAGTTAATGTTCGGAACTGAAGTGGTGTTGCCAATGCATTCATCAAGGGGGAGATTGTGAGACCTATGTGCTGAATACATTGGCAATTATGTTAAATATGTAGGTTTACATGCAAAGTTTTGAATATACTTGAGAAACACACTTCGCACTGTCCGAACTTTTGTTGCACGTGAGTTACACGTGTTTTTCGTTCTGGAATGTCCAAACTTTTCTTGTATAATGCATAGCGGCTATTTTGGACTGTCCAAACTTTCTATGTGCTGAAATAATAGTGTGACTGCTATGTTTTTTTTTATTTGCAATGTTTCAAACTTGCTTTACACTTATGAGAAGATTTGCTTATTACTTTTGGACTAAGTTTTTGATGTGTTTTGGCTTATCATGATGGAAATTATCTTGCTATTTTTGCAACATGCTTATGTGAGGTGCTCACGTAAGGTGTTGTGGTTTTTGAACTAACGTGAGTCAAGTCGAGGACTTGTGCTCGAAAGATTGTTTGTTCATGTGCAGGTGTTGTTTGAGGTCAAGACATGTTTGGTGACGGGATCCATTGAACTAGTCTTAGGGAGAATATGAGGTTCAACAACCAAGTTCGGGAGGAATTGTGGTTGAGTTGATCGAGAGGTCATGCAACATGTTTGGGTCATGAACAATGCATATGAAGGTATCGTGGACGTTTTTGGAAGATGTTTTCATGTTTGCAAGGAGTGCATGGACGTGGAAACATGGTTACAAGGCGTGAGGAAGAGAAGTGGATGTAAAGAATTGGCCAGAAAGGTCCAACCGGCTGGATTATGCCTTAGGCTGCAGGTGAGGTGGTTATAGTTCGTTTATGAAAAGTTTCGAGTTTGTTTTGGTTAGTTTTCGTGTGGGTCATGAAGTTGAGTTGTTTTCGTAATGTTTAGGACGTTCCTAAGATGTTTGAAAGTCTTAAGATTGATTCTATCTGCGTATGGAAAAGTCTTGAGCAGTTATGGAAAGTTTTGGTTGAAACTGAGTAGGATTAGAGTCCTAGTTTGGATTGGATTGGTCTTAGGACTGGTTATAAAAGCAAGAGAGGCCAGAGCTCGTGGTGAGACAACTTTAGGATGTTTCTCTTGTGTTTTGATCAATAAAATTCATAGTTTAGAGGAGCTTTTGTGCCTTGTTTGTCTGACTTATTTCAGATAAGTTTTTCTCGTCGAGTTTCTGCGTAGCACTACGTTATTTCGGTGTTTTTACCACAACTCGAGTTTTACATATATAATTGACATGATTCTTTTTGATTTGTCTTAAAAACTTGATTATATTTCCTCTTTGAAAATTTCACGATGATTGGATTTGTGGTTTCTGATCTACACGAGTTTCTTTGTAGTGCTGCAGATCTGGTTTTGTACTCGGGTAGAACAGATTGACCCTTGTTCAATCTTCTGATCATAACTTGAGTTTTTCTTGACAGTTTTTCTTGATTCTTGTTGTGAAATCTTCGTGACTTGATGCTTCACAATCTGTAACGCTTTTGTCATAGTTGAACACGTTTATATTAGTTGCACACATTGTTTCTTAATAAGATTATTTTTCTGTGGAGGGGTTTTTTGTTGCTTCCGCTAAAAAAGTTTTAATCTACCATTCACCCCCCTCTGGTAGATTTTCACGTGCTCTTCGATCCTACAACCATGTTGACAACATCTGCCGTTGCAGCAATGTAAAGCAAAAGAGGTTCACTAGGTTCTGGAGCTACCATGATGGGCAGTGTAGTGATGGACTCCTTAAGCTCCTAGAACACCTTGTCTGCTTCTTCGGACCAGTTGAAAGGTCCGGACTTCCTCAGAAGCTTGAAGAAGGAAAGAGCCCGCTCAGCCAGTCTAGTTATAAACTGACTGAGTGAGGCCACACATCCCGTAAGTTTTTTGACATCCTTGATGCGGGCAGGAGGCCGCATCGCTTCAATTGCTTTTATCTCTTCGGTTTTGATTCAATTCCTCGGTGGGTCACCAGGAATCCAAGAAGCTTTCCAGAGGAAACCCTGAAGACACACTTGTCAGGGTTTAGCTTCGTGCGCATCATACGCAGTTTGTCAAAGACAGACTGGAGATTGTCCATCAAAGAATATTTGGTCTTGACTTTGATGATGATGTCATCGACATATACCTACACAAGATCCCAGATAAGCTCCCCAAAAGTTTTATGCATTGCTTGCACAAAAGCAGTACATACCATCTACTGTGATAAAGGAAATATGTTCTTCGTCTTCCTTAGCCATTGGAATTTGATGAAAACCAGAATATGCATCTAGGTAGCACAGTAGCTCACATCCAGAAGTAGAATCCACCACCCGATCTATTCTTGGTAGTGGAAAAGGGTCTTTTGGACATGCCTTATTAACAGTGGTGTAGTCGATGCACATCTGAAGCTTCCCACCGTCCTTAGGTACGATGACTGTGTTTGCCAGCCACCGAGGATGATGTACCTACTGGATGAATCCAGCATCGAGCAACTTCTTGATTTCTTCTCGGATGAAGTTCTGCCGCTCGATGGATTGCTTCCGGAGCTTCTGTTGTATTGGTCGTGCATCGAGGTAGATCTTCAGATGGTGCTCGATCACCTCCTTAGAAATCCTAGGCATCTATGATGGTTTCCATGCAAACACGTCGACATTTGCCCAGAGGAAAATGACGACCGCGAGTTCCTATTTGTCACCCAGACCTTCTGCAATGCGAGTGGTCTGGGCGGCATCAGGACCGATTTGGACGACTTTGACAGGAATGTCGTTGTCACCGACTGCACACGGGGTGCAGAGGCTAAGCCGCGGTGGTGCAAGCTCGGAGGTTGTTGAGCAGACTGCTCCTTGCTGGATTCAGCTTCTTGCGTAGCAGCAAGCACATGCAACATCTCTAACGCAACAACAAGCGCATGCAACTTCTCTAACGCAGTGACACGAACAGTATGGTACCCTCGTATCTAGGGGACGCCAGTTGGAGTCGGCATATTTAACACCAAATAGCCATAGTGGGCTACCACCATGAACCAGTACAGGGTCGGTCGGCCAAGGATGGCGTTGAAGGGAAGACTAGATGGCGTTGAAGGGAAGACTGATCTCTGCCACATCGGAGATCAGCTTCTCCGATCGGTAGTTCTCCTGAGTCCCGAATGTTACCGGGAGAGAGACACAGCCGAGCAGAGTGACAGCTCCCGGACCCACTCTGGAGAATGGGCGCGAGGGCTTAAGGTCCGACATGGGGACCGACAGCTTCTTGAAGACAGCAAAGCTGATGAGGTTGAGAGCCCCCCCACCATCAACATGAACATGGAAGAATTCAGGTTGTTGATAGTCATGTAGACTATCAGCGGAAGTTGCCCAACTCCCGCCATGTTCTTAGGGTAGTTGGAGGCGTCAAAAGTGATTGGAGTGTCTACAACAGCTACTTCACGAAGCTATGTTTTCACCACGCGTCGGGAAATAATGTCCCACGACCCTCCATACATCATATGGAGAGTCCTCCTCCGCTCATTGTCGGAGCTGGTGTTGGAGTCGTCGACATTGTTGTAGACCGCCTTCAACGCCTTCTTGGCTTCTTGGAAGCCTAGCTCCTGCTTCGATGGAGCTTCGTCGACGTTCTATTTGCCCTCTCGATTGTGGAAAGGTGCGTCTTCTCAACGCTTGTGCTGGGCACGCTCAGCCAACCTCTTGACTTCGTGCAATCCTCAAGACTATGACCCGACATTTTGTGGATAGGGCACCACATGTTTTTGTTGCCATCCTCATACGACAGTCGTGGATGCTTGTTAGGGCGTGGCCCCTGGCCTCGTGGAACTGTCGTGGCTACATCTATTGATGGCTTGTTTTTGCCACCTACCTTCTTATTCTCCTTTTACCACAACCTTGGGCAGTGGTTCTAGCTTTGGAAGCAGATTGCGGACCTGCCTACGTAGCTGGCTTGGAGTGCTAGTCGCGCCCTTCAGCAGCTCTGACACATTTGTCTGCCAGGCTGAAGAGCTCCGTAACGTCGTGGACGTTCTTGGTGGCTAGTTTCTCCAACATCTTCTTGTCTCTAACGCCCTGCCAGAATGCAACAACAACAGAGGTGTCGGTGGTTTTGATCCGGCAGATCTCCCGTCACTACTAAAGTGTTAGAGGAGTTTGAGGTTCGGTGTGGGTGCACGGAGATTCAAGAAGGTGAAGTGTTAAGTGACACAAGAGACACGAAGGTTTACGTGGTTCGGGCCGCCTAAGCGTAATACCCTACTCCACGGGGTGCGTTGATGTTGTATTGGATGTATGAGCTCAACGTGAGTTCAGAATGTAGAGTGAGCATGTCTCCAGTCCGTGTCTAGTGTGTGTCTCTATGTATCGTCAGCCTGTCCTTTTATAGTACAAGGGCAGGCCGTTACAAGTTAGCCTGGCCCGACATGTGGCCCTGGCGGTTACTGATATTGATACACATTCAACACGTTTAATTGCCCTTAATGACCGAGCTATGGGCTTTGACAGCAACGTTACTGGTAATTAAGGTCGTCCGATCGTGTGTCATTAATATAGTATTAATGACACTTAATCGGGTCTTGAAGTCCTTGATTCCCCTTTGGGAATCCGGAGCCGTTGTGGAGTCTTCCGGAGGTTAGAGGCTGAAGATCCGTCGGTTGGACACGTGGCAGCTCTGGAGCATACTGTGGGGAACAGATAGGTCTGGAGCTACCTGACACGTGTCAGTTCTGGAGCTTCCCTCGGTCTGGGGTTAGGTCCGGGGGTGCCGCTATGGTACATAGCCCGGAGCTTCCCCCTTGTAGGCGGTAGCTCCGGTTTGATAGTACACGTGGCGACCCTGGGACTAACCATGTTGGAGAAGCGGGTCCGGTAATGTCTGACATGTGGGCCTCCGAAGGTCTTCAAATCAAGTAGATGACATTCCCTTGAGATCTTTGCAATCCCAAGGGGTATATGGTACCTAGGGTACCGATAGTGGCCCCCTGGGCCCACCTCTGGGGAAGACCCCTTGGGTGAAGTCATTTCGCAGGAGGTGGGTCCATCCTTCGACTTTTGAACTGAGCCTTCAAAGTTCTTCGGATGTGTGGTTGGCGGATAGTTTGGAGTTAAATCCTCGCCGCGTAGCATATCCTGTGTGCGGCAAATGAGATCTTTGGCGTGTGGATCTCACGCAATTGAAGGTCACCGGTTCCCGATACGGAAATCATATCGGTTCCGCGCGCCTTGTCAGGTCGCCGCCTTCGGGCTTCCCGCCTCGTGATGACAACCGTTCGCCCGGGTAAGAACCTCGACTTGATCGTCAGGGTGGTCTCGGGCCCTCTTGTAATCGGCAGGGTAGGATTCTTGAGTAGTATCTTCGACTTCCTTGCGGTTTCCATCCAAGTGTTGCAAGGGCTTACTTAAGAAGGAAAGCGCGCACCGTCTGAGGTTCTTTATGCCTCTCATCTGATCTTGCGCTCAAACTCCCAACTTGTGCCTGCTTTTCCTCTCCTGCCTTGTTGTGCTGCGATGGAGTTGGGTCTCCGCGAGAGCCGTTTGAAGACCGAAGGTGATCTGAAGAAGGTCCGGGCCCTCATGGGATGGTCCGCAGACTTCTTCAACCGCCTGGTCCGCGCCGGGGGAGAGCTCCCGTTCGAGAAGGAGCATGCCAGCGAAATGGTGTACTTCTCTTCATACGCCATGGTGGGGTTGATCCCACCTTTTTCCTCCTTTTTCTTGATGCTGCTAGACTTTTATGGTTTGCAGCTATACCACCTTGGCCCCCACTCCATTCTTCTTGTGTTTATCTTTGTCCACTTCTGTGAAATGTGGGTGGGCATACCCCCCTGCATTGAACTTTTCCGGACCTTCTTCACCGTCCATACCACCGGTAGGAGTAATGAGTACCTTGGCTTCTACTACTTCGTGAAGCGCAAGAAGTGCCCATTCAAGTACCTCCGGTCGTTTCCCTCTGGAAAGTGGGATGACTGGAAGAAGGACTGGATAGTCATCCGGGTGGAGGAGCACGAGAAGCTGGAGCTGCCCGAAGGCCTCCCCAACATCGACACTGCAGTCTGGAGTGAAGCTCCAGTGCTGTCGAATGCCTTCAACCCTGCTCTGACCAGGATCCGCCACTGTGTGGAGGGAGGATTAACTCCTCAGGCAGTATTTTTCAATTTCTTGGTCAACAGATGGGCACCGCTGAAGAGAAGAGAAAAACTCGCTTGGGCCCTCAACAGCGTGATGGACGACGACCGGGTCGAGATCAGACTGAAGTACAACATGTCAGGGGCAACCTTGGAGTTACATCTCAAGAAGTTCCAGCACGGCATTGACGTCGCGGGAGATGACTTGACCCTGCCATCAGCCTTTCTCCCTCTGAACGTGGAAGTAGAGTTCAGCAGGGAGCTCCAACGGACGATGCCGGTGCTTGACGACCTTGGTGTCGTCGAGAGAAGATCGAAGTCGTCGGTAAGGGCAAGGAGCCAGCGGACGAACCATTGAGCCGAAAGAGGAAGTTGCAGCATGCCGACGGAAGGTCCGTCAGGCCTGCAACCTCTGCATCAGTCCCATCTCCCCGGAGGGGGAGGTCTTCTTCCACTGCGGCGACTGTACCCGCAGCGGCGTCTTCCCGGGGTGCTAGCTCCGGGCATGCGACTCCATCACCAGGGCTAGTTGAGGCCTCTAGGTCCGGAGGTCCTTCCCGGTCGAGGAGGGCCTCGACTAAGTAAGTGCCCGTGACTGCAACGAGTTTCGGGGGGCCTTCCGGAGCTTCCACACCGGCGGCGGCTATGGTCAGCCCAGAACGCCCGGGAAAGAGGTTCGGCGCAAGCTGGTGCGGAAGCCTCCCGAGGTAATTTTTAATCTTTACCTCAGACAGTTGTTTTATTATAGTAACTGTTTTTTAAGTTTCTTCATCCATCATCTACAGCGTTCCCAAGAAGAGGAGTGAGGCTCCACCCTCAGCCACAGCAGCTGAAGCTGTGAGGGCGGAAGCTCCTGCTCCTGTCCCGGTGCTGCCCCAAGTGGTGGCTGAAGCTGCGACAGCTCCGGCGCCAGCTGTCGTGGTCATGGACCTCGACTCATCCCCCGAGACTCCCGTGGTAGCGTCGGACCACGGGAGAGAAGATGCGTCAGCGGCACCTGCTCTGGAGGTCGAAGCTCCGGGTCCTGGTGTAGAGATGATGGAAGCTCCGACCGTTGAGCCGGAGGAAGCAGTAATCTCGGCCCCAGAGCCAGAAATTGTCGAAGCCCCGGTGGTTGAGCCGGAGGTAATTGAAGTCCCGGTGGTTGGGCCGGCTACCTCTGAAGCACCGGCCGCAGAGCCGGTCGTTGTTGGAGCTCCGGCCGTAGGGCCGGTTGATGTTGAAGACCTTCCGGCTCCCGAGCCGGTTGCCGTTGAAGCTCCGGCCGCAGGGCCGGCTGTTGTTGAAGATCTTCTGGCGCCTGAGCCGGTCGTTGCGGAGGCGTTAGCGCTCGAGCCCCCAGTAGAGGCGGTGCCCAGGCCGGAGCCAAAAGCAGCCCCTGCTCCGGGAGTGACGACGCCGGAGGTACCCACGGCTGAGCCGGAGTGCCCTGATGAAGTCGCTGGCCCCCTGCCCGAGGGAGCGAACGAAGATCTGGCGGCTGGTCCTTCGGAACCACTTCCGGAGGTCGGAACTTTATTAGTGGGACCTTCCTTGATGGCGACTGAGGTCATCCCGGAGGACGGCCCTAGTGCCGTGGAGGCTCAGGGGATCACTCTTGTGGAGTGGGACCCAATTTTTGTAACTGAAAACACGCTGGAACCAGCGGAGGAGACCCCAGCAGGTCCGGATCCTATCCCGTTGTCATTGTCTATTGACAACGCCTGCTCCAGTCTGTGTCAATTTCAGCTGGCATTCTTCCATGACAGCAAGGCTCTTGAAGAGGAGCGCCAAACCCTTAGGAGGTGGCATAATCGGCTCTACTTCGAGACCAAGCTGGCGTAGTTGAGGCTGGCAGATGACAAAGAATGGATCAAGCAGGAGAAGGTCCGCCTGGAGTACTGGGGCAAGCTATTGGATGACAGGGAGAGCTTGACTCGCGCCCTCGACGCTCAATCCCGGGCCATTTATGAGCAGACCAAAGAAGCTAATAGTGCGGCCGATGAACGCCAAGAAAGGCTTGAGGCCATTAACACTACTCTCATCAAGCGCTGGGAGGCACTTGAGGAGAGGGAGAAAAGGCTCGAAGATGAAGAGCAGAAACTCCTAGAGCTGCGGGATGACGTCTTGAGGAGGTAGGAGGAGCTCACCAAAAAGGTGGCTCTAGCTGACAAGGGCCTCGAGGAGCGCGCCAATAAATTGGAAGAGCGTTGCACTGAGGAGGAGGAGAAGGCCTGGGTGTGAGGGCAGGAACTCTACGAGCAAGAGTGTGCTATCGCTGCCAGGGAGAAGAAAGTAAGGGGCAAGGAGAAGGACCTGGTTGACCACCGGAACAAGATCTACCTCCGGGAGGAGGAGTTCGGAAAACTCGAGAAGCGGGTTGCTGAAAAGATTCAGCAAAACGCCAAAGAAGTTGAGCGCCTCGCTCGCGAGAATTCTAAACTGGTGGCAGCCAAAAGATCCTTGGAAGAACTGAAGGGCTTGAGGGCTGCGTACTCCCTACAGGTTTGGGAGTTCCTGGGCAAGGCCAACGACGCGCTGACACCGATGGGCTTCAATCCCGTGCGTCCGGATGATCCGGAGCCGGAGCCGGACCTGGCGTTGCAAGCGCTGAGCTCGGCGGGTAGCAAACTCTCCAAGGTGGGCGATGTCATTGCGGACCAGTTGGAGGTTGAGGGGCAATCCCTGGAGAAGAACGTCGCAGAGTATGTGCTGACGTGCTACACCAGCCGAAATCCCCAATTCCCTCTGGACCCGGTACTTGAAGGTCCCGTTAAAGGAGAAGGTGAAGCCGCCCGAGCCAACGTGTCAGAGGTTGCTCAGAAGGTCGACCAGTTCTTCCATAGGGTCTAGGACCATCTCCGTAGCTCCCACTTGTATTCTCTCTTTTTCTTCCTCAATTTTGTAATCCCTTGTCTCCAGATGAATGATGAATGAAATCCCCAAATTTTTGTGAATTTCACTTTTTGTCTTCAACACTTTTGTCTTCACTTGGCCCCCTGGTAGATGTACACAATTTGATTGTGAACATGTACCAAGAGGATATTGTGTTTTGTTGAAGACTCATTTGCTTCAAACTTGTAGAGTGTAGGTCCGAAGTCTTCGATAGTGAAGGCCCCTTGAGGTTGTCGGAGCTTAGAAGCTCCGGCATTGTCTATCGTCGGGGCTTAGTAGCTCTGGCAATAGTCCCTATCAATGCGTAGAGCATCGATAGTTAGCCCTCTGGGGTGTCGGAGCTAGTAGTCCGACAGTGACCTTTGCCAACACGTAGTTTGTCGGCAGAAGACTCCGTTTGTGGGGTCTTCTCACCATCTTTTATTTAGCGTCAACGGCTGGCCCCCCTAGCTTTACCGAAGCTTGGTTGCTCCGGTGATGCTCGTTTTCAATGTTTAACATCGATTACAAGCCACCTAGGGGGAGTCGGAGCTTAGTTAGCTCCATCTTTTCTCCATTAACATTGATTTTTTATTTTTCCTGCATTCTGAAGCTAAGAAAAGTAGTAAAATTTGTTCCCTGCCTATAACTTCGTCGCGACTTACGATTCCCAAGATAGTTTTAGGTCAAACGCGATTCTGAATAAAACCGAATGTGTTGTCTTTTCTTCCAGATCCAATTGTACTTGGACCCACCTTACTTCGGCCTGCCAGGGTATAGGTAGAGTGGCGTACTTAGGGTGCTTGACCAGGCTAAGTCGATAGCAGACTCCGGCCCTAGGTTGGCTTGGCGGCATTCAGGCGAGTGGGCCATGAACAATATTTGAATCCAGAAGAATCGACAATACAGCTCGAATTGTATATGAACCAGTTGAACTAAAATTTCTCAAGAATTGCACGTCTTTGTTATAGACAAGAAAGAGAAAAATAAAAAATGTCGAGCCTGTACAAAATAAATGCACGTGGAGTCTGTTTCACATGAAGATGTCTTTCATTATAGGTCCGGGGTACAGGGGAAACAAGTACACTCTTAGGGTACGGAACCGGGCTAAGCGTGTTTAATTTCTCGTTTGACCCAGGGTAGCTAGCCACACTTTTAGTCCTGAGACTGTGACAAGTGTTGCATGAACTTTGTGGACCTTCCGGGAAAGGTCCGGCTGTTCTCGGAGGAACTACCCGACTCTGTACAATGACTCTATAACATACACCTCAAGTTACTACAGACTCACCTCCGTGATATTAAGTGTAGAACTTACGGAGGTGCTCAATGTTCTAAGGATTTGGGAGAGGTGTCCCATCCTCGGTAGCCAAGCGAACGCTTCCGGGACGGGATACTTTAATCACTCGAAAAGGTCCCTCCCAGCTGGGGGAGAGTTTGTTTAACCCTTCTCTGGATTGTATTCTCCGTAGCACCAGATCGCCTTCTTCGAGCTGTCGGTTGTGTACATGCCGCTGATGATAGCGTCGAAGGGCTTGGCGGTATCGGGCATTCCGAACATCTGCTTGGCACCTTCCCTCCTCGAGGATGTCCAGGTCTTCACGCCGGAGCTGGTCCTGCGTGGCTTCGTCGAAGGTCCGGACCCGGAGATACCCCAAGGTGATTTCCGGAGGAAGGATTGCTTCAGCTCCGTACACCAGGAAGAAGGGTGTCTCTCCAGTTGACCGGTTTGGAGATGTCCTGTTGGCCCATAGAGTGGGCGGAAACTCTTCAATCCAGTTGGCTCCATGTTTTTTTCAAGCGCTCATAGGTGCGCGTTTTGAGTCCTTTAAGGATTTCAGCATTTGCTCTCTCGGCATGGCCATTGCTTGTTGGGTGAGCTACAGAGGCGTAGCAAACTTGAATGCCGAGGTCTTCGCAATATCCTTGAAATGGAGAGCCTGTGAATTGGGTCCCATTATTAGTGATGATTTTGTTTGGGACTCCAAATCTGCATACAATGGACTGCAAAAAGTTGATAGCAGACTGCTTGTTGATTGTCACAACTGGAGTTGCTTCCGGCCACTTGGTGAACTTGTCAATGGCGATGTACAGGAACTTGTAACCTCCAACGGCTCTTGGGAAATGTCCCAAGATGTCCATCCCTCATACAGCGAAGGTCCATGTAGGAGGTATCATTTGTAGGGGCTGAGCCGGTGTGTGAATTTGCTTTGCATGAAATTGACATGCTTCACATTTCTTCACCAGCTCAGTTGCATCCTGGAGTGCTGTAGGCCAGTAGAAGCCATGCCGAAAGGCTTTACCAACCAACGTGCGGGAAGACGCGTGGTTCCCACACTCGCCTCCATGGATTTCTGCGAGGAGCTCGCAGCCTTCTTCCCTTGTGATGCACCGCATTAGGATGCCGTTGGCACCGCGCCGATAGAGACCCCCTTCTACCAACGTGTATATTTTAGCCAATCTGACTACCCAGTCAGCGGATACATCATCGTCAGGAAGGATGTTGTCTTTAAAGTAGTTCCGGATCTCCGAGATCCATGCATCGGAACTAACTTGAGCATTTGGGTCTTGCGTGCTGGGTTGCTCGGAGCTTCCGGCAGCACCTACGACCCTTGATGGCTGCCATGGTAATAGGGCCATCGGGACCATCAGCTTCGGGATGCTGATCTCGCCCCCTTTGCTCAGTTCGGCAGGCTGAGCTGTGGGTTTTGACAACCTTCGGACAAAAGTTCTATCAGGAGCCGGAGCTCCAGTTGATGCTTTCGTCGAGAGTTCGTCAGCTTCAGCGTTGTGTGCACGCTGGACATGTGGGAGGTCTAGGACTTCGAAGTCCTTCTGAAGCTTCTGGACTTCGAGGAGGTAAGGAGCTAGCTGGAGGTTGTTGCAGGAGCATTCACCCTTCACTTGCTTAATGATGAGCTGTGAATCTCCCTTGACCAGCAGCTACTTAACACCGTATGACAGTGCTACCTTTAGTCCGTAGATGAGTGCTTCGTACTCCGCCATGTTGTTGGTTGCCTTGAAGTCAAGGTGTACCATGTAT
The DNA here is from genome assembly GCA_036927565.1 of Tuctoria greenei. Classification (NCBI taxonomy): domain Eukaryota; kingdom Viridiplantae; phylum Streptophyta; class Magnoliopsida; order Poales; family Poaceae; genus Tuctoria; species Tuctoria greenei. The sequence goes on along the minus strand of JAYESD010000006.1, from coordinate 33,366,466 downwards.
TTTACCTTCTCCACGGTTGGTGCGAGGAGAAGGATTCTAGCTCCGACCCCCTGCTTTTGCATGGAACCGTCGAAGTAGAGGATCCAGTGAGGCTCGGTGAAGACCGGAGCCTTCTGTTCCAGCTTCTTCTCGCTGGCCCCCCCAGGGTTTGCTGGAGAGGGAGTCCAATCCGCCACGAAGTCTGCCAATGCTTGACTCTTGATTGCTTTCCTTGAAATGAATTCGAGATCGAATTCGGCCAATTCCGCTGCCCACTTTGCAATATTCCCAGTTGAATTGGGATTATGCAAGATTGCTCGAAGTGGGTAAGAAGTCACCACTGAGATTTTGTGAGCTTGGAAGTAATGGCGAAGCTTTCTGGAGGCAATAGGAACTGCATAGAGCAGCTTATGCAGCTCTAGGTATCGAGTCTTGGCATCATGAAGTACTTCACTGATGAAGTACACTGGGCACTGGATGGTTCGGACCCTCCCGGAGGGGCCCAGAGCTTCCTCTTCATTGACCCGGATCTTCCCTGAGGGATCCGGACCTTCTTCGGGGACCTCCGGGTCCTGGCTGGAGGGACCCGGAGCTTCTTCAGAAGCGACCTGGACCCTTCCGGAGGGGTCTGGGTCTTCTGAAGTAACTTCTTGTGGATTCAAGTCTGGGAGCTGGGACCCAGACTCGCTTTCAGGAACCTCCGGACTCTCCCGAAGGGGTCTGGATTCCTGAGTATGGAATGGTTCTGGTCTCTCTGCCACCAGGACCATACTGACGACTTCGTCAGTTGCTGAAATGTAAAGCAGCAAAGGCTCACCAAGGTTCGGAGCTACCAGAGTTGGTAGGGTGGTGAGGAGCTGTTTTAGCTCCTGGAACGCCTTTTCTGCTTCTTCAGACCATTGGAATGGTCCGGACTTCCTCAATAATTTGAAGAAGGGAAGTGCCCGTTCCGCCAGTCTTGAAATGAACCGGCTGAGGGCTGCTAGACATCCAGTCAGCTTTTGGACATCTTTGATGCGGGCTGGTGGTCACATGACTTCAATAGCTTTGATCTTCACCGGATTAGCTTCTATGCCCCGGTGACTTACCAGCAAACCAAGAAGTTTTCCGGAGCTAACCCCGAAGACACACTTGTCTGGGTTTAGCTTTGTGCGGGTGACCCGCATCTTATCAAAGACAGCCTGCAAGGTGTCAAGGAGTGACTCCTTGTTTTTAACCTTGACCACGATGTCATCGACATACACTTCCACTATGTCTCTAATGAGTTCTTCAAAGGTTTTGTACATAGCTCATACAAAGGTTGAAGCTGCATTCTTGAGACCAAATGGCATGGCTGTATAACAGTACAATCCATCTACTGTGATGAAAGAGGTATGCTCTTCATCTTCCCTAGACATTCTGATTTGATGATACCCAGAATATGTGTCTAGGAAACACAGTAATTCACACCCGGAGGTGGAATCCACTATCTGATCTATTCTAGGTAGTGGGAATGGATCTTTTGGACATGCCTTATTTAGTGTTGTGTAGTCGATACACATCCGAAGCTTCCCGCCGGCCTTGGGCACAACGACTGGGTTTGCCAGCCATTTTGGATGGAAGACTTCTCGGATGAATCCAGCTTCGAGCAACTTCTTCACTTCTTGTCGAATGAAGTTCTGTCGCTCTACGGATTGCTTCCGAGGCTTCTGATGCACAGGCCGTGCGTCGGGGTAGATCTTCAGATTGTGCTCAATCACTTCCCTTGGGATCCCATGCATTTGTGACGGTTGCCAGGCAAACAAGTCGACATTAGCCCGGAGGAAAGCGATGAGCGTGAGTTCCTATTTGTCGTTCAATCCCCCCGATATACGGGTGGTCTGAGCGGCATCGGAACCAATTTGGACGACTTTGACGGGAATGTCGGTGTCGCTGCTTGGCTGCACACGAGGTGCAGAAGTCGAGCCTCGCTGACGAATGCTCGGGGGTTTTGGAGCTTGTTCCTGCCTGGAGTCCTCTTCTTGCGCCGTAGTAAGCGCATGGAGTTCTTCCAGAGCAGTTACTCCGACAGTGCGATCTCCGCGGATCCGGAGAACGCCTACTGGTGTTGGCATTTTTAACACCAGGTAACCAATATGAGCAGTTGCCATGAATTTGTACAAGGCAGGCCTACCCAAGATGGCATTGAAGGGTAAGTTGATCTGAGCAACGTCAAAGACCAACATTTCGGTGCGATACTTCTCTCGGGTCCCGAAGGTAACGGGGAGGGTAATAGCACAGAGTGGGGTAATGGCTCCCGGACCTACTCCGAAGAAAGGTCGGGGGGGGGGGGGGTGGACATCCGAAGGTCGGAGCTGAAGCTTGGTAAAAGCTTCGAAGCTTATGAGGTTGAGCCCCGAACCTCCGTCTACCATGACATGGTGGAGTTGGATGTTATTGATGGTAGGAGATACCATCAAAGGTAACTGACCTGCTCCAACCATGCTTCAAGGGTAGTCTGAAGCATCAAAAGTGATGGCTATGTCCATCCACTTTCGATGAGGCTCCGCCCTGGCTGTAGGAGCTACAGCAGCCATGTCCCGACGCATAGTCTTGATGACGCGGCGGGAGGTGATGTCCCATGATCCACCAAAAATGGTGTTCATGGTCTTCCGACGTTCGTTGTCAGAGACGTCAGAATCGTCGTTGACGGAGGTGTAGACGGCCTTCAGGACCTTTTTAGGATCCTAAAAACCTAACTCCTCTTCAGCCGGAGCTTCGTCAACTTTTTGTTTTCCTTCCCTCTGTCGGAAATGAGCTTCTTCCCGGCGCTTGTTGTAGCGCTCGACAAGGTTTTGGACCTCCCGGCAGTCTTCCAAAATGTGGCTGTCTGTTTTGTGGATTGGACACCACACCTTGGTTTTGCCACCGTCTTCAGAAGACGGTCGAGATCGCTTCTCGGGGCGTGGCACCCGGCCACCCGGAGCTGCAGCAGCTGCAGCATTAGATGCGCTGGCCGACGGCTTCTTCTTGTCGTTGGTCTTTTTCTTCTTCTTCTTGCCACTCCCGGAGGTAGTGGCTTCGCCTTTGGAGGATTTTTTGTGATCCTCCGGAGGTGGTTTGGAGTGCATTTCACGGCCCTCCGCAGCTCTGGCACATTTGTCACCCAAGCTGAAGATTTCCGTGACACTGGTAATCTCCTTGATCGCCAGTTTCTCCAGCATCTTCTTATCCCGCACTCCCTGTCTAAATGCCACAATGACAGAGGCGCTAGAGATAGAAGGTATAGTGTTTCGTACTTGAGAGAACCTCTGGATGAATGATCGCAGGGATTCTCCCCCTTTTTGCACGACTGCAAAAAGGTCCAGTTCAGTGCCTGGTCGGGTGTATGAACTCCCGAAGTTGGCGGTGAACTGCCGGCACAACTCCTCCCAACTGTTGATGGAGTTAGGTGGAAGGCTCATAAACCAGGACTGGGCGGTCCCAGTTAAAGCCACTGGAAAATAATTGGGCATTACGACCTCATTTCCTCCAGCTGCTAGGATAGCAGTGGAGTAAATCTGAAGAAATTCAACGGGATTAACGGTCCCGTCAAACTTCTCTGGCAGGTGAGGCCAGAATTTCTGTGGCCACCTGACCATACGCAAATGCATGGCCAGGGCTGAACAGCCTCCTCCTACTCCTTCAGGAGCAGGAATGTCCTGAGCTTCTCGTCTTTCACGAGCACGCTCGATATGACTCGACCGTCTTGTTGACGGTATCGGCGATCAAGCTCCGCCCGGAGGTCATGAGTTGAAAGCCTTGATACCGTGTGAGTGTGTCGTGCCCCGGAGGGCAACGACGTCACCTGCTGCGACGTAGCATGTCTCCTGTTGTTGGAAACGTACGGACCAAGTCTGCCAGACAAGGTCCGTCGCTGCGATGGGGCCCGTCCTGAAGGAGGAGGACCCTGATTGCTGATGCGGTGGGCTGCTACTGCAACCAAATGTTCCACATCGGCCCTCCACTGCTCCATGACATCTCGGGATGCATCCGGAGGTGGTGGGCGCTGAAGAAGAGCACGTGCTGCATGGAGCGCGTGTTCCGGGTTGTCATGATTTGCCGACGCAGTGATTGACGCCGGTGCACCATCGCGCTGTCCAGCTTGATTTGCTGGTGGAGGCGGCGGTGGTGGAAGTGTGACTCCTGCTGGAACCGTGGTTCCTGCTGGTGGCTGCATATTAGAGGGCTTGCCCCCAACAGCTTGAACAGCAGGATGACCATTGGATGATCTAGCGGCTGAGTTCACCATTCTTGAAATCTCAGGCCCCCCTACCCGGCGCGCCAACTGTCGGTGGTTTTGATCCGGCAGATCTCCCGACACTACTAAAGTGTTAGAGGAGTTTGAGGTTCAGTGTGGCCGCGTGGAGATTCAAGAAGGTGAAGTGTTAAGTGACACAAGAGACACGAAGGTTTACGTGGTTCGGGCCGCCTGAGCGTAATACCCTACTCCACTGGGTGTGTTGATGTTGTATTGGATGTATGAGCTCAACGTGAGTTGAGAATGTAGAGTGAGCGTGTCTCCAGTCCGTGTCTAGTGTGTGTCTCTATGTATCGTCGGCCTGTCCTTTTATAGTACAAGGGCAGGCCGTTACAAGTTAGCCTGGCCCGACATGTGGCCCTGTCGGTTACTGATATTGATACACATTCAACACGTTTAATTGCCCTTAATGACCGAGTTATGGGCTTTGACAGCATCATTACTGGTAATTAAGGTCGTCCGATCGTGTGTCATTAATATAGTATTAATGACACTTAATCGGATCTTGAAGTCCTTGATTCCCCTTTGAGGATCCGGAGCCGTTGTGGAGTCTTCCGGAAGTTAGAGGCTGAAGATCCGTCGGTTGGACACGTGGCAGCTCCGGAGCATACTGTGGGGAACAGATAGGTCCGGAGCTACCTGACACGTGTCAGTTCCGGAGCTTCCCTTGGTCTGGAGTTAGGTCCGGGGGTGCCGCTATGGTACATAGCCCGGAGCTTCCCCCTTGTGGGCGGTAGCTCCAGTTTGATAGTACACATGGCGACCCTGGGACTAACCATGTTTGAGAAGCGGGTCCGGTAATGTCTGACATGTGGGCCTCCGAAGGTCTTCAAATCAAGTAGATGACATTCCCTTGAGATCTTTGCAATCCCAAGGGGTATATGGTACCCAGGGTACCGACAGGAGGCGTTGGAGATAGAAAGGATAGTGTTCCGTACCTAGAAGAACCACTAGATGAAGGAGTGCAATGATTCTCTCGGATTTTGTCGTACGACAAAAAGGTCTAGTTCAGTGCCCGAGCGAGTTTATGAACTCCCGAAGTTGGTGGTGAACTGGCGACATAGCACTCCCCAATTGTAGATGGAGTTAGAGGGAAGTATCATAAACCATGACCGGGCAGTTCCGGTCAAAGCTATGGGGAAGTAGTTGGCCATTACAGCCTCCTTCCCTCCTCCCGTGAGGATGACAGTGGAGTAGATCTGCAAGAATTTGACGGGATTAACAGTCCTGTAATACTTCTTCAGCAGATGAGACCGCAACTTGGGTGGCCACTCCACCATGCGAAGGTGTGGTGCGAGCACCACACAACCATCTCCTGCTCCCAGAGGAGAAGACTCCTCTAGAAGACGCCGCCTTTCGCAGTTACGCTTGATGGTGACGCGACCATCTTGCTCCGCGTAACAGCGGCTAAGCTCCGCCCTGAGGTCTCCTGTCAGGAGTCTAGAAGCCGTATGAGTACGGCGAGCCATCGAAGGGGTGCGGGACGTAGAGTGGTGCGACAATGCATGCCCTATCTGCAATGGACTAGGACCAAGTCATCCGGACAAGGTCCTCTTGCGTGTAGGTGCCGGCCGGGGCTCAGGCTGCGGCAAATTGTTGAGCGGCGTGGCTGCAGTAGCGACCAGATGGCCGATGTCGTTGCACCACTGCTCCAGCATCGTTGGAGGTGTGTCCGATGCAGGTGTACGCTGAAGAAGAGCCTGTGCTTCTATCAGCGCGTTCTCTGAGCTTGAGGTCGATTCAGTGACTGATGCTAAGACACCATCCTGCAACTAACCAGCAGTGGATGCTGCTGCAGCAGGTGGTGGTATGTTGTTTCCAAGCTGTTGTCATGGAGCTCTGTAGGATTGAAGAGCACGTGAAAAGCTACCAGAGGGGGGTGAATGGTAAATTAAAAATTCTTACGCAGCGGAAACAATTAAATCCCAACCCCATTCGGCAGAAAAATGATCTGTTAAAGAAATCATGTATGAGACTAATCTAAACATGTTTCACCATGAAAAAAGTGATATATATCAGAGAGAATCAAGTCATGAAGACAACACAACAAGAATAACTCAAATCCGTCAAGAGAAAATCAAGTTACGATTGAAAGATCGAACAAAGGTCAAATTATCCTACCCGAAAAAAAACAGTTCTGGAACGCTGCAAAGAAACTCATGTAGATCAGAAACCACAAATCCAATGACCGTAAAATTTTGAGATATGATAGATAATCAAGTTTTGAAGAAAACACAAAAAGAATCACGTCAATTGGATTTGAAAAACTCGAGTTATGATAAAACCACTGAAGAAAGGTAGTGCTATGCAGAAAACTCGACGAGAAAAACTTGTCTGGAACAAGTCGGACGAACAAGGCACAAAAGTTTCTTTAAACTATGATCTTTATTCAATAGAACACAAGAGGAACAGTCCCAAAGTCGTTTATCATGAGCTCTGGCCTCCCTTGCTTATATAACCAGCCCTTAGGCCAACCCAATCTCAACTAGGACTCTAATCCTACTCAAATCACGAATCGAAACTTTCCATAACTGCTTATGACTCTTCTATACACAGATAGAAGCAATCTTAAGACTTACAAACACATTAGGAATGTATCCTACATTCCTAAAACAACTCAAATTCGTGACCCACACAAAATCCTATCATAACCAACTCAAAACTTTCCATATTTGAGTCGAACCTGACTCAGCCGCAGCTTGAGTCCACAACCTAATCGGTTGGACCTTTCCGACCACTTCTTTACGTCCACATCTCTTCATCATGCATCGGAACCATGTAGACACGTCCATGCACTCCTTGCACACGTGCAAACATCTTCCAACGACGTCCAGGATACCTTCATATGCGTTGTTCTTGATTCAAACATGTTGTGCAACTGCCCGATCTACTCAACCACAATTCCTACCGAACTTGGTTGTTGAACCTCATCTTCTCCTGAAGACTAGTTCAATGGATCCCGTCACCAGCCATGTCTTGAATTCAAGCAACACCTGCACATGAATAAACAACCAATACTTCCGAACACAAGTCCTCAACTTGACTCGCGTTAGTTCTGAAACTACAACATCTTACGTGAGCACCTCACATAAGCATGTTGCAAAACATAGCAAAATGATATCAACCATATCAACCAAAATGAACCAAAAACTTAGCAAATGAATACTAAGCAATCTTTCCATAAGTGTAAAGCAAGTTCAAAACATTGCAAGATAAAAGCAGGAACATTACGATCAAGCTTCGAATCTTGTCAAAACTAACCGGAGGTTGAGCCGGAGCTTACCAAAGCTAGTAAAACCTAGCGCTCGAGCTTACCAAAGTTAGTACAACCTAGCGTCAGAGCTAGAAAAACATGTCGGAGCTAAAAAAGAAATGTCATATCTATCAAAGACATGTCGGAGCTAAAGAAAAAGCTCACCGGAGCTACCCAAAAACATGTTGGACCTTGACAAAGCAAGTCGGACCTATTGCCGGATCTTGCAAAAGCTCGGAGCTAGAGTCGGACCTTGCTAAAAAGATGTTTTGGCAGAATTTTAGAACTTATATCATCAAAGCCAATGTATTCAATACGCGCCAATTTATTCAGCACACATAGGTCTCACAATCTCCCCCTTGATGAATGCATTGGAAACACTATTTAAAATCCGAACATTGACTTATTAATATTAAAAGTTTTGAAAACAAATTTTCCCCCTTTGTAAAACAAAAATAAAATGAGAAGAAAAACAAATTCTCCCCCTAAGAAGAATCGTGCCAAAAACAATTGTTAATATGTGCAATGTGTAATCAATTTCTCCCCCTTGCATACTTATCTTTAAAAATTCACATATTATCTCTCCCCCTTTGACAATGTATTCAACGAGGTTTATAAGACACATTTTAATTTTTATGAACATATTATAACATATACATATAAAACAAAGCTCATCCAAGTCATACTATCAAGTAACTTACACTATCACATCAATGAGATACATAAAGTAGTGTAAGTCATGCTAGAGATCAAATGTAATTTTCAATTTAAGCAAGTCATGATCTCACAAACTTAACTATTTCAAGACCTGAAAGCATGACACTTGTTGCTGCATTTTATTATTTTCAAAGCAAAAATTTTGATCATATGATATTTACAAGAGATTATATGTGCATCTGCCTTATTATAACCAACCGAGCCAAGCCTATGTCATTTGACAATAAGAAGCTTAAGGACATGGTTTTAGTCATATACAACTTCTTCCAAGTTCATATCTAGGTGCAATGATAAGCCATCTCAAAAGAAGATGTGTGATGCATGCATATTCTCTTGATCTTTTCTCGACTTATGTTTGTTCATAAAAACTCAACATGTGAGTTGATTACTTAATTAATTCTTTATGATTAAAAGCACTTGTGAGCATGCAACAAGTTCAAAACAGCAAGAAAGTTCGACCATGACCAGATTTAGTGTAAGTAATTATTCCAATTAATAGACATGGCAAAAACTACAAAATGTATAACACGAGTAATGTAGTAAGAACTTTCAGCATGTAAAAGGAATCACAAAGTCATATATGTATGAAATAATATGCTCATATTATTTTAATTTCAGATTCACACATAGACTTCTCAAGTTTCAAAACTCCCCCTCAATGTAAGCCATGAGGATGCATAACCCCTATTTCACTACGAATAAAACAAAAACGAGTGAAATCCAAAGGTTTTGTAAAAATGTCAGCCAATTGTTGTTCGTTATCTACATGGTGAAGCACAATGTCTCTTTTTTTAACATTATCACGGAGAAAGTTATACCTAATGTCAATGTGCTTAGTTCTAGAATGTTGCACGGGGTTTTTAGCAATGCAAATGGCACTAGTGTTATCACGAAACAGTGGAAGACTATCTAGATCAATCCCATAGTCCTTAAGTGTTTGAACAATCCAAAGAATTTGTGAGCAAGCACTAGCAGCAGCTACATATTCAAATTCGACTGTGGATTGTGCAACTGAGTTTTGTTTTCTAGAGGACCAAGCAACTAGTGAATTACCAAGAAAATGGCAAGCACCGAAATTACTTTTCCTATCAATCCTACAACCTCCAAAATCAGCATCAGAAAAAGCTTTCAAAGTAATGGTTGAGGAAGAAGGAAGAAAAATATCAAATTCTTGAGTTCCATGTAAGTACCTGAGAATCCTTTTGAGGGCTTGACGATGTGAAGCACGTGGGGAGGCTTGAAACCGTGCACAAAGACATACACTACACTGAATTATATGTCTGGTCTTGATGCCGTGAGGTACAAAAGTGATCCGATCATGCTTCTATATTCTTTTTGATCCACGGGTTCACCATCTTCATCAAGTTCAGATGTTGTTGCTGTTCCCATTGGTGTCCGAAGAGGCTTGCTTTTTTCCATGTTGAAGCGCCTTAGAAGGTCTTTTGTATACTTCGTTTGATGCATAAAGGTACCCTCCTTGGTTTGCTTGATTTGCAGCCCCAAAAAGTACATGAGTTCTCCCATCATACTCATCTCAAATTCTGAACTCATCATAGCTGAAAACTTGTACATAAAATCATGAGAAGCACAACTAAAGATAATATCATCCACATACACTTGAACGAATAATGAGCCATTGCCATGCTTAAGAACAAAAAGAGTTTCATCAACCTTGCTCATGGTTAACCCCTTTTCAGTAAGAATGTTTTTAACCTATCATACCATGCTCTAGGGGCTTGTTTGAGACCGTACAAGGCTTTGGACAGTTTGTAAACATGACTAGGAAAATCTGGATTTTCAAAACCTGGTGGTTGTTTGACATAAACCTCCTCATCTATGTAGCCATTAAGAAAAGCACTTTTAACATCCATTTGATAAATCTTAAAACCTTTAGATGCAGCAAAAGCTAACAAAATTCTTATGGCTTTTAATCTAGCAACATGAGCAAAAGTTTTATCAAAATCTAGACCTTCAACTTGAGTGAAACCTTGAGCAACCAACCTAGCCTTATTCCTAACCACAACCCCATCCTCACTTTGTTTATTTTTAAACACCCATTTAGTTCCAATTAAAGTGTGACCCTGAGGTGGAGGTACAAGTTTCCAAATATTATTTCTTTCAAAATTTTCTAACTCTTCTTGCATGGCAATAATCCAGGATTCATTAGTGAGTGCGTGTGATATATCTTTGAGTTCAAAAGAAGCAACAAAAGCAGAATGAGCATGAGAGTTTGGATCGCAAAACTTGGACCGTGTGACTTGTTCGTGCAAGCTTCCAATAATTTGTTGTGAAGGATGACTTTTAAGAACACGGAGGGGAGTGGACACTTCACAAGCTTCTTCTTCTTCTTCATGTTCATCACAAATCGATGGGCTTGCGACTTGAGGAGGATCTGGACCAGCAATGGTGGTCGTTGGTGCTAGTTGTGAATCAAAATCAGGAGCTGGAACAATGTCATTAGCTGCTGAATTTTTGGGCAGCAGCTCCACCTCTTCCTCATCATCAACAAAAATGCTCTCCCCCTGCAGATATGGATCTGGACCTGCAATGTTTGATCTAGTACCTGGGCTAGCTTCATCAAAAGACACCTCACAAGTCTCCACAATTTTGTTAGTGTCAAGTTAAAGCACACGGTAGCCTCTAGTATGAGATGGATAACCAAGAAACATGCCATCAACAGGTTTAGGTTCAAATTTATCAAGATTAACATGTTTCTTAACAAAGCATTTGCAACCAAAGACCCAAAAGTGTGTAACACTAGGCCTATGTCCAAATCGGAGCATATATGGTGTTTTACCTAGCTTAGCACGCAAGAAAACACGATTTGAGACATAACAAGCAGTTGCAATCGCATCATCCCAAAATTTCCTAGGAGTTTGATATTCATCAAGCATAGTCCTAGCCATCTCAACTAAGGTTCTGTTCTTTCTTTCTACAACACCGTCTTGTTGAGGTACATATGGTGAAGAAAATTGATGATCTATTCCATTTTCAACAAAAAAGTGATCAAAAGATTGATTTTTAAATTCGGTTTCGTTATCACTTCTAATTACTTTTAAAGATCTTGGGTGATCAATTGATAATCTAAGAAATAAAGTTCTAAAGTGACTAAAAGCTTCATTCTTTGATGCCATAAAATAAACCCAAGAGTATCTAGAATAATCATCAACAATCACAAGAACATACCATTTACCTCCGAAGAATTGAACACGTGAAGGTCCTACGGTGTCAAGGTGCAAAAGTTGACCCAGTTCAGTTGTCATGATCATTGTGAGAGGAGTATGTGAACCTGCAACCATCTTAGTATGTCTACAAGAAGAGCACACAATTTTTTTTGTCCCCTTTAAGCTTAGGCAGCCCACGTATGCGATCAAGAGCACTAACACACGTTAGATGATCAAAGCCTACATGACCAAGTCTACGATGCCAAAAATATAAGTCCTTTGAATCATTAGCAACTAAACACCTATGCTTAGAGGAAGACATATCAAAATCAGCTTTAAAAACTCTTCCAAAACGAGACATGTTAAAAATAAGGTCATGTTTGAATTTACAACTTTGCAGCAATTTTTAGTGAAAATAATTTCCAGATTTTCATCTAGCAGTTTGAGACAGAAAGCAAGTTGTATTTCAAATTTTTAACAAGTGCCACATCCTTCAAAGTGTACTGATTATTTACTCTAACCAAACCCTTAGCAATTATAGGAGTTGAAGAATTATCGGCAAAAGTAACATTCTCTACACGTGACACAAAAGAGAGGGAGGAGAACCATTCTTTGTTACCGGTCATGTGGCGTGAGCAACCTGAATCCACAATCCAAATGTTCTCCTTCCTCAATCGTGTAACCTACATAGAAGCATACGTCGATGACTCAATACTGGGTTAGTCAAAAGGCATTTAGGAATCCAGTACTGAGTCACACAACGTCCTGCAGGAATAACACGCGAAAGCTGAGATAAAACAACAGGTTTATGAGCCAAGGTTTGAGGATTTTTGTACCCAACTACTGACTTATGAGGTGTTACATGTATAGAACAAAAACAGTAGGTTTGAGAGCAAACTTTGCATGTTTTTGACTCATTACAGCAGGTTGCATGTTCCTATCATTCGGTATAGCATGAGCAACAAATTTTGCATGTAAGTTATGAGATCTAGCAATCATTCTTTCCTTTTTCTGTTGTTTAGCTAGTCTATAACAAAAATCTATGACATGACCATCTCTACCACAGTAGGTACAATGAAGTTTAACTTTGTTTTCATGTCTAGATGGGCAAGCAACATTTTTATTTGAAACCGAATGAGACAACACTCCTGCAGATTTGAACACCACTTCTTTCTATTTAGGAACTATTTGAATCAAACCACTTTCTAATGACTTTACAATTTTAGGTGGATGTGCCTTAGCATGAACATGAAAATCAAAATCTAAACCAGTTTTATCATTGCAAGACTTGGAAGAATTCAGCAGCAAGTCTAGGTTCTTATTCCCATTACAAAACCGATCTAATGTCCTATGCATGTTATCAAGTTTATTGAACAGATCAAGGCAACTTTCACATGAATTTTTTCCTTTTAATTTGCAATTGGAACAAAATTTAACTTCATGAGAACGTAAAGCATTGTTCAATATAGAAATTTCATTCATAGCATCTTGTAGTTTCTTATCAAGATCATCACAAGTAGAACAATGCAAATCAAATATGGAACAACTAGCATCTTTCAAGTTTTTATCATTAAGTGCAGCAAGCTCTCTATTCTTTTCAATTTCTAACTCAAGTTTATCAAGTGTGGAGGTGTGCGCACTTCTTAATGAGGACAATTGTTCATATATTAAATCATATAAGGGACATGCATCATCACTAGGAATCAAAATTTTTAAACGGTTGATTTCAGATTCTAGTGATTCAATTTTAGTAGCACTTTCCCTAAGCTTTTTGGCCTTTTTGTTCACTATAATAGTGGCACGAGAAATAGCATCACACATTTCTCCGCAAGTAGGACATACCTCTTCATTGTCGTCGTTGTGTTCTGCATCCTCCATACTTGATCTTGATTTGCCCGCTATGAAGCACAAGTTTGCCAAATCATCTTCATCTTTGTCACTTCCAATGTCCACATCACTTGAACCAAGTTCTTGAAGTGCGGAGATAAAACTCCTCACCAATTGATGTCCTGTAAAACCCTTCTTTTTCTTCTTATCGTTTGCAGAGGAGTGCTTCATCCTTGTTTGCTTTTCATCCCGGGAAGTAGGACTTGAAAGGTTAGGGCAATCTGAATGAAAATGTCTTGTCTTACCACATTCGAAACATCATTGTGGTCCGGAGCTTCCCCTCCTTCTAGTTCTAACATTTTGCAATGCTTTTGAGAATCTAGTAGAGAGAAGTATTAGCTCCTCCTCTGGAAATTCCTCAATCTGTTCAAGGGTTAGAGAGGACAATAAAGCAAGTGTACCACAAGATGAATATTGACTGGAGCTAGGCATGTCACATTGAGAAACAAAAGCAATAGACTTTTTGGGTTTCTTACGTGATATTATGTCAATTTCATGAGTTTTTAACTTGGAATATAGCACATCTAAAGTAAGTGAACTCATGACAGTAGATTTACGAATAGATGTGACTTTCATCTCCCAAATTGACATATATAATGCACTTAACAATTGCCTAGCATTTTCAGCATCTGAAAAATTAACATTGACACTACGCAAGTTGCTGAGAATTTTATTAAAGTGAGTAAAAAGGTCATCAATAGACTCACCGGGTTGCATCTCGAAACGCATGTATTCTTTCTTGAACATGTCTTGCCTTACCTCCTTGATCGTGTTGGATCCTTCGTGGTAGTCACAAAGTGCTTTCCACACATTGTATGTAGATTGGAGGTGTGCAACACAGTCGAAGTCGCTTTGAGTTAATCCTTGTATGATCAAGTTCCAAGCCTTGTTGTTGTTGTCGACATCTCTCAGATTTGTAGCTGTAACTTGATCGTTTGATGGCACTTCGTAAGGCTTGTATATCTTCTCCCATATTGCGAAGCCTTGAGCCTGGATGAAGGCTTTCATACGTGCCTTCCAAACCTGAAAATCAATACCACTAAACACACAAGGTTTGGCGGAGTATTTATCCATGATGATTAGTCAAAATACGTGCAAATCACAAAGATTAGAGCACCGTGGCTCTAATACCAATTGTAGGATCGAAGAGCACGTGAAAAGATACCAGAGGAGGTGAATGGTAGATTAAAAAATCTTATGTAGCGGAAACAATTAAATCCCAACCCCTTCGGCAAAAAAACGATCTGTTAAAGAAATCGTGTGTGAGACTATTATAAACATGTTTCACCCTAAAAAAAGTGATAAATATCAGATATAATCAAGTCACGAAGATGACACAACAAGAATCACTCAAATTCGTCGAGAGAAACTCAAGTTACGATTGAAAGATTGAACAAAGGTCAATCTGTTCTACCCGAGAAAAACAGTTCTAGAACGCTGCAAAGAAACTGGTGTAGATCAGAAACCACAAATCCAATGACCGTGAAATTTTGAGAGATGATAGTAATCAATTTGTGAAGACAACCCAAAAATAATCATGTCAATTGGATTTGTAAAACTCAAGTTATAATAAAACCACCAAGAAAGGTAGTGCTGTGCAAAAAACTCGACGAGAAAAACTTGTCTGGAACAAGTCGGACGAACAAGGCACAAAAATTCATTTAAACTATGATATTTATTCAATAGAACACAAGAGGAACATCCCCAAAGTCATCTACCACGAGCTCTGGCCCCCCTTGCTTATATAACCAGCCCTTAGGCCAACCCAATCTCAACTAGGACTCTAATCCTACTCAAATCACAAATCAAAACTTTCCATAACTGCTTAGGACTCTTCTATACACAGATAGAAGCAATATTAAGACTTACAAACACATTAGGAACGTATCCTACATTCCTAAAACAACTCAAATTCGTGACCCACACGAAATCCTATCATAACCAAATCAAAACTTTCCATATTTGAGTCAAACCCAACTTAGTCGCAACTTGAGTCCATAACCTAGTCAATTGGACCTTTCTGACCAATTCTTTACGTCCACATCTCTTCATCATGCCTCGGAACCATGTAGCCACGTCCATGCACTCCTTGCACATGTGCAAACATCTTCCAATGACGTCGATGGATACCTTCATATGCATTGTTCTTGATTCAAACATATTGCGCGACCTCCCGATCTACTCAACCACAATTCCTCCCGAACTTGGTTGTTGAACCTCATCTTCTCCCTAAGACAAGTTCAATGGATCCCGTCACCAGCCATGCCTTGAACTCAAGCAACATCTGCACATGAATAAACAACCAATACTTTTGAGCACAAGTCCTCGACTTGACTCACGTTAGTTCCGAAACTACAACATCTTACGTGAGCACCTCACATAAGCATGTTGCAAAACATAGCAAAATGATATCAACCATATCAACCAAAACACACCAAAAACTTAGCAAATGAATACTAAGCAATCTTTCCATAAGTGTAAAGCAAGTTCGAAACATTACAAGATAAAAGCTGGAACATTGCGATCAAGCTCCGAATCTTGCCAAAACTAACCGGAGCTTGAGCCGGAGCTTACCAAAGCTAGTACCACCTAGCGCCGGAGCTTACCAAAGCTAGTACAACCTAGCGCCAGAGCTAGAAAAACATGTCGGAGCTAACAAAGACATGCTAGATCTATTAAAGATATGCCATAGCTAAAGAAAAAGCTCACCGAAGCTACCCAAAAACATGTTGGACATTGACAAAGCAAGTCAGACCTATTGTCAGACCTTGCAAAAGCTCGGAGCTAGAGTCGTATCTTGCTAAAAAGATGTTTTGGCAGAATTTTAGAACTTATATCATCAAATCCAATGTATTCAGTACACGCCAATGTATTCAACACACATAGGTCTCACAAGCTCTACCTTGTGGATCAGTGGTAGGATTGCCACTAGGACGATGAGAGGTGTCGCCAACCTCATTGCCTCTTCCAGCCCAGCAGTGAAGTTCACCATTGTCGATCTTGAAATTCTCGAGGACCAGTCCCTTCCTGGCGTGCCAAATGTCGAAGTGTGCGATCGACACTTCCCCGATAATACTAAGAAGTAGGCCACAAAGGTTCTTTTTTAGGAAGGACGTATCTCTAAGAGTTCAAGAACAGAGGTCATACAGAGATTTTTACGTGGTTTGGGCCGCCTGAGCGTAATACCCTACTCCAAAGGTGTGTTGTATGCTTGAGTGTGTAAAGCTTTGGGTGAGTCTGTAAGACCTTAGATCAGCCTAGCTCTGCCTACCGTGCAGCACATACCTTTTATATGCTAAGGTCTGACTGTTACAGTGTAGCCGAGGCCCGACAGGTGGCCCCAACGCTATTAAACACCCTGTACATGATCTAGGCGCTTAAAAACGGTTTACTTGAGTAATAATATGCCTTGATGGTAACGTTACCACACTTAAAGATCCTCTGATCGTGCGTTATTAATGCGAAACTAATGACGCATTAACCAGGGCTTGTAACGGCTGATTTATAGCCTCTTGAATATTCATACCGTTGGAGATCAGAGTGTCCTTCCGTTGGTGAGGTAGGTCCGGAGCCACCCTTAGTAGGGAGGCAGGTCCGACACCGTGGGATACGTGGCAGCGCTGAAGCCACCCTTAGGAGGGAGGCAGTGTTGGACACGTGGCAGCGCTGGAGCCACCCTTAGGATGGAGGTAGGTCCGACACTGCGGGACACCCTTAGGAAAGAGGCAAGTCCGCCACTGCGGGGCACGTGTTGACCTTTGAAGGTCTTCTCTTCTGGAAGGTGGGACTCAACTCTTTTTCGTCTGGTACTCGAGGGTACCTGGTACCGATAGAGGTACTCACCTTCGCATGACTTGGCGAGTCTACCACCACTATCTGTTCTCCATTCTCGGTTCTGATTTTTTTACACCGCCTGAACTTTGTTACGAGTTCACAAATGTTTGTTGTTGAGATTCCCAATCTCCTTGTCATCATCATTTCTTATTGTATTGCTTCAGCATATGTCAAGTTAGCAACACTATGAAATTCTCTCTTGGATCTCCTTGTTTTCCTTCTGATGGTCCACTCACCTTCGTGACTTTCTCTCATGAAAGGGTGTTGAAGAACATTGATCGGATCCTCGATGGTTTCTATAGTTATCGAGCATGTTGTCTTAACTTTTTAGGAGTTCAAGTTAGGAACCCCTTACAACCAAACCCCCTCTCCCCAGACCAAAAAGGGAAAAAGAAAAAACGACAAAGCAGCATCTTTGATGTACGGGTTTTTACCTTGATATCTTTTGTGTTTTCTATTTGACGACAATTCAAACAGAATCATAGTATAGTCATATGTTTTGCTACTTGCAAAACTAGTCATACACAAACCTCCGTTCACAAATAATTGGCTATGCTATTTTTTACGTTACAATAGACAAATATTTGTGACAGAGGTTAGTACTAGGGGAACACTTAGAAAAACGAAGCTGAAAAAATGTGAGAAAGTTTAAATATAAACATATAGTAGTTGTAAGATGAAAATCATATGATTTAGATGAGATTTTACACGTAGAAGTCTATTTGTACTCTACCTATGTCCTTTTTTAGGCTAACCAGCCAGGAAAAAAAAAGAGAAATCCACGTGCACCATCTTCCCAATGAACGCAGTTACCGACAACTGGGACACACAAAAGTCCGTGCCCGCATGTCAGCGAACAGCTTCCATACCGGACCTGCTACTACTACGACCGGCCACGGCCGGTCACCCCGGCTCCCCCTATAAAATCCCGCGCGCTGCGTTCACCGCCTGCTCCCTGTCCAGCAATACAAGCCAACCCGCACGCTTCCACCGCCACCAGCAGACCGACCCGCCGCCTCCCTCCCCCCTCTCGCGACATCGATAACCCTAGCTCCTTGCTTCCCTTCCTCTCCAACTCCTCTCCTGATCGCTATAAAAGAACACAAAATTCGAACTCCGCACTCCCCGAGCGCTATTTCCCGCCCATTTCGGCCTCGATCCGGCCCGGATCGGCGTGGATTCGCTGCGGGGAGACGTTGGTGCCGAGCGCGTGATTCGGATGGCGGAGGCGGGGCTGGAGGGCAGCCAGCCGGTGGATCTGTCCAAGCACCCCTCCGGCATCGTCCCAACGCTCCAGTAAGTCCGCGATCCGGGTTGTCTGGGGCTGGCTCAGTGGAGATCCGATCTGGTACCGTGCGTCTTAGTTGGGCAGCGGCTCTGGATTGGGTCTTGGCTGGCGTGTCCAGAATCTAGATGCTGTCTGTCTGTGGTAGGTTGAGCTGCTAGTTTGTGCTGTGATGTTGGTCCGTTTATGATGGTTTTGGGGAGCTGCGAAATGAGATGGATATGATCAAGGCGTTGCGGTCATGTAGGGGTAACGTTTAGTGATACTTTTTTACCCTTCAGGATTTATTAATTTGGGAAGAACCGCAGCAGGTCAAACTGAAGTTCACGCACAAGCGCTGCAAGAGATGCTCTTGCCTTTGTAAATCACCGTTAATTAATACAATTTTTTTTAATCCAGCCGACTGTTGAGTATGCTATCCTTCTGATTAACTGTTCGAACTTTACATGCTAGACGTCCTTTTGGTGGCTGTACATTTTAGGACCATACTTTTACCAACTCAATCCATGAAAGTATTTTTTTTAGTTCATTGACAAAGGAATACCAACATGATCCATGTATTATATGATATCTGGCTTGACACGAGGATATGTTGTTATACATGGTATCATTCATTGACCGAATGACATACTCTGTCGATTGCTTTTGATAACAGGAATATTGTATCAACGGTTAATTTGGATTGCAAACTGGACCTCAAAGCAATAGCTCTGCAAGCACGCAATGCAGAATATAACCCAAAGGTATAGTGATGACTGATGACCTCAAAGCAATAGACCTGGAAGTGCATATGGCATACTCTGGGAGTCTGGGAACTGTATTTTGTAGTTGTTAGATATATCACTGTATTCCCTGTTGCATGCATGTGTTTCTTATGCTGATTCTTAGTAACAATGTGCAGCCCTTGCTCGCGGGTGTAGACATTTTTGTGCTGATAACGGTTAATGGGTGCACTGGGAAAATGAGTATTGAGTCGAGTCCTTTTTGTCTTGCGTTTTTGGGTTATTGTCATTTGGAGATGTGTGTGATTATTTGTGGCAAGATAATCTTTTGTGAATAACCACAATATTCTGGGTCTAAGTTCCAAACTTCACTTATAGAAGACTTGCTTCCACTTTGGAATCGAAATATAATAAAAGTATGAATGTTGTAAGAATTTGTAGTTTCCTATTATATATCTAGTCTGTTTGGCACTGAGATTATACTTTGATCAAGCTTGTTTACTAAATAAAACAAATGTTAAAACATAAAATATGTATTGTGCTTGTCAGAATTGAATTTAGCAACTTGATTACCATGCCTTTTTTTTTGAGTTATATGTTTTGCATAGTGAATGGTTGCTGACTTCTCTCTTTGTAAACAGCGTTTTGCTGCAGTTATCATGAGGATAAGGGAACCCAAAACCACAGCACTGATATTTGCATCCGGTAAAATGGTATGGTTTCAACTTCCTATACTCCTGATTTTTTTCTTAGATATGCATATTTTGGATGCTAAATGCTTTTAGTGTCATTCTTCCCCATGTTAAAAATTTTAAACATCAATGTTTGGGTTGCACCTAGCACCTAACTGAAATTTAATCTCGACATGTCTTTGCTGTATTTTGCTGTGTCATCTAAAAATAGAAAGGGAAGTCATCTTTCCATGCCCGGTTGGTTCCAAGTTTTCTGAGTAACCAGATATAAAAAATGATAAAAGTCCATTTTTTTACTTTTTGATATTTCTTGGTGTCTTTGCTTGGCCTTTTATTAGGATTAGTATCTTCATTAAAATTAACTTTCTGAGCTATCATCATGAATATTAAGTGCAGGGATGCGTCGAATTATTTTTCTTCACTTATAAAAGTACTAACATGCATTTCTTGGAATTTCAATTCATTAACATAAATTTAAATTTTTTATTTGTCCAAATATATACTGCTGAAGTAGCAATGTTAATTTTGTTTTGCCAGGTTTGTACTGGAGCAAAGAGTGAACAACAATCTAAGCTTGCAGCAAGAAAGGTGTCACAGTTTGCTACCATTTTATTTAAGTTGAATATAACTTTCTTAGACATTTCTGCATTCTAACACTGCTCTTTGTTTCCAGTATGCTCGTATTATTCAGAAACTTGGCTTTCCAGCCAAATTTAAGGTATTTACTATTTTACACCTATCTAAATTCAACAGTCCTTTGAGTGCTTCATTTTTGTACAGTTCTTAAATCATCATGCCTGCCAGGACTTCAAGATCCAGAATATTGTTGGCTCTTGTGATGTCAAGTTTCCAATTAGGCTTGAAGGCCTTGCCTATTCACACGGTGCTTTCTCAAGTGTATGCGGAATGATTTTATTTATGTTCTTTTCGCACCACTTTTTCTGTGTGCTATTATTAAAGATATGTTGTGTTGTTTTACAGTATGAACCTGAACTCTTTCCTGGTCTGATCTATCGGATGAAACAACCAAAAATTGTTCTTTTGATTTTTGTTTCAGGCAAAATTGTTTTGACTGGTGCAAAGGTTAGTAATACATTTCTATTAACCCCTTCCATTCCAAAATAGCTGGGTTCTAGGTTTGGTCAAAGTAAAATCTTTCTAATTTGGCAAACAATACCTATAAATAAATAAGAAAATAAAAAGAGTTGATATTATTATAGTTGGTTTCACAGTTAATCTAACAATATCATTTGTACATAATCAATCTTTATGAATCTTTTACAACCAGCGATCAAAGATGAAAAAGCTTGACCAAACCTAGAATCGCTTATATTGAATGGAGTATATGTATAATATACTGTAATTTGCTTCATTTCATTTTGCCCATTTCCTTCTCCATTTCCAGGTGAGAGAGGAGACATACACTGCCTTTGAGAACATCTATCCTGTATTGACGGAGTTTAGAAAAGTTCAGCAATGGTATGCATATCTTATATTTATGTTCAAATTTATGACGTGCTAGAAGGCACGAGTTTTGATCTACCTACTCTTGTTAGTGGTTCTCTAAACACTGCAAACAAGTTAGGAACACATGGGTATGCGTATATTGGGTGTGATAGTAATGCTTATTTGCTGTGTTGTTCACTATGCGGTCCAAACAAATTGCATGGTGTTATGGTAACTGAAGTCTGATGATTGGAGTAAAGGGTAGTGAGAAGCTGAGGCCGCAGTAATCTTTGGTGATTTGAAATATTCATCTTTCTTTATGTTTGTTGTACGTTCAGGACAAGTGTTATGCTGTTTTGTGTGATTTGGCAAGGGTTGCATATCAATAAAATACCATCACAGTTATCCTGTTATATTTAACTGCTTGAAGAGATATTTTTCTCTTCCATTATTTATTATGCTCATTTTTCTGTGTAAACTGTGAATAGTACATGTGAACATTATGTTCATAGACTAATTGTTCCCCTTGCATTATCCTGTATACAGAAGACTTTCTGGAGGCCACATGGCCCCACCTAAAAGTTCAAGACTTTCTGATGCATGACCATAATTTTAACTGTACATAAAAGACTGGAAGAGCTTATAGCATCTTGTAATTTATCTGAGCTTCGATATGTGCTGCGGTTGGTGGAATTGTTGTGGGAGCAGCTACATCGTTGTCCTGTTCCGACTAGGTCTTAGTGATCGGGTACCACTTGTCAGGTGTTTGCAAGGTATTTACAGAAGTTGAGTGCAAGGTACATGCATGTCACATGTGTTGCAGTATTTACTTAAGTACTAACCAGAGCAGAGAAATTTTGCCCTAGTTTGTCTTTTGCGAGATGAGTCTTCTGGCCTTTTCTGAGTATCAAGTGTGCTTCAATGATGGAAAGGCTGACACTTTATGTAACAGGGCAATCGCTATGTACTGTTGTAACATTGTAACTGACTGTCGTCTACTCGTCTTGTCATTGGGACGTTTTGAATACGGTGGGATTGTCATGCTGACTATCCTAGTGCAGCGGGACTAGTCGGGCAGCCATGTTATTTGGTCTGTTTCCGTACTGTGTTTGCGTTCTGTTTCACAATTTAACTGTCAATTATATGCCAAGTTTTGCATTTCGGTTACAGTGGTCGGAAATAAACCGATACTTTGTTTCCCGTTACAGTAGTGTAAAGCTTGGGCTTATTCAGAAGTCCTACCCTGTTACTAACATTATGCGTGCCTCACTTGTTCCATGATGTCAACTCGCGAGTCGTCTCTTCTCTGCGATGGCGTTGCTGTCCTACAGTGCTGCTTGTCGACATGTCCCCTCCAACATCAGCTGCTCTGCCATGCCCGACGCGTGGTACATATGCAGTGTGCGCTTGTCCTTCATCGAGGAGGAGACGACAACATCAAGTTGCCTGCCTGGAGATGACACTGCTTCTTCACGGAATTGGAAACAGTACAGCGAACACGTCTTCCAACAATAGCATTTGATCGTTACAGCAGGGAAGTGGTAATAAAACCGAAATTACTCTTGCTTCCCAACCAATAGCAGCGGCAATCCCATGACCTCACGAGCGTGCAGGTCAGCATCAGCAAATCAGGAACATAATAACATGTTCAGCAATCATTTCCACTAGTTCAAGAATAGCATCTCGATTCGTAGGTCAGCAGTACGATGATCGCGCCCGGCCGAAGTACTGCGCGCCCAACTCGTACTGGTTGGCGCCGCCGCCGCCGCCGTCCCCCTGCTGGTGACCACCACCGGATGCCGCCGACGGCGGAGATCCGTGCTGATGCGTGCCCTCGTAGACTACCCGGAGGTCGCCGCCGGCGCAGCTCGGGTGCCACTCCACCTTCTTCTTCGCACCGCACCGCTTCTGCCGGCACCGGAAGTAGATCCTGAATTAAACATAACATAACCGATCAACTGATTTGCAGTTCTGCTACTGGAATACTAATTGCATCGGCTGCTTGTTTCAAGAAACCAGGCGTAACGAGCTGTGCAATTTGCGAATGCTTCGACAGCCGTAATTGACTATGACGTTATTAAAAGGAGCTGTTTAGATTTCACGTGCGTGAAATTTCAGCACTAATTACCATCATTAATCACTAATCTTTATAATTAATCACTATTAATTCTTAATTTTATAGGTTGATCAATCACAAATTTGTTTTGTTTGATTATTTTAAAATTAATATAACCTTTACCAATTACAAATTAACAATTAACAAAATGAAAAAACAGTTAATCAAGTGTCACACGCGGCCAGAGCCTGTCCCTTCTGCGGACATCGCCGGCGTCTGTTATTTACTATTCCCGTTATTAAAATTGATAGTTGCACCCGTGATGATAGGAGTCGGCAGCAAATACCCTGTTTTGTGCACGGGGCAATTCGATCAGTGGCGGCCGTCACATCGACGCAATTCATCAAAAGATTTGTTTGATGCACGGAGGGCTAGGTCAAAGCTGGTGGACGACGGAGAGAGAGGGAGAGCAATTTATTTAATGAGCTGATGTGAGATTTGTTTGATCAAGTTGCAGCTTTCTGCCTGATAAATCTAAAAATAATGCTGTTTATCAAGGATATATGAGGAAATAATAATGACTATAATACCTGAACTTTTGGATGTTCTTGATGAACTTCTGGCCGTACTTCTTCCACTGGTACCCGTCCTCGGGCATCACTAGCTGACCTCCAATGCCCGTCTCCGCCACCGCAGCCGCCGCTTCATCTCTTCCTTCTCCTGCTTCGCCTCTACACCATCGTAGTTCCGTTCTTGGGTCAAGAAACGAACGCAAATGGAAAGTGCTAGTACTAAACAGTATCAGATAATAAGGCTCAAAACTTTCTCCGTTCAGGCATGCCACACGACTGAAGGCAATCTTCAGTCAATAACATGTAAATAGCTAATGAATAGTATACGGAGAAGTGTTAGAGATAGATAGAGCTGAGAGAGAGAGAGAGAGAGAGAGAGATTGCATGGAGATCTGAGGTTGATGCCATGGACGCGCCGGTCACCGTAGGCCCTGCACCAATAACATTCTCATGATATCACGAGATAAATGAACCGAGCATTTCGACACGCCAGTGTGAAGTAGCGGAGAGAAGTGCGAGCCAGCAAGAGGGAAGGCGCTTTGTGAAGTGAAAAGGCCTTGGGGAGTTAGGGTCACATATTTATCAAGGTTTAGTCAAGTTTGGAAGCTTCTCAGATGGAACGTCAACGTCGTCAAGACGAATCAAGGCGCCAAGGCTTTATTTGGCTTCCCAGTTATTACACCACTGGTCTCTTCGCTGACAGTGGGTCCAACAGTTTTCTGCCTATAAGCCCACGTAGTCAGTAGCAGTATAGGCGTGCAGCGGGTGCGAACCGAAACCAACGTCACCTGGTGCTACGTCAGCCTACGAACAATCAATTGATTTCGTGATGCATTTGCAATTTCCTCACGAGCTCTTAGAATATTTCCATGGCTAGCCGACTGCTGGCTACGTGCAATCTTGGACTCTGCGCTG
This sequence comes from Tuctoria greenei, assembly GCA_036927565.1. Classification (NCBI taxonomy): domain Eukaryota; kingdom Viridiplantae; phylum Streptophyta; class Magnoliopsida; order Poales; family Poaceae; genus Tuctoria; species Tuctoria greenei. The sequence continues at coordinate 33,341,686 of JAYESD010000006.1, read as the reverse complement.
TCTCCTGCCAACAGTGGCGGAGCTTTGCCAATAAGTTCATAAACAAGTAAACTGAGAAGCTGGGTCAGTCAATAGGTTCAATCACAAGTTTTTGTTGGGTTCAACCTAAGTAGAAATTAGCTAATCATAATTTTTTTACAAAAAATTATTGGTGTCACTTGAATCCAATGCGTAAGCTGCAGCTCCACCACTGCCTGCCAATACAAGAGCGACACGAGACCTGTCCTCGGTTGAACGTCGAAACCAGACATGATCTGAAGAGATCCAGCCAAACATTCAAGGACAGCTGAAGCTGATCAACGAGGGTGGCTGCAGCCAACCTGCAGACGCCTAGGGATGAAAGCGGATCGGATATTTTTTGATCCGTCTGGGTACCGGATCTGAAAATATTCGATCTATATCCGTATTTATCGGATCTTAATCGGATATGGATTGGATATCGGATATTTGAATTTGGATATCGGATCAGAAACAATACGAGTTAATATCCGTCCGAATAGTCGGATATCCATATTTCATCGGATATATCCGAATCTAAATCCGAATAATATCCGAAACATTTTTTGGCCCATTACCCAATATGGTTGGCAGCCTGGCCCAAAGAGAAATCGTATCTGCAAAATTTTTTGCTGCATGTGGGATTCGAACCCATGACCCCATATACACAAGGCTAGACTCCAACCACTAGACCAAACAACCATTCTTGGATATCCAAAGAAAACAAAGGTATTAAAAGCTAATAGCATGACATAGTTTTTCTCCTTGTTTATATACAATGCTGCAGCACATATGTTTGGATAAAACTTCTATTATTAATAAATTAGGCATATTTTACAATTAAGATTATGAAGTTGTAGATTAAGCTTTTGATTCAAACATCAAGGCATTATCACAAGGTTTTAAACGGAGATCATTGAATACTTGCGGTAACGGTTCATGACTTATGTGTGATGAATTATGTGTATGAACTATATGAATCATGTGTTAATTTTTTACATTTTAATTACATGTTATGTGAAATGATGTGATATGTGAAACACTAATTACATGTATTATATGTGTGAACTATATATTTCTTTTATTGTCTATCATTTAATGATATGATATGTGAAATGTTTTTTTCTGAAATAAATATCCAAGTCCGTCCGATATCTATAAATTTCCGATCCGATAAATCCGTTTCCGATATATCTGACATATCCGATACCAAATCCGTTTCCGTCAACATCCGATCCGAATCCGCTTCCAAAATTATTATGTGGATATGGATATGAAAAAGCATTTTATCCGTCCATATCCGTCCGTTTTCATCCCTACAGGCGCCCATGTGTGATGTGTCCGCTGACCTGATGTGGAAACTGAGTCGCCGGCCGTTCGCTTTCGCCGGCCGAGATAAATGCACTAGACCGAGCGCACAGACTAGTAGCAGCAGTTGTAGTCGTCGTCGATCGTCCGTGTCCACTTCTGAATTCGATTCAGGTCGTCGATTGACCCTTCTGACGTTGAGCGTCTTGCCTACCGGCCCGGCGACCCCAAGCAGAGTTCATCAGATCTGCTTCATTCTCGATCGTGTTGTGTACTGTTGATTGTCGTAGTGTAGACTAGGACACTTTTCCGGGTACTACTAAGAAGTAGTTCGCGGAAGTTCGTATTCGGTTGGGGCGCAAGTCAAGATTGAGAAAAGAAGTGAACACCGAGAGTTTTACGTGGTTCGGACCGCTTAACCGTAATACCCTACTCCACGGGGAGTTTGTGTATTGTATGAGTGTATATGAGCTTGACCTTGGGTGTGTATGAGATTAGTTATCATTCTACCGTGCAACACAACCCTTTTATATGCGAAGGACTAGCTGTTACAATTTGTGCTTGGCCCGACAGGTGGCTCCAGTTACACATTTTATGGTTTTAAAGGTAGTTAATAGCATGATAAAGCACATTAATAACAGCATTACCGGTCTTGATAGCCTCTGATCGTGCATCATTAAGCATTAATGACACGTTAACTAGGTCTTGTAACGGCCAATTGATGGCCTTTGAATGTCCGCGCCGTTGGAGATCCTGCCGTCTTCCCATTGCAGACTTAGGTGCGGGTGTTGACACGTGGCAGCTCCAGAGCTTCTCTCTACTGAGGGATATGTCCAATGCTATTGGACACGTAGCAGTGCCGAAGCTTCCCTGAGGAGGAAGACAAGGTCTATGACACCTGGTTTCAAAAAATGAACGACTCATATGCGTGCTTAGGATGTTCAACACACATACACGAGTGCTTCATAAACTGTCGAAGCGTACGAACGACACTTCCCCCGGTACTACTAAATTGTAGCCCGCAGAGGTTCTTGTATCGGTTTGGGCGCGCGGAGATTTTAGACAAGATGATGACACAAAGGATTTATGTGGTTCGGGCTGCCTGAGCATAATACCCTACTCCTTAGGGTGTGTTGTTGTATTGAGGATTCATTAGTGCTTGTGTGCGTATGAGCTTAGTTGTCTTGTATCGTGCATCACATCCTTTTTATAGACCAAGGGATGACTGTTACATGAGTTGCCTGACCCGACATCTGGCCCCGGCGGTTATTACTGCTTAAACATAATTAAGTGTGTTTAAGCACCATAATAGCGTGATAACGAGTCTTAATGGTGGTGTTACCAGTATTAAGGGTCTTCTGATCGTGCGTCATTAATATTGTATTAATGTCACATAATCAGGTCTTCTAACTGTAGCAATCACTATCCCTTGAATGTTCGTGTCGTTGGAGATCCGTCAGTATTCCCACTAGTGTCGTAGGTTCGAAGGTTCAACACGTGGCAGATTCGGAGCTTCCCCTCGCGGGGAGGTAGGTCCGGAGCCGCTACACACATGGTGGCACTGGAGCTTCCCTCTAGTGGGGGTTAGGTCTGGGGTCACTGTACACGTGTTAAACACGGAGTTCCCCTATGTAAGAAGTTTAGCTTTGGTCTTATATTACACGTGGTAGTGCCGGAGCTACCATATGAAGGAGGCCGGTCCAGTGCCATGTGACACGTGTGGCCTACGGAGGTCTTCAACTCTGACATGTGGAACTCCCTTGCACTTCCTGTGGTATCATGGGGTACCCGGTATGCAGGATACCGACAGTGGTCCTCGAGCCCACCTCTGGGAGAAATCCTTTGGGTTAAGTTATTCTACTGGAGGTGGGGCCATCCTCGATTCGCGTGCTGTGACTTCAAATGTCTTCTGATGTACCGTTGGGGCGATGGTCCGGGGTTGAACCCTCGCCGCATGGCTTGTTTTGAATGCAGCAGATGAGATCTTTGAGTGCGGATCTCACGCAATTGAAGGTCGCTGGTTCCCAATGTGAAAACCGTATCGGTTCCGAGCATCTTGTCAGGTAGCCGCCCTCGGGCTTCTCGTCGCCCATCATGACAACAGTTCGCCTGGGGTAATCACCTCGACTCCTTCGTCGAAGTGGCCCCTGGCCCATTCATCATTGACGGGGTATATTCTTTGTAATGTGACCTTTCTCTCGTTGCGGTCTCCATCCAAGCGTCGTGGAGGCTTACATAAGAAGGAAAGTCCGCACAGTTTGAGGACTCTTTACACTTTCGGTCAAACTCACGCTCAGAGCCTCCCAACCTTCGCCTAGCTTTCTCTTCTTTTGCTCCACTTTGCCGTGATGGAATTAGGTCTTCCCAAAAGTCGCATCCAGAGCAAGGATAATCTGATGAAGGTCTGAACCTTCATGGGGTGGTCCAGCGACTCCTTCAACCACATGATTCAGGTCGGCAAGCTCCCCTTCAAGAAGGAGCGCTGTGGCGAGATGGTGTACTTCTCAGCGTACGGCATCGTGGGACTGATTCCACCTTTTCAAGTTTCATCTTGATGCTACTGGACTTCTATGACCTCCAGCTGCATCACCTTGGCCCCCACTCCCTCCCGCCGGTGGCGACTTTCGTCCACTTCTGCGATATGTGGGTGGGCGTGCCTCCCTGCATTGAGCTGTTCCGGACATTCGTCACGGCCCATACCACTGATAAGAGGACATAGCGGCTTGGCTTCTACTAATTCGTGAAGCGCAAGAACTGCCCCTTCAAGTACTTGAAGTCGTCGCCCTCCAGCAAATGGGATGACTGGAAGAAAGACTGGGTCATCATTGCAGTGGAGGAACACGATAGGCTGGAGCTGCCCTAAGGACTCCCCAACGTTGACACTGATTCCTGGAACGTAGTTCCGAAGCTATTGTATGCGTTCAAGCCTGTCCTGGCTAGAATCCAAGAATGTGTGGAGGGTGGAGTGACCCCCCAGATGGTCTTTGGAAATTTCTTGGTGAATAGGTGAGCTCTCCTAAAGAGAAGGGAGAAGCTCACCTGAGCCTTCAATAGTGTAATGGATGACGACCGGATTGAAACCGGTTTGAAATCCAACTTGGATGATGAAGCTTTGAGACTCCATCTCAAGAAATTTCAGCACGGGTCTATCCTGATGACGCCTTAACTCCGCCGACTGCTTTCCTGCCTCTGAACATGACTCCAAAGTTCAGCAGGGAGCTCCGGAGGAAGATGCTGATGTTGGATGACCTCGGTGAAGTGGAGAAGTGCATGACCTCCAAGGTTGTAATTCCCGGAGCTTCCGAGGGGGTGGTCACCCCTACTCCGAGCCAGAGGGTTGATGATGTTGGCAAGGGAAAGGGAAATGATCCAACCGAATCTTCCAACCGGAAGAGAAAGCTGAGGCACGCTAATGGGAGATCTGTCAGGTCTGCTCCGTCTACAACTGCCCCTTCTCCTCGGTGAGGAAGATCTTCGATGGCGACACCTCCTCTGATGCAAATGTCCTCAAAGAGCACTAGCTCCACACAATCGACTCCGGTCCCAGTGCCAGCTATAGGCTCCATGTCCGGTAGTCCTTCTCAGCCAAGGAAGGCCTCGGCCGGAGCAACGCCGACGAGGGCGACAGGCTTCGGGTGACTTTCCAGAGCTTCCCCTTTGCCAACCACGACAGGCTCCGGCTCCGAGCGCCCGGTGAAGAAGTTCCGTGCCAATTGGAGCGGTAGATTTCTAAGGTAAGCTTTGTTTTTTCACCTTGATTTGCCATCCTATTTTTCTCATAATTTGAATCTTCCGATATTTCGACTACAGGGCATCAAAGACGGGGGTTGATGCTCTGGCCTCTGTCCTAGTGGTCGAAACGGTGCGGGCGGAAGCTTCAGCTCCGACCCCCGCGCCTCCTCAAGTGGTGGCTGAGGTCACGACAACTCCGACGCCAGCTGTCGTGGATCTAGATCCCGAGTCGACGCCATAGACTCCTGTGGTATCGCTGGACAACGGGGGAGACATACATGAAGATGCTCCAGTAGCGGCAGCACCAGCGACTGAAGCTTCAGCTCAGGACGTGGAGATGGTGGAAGCTCCGACATCAGAGCCAGAGGTAACCGAGGCTCCGATCGCTGTGCCAGAGGTTGTTAATGAGCTGGCAGGTGAATCGGTGGTGCCAAAAGCTCTGGCCCTTGAGATGGAAGTCATTGATGCCCCGACAACCGAGTCGGTGATGCTTGAAGTTTCGGCCCTTGAGCCAGAAGTTGTTGAAGCTCCGGCAGCCGAGCTGGAGACTGAGCCGGAGGTGGATGATGTACCGTCGCCTGAGCCAGTGGTGAAAGTAGCTTCGGGTGAAGTTTCAATGACCGCCGCAGAGGTAATAGATCCGGAGGTGTCGATGCCCGAGGCGGAACACCGTGAAGAAGCGGTGGCAGGCTCTCTACCCGTAGAGCCAGCAGTTGAAGACCCTACGGCAGGACCTTCGGCGTCATCCCCGGAGGTAGAAGTTCCCCCAGTGGGTTCTTCCTCAGAAGCTACCGAGGAGCTCCCGGAAGGCGGCCCTAGTGCCGTAGAAGCTCAGGGAACCACGCTTGTGGCGTGGGACCCTATTTTTGTTCTTGAAGACCCTCTGGAGCCGACGGAGATGACCCTGGTAGGTATGGAGCCTATTCCTTTGGCGTTGTCTATTGACAATGCTTGCTCGAGCCTCCGACAGGTCCAACTCGCCTTCAACCACGATAGTAATGCCCTCGAAGAAGAGCGCCACACCTTGAGGCGTTGGCGCAACAGGCTTCACTTCAAGACCAAGCTGGCGCAGATGAGACTTGTAGACCAAAAGGAGTGGGTCGAGAAGGGAAAGGCCCAGTTGGAATATTTGGTCAAGTTGCTGGAGGAGAAGGGGGCCGCCGTCAGGGCCCTCAACGCTAATTCTCAGGAGATTCTCGAACAAGCCAAAGAAAGGAATGATGTTGTTGACAAACGTCAAGACAACCTCAATGAATTAAACGAGATTCTCCTTAAGCGCCGAGCAGACCTTGACGCGAGGGAAGAGAAACCCATGGAACAGTAGGAGGATGTTTTGAAAAGAGAAGAAGAGCTCGCCCAGAAGCTGACTCTGGCAGAGCAAAATTTGGAAGATCGCAGTAAGAAGCTTGATCTGCAGAGCAAGGAAGATGAGGAAAAGTACTGGAAACTGGGGCAGGAGCTCTCAAAAAGAGAAGCCGATGTTGCCGCTAGAGAAGGGAAAGTAAGAGGCAGGGAGAAGGACCTGGACGAACGATGGAACCACATCCACCACCGGGACACGGAGCTAGCCGACCATGAAAAGCAAGTTGCTGAGAGTATGCAACAACATGCCAAAGTGGTCGAATGCCTCGCTCGGGAAGGTTCAGAGCTTGCGGTTGCCAGAAGGTCACTAGAGGAGCTGCGGGGCTCGAGGGCAACTGAATCCCTACAGGTATGGTATTTTCTGGGGCATGCTGACAGAGCTTTGGTGCCTCTTGGCTTTAGTCCAGTACATCCGGAGAACTCAGCACTGGAGCTGGACCAGACGCTGGTGGCACTTAACTCTGCTGGCAGCAAACTCGACGCGATGGGTGATGTCGTCGCCGACCAGCTGGAGACGGAGGGAAAATATTTGGCCAAAAATGTCACCGAGTATGTCTTGGCATGTTACAAGAGCCGAGACCCCCAATTTTCTCTTGATCCGGTCTTCGAAGGACTCATTGCCGAAGAGGAGGATGTTGCCAGGGCTAGCGTCCAGGAAGCTGCTGAGAAGGTTGCCTCGTTTTCCGCAGGACTTAGATCCTCCAATAGCTAAGACCTTTTCCTTTTGCCTTTTGCTGTAACCCTGATTTTGTAATCCATCACTTTGAATGAATGAAATCCACTATTTCTGCAATTAATTCCATTTTGTTGTCCTTGTCTTCAATACAATGTCCTTTATCTTGTTTGCCCCTGGTAGATGTACACAATTTGATTGTGAACATGTACCAAAAGGATTTGATGATGTGTTGATGAATTGGACACTTCGAAGTTGTAGCCTTTAGTTCCAAAGTTTATTTTGGACTTCTCTAGGGAGCTTTTGTTGCGTCAACGGCAGGTCCCCTAGGGTTGTGGGAGCTTGATAGGTCTGACGAGACCCACTGTCAACGCATAGAACGTCGACGGCAGGCCCCTGGGTTTGTTAGAGCTTGTTAGGTCCGACGACACCCACTGTCAACGCATAGAATGTTGACGGTGGGCCCCCTGGGTTTGTCCGAGCTTGTTGGCTTCGACGGTACCCACCATCAATCGTAGAATACGTTGACGGCGACCCCCTTGGGTGGTTATGCCATATTCACTTGAATTATACTTCACATCAATGACAGGCCCCCATGGGAGTTGCCGAAGCTTGTTAGCTCTGGCGGCACCCAATTTAAACGTCCGAAACATCGACGGTGGGCCCCCTACCTGGTGCGCCAAATTTTGAAGCGTACAAATGACACTTCCCCTGGTACTACTAAGTTGTAGCCCGTGGAGGTTCAGTTTGGGCGCGCGAAGATCTTAGACAAGATGATGGCACAAAGGATTTACGTGGTTCGGGCCGTCTGAGCATAATACCCTACTCCACGGGGTGTGTGTTGTTGCATTGATGATTCACCGGTGCTTGTGTGTGTATGAGGTTAGTTGTCTTGTATAGTGTAGCACATCCCTTTTATAGACCAGGGGATGGCTATTACATGAGTTGCCTGGCCCGACATGTGGCCCCGATGGTTATTACTGCTTAAACACAATTAAGTGTTTTTAAGCACCATAATAGCGTGATAACACACTTTAATGGTGGCGTTACCAGTATTAAGGGTCTTCTGATCGTGCACCATTAATATTGTATTAATGGCACATAATTAGGCCTTGTAACTGTAGCAATCATTGTCCCTTGAATGTTCGTGTCGTTGGAGATACGTCAGTATTCTCGCTGGTGTCGTAGGTCCGGAGGTACAACACGTGGCAGATCTGGAGCTTCCCCTCACGAGGAGGTAGGTCCGAAGCCGCTACACACATGGTGGCACTAGAGCTTCCCTCTACTGGGGGTTAGGTCTGGGGTCACTGTACACGTGTTAAGCACGAAGCTCCCCTATGTAGGGAGTTTAGCTCCGGTCTTATATTACACGTGGTAGTGCTGGAGCTACCCATATGAAGGAGGCGGGTCCAGTGCCATGTGACACGTGTGGCCTACGGAGGTCTTCAACTGTGACAGGTGAAACTGCCTTGCACTTATTGCGGTATCATGGGGTACCCAGTACGCAGGGTACCGACATAAACTATATATAGAAATCTACCACGACACAAATTATTAAATAAGTACTTTTATTACAATATTCAAATAATGCTCAAATTACAAACTCTAATGATTATTATTAATAATTCTGAAACTAATGCAGCAGAAATAATCTAAATTGAGCAAACTAAGCATAAAAGATATAGCACGACTCCAAGCAACACCACAGGCAAGTCGACGACATCATACAACCTAGTACTCCGCATTATCCTCAGGGTACTCTTAACATCACCTGCAACTGTTAGTGAGGGCATTGCAAGGGTGAGCATATGTTGTACTCAACAAGTGTTGGAAAATAATGACATGTAGCTTAAACAAGGAATGATAATAAATAATGGCTATTTGCTGAAAAGTACATTTAAAACATATGAAAAGCATCCTACAATGTCTATGTGAAATAATCCCATCGTCCCAAATAAACATAATAATCCATGTCCATCATCATTATCCACCCATATGCCATATTCTTACCATCATTATTAACCATGTCCATTTATCACCATCCAACCCATAATCATAACCAAACCATCCCAATCTCCAAGTTCCACTCCAATCATGTAGGTCATCCAGGTGCTCTTAACCAGGAACACGACTATCATGATAGTTTTTTTAACACCCTGCAGAGGTTGTACCACTTTACCCACAAGTTCGTGATCTTGTCACCCATCGACAGGTAAAGAAACCTCCCTTATGTCAATTACACTTCCTTAGGGTTATGGTCAAGAGATCACAAAATAGTCTTTACAAAAGGGACTACCACCATATTCAGAGCCACTGAGGTTTCACCAGTGATGATGCTCCCAATTGAGCACATCCAACCAAGGGACACCTCTTGTGCCGATCCCAGGGCAGTCCCACCACTATTGCAAACCCAACTGACTCCCATTCCCCGCTCCTCTAAATGATCCAAACAATGCTGGTAATACACCTAATTAATTGGCTAAGCCGCACCCATACTTAGCCTTGTGGTGGCACTGTTGTCCTGGCTTATTCTCGCATGAACCGGTCCTTAGATCCAGGGCAAGCAATCCACCATATCACCAACCCAAACCACAAACCATGCTTGCTTAGATCTCCTAAGTCCCATATTACCGATTAATCATGTTCATCAATTCATATCATCCATAAATTCATTAATTCATAGTTAAACCATTTGGTTGTTTTCCCATCCCAATTAATTAGAGCGAAGCAAAAAGATAAAATGCCCGTCTCGACTCTCTACAACATAAAGCAACAAGGATGGTCAAACAAGTCCAGTAAATACCTATCTTGGGTTTCCCATCAATTTGACACAAGCATGCAGTTTTGCAAACAAAACGTTTAAAAACAGGATCAAAATGATCAAGGACACTTGCCTTGCTCCTGAGATTGGTTTGGATCAAAAGCTTCAAAGTTCTAGTGCTGGAAGTCCTCGACAGCACCCTCTAGAGCAACACCTTCTATTCCGCGCAAAAAACACAAAACAAACATTACAATCAATAAATGCTCATATATTACTCAATATGTCATGATATCCATGATTAATGCAATTATGTGATAATACATGTTATTAGGTTGGTATGATTGCTTACTAACTACTCATAATTAAGTATTACATGTTAGAACAAGTTCCAAGTCATTTCAGAGATTGTTAAAGAAATTTCAGGAATTTTCAGAACAGGAAGACCGGTCTAGTCCGCATAGGGACCGGACAAGTCTGTTCTGGACTAGAGAGTTGATCGGACTAGTCCGCACCTGGGAAGGATAAGTCCGGTGGCTAGGGTTTTTGGCGAGTTTTCAACTAGAGCATAGTAAAAATTAATATGGAACTAAAATTTTATGTAGATAAGATGGATCTAAGATAATTACTGTGAATCTTAGGGTTCAAGGGTCAAGGATTCGAGAATTCATCGTCAAGATCGAAGGAGACGAAGAATTGGTGGAGAATTGACGATGAATTGACAATGATGTCGATGAGTTGACGAATATCAATCTTGCTTGATCCTTCTACTTCCTCTCTTCTCCTTCTTCTCCCTGCGGTGAGCTCCTCTTGACAGCGGCTCCCACGAACTAGGGTTTGAGGTTTCTTCAATTGTGGCGAAGAGGTGAAGGTGTGGGTGTTGGGGTGTTTATATAGAGGTGGAGGTGGTAGGGTTTTATGGATTTCGAGTTTAAGGCGGTGGAGGCTAGGGTGGGGTCCCACATGGGCTCCACAGTGGTTGGACACGACGTTCTTTTGCCTAATTAATGCAAAAACCCAATAACACATCGTGGAGGAAAGACTGAATGCAAGTCGGGCACACTGGACAAGTCCGCTAGGGGGCGAACAAGTCCGATCGGAACCAGAGACTTGAATGGATAAGTCCGGTGGGAAGTCCGAACAAGTTCGGGGGTCTTCTAAGATTTTCAAAAACTGGACCAAAATGAAGAGTCACCGGACAACTCCGAATTTTTCCAGTGACGGACGACGGACTAGTCCGTATTAGGGAACGGATAAGTCCGGGCTGCAACAGAACCAAAATTAGACTAGTCCGCAACAAGAGCGGACAAGTCCAGAGAGTCAATAGAGGGCAAAACCGGACTAGTCCGGGGTCCTAACCGGACAAGGCCGCAACTATACAGGTTTTTTTTAAATGCTATTTTGCTTCTAATTCATTTTAAACTTGTTCCTTTTTATGTTGCTTAATGTTAAAAATGTATAAGAATGGATGCAATGCATGATGGATGAAAATGAGGGTGTTACAAACCTACCCCCCCTTAAAATGAATCTCGCCCTCGAGATTTGACGTCAAAGGAAAGAGATAGGGAAATTCTTTCTTGAGCTCTTCTTCCAGCTCCCAAGTTGCTTCCAATTCTGCATGATGCTTCCATTTTACTTTGCACCATCGAATCACCTTGTTTCTTGTGACTCTCTCCTTCGTTTCCAAGATTTTGACCAGTTGCTCGACATAAGTCAAATCTGATTCTAATTCCAATTCTTCTATTGACACTTGTTCTTCTAGTACCCTTAAGCACTTCTTGAGCTGCAAAACGTGGAACACATCATGAACATCGGAAAGATGTGCTGGCATCTCCAACTTATATGCCACTTCTCCACATTTGCCCAAAATCTTGAATGGTCAAATAGAGCGAGGTGCCAACTTGCCTCTGACGTTAAATCGCTTATGATCTCGCATATGTGACACTTTGAGATATAAGAAGTCTCCCACTTCAAAGATTTAACGCCCACCTTTTGAGAGAAAAAAATGTAAAATGAATTTTATGAGAGCTATAAAATAATTTCTTTTGGTAAAAACTCATATAAGGCAAGTGCATCATATGTTTTGGAAGTGTGAAATTTTTGAAATTCAATTTCATTAGAAATTTTGTTTTAAAATTCAAATCATGAAAAGAGAAGAAAAACAAAAAGAGAAAAAAAGAAAACTCACCTGGGCCCAATCTTCCACCTCGGCCCAAATCCCTTTTCCCCTCTGCGCCGGCCCGCCCCGCGCCTCCCCTCTCCCTCTCTCTTTCGGTTGGTCCCCGCTGTGAGCTCCTCCTTCCCCACCGAAGCGCCGCGTCGTGTCGCCTGTTGACGGCTCCTAAGATATACTTACAAATCATCCCCGGCACCGGCGCCACAAGTGCTTGTTGGTATTTCTTAACACCACAGATCATCTCCGGTAAAGAGATGAGATTCGTAAGCGCACGAAAGATACCGTTGTTGCATTTCACCCATGAGTATTCCCATGGGTATCATATTTATCCCAAAGGAAGGCAATGGAGTAAAGTATATACTACTCTTATGGTCAAGCTATGGGATACTAATCCATTATCCGGACAGGGGTAAGTTGATAATAGGGGTAGTGTGACACACACCTAGGCAATCTATTCTATAGGGTAAAATGGGTCCTAGAGGGAGATTGGATTGAGAGTTAGAGAGTTACTCCTACAATGCTCCTAATACATATACATAGCCTAAGGTAGATACTAATGGTCATGTCAATGATGAATTCCTATGCAATGCTATTCAACACATCGGGCACGGGCTTACCCCTAGCAATACTAGGGCGACTCCCGCCAAGAGCCTGTGGCATAGCCGAACGTGGAGGATTACAAAGGACAGATTGGGCTGTCACCACCTACTGCCTACCTCTTCAATCCGTGGGTCTACGAGACATCCAACGCTACTTAAATACCCTAGCACCATGCTAGCATACTAAGCAAATACCTCAGGAGCCATGGCACAAGCCATCCTAAGGCAATGACTAACCTAAAAATCGTTGAACCAATGTTGATTGCATAGCATAGTCATTCATATTAACATAATCATATCATAACTACATAGACTATAGTGGGGGTCTATAGTGTTTATTACCATAAGATGTGATCATGAGAGTGAAATCATAAAGACTATACCTTCCACATACATGGACTCCACAATCAAACAAGAAACGCTTTGTCCAAGTATACGTATAAAAGAAGACTAAAGATAATATCTTTATTGAGCACCAAGTCACAAATACAAGAAGGAATACATAAGTCATACCTTTCCCAATGTGGAATTGGGAAGAGAGACTCCTTCTACTCCTTTCCCAATTTGGACTTGGGACTATAGGCTCTCCTCTCTACATCCTAACTCCTCTAAGGACTATGGAAGATAGTGTATACAATAGAATGATGCCCAAGTGGTGTGTGTTGAAGTGAGGGATAGGGGGTCCTATTTATACTAGTGTTGAGGTCGGTTCCCGCCACTAAAAGCGCACGAATCAGTCACCATTGACTCCAGGGAGCCGGGAGGAGCCAACACGTGGAGGCTGACCGAGTTTGGTGCAAAGACCAGGTCGGCCGACCCCCTGGTTCGACTGACCTGGTCATTGCACCGTTTCTCGTGTGCTTTCTCCAGGTGGCTGACAGGTGGGTCCCATTGATGTATATGGGTGATACACCGTTGGATCTCCTCGGATACTTCTATTTGTGGGCCATTTGATCCATGGGATGCCATGTGTCATCGCCTGATTGGCTGGGATGATATTTTATAGGATTGGTCCCTCTACATTTCCTCATTTCCTGCATAAAATGTTGCATACACATATTTCTCCAAGTCCAAGTGGAATTGTGTTAGATAGAAAGCTGATGTGTGCAAGAAATGACAAATCCTTCATATAATTGAGTTAAATTGACGGATAAAATTGGTATATAACATCCGTCAACACTGCCCCACTCGCCCCCCTTCAATGTCGGTCGTTTTCCCTCAATCAAGCACGGGATAGTGCCCAATGATGTCACCATGCGTTACTCCTCCATTCCCCAGTAAAACCCGAGCCGATTCCCTTCGAAACTCGTCTCCCCGACACCCCAAACCGTAGATGCCATCAAGCTCGATAATGGCGCCTCCATTCCGATTGATTCATCCGATTTCTCGCCACGAAATCTTGTCTAACGTGTTCGCCATGTTCTTAGAAGCTCGCTGGACATCACCTCTCGGGGGGGGGGGGGGGGGGGGGGGGGGGAACGCTGTCACGACGCTAACTCCATCGAGCGCCGTCGAGTTCTGACGCCACTCGCCCTCGCTGCCTAGTCTCCGCTTCGTTTCCGACCTTGCGACACCTCTCGGTGAGTTTGCCTTGCCCTCCTCTCTCTTTTCCGCCCTAGAAGTTTGCCTATTCGCTTGGTAATCGCGCGTTTTGGTCGCCGCTGGCGAGAATGCCGTCGCGGGCGCTGTGTGCCACCGCGCCGCCGCCCTGGTCACTGGGGGTGACGTGGCCGCTTGGCAGCCGTTCATTTCAAACGTGTGGCTGAGATTAGATCATAAAAATACCCCTTCGTTGTTTTAAATCTGGGCCATCCGTTTGACCAACGACCCAAATCAAAATCCGCATAACCGTTGGCAAATTTTCAAATAACCCCCTAGACATTTCAGACTATTCACATTTGGCCCAATTTTTTATAAAACTAACCCTAACCTTTCTGGAAATTATGTAGTGACTGTGAAATAAAGTAAAAATTGTTTGGAAGCCCCCTAGAATATTAGGAAATAGCAAATTAAATACCATAAAATTACAAAGTAACCCCTAGACTTTATAAAAATAATTTTTAGCCTCTGATTAATTCTATTTTTACAGAAAAGCCCCTGAAAATATCAGAAATAAAATAAAAATTCGTAGTTTCCATAAAATATTATAAAAACAACCCTATAAATATGTTTAATTAATATCTAGTACTGAATTATTTTTAATAATATAATTAAATTGCTGATTTATGTATAAAATGCTTTGTAAGTATATTTAAACTATAGAAATTAACTTACACATAAGAAATAAATATTAAAAATGGTGTAAAAATTGTAAAAATGCATATTTTATGTTGGGAATCTATTTTAAGCATATTCTTGAGGGAGAAAACTTTCTATAAAAAAATAACAGGTTTCAAAATAAATATAAAAATTTGTATAAAACTGCTAAAATTATGTTTTATTCAACTTATCTCATTTAACTCCAAATGCTCAATAATACATAAATTATGCCTATGGTCCAAATTAACCATAAAATCATAAATGCGTAGGATTTTATGTTTATTTAATTGTAATGTATGCATTTTGTGATTGTTCCTATTATATGTTGTTATTTTATGTGCAACGTCGTATCTAGAGTCGGGGCCAGAACCGACTTTCAATCTACAAGAGCACCATTTTCCCGTCGACCACCAAACCTACTTTGGAGGTAAGTGTCCTTGAACATCTTGGACCCTTTTTGTTAAGTTTTAATTAGATGCTTGCTAAATTCAAATTTGAATCCTTTGTTATGTTTTCCCTAGAATTTTCCACGGTATTCCTTGTCACTAGGGTTTGGGTGGATTATTTTTAACTAGTTCACGCTTAGCCTTGCTTAATTGAATATGAACAATTTGTCTACATGTTATATTTGATCTACTATGAATTATGAGCTGTTGGCAATAATGAAAGTAGATGATAGGAATCTGATAGGAGGTGTTGAATGTGTGAGACCTATGTGTGCTGAATACATTGGCTTTGATAATAAAAGTTTTGAATGCTGCCATAACATCTTTTTAGCAAGGTACGACTCTAGCTCTGAGCTTCTGCAAGGTCCGACAATAGGTCTGACTTTCTTTGTCTAGGTCCGACATGTTTTTGGGTAGCTCCCATGAGTTTTGTAAGTCATTAGGAAATGGTTTGATTCAAACAGTTCCTAAACAAAAATAAGTGGTTTTCAAATATGCAGGAGTGTTGTCTCATTCGGTTTCAAATAAAAATATTGCTTGCTCATCTAGACATGAAGACAAAGTTAAATTTCATTGTAGTTACTGTGGTAGAGATGGTCATGTCATAGATTTTTGTTATAGACTAGCTAAACAACAGAAAAGGGAAAGAATGATTGCTAGATCTCATAACTTTCATGCAAAATCTGCTGCACATATTAAACCAAATGCCAGGAACATGCAACCTGCTGTTATGAGTCAACAACATTCAAAGTTTACCTCCAGACCTTCTGTTTTTGCCTCCGGAGCTACTAATTTTTGTGCTACACAAGTAACACATTATAGGTCAGTAGTTAAGAATAAAAAACCTCAAACTTTGCCTCATAAACCTGCTGTTTTATCTCAGCTTTCGCATGTTTTTTCCTGCTGCACGTCGTGTGACTCAGTACTGGATACCTAAATGCCTTTTGACTAACCCCAGTATTGAGTCATCAACGTATTGTGCTTCCATGTAGGTTACACGTTTGAGGAAGGAGAACGTTTGGATTGTGGATTCAGGTTGCTCACACCACATGACCGGTAACAAAGATCGGTTCTCCTCCCTCTCTTTATTGTCACGTGTAGAGAATGTTACTTTTGTCGATAATTCTTCAACTCCTATAATTGCTAAGGGTTTGGTTAGAGTAAATGATCACTACACTTTGAAGGATGTGGCACTTTTCAAAAAATTTGAAATACAACTTGCTTTCTGTTTCACAATTGCTAGATGAAAATCTGGAAATTATTTTCAATAAAAACTGCTGCAAAGTTGTAGGTTCAAATAGTAAGCTTATTTTTAACATGTCTCGGTTTGGAAGAGTTTTTAAAGCTGATTTTGATATGTATTCCTCTAATCATAGGTGTCTAGTTGCTAATGATTCAAAGGACTTATATTTTTGGCATCGTAGACTTGGTCACGTAGGCTTTGATCACCTAATGCGTGTTAGTGCTCTTGATCGCATACGTGGGCTGCCTAAGCTTAAAGGGGACAAAGAAATTGTGTGCTCTTCTTGTAGACATGCTAAGATGGTTGCAGGTTCACATACTCCTCTCACAATGATCATGATAGCTGAACCGGGTCAACTTTTGCACCTTGACACCGTAGGATCTTCACGTGTTCAATCCTTTGGAGGTAAATGATATGTTCTTGTGATTGTTGATGATTATTCTAGATACTCTTGGGTTTACTTTATGGCATCTAAGAATGAAGCTTTTAGTCACTTTAGAACTTTATTTCTTAGATTATCAATTGGTCATCCATGATCTTTAAAAGCAATTAGAAGTGAGAACGGAACTGAATTTAAAAATCAATCTTTTGATCACTTCTGTGCTGAAAATGGAATAGATCATCAATTTTCTTCACCATATGTACCTCAACAAAATGGTGTTGTATAAAGAAAGAACATAACCTTAGTTGAGATGGCTAGGACTATGCTTGATGAATATCAAACTCCTAGGAAATTTTGGGCTGATGCGATTGCAACCGCTTGTTATGTCTCAAATCGTGTTTTCGCGCTAAGCTAGGTAAAACACCATATGAGCTCCGGTTTGGACATAGGCCTAGTGTTACGCACTTTCGGGTCTTTAGTTGCAAATTCTTTGTTAAGAAACATGGTAATCTTGATAAATTTGAACCTAGATCCTTTGATGGCATGTTTCTTGGTTATCCATCTCATACTAGAGGCTACCATGTGCTTTTACTTGATACTAACAAAATTGTGGAGACCTGTGAAGTGTCTTTTGATGAAGCTATCCCAGGTACTAGCTCAAACATTGCAGGTCCAGATCCATATCCGCAGGGGGAGAGCATTTTCGTTGAAGATGAGGAAGAGGTGGAGCTGCTGCCCAAAAATTCAGCAGCTAATGACATTGTTCGAGCTCCTGATTTTGATTCACAGCCAACACCGATGACCACCATTGCTGGTCCAGATCCTACTCAAGTAACAAGCTCATAGATTTGTGATGAACATGAAGAAAAAGAAGCTTGTGAAGTGTCCACTCCCCTCCGGGTTCTCAAAATTCATCCTTCACAACAGATTATTGGAAGCTTGCACGAACGAGTTCCACGGTCCAGGTTTTGCGATCTAAACTCTCATGCTCATTCTGCTTTTGTTGCTTCTTTTGAACCCAAAGATATATCACACGCACTCACTAATGAATCTTGGATTATTGCCATGCAAGAAGAGTTAGAAAATTTTGAAAGAAATAATGTTTGGAAACTTGTACCTCTATCTCAAGATCACACTTTAATTGGAACTAAATGGGTGTTAAAAAAAAACAAAGTGAGGATGGGGTTGTGGTTAGGAATAAGGCTAGGTTGGTTGCTCAAGGTTTCACTTAAGTTGAAGGTCTAGATTTTGATGAAACTTTTGCTCCTGTTGCTAGATTAGAAGCCATAAGAATTTTGTTAGTTTTTGCTGCATCTAAAGGTTTTAAGCTATATCAAATGGATTTTAAAAGTGCTTTTCTTAATGGCTACATATATGTGGAGGTTTATGCCAAACAACCACCGGGTTTTGAAAATTCAGATTTTCCTAATCATGTTTACAAACTGTCCAAAGCCTTGTACGGTCTCAAACAAGCCCCTAGAGCATGGCATGATAGGTTAAAAACATTCTTACTTGAAAAGGGGTTAACCATGGGCAAGGTTGATAAAACTCTTTTTGTGCTTAAGCATGGCAATGACTCATTATTCGTTCAAGTGTATGTGGATGATATTATCTTTGGTTGTGATTCTCATGATCTTGTGTCCAAGTTTTCAACTATGATGAGTTCAGAATTTGAGATGAGTATGATGGGAGAACTCACGTACTTTTTGGGGCTGCAAATCAAGCAAACCAAGGAGGGTATTTTTGTGCATCAAATGAAGTATACAAAAGACCTCCTAAGGCACTTCAACATGGACAAAAGCAAGCCTCTTCGGACACCAATGGGAACAACAATAACACTTGAACTTGATGAAGATGGTGAACCCGTGGATCAAAAAGAATATAAAAGCATGATCGGATCACTTTTGTACCTCACGACATCAAGATCGGACATACAATTCAGCGTATGTCTTTGTGCACGGTTTCAAGCCTCCCCACGTGCTTCACATCGTCAAGCCGTCAAAAGGATTCTCAGGTACTTACATGGAACTCAAGCATTTGACATTTTTCTTCCTTCTTCCTCAACCATTACTTTGAAAGCTTTTCCGATGCTGATTTTGGGGGTTGTAGATTGATAGGAAAAGTACTTCTGGAGCTTGTCATTTTCTTGGTAATTCACTTGTTGCTTGGTCCTCTAGAAAACAAAATTCAGTTGCACAATCCACAGCCAAATCTGAATATGTAGTTGCTGCTAGTGCTTGCTCACAAATTCTTTGGATTGTTCAAACACTTAAGGACTATGGGGTTGATCTAGATAGTGTTCTACTGTTTTGTGATAACACTAGTGCCATTGTCATTGCTAAAACCCTGTGCAACATTCTAAAACTAAGCACATTGACTTTAGGTATCACTTTCTCCGTGATAATGTTGAAAAAGGAAACATCGTGCTTCACCATGTAGATACCGAACAACAATTGACTGATATTTTTACAAAACCTTTGGATTTCACTCGTTTTTGTTACATTCATAGTGAAATATGGGTTATGCATCCTCATGGCTTAAATTGAGGGGGACTTTGAAACTTGGGAAGTCTATGTGTGAATCTGAAATTAAAATAATATGAGCATAGTATTTCATACATATATGACTTCGTGATTCCTTTTACATGCTGAAAGTTCTTACTACATTACTCGTGTTATACATTTTGTAGTTTTTGCCATGTCTAGTAATTGGAATAATTACTTACATTAAATCTGGTCATGGTTGAACTTTCTTGCTGTTTTGAACTTGGTGCATGCTCACAAGTGCTTTTAGTCATAAAGAATTAATCAAACAATCAACTCACATGTTGAGTTTTTGTGAGCAAATATAAGTTGAGAAAAGATCAAGAGAATGTGCATGCATCACACTTCTTCTTTTGAGATAGATTATCATTGCACTTAGATATGAACTTGGAAGAAGTTGTGTATGACTAAAACCATGTCCTTAAGCTTCTGATTGTCAAATGACATAGGCTTGGTTTGGTTGGTTAGAATAAGGCAGATGCACATATAATCTCTTGCAAATATCATATGATCTAAATTTGTGCTTTGAAAAATAATAAAATGCAGCAACAAGTGTCATGCTTTCAGGTATTGAAATAGTTAAGTTTGTGAGGCCATGACTTGCTTAAATTGAAAATTAAATTTGATCTCTAGCATGGCTTACACTACTTTATGTATCTCACTATTGTGATAGTGTAAGTTACTTGATAGTATGACCTGGATGAGCTTTGTTTTATATGTATATGTTATAATATGCTCATAACAATTAAAATTTCTCTTTTGAACATTGCTGAATACATTGTCAAAGGGGGAGAGATAATATGGTGAATTATGCAAGGGGTTGAAATATGTATAAATATGTATAGGGGGAGAAATTTATTTTATTTCTATCTCATTTGATTTTCAAAAAGAGGGAAATTGTTCTCAAAACTTTTCATGCCAATGTTTGGATTTTAAATGGTGTTGCCAATGCATTCATCAAGGGAGAGATTGTGAGACCTATGTGTGCTGAATACATTGGCTTTGACAATAAAAGTTTTGAATGCTGCCATAACATCTTTTTAACAAGGTTCGACTCTAGCTCCGAGCTTCTGCAAGGTCCGACAATAAGTCCGACTTTCTTTTTCTAGGTTCGACATGTTTTTGGGTAGCTCCGGTGAGTTTTGTCTTTAGCTCCGGCATGTCTTTGATAGCTCCGACATGTCTTTTTCGATATGTTTTGCTAGGTCTGACTTATGTTGGTTAGCTCTGACATGTTTTTCTAGCTCTGACTGTTGAGATGACTAGTTCCGACTAGTTTTGGTTAGCTCCGACGCTAGGTCCGACTAGCTTTGGTAAGCTCCGACTAGTTTTGGTAAGCTCCGGCTCTAGGTTGTACTAGCTTTGGTAAGCTCCAGCTCAAGCTCTGGTTAGCTTTAGCAAGGTTCGGAGCTTGATCAAAATGTTCCTGCTTTTATCTTGCAATGTTTCAAACTTGCTTTATATTTTTAGAAAGATTGCTTAGTATTCATTTGCTAAGTTTTTGTGCGTTTTGGTTGATATGGCTGATATCGTTTTGATATGCATTGCAACATGCTTATGTGAGGTGCTCACGTAAGGTGTTGTGTTCGGAACTGACTTGAGTCAAGTCGCGGACTTGGGCTCATACGGATTGGTTGTTTGTTCATGTGCAGGTGTTGCTTGAGTTCAAGTCATGGCTGGTGACAGGATCCTTTGGACTAGTCTCAGGGAGGAGATGAGGTTCCAACAACCAAATTCAGGAGGAATTGTGGTTGAGCGGGTCAGGAGGTCGTGCAGGATGATTGAATCAAGGGCAGTTGCATATGAAGGTTACTTGACATCGAAGGAAGATGTTTGCACGTGTGCAAGGAGTGCATGGACGTGGCTGCATGGTTCCTAGGCGTGATGAAGAGATGTGGACGTAAAGAATTGGTCGGAAAGGTCCAACCGACTAGGTTATGGACTCAGGCTGCGGCTGAGTCGGGTTTGACTCAAATATGGAAAGATTTGAGTTAGTTATGATAGGATTTTGTGTGGATCACGAATTTGAGTTGTTTTAGGAATGCGGGATACATTCCTAAGGTGTTTGGAAGTGTTAAGATTGCTTCTATCTGCGTACAGAATAGTCCTAAGCAGTTATGGAAAGTTTCAATTTGTGATCTGAGTAGGATTAGAGTCCTAGTTGAGATTGGGTTGGCCTAGGGGCTGGTTATATAAGCAAGGGAGGCCAAAGCTCGTGGTGCACGACTTTGAGACTGTTCCTCTTGTGTTCTATTGAATAAAATTCGTAGTTTGAAGGAACTCTTGTGCCTTGTTCATCCGACTTGTTCCAGTCAAGTTTTACTCGTCGAGTTTCTGGACAGCACTACCTTTCGTCGGTGGTTTTATCATAACTCGAGTTTTACAGATCCAATTGACGTTATTCTTTTTTAGTTGTCTTCACAACTCGATTATCAATCATCTGTCAAAATTTCACGGTCATTGGATTTTTGGTTTCTGATCTACACGAGTTTCTTTGCAGTGTTCCAGAACTGTTTTTCTCGGGTAGGACAGATTGACCTTTGTTCGATCTTTTGATTATAACTTGAGTTTCTCTCGACGGATTTGAGTGATTCTTTTTGTGTTTTCTTCGTGCATCGATTATCTCTGATATATATCACGTTTGTCACGGTGAAACACGTTTTAGATTAGTTTCACACATGATTTCTTTAACATATCGTTTTTCTGCCAAAGGGGTTGAGATTTAATTGTTTCTGCTGCATAAGATTTTTTAAATCTACCATTCACCCCCTCTGGTA
The DNA here is from genome assembly GCA_036927565.1 of Tuctoria greenei. Classification (NCBI taxonomy): domain Eukaryota; kingdom Viridiplantae; phylum Streptophyta; class Magnoliopsida; order Poales; family Poaceae; genus Tuctoria; species Tuctoria greenei. The sequence continues at coordinate 33,319,431 of JAYESD010000006.1, read as the reverse complement.
GCTTTTCACGTGCTATTTGATCCTACAATTGGTATCCGAGCCATGGTGCTCTAATCGTTGTGATTTGCACGTGTTTTTGACTAATCATCATGGAGAAATACCTCGCCAAACCTTGTGTGTTTGCTGGTATTGATTTTGAGGTTTGAAAGGCACACATGGAGGCTTTCATCTAAGCGCAAGGCTTCACAATATAGGAGAAGGTGTACAAGCCTTACGAAGTGCCATCTGACGATCAAGTTACGGCTACAAACCTACAGGACGTTGACAACAACAACAAAACCCTAAACTTGATCATCCAAGGACTCACTCAGAGCGACTTCGACCGCGTTGCACATCTCCGATCGGCATACGATGTATGGAGAGCACTTTGTGACTATCACGAAGGATCCAACACGATCAAGGAGGTAAGGAAATACATGTTCAAGAAAGAATACATGCGCTTAGAGATGCAACCCAGTGAGTGCATCGATGATCTCTTTGCTCGCTTTAACAAAATTCTCAGTAACTTGCGTAGTGTGAACGTTAATTTTTCTGATGCTGAAAATGCTAGGCAACTTCTTAGTGCATTAGACATGTCAATCTGGGAGATGAAAGTTACATCTATTCATGAATCTACTGTCATGAGTACACTTACTTTAGATGTGCTTTACTCTAAACTCAAAACTCATGAAATTGACATCTTATCACGTAAGAACCCAAATAAGTCTATTGCATTTGTCTCACAACGTGATATGCCTAGCTCCGGCCAATCATCATCTTGCAATACTCTTGCTTTGTTGTCCTCACTAACCCTAGAGCAGATCGAGGAATTTCCAGAAGAGGAGTTAGCACTAATCTCTACTAGGTTCTCAAAAGCATTGCAAAATGTGAGAACTAGAAAAGAGGAAGCTCCGGACCTCAACGCTGTTTTGAATATGGTAAGATAGGACACTTTCATACAGAATGCCCTAACCTTTCAGGTCCTAGCACCCGTGAATAAAAATAGAACAAGGTCAAGACCACCTCTGGAAACCCCAACAAGAAAAAGAAGGGTACTATAGGATGCAAGATGATTAACAACTTCATCACTGCACTTCAAGAGCTCGGTTCAAGCGATGTAGACCTTGAAAGTGATGAAGATGATGACGATCTGGCCAACTTATGCTTCATGGCGGGCAAAACAAGATCAAGATCAAGTCAGGAGGATGTAGAACACAACAGTGACGACAATGAGGTATGTTCTACCTGTAATGAAATGTGTGATGCAATTTCTCATGCAACTATTATTGTTAAGAAAAAGGACAAAAAGCTTAGGGATAATGCTGCTAAAATTGAATCACTAGAATCTGAAATCAACCATTTGAATACCTTGATTCCTAGTGATGATTCTTGTCCCTCATGTGATTTAATCTATGAACAATTGTCCACATTAAGAACTGCACATTCCGCTACTCTAGATAGACTTGAACTTGAAATTGAAAAGAATAAAAAGCTTGCTGCACTTGACATTGGAAACTTAAAAGATGCTTCTTGTTCTACAATTGATTTGCATTGTTCTAGTTGTGATGACCTTGAAAAGAAACTAAAAGATGCTATGAATGAAATTTCAAGATTGAATAATGCTTTACATTCTCATGAAACTTGATAACATGCATAGGACATTAGATCGGTTTTGTAATGGGAATAAGAACCTAAACTTGCTGCTGAATTCTTCCAAGTCTTGCAATGATAAAACTGGTTTAGGTTTTGATTCTCATGCTCATGCTAAGGCACATCCACCTAAAATTGTTAAGTCATTAGGAAATGGTTTGATTCAAACAGTTCCTAAACAAAAAGAAGTGGTTTTCAAATCTGCAGGAGTGTTGTCTCATTCGGTTTCAAATAAAAATATTGCTTGCTTATCTAGACATGAACACAAAGTTAAATTTCATTGTACCTACTATGGTAGAGATGGTCATGTCATAGATTTTTGGTCATTATCTGGACACTTTGGGATTTTATGGGTGGAATTCACCTAGATGTAGGTGCTTAACAACAGTAAGGATAGGTTGTAATTTGCTATATTGCTTTACCATTATTTGCCTTCCTTGTTATGAACCTCATGACAAAAACTTCCCCACTTGCTGAGTACCGTTGGTACTCAACCTTGTTAGTTGCATATTTTTCCCCCAGTATATGAAGACGAAGAGGTGGAGAACCAAGACTTCTATGGAGATTTAGACGAGATGTTTTAGGCTTGCGTATCCCCCGTGCAATGCCTGTGCTCGGAGCCCTTTTATTTATTTTCCGCAGTTTATGTACTTTTCTTTTAGACCTGGTTGGTCATTTATGTAATAATTTGATGTACTCGAACATGGCACTATTTAATGGTATTTCACTTTCGTCTACACATGTATGAATCAAATGATCCTGGCATACATGTGGAAAGCATCTGGTTGGCTTCTTAATACCAGGTGCGACAAAATAGTATCAGAGCCGTGTTGCCCATAGGACGCAAGCCTAGATAGAAAAGGACGACTTACGGACCCTAATATTTTCAAAGACAATTAATTGTGAAAATTTCTTTGTATTATCTACCTTGTTACTTGTTTTAGTTACTCCTTAATTTGTTTTGTTACTAACACTCTCCTGTTTCAAAATTTGTAGATGGCCCGCTGCAAGAGTACTGCCCGTAAGTCAACCGAGGGACGTGTTCCTCTGTGCAGACTTGCCGCCCGTCGTTCCCCACTCAACGACCCTCGTCATGCCACGGTGACTCGCACTGATGGAAAGGTCGCATGACACCTACGACTTCGACTCCAAGCTGTGCTTCGTGCTGCTGGCTATAGGCACGAGAGGCTTTCGCTCTCTTGTCACTCTATCGGGGTGAAGCACCCTTGTAGAATGGAATGGTCTTGCAAGATTTCAATATACTATGGTGATGAGCTACTCAAGATACACCATTGTCCTGCATGGAGGAGCTCACGTCGATACGCGAAGTAAGATGCTAGCTGGGAAGCAGTCACTTTCTAGAGTCATTCCGATCGATTCTAACTGGAGAACACAGTGCATGCATTCACACCGTAGCGTCCAAGTGGTACGGCCAACTTCGTCACCAGGCATGTGGAGGGACCTCTGGACCTTCCGCAGTCTCAGCAGGTAGTGGACGATGTGGAGCGTCTTAGTGTCCGACTTCAGAAGGCACAACAAGAAATACAAGATGCACGTGACCTCATCGTGCATTACAAGAAGATAGTCAGAAGGTACCATCGTATCACTAACGAGGACCAAGAAAGCTATGCATCTGACACATCAACATGGATCCCGGACTCCCCAGACCATCGTGTAGGCTGAGATGGGTCACTTTCACTGGATAAGACTTCAAATGAGGAGTCACCCTCTGAGGGGCCTTCTGTGTCATAGCCACTCGCTAACTCACCACCACATGACAATGAGTCCACTGGAAGCAACCCTGAAGACGATGATGATGATCCTGATGAAGACCCTGAGGAGGATCCTGAGGAGTGAGAGTAGCCCTCTACTTTACCATGCAGCTCAAGATTAGGCACCTACCCAATTATTGTAATAAGAGCGAGTAGTGACATATTTTGCACTCTTGAGTTGTATGACTTTGCTTATGAGAACTTTTTTACTTATGTTTGAGTGTGCTTCAATAAAATAATTTTCAGTGCGCATATTCCTCATTGATGCATATAGTGGGAATCGTATAGAATAGTTACTCTCTTATCTTTTTTGTTCTAAAACAACACCCCAACTTTAGATGGCAGGCAGAGGAATAGGATGGGGTCGTGGTGTACCCCTTAAAAATGATGAGGATGGCAGGATTCTGATACCACAGTGGAATGGAAGGGGTGCCCGTGGAGCACCAGTAGCAAATCAAATGCATCAAATGATGGCGATGCAAATGCAAAAGATGCAAAATGTGACACATATTGTGAACAACATGCAGGCTCAACAAGCACCTCCACCTCCTCCTCCACCACCACCACCTCTAATATCTTGTTTGAGGGTCTTTATGAATACTCAACCTCCGCACTTTTCAAATGCGGTGGAGCCTATGGATGCAGATGATTGGATAAAGACGACTGAGAACAAACTGAGGATTGTTCAATGTGAAGGAAGGGAAAGGGTACTACTGGCATCACACCAACTCTTTGGACCTGCAACTGACTGATGGACTGCTTTGACATTAGCCCATTCTAATACAGAAAACATTACATGGGAGGAATTCAGAGAAATATTCCGTAATCATCATGTACCAGAAGGAGAGATTCAAGCAAAGCGCCTGGAGTTCCTAGCACTGAAGCAAGGCAATATGAACGTGTGGGGGTATTTGGATAATTTTACACATTTGTCCCGGTACGCCCCTGGGGTTGTGGACACTGATGCAAAGAAGTAATATTGTTTCAAGGAGGGGTTGGATAAGGAGATACAATTGATGATGTCCACTAGTGACTATGCTAACTTTCAACATTTGGTGGATAAGGCTTTTACCGTGGAAAGAAAGAAGAAGTAGTGTGATGGAGAATATTGCAAGCGAAAGATGGCGATGGGACAATCCTCGGTCAGCAACAACCTCCCTCGCTTTAACCCACAACAGCCAGGACACACGAGTCGTCCCATGGGTACTAATCAAGGGCAGCGGTACTCTAACAACTCTACATTCAGACCTTAGGCACCATATGCTCGCCAACAGTACCAACAGATGCAACCACAACATCCCCAAATGTATCAACAACGCCCAATGTTTTCAACTCCTCGTCCACTTGGGCAACCGCAGCAGAATCAACAGAGAAACAAAGCTCCAGATACCAGCACTCGAGGAGCCTGCTATATCTGTGGTGAGAAGGGTCACTATTCTAACCAGTGTCCAAAGAAGCCACCGCCGCAGAATCCATCCAAAGGTCGGGTCAACCATGTTGTTTTGGAGGAAGCTCAAGACGCATCTGATGTGGTGATTGGTACGTTCTCTGCCGATTCCCACCCTTCTACAGTATTATTCGAATCTGGTGCTACATATTCATTCATAGCCAAAGAATTCATAAGAAAACATGGTATGACCGTTACACTAACAACTCAAGTATTAATAGTAAACTCTCCCAGACACTACAAGAAACGCGACCATTTGCGATGACCAGATTAACTTGCGACGGTCCGCAATGGACCATCGCAAATAAACGTTGCCGTCGCAAATAGACTGCTAAATTGCGACGGCTGGACCGGGAGTCGTCGCAAATAAGCTAGTCGTCGCAAATAGAGTTTATTTGCGACGATCTATTCCCGAGGCCATCGCAAACAAGGTTAATTGCGACGGCCAACCCTAGGGCCGCCGCAATTTACTAGGCCATCGCGAATTAAAGTCTTTACCCGTCGGGATCACTCATTTCCAAACTGAGCTGCATTTGCCTTCTGCCTTCTGCCGCCGACTGCTGCCGCCGACGCCGCCACTACTCCACCGCCTCAAGGTATGGCCGCCCCCTTCCTTTTCTCCCTCCCCACCATGGAAGCCCCCTCCCTCTTCCCCCATCCATGGCCGCCCCCCCTCCATGGCCTACCTTCCCTCCTAACCTCCCCCCCTCCGTCCATGGCTGCCCCTCCCCCCTCCCCTTCCTCCTAGCCGACCCCCTCCCCCCTCCCCACCTTCCATGCCCCCCTCCCGCCCCCGCCCCCATGGCCCCCTCCCTCCCTCCCCTCCTCCATAGTTTAATTTGTTTAATTAGTGGTGAATTATGTGTTGAATTTTTGCTTAATGTGTTGAATTAGGGAAGTTAATTGGTGATTAGTTGATTAGAGGATTGAATTGTGTAATTTGTTGGTTAAATTGGTGATTAGTTGATTGAATTGTGTAATTCGTAGATTAAATTGTTGATTAGTGGAAGAATTGTTCTATTAAACTGGTAGTGCTTAGTTCTATGTTAATCATGCTTAGCTAGGTTTAGATTTAATTATGTTTATGTTTATTTATGCCTATGTTCAATTTATTGTTAATTGAGATTAAGTTTGCTAAGTTAGGTTTAGGTCAAGGCTTATGTCTATGTTTATAATAAAATTGTTTATGTTTAAGTTTATGTTCGAAATTTGTTAAGTTTAATTGAATTGCTTTGTTTTTAGATTATGTTTATAATTTTTAATTTGATTGCTTGAGTGTTACTATATGTACAAAAATGGTATTTGGGATAGGGGGTGTAGTGTTAGATAGGCGGACGGGTGGTTGTTCGGATTCGGGTTTGTTGTCTCATCATAAGCAGGATAAATCCTGCATACATTAACAATAACTTCTTTAGCTTTAAACTGCAGAGTCAAACATGGGTGAAGACCGCAGTTGGATGTATAATGGCTGGAAGAGCAGAACAGGTGGTCACTCGGATGAGTGGTATATCAAGTTAGATAAATTTTTAGATCGAGCATTTTCATTGTCAACCGATAATATGATGTGGTGCCCATGTACAAAATGCCGGAACACCAAGTTTTTGAGAAGATTGGATCTTTCGTTTCACTTATGTCGAAACAGTTTCACTCCACATTATGATGTGTAGACCTTCCACGACGAGACTAAATCTCAAGTCATAGCAGAAGTGGATGAAGATGATGATATAACAGAGGTTGATAGGATGGATGAGATGCTAGAAGCTCTGGAAGCAAAGGATCCTCTTACAAATGAGGCACATGAGTTCTTCGAGGAGCTGAAGAAATTACAAGAGCCGTTGCATGAACATACGATTGTGACTGTAATTGTTTTCTTGACCAGATTTATGGCAATTAAGTCTAAGTACTTTTTTCCATCAACTGCTACAATGATCTCATGGAATTTATCTGCAATATCCTTCCACAACCTCACAAAGCACCCAAAGATATGTATCAGTTAAAGATCAAGATATCTGGCCTCGGTATGAACAATGAGAAAATCAGTGTGTGACCAGATATCTGGTCACAAAGCTTGCTATTCTGGAAAGAGCACGCCAATGATAACATGTGCTTGAAATGTGGTAAACCAAGGTATGTCAAAGTTGTTAATGATGATGGCGATAATGCGATGATAGAGACGCACATAAGAAACTTCGTTACTTGCCTGTGACACCTCGGTTGAAGCGGTTGTTTCTTTCAAAAAGAACCGCAAGACACGTGAGATGACACAAAGAAGGTAAACATGAGAACAAGGAATTCTTGACGCATCCGTCCGAAGGTGATGCATGGAAGGAGCCAGACCATTTTGATCCAGATTTTTCTCGTGATGCGAGAAATGTTTGCATCATATTAGCGACAAACGAATTCTCACCGTTCAGTACAAGCGCCACACCATACTCCTGTTGACCCGTATTTGTCATTCCGTACAACCTGCCACCGACTCTTTGTACGAAGAACGAGTTCATGTTTCTCAGACTCATTGTACCTGGACCTGATCATCCCGGGTCACATCTCAACGTGATGTTGAAACCGCTGATCAAAGAATTGGAAGTCTTGTGGACAGGAGTCGAAGCGTACGATAGTTACAAGAAGCAGAAATTCAACCTTCGAGCTGCTTATTTGTGGTCTGTCCATGATTTGCTGGTATATGACATGTTTTCTGGATGGAACACTCACGATCGTCGGATGTGTCCGATATTTTCTTCATACACGGATTGCTTTCGACTAACTCATGGAGGCTGTCAAAGCATATGAACGACACTTCCCTTGGTACTACTAAATGTAGCCCGCGGAGGTTCTTGTATCGGTTTGGGCACGCGGAGATCTTAAACAATATGATGACACAGAGGATTTACATGGTTCGATCCACCTGAGCGTAATACCCTACTCCACGGGGTGTGTGTTGTTGTATTGAGGATTCCAGTAGTGCTAGTAAGCGTATGAGTTTAGATGTCTCTATACCGTATGGCGCATTCCTTTTATAGTCTAAGGACCGACCGTTACAACATTTGCCTGTCCTGACATGTGGCCCTGGCATATTAAATAGCCTAATACACGGTCTACGAGTATTAAGAGTGATTAACAGTGTGATAACGTGCCTTAATGGCAGCGTTGCCCCTATTAACAGCCCACTGATCGTGTGTCACTAATATAGCATTAATGACACATAATCAGACCTTGTAACTACCGCTTTAACTGTCCCTGGAATGTCCGTGCTGTTGGAGATCTACCAATATTCCTGTTGGTGTAAGGTCCGGTGGATCCACACGTGGCAGCTGCAGAGCTTCCTTTCGCGGTGAGATGGGTCCGGAGCTGTTATACACATGGCGGCACCGAAGCTTCCCTCAACGGGGGGTTAGATCCAGGGTCATTATACATGTGTCAACAGCGGAGCTTTCCTATGTTGGGAGTTCAGCTCCGGTCTTACATTACACGTGGCACTCCCAGGGCTACCCTTATGAGGGAGGTGAGTCTAGTGTCGTGTGACACGTGGGGCCTGAGGAAGCCTTCAACCCTGACTGGTGGAACTCTCCTGCACTTCTTGCGGTATCATGGGGTACCCGATATGCAGGGTACCGACAGTGGCCCTCGGGCCCACCTCGGGGAGAAACCATTAGGTTTAAGTTATTCTATCGGAGGTGGGGCCATCCTCAATTCTCGCGTCGCGACTTCAAATGTCTTCTGACGTGAAGTTGGGGCAATGATCTGGGTTTAAACCATCATCACGTGACTTGTCTTGAATGCGGCAGACGAGATCTTTGAGTGCGGATCTCACGCAATTGAAGGTCATTGGTTCCCAATACGAAACCCGTATCGGTTCCGAGCGCCTGTAACACCCTCATTTTCTTGCATCATGCCCTACATACATTCATTTACATATTTAACATCAATCCAAATAAAGAGGAATAAGTTTAAAATTGATTTGGAACAAAACCGCACTTAAAATGCTGAAAAGTGCGGACTAGTCCGATTTTGGTGAGGACTAGTCCGATTTCTCTCTGACCTCGATCTGACTTGTCCGTTTTTGCTGCGGACTAGTCCAATTTTGCCTCTGGACACTTTCGGACCTGTCCGATTTTATGCGGACTAGTCCGATGTTCCAAGAATCCTTGAAAATTTGCTAATTCCCTGGACTTGTCCGATGTTCCAGCGGACTTGTCCATTTTCCTCTCTAACTAAAGTCGGACTTGTCCGATTTTTGACTAGACTTGTCCGATTTCTTTCTGACTAACTTCAGACTAGTCCGGTCCTTTTCGGACTTGTCTAATATTTCGTGACTCCGAATTAATCCTTTGTTTTATGACTTGTTTCTTGGGTTTCACGTTAAGTGGTCCTAGGGACGTCGTGCCTAACTCTTTTAGAGCCCATGTGGGACTCTAATCCTGCCTCTACTCATCTCAAACTCGAAATCTATCTAACCCTAGCCTCCACCTCTATATAAAAAACCCCACCCCTTGGCTTGACCTCTATTTGCCAATTTTCCACCCCACCCAAACCCTACTTTGTGGAGAGCCACCATCAAGGAGGGAGGAGGAGATCCCAAGCAAGTAGAGGAAGAGGAGGAAACGGAAGAGGATCAAGATCTCCACCAAGCTTTCGTTCTTCATCACCAATTCATCATCGAGTTCATCATCAACCATAGATCATCAAGATCCAAATGTTGTCTCCAAGATCTTTGATTCATTGGAGTCCAAAACACCTGGTACACCTTCTATTTTCTTTTCATTACGTGAATTCGACCCCTAATCTCCAAATCCACGTCGATGTAGAAAACCCTAGTTCGCCAATTCTGCGAAGTGCGGACTTGTCTGGTTCCTAGTGGACTAGTCCGATTTTCCTTGTTAAATTGTGTTGAATTAATTCTAAAATTAGATCTAATCACCTCCAAACCTGTATAAACTTGTTAAAAAATTAGAACTAGATAGTGATCATTAAAAGCAACTCATTAACAAGTTCTACCTTGCATTTGCATCAATCATGCATGTCATGTCATATTGAGTAATATTTGTGCACTCTTTGATTGTATTTCTTGTTTGTATGTTTATTGTGCGGATTAGACAGATTTGCACTAGAGAGTGCTGCGCAGGATCTCCAACACCAAGAGTTTGAAGGCTTTGACTTGAATCATTCCCAAGAGCAAGACAAGTGTCCTTAAAGCATATTGATCCTGTTTTAAAATAAATGTTTTGTTTGCAAAACTGCATGCTTGTGTCAATTTGATGGGAATCCTATGATAGGAAGTTTACTAGCTTTGTTTAACCACCCTTGTCACCTGGAATATATGGTAGAGAGTCGGGACGGGATTTTTACCTTTTTGCTTTGCTTAATTAATTGGGGTGGAAGAACAACTACACTACTTAATTTAATTATGCATTAATGAGAATGTGGTTGACATGAACTGGTTAAATCTGATATGGTAATGGGTGATCTAAGCAAGCCTGATATGTGGATGGGTTGGATGCATGGTGGTTTACTTGCTTTAGATCTAAGGACTGGTTCGTGGAGCGACCATCCAGGATTTACAGTGCCACCACGAGGCCAAGTATGCGTGCAGCATAGCTGATTAATTTGGGCTTTGCCAGTGCTATTTGGATCATTAAGGATGCTTGGGGAAGGGGTAGTCGGATTGGGTTTGTTGATGATTGGTGGGACTACCCTAGGATCCGAATGGCTCAAGAGGGGGCCCTTGGTTGAAGATGTGCTCAGTTGGAGACATCGCCACCGGTGAAACCTCAGTGGGGTCTAAATAGGCTAGTAATCCCTTTGTGAAGGCTATTTTGTGATCTCTTGGCCACACACCTACGGAAGTGTGAGACAGCATAATTGAGATTCTATAGTCATCGAAGGGTGATGAAATCACAAATACGTGGGTAAAGTGGTTCAACCTCTGCAGAGTGTGTCTAAAAAACTATCATGATAGCCGTGCTCCCGGTTATGAGCAACCTGGACCCTCACATGATTAGAGGAAAAAAATGGGATTTCAGATGGTTATGGTTGGTATTATGGTTATGAATTGAATTCTTGTATTGAATATGGATATTGGTATATGATGATGGATATGGAATAAGGACTGGAATTATGATAACTACATGGCTTATGATGGGTTTATTTCATATACAAGTACTATATTGCTTTTCAAATGTTTTAATGTACATTTCAGCACTCAACCATTATTATATTCGTCAATTGAATCAGCCACATGTCATACTTTCCACACTTGCTGAGTACGACATGTACTCACTCTTGCAATCCTCCCCAACAGTTGCAGGTCAGGATTGGAAGTTTAATGGCGATAATGCGGAGTTCTAGGTCGTGTCTACCGTCAGCTTGCCTGTGGTGTTGCATGGAGCTGCACTATACCTTTTGCTTAGCTGCATAGTTGCATAATTAGTTTATTTCGGCTGCATTAGTTGAACTTGTCTTTAATATTCATTAGAATTTATATTCGAGGATAATATGGTTTGTGTAATAAAGTTTTGTTAATTTTCTGTATACTCTTTGTGAATGCACTCGTGTATGTGTGTTGAACATCCTGGGCACACATGTGCGATCGCTTGGATCATTTTTGGAACTGGGTGTCACAACGCCTTGTTAGGCTGACGCCTTTGGGTTTCCCGCCCTCATCATGACAACGATTCGCCTGGGGTAATAACCTCGATCTCTTCGTCAGGGGTGGCCCTAGGCCCACTTGTCTTTGACGGGGTAGATTTTTTGAAATGTGACCCTGCTCTCGTTGCGGTTTCCATCCAAGCGTCACAGAGGCTTACTTAAGAAGGAAAGTACACGGTTTGAGGACTTTTTACGCTTTCGATCAAACTCACGCTTAGAGCCTCCCAAACTTCGCCTAGCTTTCCTTTCCATTGCTCCACTTTGCCGCGATGGAGTTAGGTCTTCCCAAAAGCCGCATCAAGAGCGAGGATGATCTGATGAAGGTTCAGACCTATATGGGGTGGTCCAACGACTCCTTCAACCATCCGATTCGCATCGGCAAGCTCCCCTTCAAGAAAGAGCACCGTAGCGACATGGTGTACTTCTCGGCATACGCCATGGTGGGACTGATCCCACCTTTCTCGAGCTTCATCTTGATGCTGCTGGACTTCTACGGCCTCCAACTGCATCACCTTGGCCCACACTCCCTCCGGCTCATATAAACTTTCTTTCACTTCTGTGAGATGTGGGTGGGCGTGCCTCCTTGAGTCGAGTTGTTCTGGACTTTCTTCACAGTCCACACCACCGGCAAGGGGACTGAGCTGCTTGGCTTCTACTACTTCGTGAAGCACAAGAACGGCCTCTTCAAGTACTTGAAGTCGTCCCCCTCCGGCAAGTGGGATGACTGGAAGAAGGATTGGGTCATCATTGCAGTGGAGGAGCATGACAGGTTGGAGTTGCCCCAAGGACTCCCCAACATTGACACCGATGCCTGAAATGTAGTTTCGAAGCCGTTGGATGCATTTAACCCTATCCTGACCAGGATCAAAGAATGTGTGGAGGGTGGAGTGACCCCCCAAATGGTCTTTGGAAACTTCTTGGTGAATAAGTGGGCTCCGCTGAGGAGGAGAGAGAGGCCCACCTGGGCTTTCAACCGTGTGATGGATACCGACCGGATTGAAACCGATCTGGATTCCAACTTAGATGACGAAGCCCTGAGGCTTCATCTCAAGCAATTTCAGCACGGGTTGATCACCGATGACACATTGACTCCGCCGTCTGCTTTACTTTCTCTGAACATGATTCTAGAGATTAGCAGAGAGCTCCGGAGGAAGATGCCAGCGCTAGATGACCTCGGCGAGGTGGAAAAGCGTCGGACCTCCAGGGTTCTAATCCCCAGAGCTTCGGAAGAGGTGAACACCCCTACTTCGAGCCATAGGGTTGAAGACATTGACAAGGGCAAGGGCAAGGAGCCAGCCGAATCTTCCAGCCGAAAGAGAAAACTGAAGCACGCTGATGGGAGGTCCGTCACGTCTGCTCCATCTACAATTGCTCCTTATCCCTGGCGAGGGAGATCTTTTGTGGCGACACCACCTCCGGTGCAGTTGTCCTCGAGAGGCACCAGCTCCTTACAATCGACTCCGGTTTCAGAGCCAACTACGGGCTCCAGGTCCAGTAGTCCCTCCCAGCCAAGGAAGACCTCGGCTGGGGCAACACCAACGATGACGGCAGGCTTTGGGCGACATTCCGGAGCTCCCTTCATGCCAACCACGGCGATTTCCAGCTCTGAGCCTCTGGCGAAGAGGTTCCGCGCCGATTGGAGTGGTAGCTTCCCAAGGTAAGCTTTGGTTTTCACCTTGATTTGCCACTCTTATTTTTGTCATGTTTTGAATCTTCCCATTTTTTGACCGCAGGGCATCAAAGTCGGGGTCTAAAGCTCCAGCCTCTATCGCAACGACCGAAATAGTGCGGACGGAAACTCCAGCTTCAACCCCTTTGCCTCCCCAAGTGGTGGCTGATGTCACGGCAACTCCGGTGCCAGCTGTCGTGGATCTGGATTCAGAGTCATCGCCAGAGACTCCTGTGGTAGCGCTATACCACGGGGGAGACATGCGTGAAGACGCTCCAGTAGCGGCGTCACCAGCGACTAAAGCTCCAGCACAGGATGCAAAGGTGGTGGAAGCTGTGGCAACAAGGCTGAAGGTAATTGAGGCTCTAGTCGCTGTGCCAGAAGTTGCTGCTAAGTCGGTTGACAAACCAGTGGTGACAAAACCTCCGACCCTTGAGCCATAAGTTGTTGATGCCCCGACAACCGAGTCAGTGGTACTTGAAGTTTCAGCCCTTGAGCCGGAAGTTGTTGAAGCTCCGACAGTTGAGCCGGAGGTAGCCGATGTACCGCCACCTGAGCCGGTGATGGAAATGGCTTCAGGTGAAGCTCCAACAACCACCCCGAAGGTAACTGCTCCGGAGGTGCCCATGCCCGAGGCAGAACACCATGAAGAGTCGAAGGCAGGCTCTTCACCAGCGGAGCCAGCAATTGAAGTTCCCGTATTAGGACCTTCGGCGTCGGCTCTGAAGGTAGAAGTTCCCCCAGCGGGTTCTTCTTCTGCTGCTGTCGAAGAGCTCCCGGAGGGCGACCCTAGTGCCGTGGAAACTCAGGGAACCATGCTTGTGGCGTGGGACCCTATTTTTGTTCTTGAAGACCCCTTGGAGCCAGCGGAGGTGACCCCAGCAGGTCCGGAGCCTATCCCCTTGGCATTGTCCATAGACAATGCTTGCTCGAGCCTCTGACAAGTTCAACTCGCCTTCGATCATGAGAGCATAGTTCTTGAAGAGGAGCGCCACACCTTGAGGTGGTGGCGCAACAGACTCCATTTTGAGACCGAACTTTCTCAGATGGGGCTTGCTAATCAGAAGGAGTGGGTGAAGAAGGAAACGGCCCGGATGGAGTACTCGGGCAAACTGCTGGAAGAGAAGGAAGCCACCATCAGGGCGCTCGACACTAATTCTCGGGAGATCCTCGAGCAAGCCAAGGAAAGGAGTGATGCTGCTGATGAGCATCACGAAAACCTCAAGGAATTAAACGAGGTCCTCCTAAAGCGTCAAGCAGACCTTGATGCGAGAGAAGAGAAGCTCCTAGAACAGCAGGAGGATGTTTTGAAAAGGGAAGAAGAGCTCGGTCAGAAGCTGGCTCTGACTGAGCAAAATTTGGCAGATTGCTCTAAGAAGTTTGATCTTTGGAGTAAGGAAGAGGAGGAAAAGTACTAGAAACTGGGGCAGGAGCTCTCAAAAAGAGAAGCTGATGTTGCCACCAGAGAAGGGAAAGTAAGCGCCCGGGAGAAGGACCTGGCGGAACAGCATCCACCTGTGGGAGACAAAGCTAATCGAACGTGAAAAGCAAGTCACTGAGAATATGCAGCAACATGCTAATGCGGTTGAGCGCCTCACTCAGGAGAGTTCGGAGCTAGCGGCCACCCGGAGGTCACTAGAGGAGCTACGGAGCTCGAGGGTAACTGAATCCCCGATGGTATGGGATTTTCTAGGACATGTGGACAGGGTCCTTGTGCCTCTTGGCTTCAGTCCAGTACGCCCGGATGACCCAGCGCAGGAGCTGGACCAGACACTAGTGGCACTTGGCTCTGCTGGCAGCAAACTCGATGCAATGGGTAATGTCATTGCTGATCAGCTGGAGATAGAGGGGAGATCTCTGGCCAAAAACGTCGCCGAGTATGTCTTGGCGTGTTATAGAAGTCGAGACCCCCCAATTTTCTCTCGATCCAGTCTTTGAAGGACTCATTGCCAAAGAGGAGGATGCCGCCAAAGCTAGTGTCCAAGAGGCTGCTTAGAAGGTTGCTTCGTTTTTCCACAGGACTTAGATCCTCCAGTAGCTAGGACCTTTTCCTTTTGTCTTTTGCTCTAATCCTGATTTTGTAATCCAATACTTTGAATGAATGAATGAAATCCAATGTTTCTGCCATGAATTTCACTTTGTCTCCAATATACTGTGCTTTGTCTTGTTGGCCCCCTGGTATATGTGCACAATTCGATTGTGAACATGTACCAGAAGGTTTTGACAGTATGTTGATGACTTAAACGCTTCGAACTTATAAATCTTAGGTCCAAAGTTTATTTCCGAATTCTCCAGGGGGTTTTTGTAACATCAGCGGTGGACCCCCCTGGGGTTGTCGGTGCTTGATAGGTACGACGACACCCACTATAACCGTGTAGAACGTCGACGGCGGGCCCCTTGGGGTTATCGGAGCTTGGTAGGTCCGATGACACCTACTATCAATGTGTAGAACGTCGACGACGAGCCCCCTTGGAGGTTGTTGGAGCTTCATAGCTCCGACATCGTCCACCATCACTGTGTTTTTCCTGTACGTCAAGACAAGAAAAACAATATAACTCTTCCTTTTGTCTATAAATTGTTTGTGACTTAATGTTCTTATTTGAGGTTTAGATCCGAAGAAATTCTATATGCTAACAAGCACATTGATGTAATCTTTCCAGATCCATATGCTTTTGTGGTACTCACCCTACTGAGGTCTGTCGGGGTGTAGGTAGAGTGGCGTACCTTGGGTGCAGGATCAGGCTAAGTCGATAGCACACTCCAGACCTATGTTGGCTTGGCATTCAGGCAAGTAGACTATGTAGCAATGTTAAGACCCAAGAGATTATCAATATAACTTGTGACGCATATGAACAACTTGGACCAAAACTTAAAAAGAATTGCACAACTTCATTATAGACAAGAAGGATAAAAATAAGAATTCAAAATACTAAGCCTTGTACAAAAAAATGCACGTGGAGTCTGTTTTCACACAACAATGTCTTTCATTATAGATACGGATTACAGGGGAGACAAGGACACACTTTGGGTACAGGACCATGCTAAGTGCATTATGCATCTTGTACTAGCCCATGGTAGGTAGTTACACTTTTAGTGCTGTTACTGTATCAAGTGTTACTTGAACTTCGCGGACCCTCCCGGAGGGGTCCAGATGTTCTCCCGGAGGACCTACCCGATTCTGTATATTGACTCTATAACATACATTGTGTGTAATTACAGACTCACCTTCGTGATTCTACGTGTAAAACTTGTGGAAGTGCTCGATGTTCCAAGGATTAGGAAGCGGAGTCCCATCCTCAGTTGCCAAGCGAACGCATCTGGGATGGGATACTTTGATCACTCGAAAGGGACCTTCCCAGCTAGGGGAAAGTTTATTAATTCCTTCGTGAGTTAGTATTTTACGCAACACCAGATGGCCTTCCTCGAGCTGTCAGTTGCGCACATGCCTTTGTTGATAGCGCCGGAGTGCTTGGCAATAGCGTGCATTCTGAATAGCTGCTTGGCACCTCACCTCGTCGACGAGGTCAAGGTCTTCACGCCGGATATGGTCCTGTGCGGCTTCGTCGAAGGTTTGGACCCAGAGTAACCCCATGGTGACCTCCGGAGGAAGGACTGCTTCAGCTCCGTACTCCAAGAAGAAGAGTGTCTCTCTAGTCGACCGGTTAGGTGTAGTCCTGCTTGCCCACAGTGCGAACGGAAGCTCTTCGATCCACTTGGCTCCATGCTTTTTTAATCGTTCATATGTACATATCTTGAGTACTTTTAGGATTTCTGCATTTGCTCTCTCGGCTTGACCATTGCTTGCAGGGTGAGCTACTGATGCGTAGCTGACTTGAATGCCGAGGTCTTTGCAATATTCTGAGAATGCAACACTTGTAAATTGGGTTACATTGTCAGTTATGACTTTGTTCGGAACTCCAAATCTGTATATTATGGACTTCAGGAACTTGATTGCTGATTGCTTGTTGATTGTCACAACCGGGTAGCTTCCGGCCACTTGGTGAACTTGTCGATGGCAACGTACAGGAACCTATAACCTCTGAAGACTTTTGGGAATGGTCCTAAGATGTCCATACCCCACACAGTGACAGGCCATGTAGGAGGAATCATTTCAAGTGATTGAGCTGGTGTGTGAATTTGTTTTGTGTGGAACTAGCACGCTTCACATTTTTTCACCAACTCCACTGCATCCTGGAGTGCTGTAGGCCAATAGAAGCCATGCCGAAAGGCTTTACCGACCAACGTGAAGAAAGATGCATGGTTCCCACACTCACCTCCATGGATCTCCGTGGGGAGATTGCTGCCTTCTTCCCTTGCAATGCACCACATTAGAATGTCGTTGGCACCGTGTCGGTAGAGATCCCCTTCTACCAGCGTGTATCTTTAAGCCAATCTGATGGTCCGATCAGCGGATACACTGTCTTCAGGAAGGATGTTGTCTTTCAAGTAGCTTCGGATCTATGAGATCCATGCATCCGAGCTAACTTGAGCTTCTGAGTATCGCGTGCTGGGTTGCTCGGAGCTTCCGATATCACTTACGACCCTTGGTGGACGCCATGGTAACAGGGCCACCGAGACCACCAGCTTGGAGGTGCTAGTCTCGCCCCCTTTGCTCAGTTCGGCAGACTAAGCTGTTGGTCAGGATAACCTTCGGACGAAGATTTTGTCGAGAGTTGGAGCTCCGGTTGAAGCCTTCGTCGAGAGTTCATCGGATTCAGTGTTATGAAGATGCCGAACATGGTGGAGATCTAGGACTTCAAAGTCTTTCTGAAGCCTCTGTACTTCAAGGAGGTAAACGGCTAACTGGGGGTTGTTGCAGCATCATTCACCTTTGACTTGTTTTATGATGAGCTGCGAATCACCCATCACCAACAGTTGTTTGACACTGTAGGATAGTGCCACCTTGAGTCCGTAGATGAGAGCTTCATACTCCGCCAAGTTGTTGGTTGCCTTGAAGTCAAGGTGAACCATGTATTTGACCTTCTCCCCGGTCGGAGCGAGGAGAAGGATTCTAGCTCCGACCCCCTGCTTCTACACAGAACCATCGAAGTAGAGAGTCCAGTGAGGTTCGGTGAAGACCAGGACCTTGGGTTCTGGCTTCTGCTCACTGAGGCCCCCAGGATTTGATGGAGATGGAGTCCATTCCACCACAAAGTCAGCCGAAGCCTGACTCTTGATTGTTTGCTGTGGCAGAAATTCGAGATCGAACTTGACCAACTCCGCTGCCCACTTTGCAATACTCCCAGTAGAATTGGGGTTATGTAATATTGCTCGAAGTGGATAAGAAGTTACCACTAATATCTTGTTGGCTTGGAAGTAGTGACGAAGCTTCCTTGAGGTGATGAGAACTGCATAAAGCAGCTTATGCACCTCTATGTAGCGTGTCTTGGACGCTTGGAGTACTTCACGGATGAAGTACACTGGGCGTTGGACTGTTCGGACTCTTCGGGAGGAGCTCGAAGTTTCCTCTCCATCGACCTGGACCGTCCCAGAGGGGTCTGGACCTTCTTGTTGAGCTTCCTGGACCCTGCCAGAGGGGTCCGAAACTTCTTCGTGTTCAACCCGAACCCTCCCTGATGGATCCGGATCTTCATGAACAGCTGTTAAAACTCCCTCAATTGAGAGAGGTTGATCTTCTAGCACTCTGTCTTGGAGATCCGTGTCTGGGGCCTGGGACCCAGACTCGCCTTCAGGTAGCTCCGGACCCTCCGAGAGGGGTCTGGGCTCCTGAACGGGATGTGGCTCCGGTCTTTCCACGACCAGAACCATGCTTACAACTTCTGAAGTTGCAGAAATGTAAAGCAGTAAAGGCTCACCAGGGTTCGGAGCTACCAAGATTGGTAGGGTGGTGAGCAGCTGCTTCAGCTCTTGAAATGCCTTTTCTGCTTCTTCAGACCAATGGAACAGTCCGGACTTCCTCAAGAGTTTGAAGAAGGGTAGCACCCGCTCTGCCAGTCTTGAGATGAACCGGCTGAGCGTAGCTAGACATCCAGTTAACTTCTGGACGTCCTAGATGCGGGCTGGAGGTTGCATGTCTTCTATAGCCTTGATCTTCATCGGGTTTGCTTCTATTCCTTAGTGAGTCACCATGAAACCAAGCAGTTTCCCAGAGCTATCCCTGAAGACACACTTGTCCGGGTTCAGTTTGGTGCTCGTGATGTGCAACTTGTCGAAGACGGCTTGTAAATTGTCAAGGAGTGACTCCTTGTTCTTGATCTTCACAACGATGTCATCGACGTACACCTCCACTAAATCTCTAATTAGCTCTCCAAATGTTTTGTATATAGCTCGCATAAAGGTTGAAGCAGCATTTTTGAGACCAAATGGCATGGAAGTATAACAATATAATCCATCTACTGTTATGAAGGCAGTATGCTCTTCATCTTCCTTAGAGATTTGGATCTGATGATATCCAGAATATGCATCTAAGAAACATGATAGCTCACACCCGAAGGTGGAGTCCACTATCTGATCTATCCTAGGTAGTGGAAATGGATCTTTTGGACATGCCTTATTTAAGGTGGTGTAGTCGATACACATCCGATACTTCCCGCCTGCCTTGGGTACAACGACTGGTTTTGCCAGCCATTTTGGATGAAAAACCTCCCGGATGAAACCAGCTTCGAGCAACTTTTTGATCTCCCGCCAGATGAATTTTTGCCGCTCGATGAATTGCTTCCGGGGCTTCTGGTGTACATGACGTGCATTAGGATAAATCTTCAGTTTGTGCTCAATCACCTCCCTAGGGATCCCAGGCATTTGTGACGGTTGCCAGGAAAACACGTCAACATTCGCACGGACAAAAGTGATGAGCGCGAGTTCCTATTTGTTGTTCAGACCTTCCGATATACGGGCGGTCTGAGTAGCATCAGAACCAATTTGGATGACTTTGATGGGAACGTCGGTGTCGTCGCTTGGTTGCACACGTGGTGCAGAGGTTGAGCCTCAATGACGAGTGCTCGGGGGTTGAGCAATGAGCTCTTTGCTGGAAGTTCCTTCTTGCGCCGTGGTGAGCGCATGGAGTTCCTCTAGTGCGGTGACTCCAGCAGTGCGGTCTCCACGGACCTAAAGGACGCCTGAAGGTGTCGGCATCTTCAACACCAGATAGCCATAGTGAGCTGCAGCCAAGAACCTGTACAAAACAGGCCTGCCTAGGATGGCGTTGAAGGGCAGACTGATGTGAGCGACATCAAAAACCAACTTCTCGGTCCTGCATTTCTCCCGTGTCCCGAAGGTCATCGGGAGAGTGATAGATCCGAGGGGGATGATGTCCCTCGGACCTACCCCAGAGAAAGGTTGTAAGTGCATCTAGGATATCCCTTGTGGTTTTTGGCTAATTGATGACAAACATATGAGACCCTAATGAAACTATTGAGATGATTGCAGGACAAACAAAGTGAAACAACTCGGTGCACACAAAAAGGTGAAAAATGGAGTGGTGTCTAAAGAGGGATACTTTGATGAAGCTTGGAAGAACAAATTAGATTTTAAATGTATATGGAGTGTATGAAAGACACACTCCAAGAGCTCACAACTTTGCGGAGGGATAAGGGCTTTAAGATTAACCTAACTTTCACAATGCACCAGACTAGTCTGATCATGGACCGGACTAGTGTGTTAAACTTTCTGGAGTCTCCCCTCTCAGGAGACCGGACTAGTCCGTGTGTCCACCGAACTAGTCCGTTGAACTTTCTGGAGTCTCTCATATCGGGAGACCGGACTAGTCTGTGTGTCCACCGGACTAGTCCGTTGAACTTTCTGGAGTCTTCCATCTCTGGAGACCGAACTAGTCCACGGACTAGTCCATTGAACTTTCTAGAGTCCACCTTCGCACAGCACCGGACTAGTCTGAGCTCGGACCGGACTAGTCCGCCAGACTTTCTGGACTTTGAGTTACACTGTGACCGGACAAGTCCGGACTTGCACTGGACTAGTCCGGTATTAGGGTTTTTTAACGGTAACTTTTTGGAAACCATATAAATAGAGAATCCACAGCCTTCCAAAGAAAATACACGTCGCATACTGCTAAAAACACAAACCCTAGTGCCGTCACTTTGTCCCAAGAGCCCAAAACACATCTCCCCACATATCTAAGGTGCAAAAAGAGTTAAATCATTTGAACACTTGGATTCGGGATTGGGAGATCATCGTTCCTTCATTGCAAGCTCTTGGGGTTTGATATTTCTACACTTATACTCTGCATTGTAATACTTTCAAGTGTGTTTGATCGCCTCTTTAGTTGTAATTCTCGTGGGAGCCCTCAACGTGTGAGGTTGCCCCACAAACTCGGTGATTACTCATGATAGTGGAATCAAGTCGGCCTTTGTGGTGACTTGAAGAGGGAATGGGTTGGAGACCCGGCTCTGTGTGAGCTTCCTCAACGAGGACGTAGATCTCGTGGTGAGGTCGAACCTCGGTAAAAATTCGCTTCTCTCTTGTGCCTCATTTACTTTACGTTTTGTTCACTAGATCACTTGATTGCTAAACAACCATTTAAGTTGCTCATAAGTCTTCACGTGCATTCATACACTAATCTTAAATCAAAGAATATGTTTTTATCATTTCTGCTGCTAAAAGATTCTAGTTTCTCAACAACACTTAGTCAATTCACATATTTCAGCACACCGAACTAGTCCGCCCACACAACCGGACTAGTCCGGTCAATTAAGTTTTTGATGACTCTATTAAGTGTGCAGGAAATTCAAAAGGCCTATTCACCCCCCTATAGGCCACGTTCAATTGGTATCAGAGCAAGGTTCTCCACCAACGAGACTCACATCTCGGAGAGATCAATAGCCTCTGAGAAGAACAACGATATCCCGAATATGAACATCAATGAGGAGGAACAAGAAGCAAAAGCCTTCAATGTGCTGAAAGAAAGCCCACATGATGATGAAGAAGTGAGACAACTAAAGGCACTCCTGAGAAAGAAACTGCTAGGACAAAAAGGATAAGAAGAAGAGAAGACGACGGGGAGTGGTCATCATGACTACTCCCGACATCCCTACAACTACAACCGTCTCAATTCAAGCAATCACTATCTCTCCATTCCTATGGGAAAGCCTCCACAGTTTGACAGAAGTGACTACACCATGTGGAAGTACAACATGAAGATGCATCTAATATCCCTAAATCCTAGTCTATGGCACATTGTTTGCACTGGCATAGATATCCCAGACACGAATGAGGAACTCACCCCAGAACAAGAACAAGAGATTCACAGAAACGCACAAGCCGTGCCGTGATCACATCATCACTAAGTAGAGAAGAATTCACCAAGATTGATGGTTTAGAAAGTGCAAAAGAAATCTAGGATACACTTAAGACAGCTCTCGAAGGAAATAGGTCGGTTCGTGAAGCTAAAATTGAGATGCTTGAAGGAGAGTTGGGGAGATTTGCTATTGAAGAAGGCGAATCACCTCAAGATATGTGCAACCGGATGAAGGCACTCATCAACAAAATTTGTGCCTATGGAAGTAAGAAATGGACGGATCATGAGGTGGTCAAAAGAATGACTAGAGCCTTCATGCCAAGAAATGTCACACTTTGCTCAATGATTAGAGAAAGTCCCGGATTTCACAAAATGACTCCGGATGAGTTATTGGGGAAAATCATAAATCATGAAATGATGGAGAAAGAGGCTCAATACGTCAAAGACTTAGCCGAACTCACCTCTTCCAAAAAGAAAGAAGTTGCTCTCAAAGCAACGTGCAGACCCAAACTCAAGGAAACTCGTGAAGACCAAGACGATGGGCATACAAGCGACAAGAGCACTGATCTTGATGATGAAGAAATGGTGCTATTTATCAAGAAGTTCAAACGCATGATGAAAAGAAGACACGTCAAAAATTTAAATGAAGGCAAAAGCAAGGATAAAGGAAAATCCAAGGCTCGACACGCTTGCTACAACTGCGGAGAGTATGGTCACTTCATGGTGGACTGCCCCTATGAAGAAAATAAAAAGAATAAGGAAACAAGACCTCAAGAAAAGAAAAATTTCAGAAAAAGAAGACAAGCCCATCAAGCTCATATTGGCAAGGAGTGGGACTCAAACGACGAGTCCTCCTCTGATGAAGAAGAAGAGATAGCCACTATCGCAGCCAAGAAACCTACTATGAAAGCCACACTCTTCCCAAACATGGGAGGACGATATATGAACAACCACACTTGCCTTATGGCTAAGGAAGGCAAGAAAAAGGTTTGACTCACTCCTCCTATGCTAAATTCCTCTATTGATGACTTTGATAGCTCTAGTGATAATGAAGAAATGTTTAGAGGACTAAGTAAAATTGCTTTAAAGAAAATGGAAATGTTGTCGAACGAAATCTTTGAAAAGGAGGAACTTCTTAACCGACAAGAAGATATGCTCATCTGTGAAAGGAATAGATATCAAGAAGTTGAAAAGCTTCTCGAGCTTGAAAGAGAGAGGAACGAGTCGCTTGAAGTTGAGCTAGCCTTGAGTAAGGAAACTTACTCAAAGCTAGAGGACTCACATATTGCAATCATGGAAGAACTTGTTAACTTGTCGAAAGTTAACAAGATCCTTGGGGTGCAAGTTGAGTCGCTCAAGCAAAGTGACTCCTCTTCCTCTAAGAGCTCCTCCTCCAAAGATATGAGTTCGACAACAATCGGAACTTGCACTTGCTCTAGTAAGAAGAATGTTATTTCTAATACTTCAACTTCTCATAATATGCATGCCTCTCCAAGCGGCATCTTTGATAAGGAGAAGATCAAATAAGCACGCAGTGCATATATGGTCACTAGACCTCCTAATGTCAAAGATGACCTTGGTTTTGACAGGAACAAACACATGTCTACTCCTAATCATGCTAAGAATAGAATTGTCTTTGTTAAGGACAAATCCCATGAATCTGATTTAAAAATATTGTTTCGTACATTTGATGCTTCCTATGTTCTTATGAAAGCCAAACATGGAAAAGTCATTGCTAAATATACACGGCCACACCACAAGAACTTGAAAACTTGTATGTGGGTGCCCAAGACTCTTGTGACTAACCTGAGAGGACCCAAGCAAGCTTGGGTACCTAAAACCAAAGAATAATTCTTTTTTTGCAGGCTTACTCCTCCAGTGGATCTAAATGGGTGCTATATAGTGGATGCACAAATCACATGACCGGAGAGAGAGGTATGTTTGTGGAGTACGAGTACAACAAGGATCCAAGTGAAGGCATATACTTCGGAGACAACAGCTAAGGAAAGGTCATTGGTAGCGGTAACATTGAAATATCCTCTCAACACACCTTATCTAATGTTTTACATGTAGATTTTCTAGATTATAACCTTTTGTCAATATCTCAACTATGCAACAAATGTTACAACTGTTTATTCACTAATGAGGGTGTGACCGTTTTTAGAAGAAGCAATGGCTCGATTGCATTCAAGGGAATGTTGAAGGGCAAGCTTTATCTTGTTGACTTCAACAAAGATAAAGCCGAACTCAAAACTTGCTTGGTTGCTAAGACCAACATGGGATGGATGTAGCATAGACGGATAGCCCATGTTGGGATGAGAAATATGCAGAAACTTCTAAAAGGTGGTCACATCCGTGGTCTTAAGGATGTGGTTTTTGAAAAAGACAGGCCGTGCATCGCTTGTCAAGCAGGAAAACAAGTCGGAGCACCACACCCCGCCAAGAATGTGATGACTACCGCAAGACCACTGGAACTCCTCCACATGGATCTCTTTGGTCCAATTTCGTACATCAGCATCGACGGTAACAAATACGGTTTAGTAATTGTTGACGATCTTTTAAGATTTACCTGGGTATTTTTCTTGTATGATAAATTTGAAACTCAGGGAATCCTCAATAAGTTTCTGAAAAGAGCTCAGAACAAATTCTCATAAACCATAAAGAACATCAGAAGTGACAACGGGACAGAATTCAAGAACATCCAAGTTGAAGAGTATCTCGATGAAGAAGGAATAAAGCATGAGTTCTCGGCACCCTACTCCCCTCAACAAAACGGAGTGGCCGAAAGGAAGAACAGAACATTGATCGAAATGGCAAGAACTATGTTGGATGAATACAAGACATCAGACCGATTTTGGGCAGAAGCGGTGAACACCGCTTGTCATGCCATGAATCGGCTGTACCTCCACCGACTACTAAAGAAAAATCCATATGAGCTCCTTACCGGTAAAAAGCCTAATGTTTCTTATTTCAAAGTATTTGGTTGTAAATGTTTTATGCTGAACAAGAAACCGAGGGCCTCAAAGTTCGCTTCAAAGTCTGATGAAGGGTTCTTGCTCGGTTATGAATCGAATGCCTACGCCTATCGTGTCTTCAACAAAGTGTCCGGTCTTGTTGAAGTAGCACGTGACGTAGTGTTCGATGAATCTAACGGCTCACAAGTGGAGCAAGTTGATAAGTGTGTGCTAGATAAAGAGGAAGCTCCATATGAAGCACTGAAGAAAATGGGACTTGGTTATATCTTACCACAAGAGCGAACTTTCGACTCAAATGCACAAGATGAACTTCAACACGGAGGCAATGATCAAGGGGGAGCTCTTTCACAAGATCAAGATGAGGAAAATCAAGAATATCAAGATAATCATGGGAGCAATGATCTAGGGGGAGACAATGAACATGAAGATAATGAAGAACAAGGAACTACACAAGTTCCACACCCAAGAGTACATCAGAGTGTGCAAAGAGACCATCCTGTCAATAATATCATTAGAGATATTGCTAAGGGAGTAACTACTAGATCTCAAGTTGCAAATTTCTGTGAATACTATTCTTTTGTGTCTTTTCTGGAACCATACAGGGTAGAAGAAGCCTTAAGGGATCCAGACTGGGTGATGGCGATGCAAGAGGAGTTGAACAACTTCAAAAGAAATGAAGTGTGGGAGCTGGTGGAGAGACCAAGGGCGAACATCGTCGGAACCAAATGGGTCTTTCGAAACAAGCAAGATGAGCATGGAGTAGTAACAAGAAATAAAGAGAGATTGGTGGCCAAGGGCTATTCTTAGGTCGAAGCGCTTTCTTAAATGGTCCAATCAAGGAGGAAGTTTATGTGGAGCAGCCACCAGGATTCGAAGACCAAGAGTATCCCGATCATGTCTACAAACTACGTAAGGCTCTCTATGGCCTCAAACAAGCTCCTCGAGCTTGGTACGATTGCCTTAGAGATTTTCTGACTCAAAATGGATTCAAAATTGGTAAAGCTGACTATACACTTTTCACAAAACATTGTGATGATCATCTATTCGTATGTTAAATTTATGTTGATGACATTATCTTTGGATCCACTAACAAATCTTTCTATGAAGAATTTAGCAAAATTATGATAGATAGGTTCGAGATGTCAATGTTGGGCGAATTGAAGTTCTTCTTGGGATTCCAAGTGAAACAACTAAGAGAAGGTACATTTATAAGCCAAACCAAATATACATAGGACATTCTCAAGAAATTCAACATGGACAAAGCCAAGCCCATAAAGACACCCATGGCCATTAATGGACATCTCAACCTCAATGAAGACGGTCCAAATGTGGACCAGAAGGTATATCGGTCCATGATCGGCTCCTTACTTTTATGTGCATCTAGGCCAGATATTATTCTTAGTGTTTGCTTGTGTGTAAGGTTTCAAGCCACACCTAAAGAGTGTCACTTAATTGCTATAAAAAGAATCCTAAGGTATCTTGTGCACACACCCAACTTGGGCCTTTGGTATCCCAAAGGGTCCAAGTTTAACTTGATAGGGTATTCTGACGCCGACTATGCACGATGCAAAGTCGATAGAAAAAGCACGTCAGGGACTTGTCAATTTTTTGGTAGGTCCCTAGTTTCTTGGTCATCTAAAAAGCAAAACTCCATTGCTCTTTCTACAGCGGAAGTAGAGTATGTTGCAGCCGGTAGTTGTTGCGCACAACTACTTTGGATGCGACAGACTCTTAGGGACTACGGCTACAATCTTAGCCATATCCCGCTTCTATGTGATAATGAAAGTGCTATAAAAATTGCACACAACCCTGTGGAGCACTCAAGAACTAAGCACATAGATATCCGTCGTCATTTTCTTAGAGATCATTCGTTAAAAGGTGACATTGCTATTTCACATGTTAGGACTAAAAAACAACTTGCAGATATTTTCACCAAACCATTAGATGAGAAAATGTTTTGTGAGATTAGAAATGAACTTAATATTCTTGACTCTCGAAATGTGGCTTGAAACGTTGCATACCTGATTGAAACTTCAAACATCACATTTTATTGTTAAAAACTGCTCCTCACCTCTTTTTCTTCTAAGAAAACTATTTTTAATGAAGAAATCTTGGAGTTTATGACCACTTTTCATTGTTGATTGCCTTCTGGTCATAAGTACCAAGATTATTTGCAAAACTTGTCCTTGGATCACTATTAATTATCTCAATATACTTAGGTTTTCCATGGGCACCGGACTAGTCAGGTTTTCCACCGGACTAGTCCGGACAGTCTCTCACTCTTAGGTTTTCCAGGGGCACCGGTCTAGTCCGTTCCCTGACCGGACTAGTCCGGTCGGCCGCGTATATAAGCAGCTGACCGGCCCAAATCAAAATTTCAAACCTCCCTCCACTTGCTCTCCCTCACCTCTCCTCTTCCCTCCTAAAACCTAACCCCCCGAAGAGACCTTCGAGTTGAGCCCTCAAAAATCAAGTTTTCTCCGTGGGGAATCCTCTCATCGACGAGTTGATCCTCCCCTCCGGACAGATTCAAGCTTCTTCAACTCGAATCTTCAAATCTCAGTAAAATTCACCCTAAAACCAAAATCTCAACTTTTCTCATTCTAGCTCGTTTCCTTTGATTCCAAGGTTGTACATTGGCTTCATAGATGTATTCCTACCACCTTCATGTCATTTTGTATCATTAGATAGAAGTTTTGGAATTCAAGGAAATCATTAGGGTTCTTGCCAGGCCGGACTAGCCCGACGCTCAGATACGGACAAGTCCGGTACGCCAGACAAGTCCGCACTCTGAAACCGGACAAGTCCGGTCTCTGACATCTGAATTCCTAATTTGACCTCAATCCTTGGCTCATTCTTATCTAATCCATGAACTCCTTATTAGGCACAATGTCTTCAAGCTCAGATGACATCTCTTTCCATGTTGATGAAGTAGTTGAACGTGAAAAAGAGAGGAGAGCCAAGGAGAGGCACATGAAGAAAAGACATGATGTCAATGTCCACTCTCCTCCCTTCGACGACAATCTGCCTAAGAAGAGGAAAGTGGTTGTCAAGAAGGCCCAAGGAAAAGCTGCCGAGAGCTCCTCAGGGCCGAAGAGGGCTCTAAATAAAGGGAAGGGGCTTGCTAGCGGTCCCATTGGCCCCCTGAAGATGAAAAACCCAAGTCACTGCAACAGGCAGCGTTCGAGTGAGGACTTCACCAGAAAAGGGGGTGAGCTTGCCGATAGCTTCAGGATGATTAATGTGTATAATCAACCTCGGCAATGCTCAAACCCAAAATTCTGGAGCAACTTCCATGCCGACTACTACAAGCATGTGTACATGAAGATGAAGAATCCCGTTGTGAAGAGTCAATGGGTGAACATTGGATACATGCAGTCAAAGAAGTATCCTGCCTTTCGTGAGGTGGTTGAGGCCCTGGAGAGGCACGGTCTGAAGGAACTGTTTTCCTTTGAGAATGACTGGAACAATGAGATCACCACCCAATTCTACTCTACGCTCTACTTTGCTCGGGGTGATGGAGACAATCTTACTTGGATGACTCATGGTTCCAAGTATAGTGTTACTTATGATGAGTTTGCAAGGATTCTTCACCTTGAACACACTCTAGATCATTATCTTGTCATCCACAATTTGCAACCCTTGGAGAAGGATGATCTCAAGTTCCTATATGACACAAGGATGCCCTATACTCCTACCAACATCAAATATTTGAAGCCCTTCTTTGTGGTCCTCAACAAAATCTTGAGGAAGACAATAGCGCCGAAAGATGGAGATGCGGGGACTATCCAAGGAACCCTAAGGACCCTAATGAAGGTCATTAGTGGAAGGAGACCATTCAATGTATTTGAGTATATCTACAACAACATTATGAACATCTCAGTCACTCCAAATAGGTCTTGCAGGTATGCCCCGTACATCATGTTCATGATTGAGAAAGTGACAGGACTTGAGTTTGTCTAGGATGTCTCTCATACGGGGTTGAAGCCACAAAAGCCCACCGAGTACACTCTTCCCTCAGCTCCTACTGCCCCTTCCTCCCCTGAAGCTGAGAGGAGGTCTAAACAATCATGGGATGTGAATGCCACAAGATCTGCAGTTGCACCTCCTGGCTCTGCACCTGTCCATGAACCCTCCAGTGGTGTCCTCAAAATGCTCACATCTATCTTTGCCTGCTGGCGCAAGATTGAAGTCAGGCAGAAGAAACATCAGCAATATGTCAATGCCAACATCAAGGCTATCTGTGACAAGCTGGAGATTGAGCCGGTTGGATCACCGCCCGCCTTCAAGGACTCCGAGAAAGATCCTGCTCCGGTGAATGATGATGGCGGTGAAGATGAAGATCGGACCGATACTGAAGAAGGGAGCGGCGATGAGTGATTCCCCTTGATTTTTCCCTTTTTGGTGCCTTGATGCCAAAGGGGGAGAGATTGAGACTAGTTTGAGACTATCTCTAGTAATAGTGCTTCTTATGCTTATGTGATCGAGGACATGTATTTTTTTAAAAAACCTTGTAATGCACTATTTCTTTTTGTATGTGTCATGCTTATTGTGCTCTAATGCTTAATTATATGCTCATTATTGTTTATCCTTATTTCATCACACTTTGTTGATCACACACCTGTTAGGCACCCCACCACAAGGTGTGTGCATATGTGAGAAGCTTTTTTGTGGATTTATCGTTATTCTCATATGTGCACACCTTATGAAAATCAAAATTTTACTCTCATTTGTGATATCTCAAATGGTTGTCATCAATCACCAAAAAGGGGAGATTGTAAGTGCATCTAGGATATCCCTTGTGGGTTTTGGCTAATTGATGACAAACATATGAGATCCTAATGAAACTATTGAGATGATTGCAGGACAAATAAAGTGAAACAGCTCGGTGCACACAAAAAGGTGAAAAATGGAGTGGTGTCCAAAGAGGGATACTTTGATGAAGCTTGGAAGAACAAATTAGATTTTAAATGTATAGGGAGTGTATGAAAGACACACTCCAAGAGCTCACAACTTTGCGCAGGGATATGGGCTTTAAAATTAACCTAACTTTCACAATGCACCGGACTAGTCTGCTCATGGACCGGACTAGTCCGTTACACTTTCTGGAGTCTCCCCTCTTAGGAGACTGGACTAGTCCGTGTGTCCACTGGACTAGTCCGTTGAACTTTCTGGAGTCTCTCATATCGGGAGACCGGACTAGTCTGTGTGTCCACTGGACTAGTCCGTTGAACTTTCTGGAGTCCACCTTCGCACAGCACCGGACTAGTCTGAGCTTGGACCGGACTAGTCCGCCAGACTTTCTGGACTTCGAGTTACACTGTGACTGGACAAGTCCGGACTTGCACCGGACTAGTCCGGTATTAGGGTTTTTCAACGGTAACTTTTTGGAAACCATATAAATAGGGAATCAACAGTCTTCCAAAGAAAATACACGTCGAATACTGCTGAAAACACAAACCTTGGGTTCTGGCTTCTGCTCTCTGGGGCCCCCAGTATTTGATGGAGATGGAGTCCATTCCGCCACAAAGTCAGCCAAAGCCTGACTCTTGATTGTTTGTCGTGGCAAAAATTCAAGATCAAACTCGGCCAACTCCGCTGCCCACTTTGCAATATTCCTAGTAGAATTGGGGTTATGTAATATTGCTCGCAGTGGATAAGAAGTTACCACTAATATCTTCTTGGCTTGGAAGTAGCGACGAAGCTTCCTTGAGGCGATGAGAACTGCGTAAAGCAGCTTATGCACCTCTATGTAGCGTGTCTTGGCATCGTGGAGTACTTCGCTGATGAAGTACACTGGGCGTTGGACTGTTCGGA
Source organism: Tuctoria greenei (assembly GCA_036927565.1). NCBI lineage: Eukaryota > Viridiplantae > Streptophyta > Magnoliopsida > Poales > Poaceae > Tuctoria > Tuctoria greenei. The sequence continues at coordinate 33,288,266 of JAYESD010000006.1, read as the reverse complement.
CTCTTCGGGAGGAGCACGGAGTTTCCTCTCCATCGACCTGGACTGTCCCAGAGGGGTCTGGACCTTCTTGTTGAGCTTCCTGGACCCTGCTAGAGGGGTCCGAAACTTCTTCGTGTTCAACCCGGACCCTCCCCGATGGATCCGGATCTTCTTGAACAGCTATTAAAACTCCCTCAGATGAGAGAGGTTGATCTTCTAGCACTCTGTCTTGAAGATCCGTGTCTGGGGGCTTGGACTCAGACTCGCCTTCAGGTAGCTCCGGACCCTCCCAGAGGGGTCTAGGCTCCTGAACGGGATGTGGCTCCGGTCTTTCCGCGACCAGAACCATGCTTACAAATTCTAAAGTTGCAGAAATGTAAAGCAGTAAAGGCTCACCAGGGTTTGGAGCTACCAAGATTGGTAGGGTGTTGAGGAGCTGCTTCAGCTCTTGAAATGCCTTTTCTGCTTCTTCAGACCAATGGAACAGTCCGGACTTCCTCAAGAGTTTGAAGAAGGGTAGCACCCGCTCTGCCAGTCTTGAAATGAACCAGCTGAGTGTAGCTAGACATCCAGTTAACTTCTGGACGTCCTTGATGCGGGCTGGAGGTCGCATGTCTTCTATAGCCTTGATCTTCATCGGGTTTGCTTCTATTCCTTAGTGAGTCACCATGAAACCAAGCAGTTTCCCGGAGCTATCCCCGAAGACACACTTGTCCGGGTTCAGCTTGGTGCACTTGATGCGCAGCTTGTCGAAGATGGCTTGTAAATTGTCAAGGAGTGACTCCTTGTTCTTGATCTTCACAACGATGTCATCGATGTACACCTCTACTAAATCTCTAATTAGCTCTCCAAATGTTTTGTATATAGCTCGCATAAATGTTGAAGTAGCATTTTTGAGACCAAAGGGCATGGAAGTATAACAATATAATCCATCTACTGTTATGAAGGCAGTATGCTCTTCATCTTCCTTAGAGATTTGGATCTGATGATATCCAGAATATGCATCTAAGAAACACGATAGCTCACACCCGAAGGTGGAGTCCACTATCTGATCTATCCTAGGTGGTGGAAATGGATCTTTTGGACATGCCTTATTTAAGGTGGTGTAGTCGATACACATCCGATGCTTCCCGCCTGCCTTGGGTACAACGACTAGTTTTGCCAGCCATTTTGGATGAAAAACCTCCCGGATGAAACCAGCTTCGAGCAACTTTTTGATCTCCTGCCAGATGTAGTTTTGCCGCTCGAGGAATTGCTTTCGGGGCTTCTGGTGTACAAGTCGTGCGTTAGGATAAATCTTCAGTTTGTGCTCAATCACCTCCCTAGGGATCCCTGACATTTGTGACGCTTGCGAGGCAAACACGTCAACATTCGCCCAGACAAAAGTGATGAGCACGATTTCCTATTTGTTGTTCAGACCTTCCGATATACGGGTGGTCTGAGCAGCATCAGAACCAATTTGGACGACTTTGATGGGAACGTCGGTGTCGTCGCTTGGTTGCACACGTGGTGTAGAGCTTGAGCCTCGATGACGAGTGCTCGGGGGTTGAGCAATGAGCTCTTTGCTGGAGGTTCCTTCTTGCACCGTGGCGAGCGCATGGAGTTCCTCTAGTGCGGTGACTCCAGCAGTGCGGTCTCCACGGACCCGAAGGACGCCTGAAGGTGTCGGCATCTTCAACACCAGATAGCCATAGTGAGCTGCGACCAAGAACCTGTACAAAGCAGGCCTGCCCAGGATGGCGTTGAAGGGCAGACTGATGTGAGCGACATCGAAAACCAACTTCTCAGTCCTGTATTTCTCCCGTGTCCCGAATGTCATCGGGAGAGTGATAGATCCGAGGGGGATGATCTCCCCCGGACCTACCCCAGAGAAAGGTTGTAAGTGCATCTAGGATATCCCTTGTGGGTTTTGGCTAATTGATGACAAACATATGAGATCCTAATGAAATTATTGAGATGATTGCAGGACAAACAAAGTGAAACAACTCGGTGCACACAAAAAGGTGAAAAATGGAGTGGTGTCCACAGAGGGATACTTTGATGAAGCTTGGAAGAACAGATTAGATTTTAAATGTATATGGAGTGTATGAAAGACACACTCCAAGAGCTCATAACTTTGCGCAGGGATAAGGGCTTTAAAATTAACCTAACTTTCACAATGCACCGGACTAGTCCGATCATGGATCGGACTAGTCCGTTACACTTTCTGGAGTCTCCCCTCTCAGGAGACCGGACTAGTCTGTGTGTCCACCGGACTAGTCCGTTGAACTTTCTGGAGTCTCTCATATCGGGAGACCGGACTAGTCCGTGTGTCCACCGGACTAGTCCGTTGAACTTTCTGGAGTCTTCCATCTCTGGAGACCGAACTAGTCCACGGACTAGTCCGTTGAACTTTCTAGAGTCTACCTTCGCGCAGCACCGGACTAGTCCGAGCTTGGACCGGACTAGTCCACCAGATTTTCTGGACTTTGAGTTACACTGTGACCGGACAAGTCCGAACTTGCACTGGACTAGTCCAGTATTAGGGTTTTTCAACGGTAACTTTTTGGAAACCATATAAATAGAGAATCCAAGGCCTTCCAAAGAAAATACACGTCGAATACTGCTGAAAACACAAACCCTAGTGCCGCTACTTCGTCCCAAGAGCCCAAAACACATCTCCCCACACATCTAAGGTGCAAAAAGAGTCAAATAATTTGAACACTTGGATTCGGGATTGGGAGATCGTCGTTCCTTCGTTGCGAGCTCTTGGGGTTTGATCTTTCTACACTTATACTCTGCATTGTAATACTTTCAAGTGTGTTTGATCGCCTCTTTAGTTGTAATTCTTGTGGGAGCCCTCAACGTGTGAGGTTGCCCCACAAACTCGATGATTACACGTGATAGTGGAATCAAGTTAGCCTTCATGGTGACTTGAAGAGGGAAAGGGTTGGAGACCCTGCTCTGTGTGAGCTTCCTCAACGAGGACGTAGATCTCGTGGTGATATCAAACCTTGGTAAAAATTTGCTTCTCTCTTGTGCCTCATTTACTTTATGTTTTGTTCACTAGATCACTTGATTGCTAAACAACCATTTAAGTTGCTCATAAGTCTTCACGTGCATTCATACACTAATCTTAAATCAAAGAATCTGTTGTTCTCATTTCCACTGCTAAAAGATCCTAGTTTCCCAAACAACACTTAATCAATTCACATATTTCAGCACACCGGACTAGTCCGCCCACACAACCGGACTAGTCCGGTCAATTAAGTTTTTGACGACTCTATTAAGTGTGCAAGAAATTCAAAAGGCATATTCACCCCCCTCTAGGCCACATTCAAAGGTCTCGAGGGACGAAGATCCGAGAGTTGTAGCTGGATTTTCATGAATGCTTCAAAGCTCAAGAGGTTGAGCACCGCGCCTCCGTCTACCAAAACGTGGTAGAGCTAAACATTGTTGATGGTCGAAGATACCATCAGAGGAAGTTGGCTAGCTTTGACCATGTTCCTGGGGCAGTCTGATGCATCAAAAGTGATGGTCGTATCCATCCACTTTCGATGTGGTTCCCCCTAGCAGCAGGATCTACAACGGCCATTTCCCGCCGCATTTTATTGAGGACGCGGCGAGAGGTGATGTCCTAGGAACCACCATTGTCGGTACCCTAAAAACCATACACCCCCTGAGGTTACAAAGATCTCAAGGGAAGGACGTCTATTCAAATTGAAGACCCTCGGAGGCCCACTTGTCAAACATAACCGGACCTGCTTCCCCAACATGGTTAACCCCTAGGTTGCCACGTGTACTGTCAGACCAGAGCTATTACCCGCAAGGGTGAAGCTCAGGGCTAGGTACTGAAACGGCACCTCCGGATTTAACCCCTGACCGAGAGAAGCTCCGGACCTGACACGTGCCAGGCCACCCCGGAGCTTCACGCTTCCCACAAGCAAGCTCCGAAGCTGCCACGTGTCCATACGTCAGAGCTGGCCGCTTCAAACCTCCGGGAGACATTGTAACGGCTCCGGATCTTCAAAGGACAGCCGCGGACTTCAAGACCCGATTAATTATCATTAATTCCACGTTAATGACACTTAATCGGACGATCTCAACACCTGTAACGGCACTGTCGGAGCCGTTACAGGGTTATTAACAACAATTAATCTCTTGTATCAATACTAGTAACCGCCAGGGCCACATGTCGGGCCAGGCTGACTTGTAACGGTTTGTCCTTGTACTATAAAAGGACAAACCGACGATACACGAGGGGATGGGACTCTCGAACGCTCTCAAGCACACAAACTAATACAACACAACACACCCGTGGAGTAGGGTATTACGCTCAGGCGGCCCGAACCACGTAAACCACTGTGTCTCTCTTGTCCAATCGTGATTCACCTTCTTGAGTCTCCGCGCGCCCACACCGAACTACAAACTCCTTCAACACTTTCGTAGTGTCAGGAGATCTGCCGACTCCAACAGTCGACAGTTGGCGCGCCAGGTAGGGGCGCCTGAGATTTTCAAGAATGGTGAATTCTGCGGCTGGATCATCCAACGGGCAACCTGCTGCTCAGGCTGACGGGGGCAATCCCTCCAACATGCAGCCACCAGCAGGAGCCTCAGCACCAGCAGGAGTCATACTTCCACCACCATCATCTTCTCCGGCAAGACGTGCCAGGCAACATGATGGTGCACTGGCGTCACATTCTGCGCCGGCAAGTCATGACAACCCAAAACACGCGCTCCATGCAGCGCGTGCTCTTCTCCAGCGACCACCACCTCCGGATGCATCTCAAGGTGCCATGGAGCAATGGAGGGCTGATGTTGAGCATTTGGTCGCAGCAGCGGCCGAACGCCTCAACAACCAGGGTCCACCTCCTTCAGGGCGGGCCCCGTCGCAGCGACGGACGTTGTCTGGAAGACTTGGTCCGCATGTCTCCAACAACCGAAGACGAGCTGCGTCACAGCAAGTGACGTCATTGCCCTCTGGGGCACGACGCACCCATACCGCATCTCGGCTTTCGACACATGACCTCCGGGCGGAGCTTGATCACCGATACCGCCAACAGGATGGCCGTGTCCATATCGAGCGAGCTCGAGAAAGACGAGATGCTCAAGACCTTTCTACTCTGGAAGGAGTAGGAGGAGGCTGTTCCGCCCTAGCCATGCACCTGCGCATGGTTAGATGGCCACAGAAGTTCCGGCCACACTTGCCGGAAAAATTCGACGGGACTGTCAACCCCGTAGAATTTCTGCAGATATACTCCACTGCAATCTTAGCAGCTGGGGGAAACGAGGCCGTAATGGCCAACTACTTTCCAGTGGCCTTAACTGGGACCGCCAGGTCCTGGTTTATGAGCCTTCCACCCAACTCTATCGACAGTTGGGAGGAGCTGTGCCGTCAGTTCACTGCCAATTTCGGGAGTTCATACACCCGATCGGGCACTGAACTAGACCTTTTTGCGGTCGTGCAAAAAGGAGGAGAATCTTTGCGGTCATTCATCCAGAGGTTCTCTCAGGTACGCAACACAATCCCTTCTATCTCAAGCGCTTCTGTCATTGTGGCATTTAGACAGGGTGTGCGAGACAAGAAGATGTTGGAGAAGCTGGCGATCAAAGAGATCACCAGCGTCACGGAGCTCTTCAGCTTGGCAGACAAATGTGCCAGAGCTGCGGAGGGCCGTGAAATGCACTCCAAACCAGCCTTGGAGGATCATAAAAAATCCTCCAAAGAAGAAGCCGCTACCTCCGGGAGTGGCAAGAAGAAAAAGAAGACCAACGGCAAGAAGAAGCCGTCGGCCGGCACATCCAACGTTGCAGCCACTGCAACTCCTGGTGGCCGGGGGCCACGCCCCGAGAAGCGACCTCGACCGTCTTCTGAAGACGGCGGCAAATCCAAGATGTGGTGCCCCATTCACAAAACGGGCAGCCACAGACTGGAGGACTGTCGGGAGGTCCAAAACCTTGCCGAGCGCTACAACAAGCGCCGGGAAGGGTCTCCTTTCCGACAGAGGGAGGGGAAACAGAAGGTTGACGAAGCTCCGGCTGAAGAGGAGTTAGGGTTTCAGGACCCCAAAAAGGTCCTGAAAGCCATCTACACCTCCGTCGACGATGACTCCGACGTCTCCGACAACGAGCGTCGGAAAACCATGAACACCATCTTTGGTGGATCATGGGACATCACTTCTCGCCATGTCATCAAGACTATGCGGCGGGATATGGCTGCTGTAGCTCTTACAGCTAGACCGGAGCCACAGCGAAAGTGGATGGATACACCCATCATTTTTGATGCTTCGGACTGCCCTCAAAGCATGGTCGGAGCTGGCCAATTACCCTTGATGGTATCTCCCACCATCAACAACATCCAGCTCCATCATGTTATGGTGGATGGAGGTTCGGGGCTGAACCTTATAAGCTTTAAAGCTTTCACTAAGCTTCAGCTCCGACCTTCGGACCTCCAACCCTCTCGACCTTTCTCCGGAGTAGGTCCGGGGGCCATTACCCCACTCGGAGCTATTACTCTCCCCGTTACCTTCGGGACCCGGGAGAAGTATCACATCGAGAAGTTGGTCTTCGACGTCGCTCAGATCAACTTACCATTCAACGCCATCTTGGGTAGACCTGCCCTGTACAAATTCATGGCAGCTGCTCATTATGGATACCTGGTGTTGAAGATGCCAACACCAGTAGGCGTTCTCCGGATCCGCGGAGATCGCACTGCCGGAGTAACTGCTCTGGAGGAACTCCACGCACTCACCACAGCGCAAGAGGAGGACTCCAGACAGAAGCAAGCTCCAAAACCCCCGAGCATTCGTCAACGAGGCTCGACCTCTGCACCCCGTGTGCAGCCAAGCGGCGACACCGACATTCCCGTCAAAGTTGTCCAAATTGGTTCCGATGTCACTCAAACTACCCGCATATCGGGTGGGTTGAATGACAAATAGGAACTCGCGCTCATCACTTTCCTCCGGGCTAACGTTGACGTGTTTGCTTGGCAACCATCACAAATGCCTGGGATCCCCAGGGAAGTGATTGAGCACAATCTGAAGATTTACCCCGATGCTCGGCTTGTGCATCAGAAACCTCGGAAGCAATCTGTAGAGCGACAGAACTTCATCCGACAAGAAGTGAAGAAGTTGCTCGAAGCCGGATTTATCCGAGAAGTCTACCATCCAAAATGGCTGGCAAACCCAGTCGTTGTGCCCAAGGCCGGCGGGAAACTTTGGATGTGCATCGACTACACCACACTGAATAAGGCATGTCCAAAAGATCCATTCCCACTACCTAGAATAGATCAGATAGTGGATTCCACCTCCGGGTGCGAGTTACTGTGTTTTCTAGACGCATATTCTGGATATCATCAAATCAGGATGTCTAGGGAGGATGAAGAACATACTTCATTCATCACAGTGGATGGATTGTATTGTTACACAGCCATGCCGTTTGGTCTCAAGAATGCAGCTTCAACTTTTGTACGAGCTATGTACAAAACTTTCGAAGATCTCATCAGAGACATAGTGGAAGTGTACGTCGACGACATCGTGGTCAAAGTCAAGAACAAGGAGTCCCTCTTGGACACCTTGCAGGCTGTCTTCGACAAGTTGCGGGCCACCCGCACGAAGCTAAACCCAGACAAGTGCGTCTTCGGGGTTAGTTCCGGAAAGCTTCTTGGTTTCCTGGTAAGTCACCGGGGCATAGAGGCTAATCCGGCGAAGATAAAAGCCATTGAAGACATGCGGCCACCAACCCGCATCAAAGACGTCCAAAAATTAACTGGATGTCTAGCAGCCCTCAGCCGGTTCATTTCAAGACTGGCGGAAAGAGCACTTCCCTTCTTCAAGTTACTGAGGAAGTCCGGACCATTCCAATGGTCTGAAGAAGCAGAGAAGGCATTCCAGGAGCTGAAACAGTTCCTCACCACCCTACCAGTCCTGGTAGCTCCGAACCCTGGTGAGCCTTTGTTGCTTTACATTTCAGCTACTGACGAAGTTGTCAGTATGGTTCTGGTTGCGGAGAGACCGGAACTACCCAATACTCAGGAATCCAGACCCCTTCGGGAGGGTCCGGAGGTTCCTGAAAGCGGGTCTGGGTCCCAGCTCCCAGACTTAAACCCACAAGAAGCCACTTCAGAGGACCCGGACCCCTCCGAGAGGGTCCAGGTCATTTCTGAAGAAGCTCCGGGTTCCTCCACTCAGAACCCGGAAGTCCCCGAAGAGAGTCTGGACCCCTTCGAGAGGGTCTGGATCAATGAAGAGGAAGCTCCGGACCCCTCCTGGAGGGTCCGGACCATTCAACGCCCGGTATACTTCATCAGTGAAGTGTTACATGATGCCAAGACTCGATACCTAGAGGTGCATAAACTGCTTTATGCAGTTCTTATTGCCTCAAGGAAGCTTCGACACTATTTCCAAGCTCACAAAGTCTCGGTGGTGACCTCATATCCACTTCGAGCGATCCTGCATAATCCCAATTCAACTGGGAATATTGCAAAGTGGGCAGCGGAATTGGCTGAATTCGATCTTGAATTCATTCCGAGACAAGCAATCAAGAGTCAAGCGTTGGCAGATTTCGTGGCAGAATGGACTCCCTCTCCATTAAACCCTGGGGGCCCCAGCGAGCAGAAGACGTAATTTCAAGTTCCAACCTTCACTAAGCCTCACTGGACCCTTTACTTCGACGGCTCCATGCAGAAGCAGGGAGCCGGAGCTGGAATCCTTCTCCTCGCACCAACCGGGGAGAAGGTGAAATACATGGTACACCTTGACTTCAAGGCAACCAACAACATGGCGGAGTACGAAGCACTCATCTATGGATTAAAGGTGGCACTATTATACGGTGTCAAGCAACTGCTGGTCAAAGGAGATTCACAACTCGTCATCAAGCAGGTGAAGGGTGAATGCTCCTGCAATAATCTCCAGCTGGCTGCTTACCTCCTTGAAGTCCAGAGGCTTCAGAAGGACTTCGAAGTCCTAGACCTTCATCATGTTCAGCGTGCTCACAACGCTGAAGCTGACGAACTCTCGACCAAGGCGTCAACTGGAGCTCTGGCTCCTGACGGAACCTTTGTCCGGAGGTTGTCAAAACCCACAGTTCAGCCTGCCGAACTGAACGAAGGGGGCGAGATCAGCATCCCGAAGCTGACGGTCCCGATGGCCCTGTTACCATGGCAGCCATCAAGAGTCGTAGGTGCTGCCGGAAGCTCCGAGCAACCCAGCACGCAAGACTCAAATGCTCAAGTCAGTTCCGATGCATGGATCTCGGAGATCCGGAGCTACTTGAAAGACAACATCCTTCCTGACGATGATGTATCCGCTGACCGGGTAGTCAGATTGGCTAAAAGATACACGTTGGTAGAAAGGGATCTCTACCGGTGCGGTGCCAACGGCACCCTAATGCGGTGCATCACAAGGGAAGAAGGCTGCGAGCTGCTCGCAGAAATCCATGGAGGCGAGTGTGGGAACCACGCATCTTCCCGCACGCTGGTCGGAAAATCCTTTCGGCACGGCTTCTACTGGCCTACAGCGCTCCAGGATGCAACTGAGCTGGTGAAGAAATGTAAAGCATGCCAATTCCATGCAAAGCAAATTCATACACCTGCTCAGTCCTTACAAATGATACCTCCCACATGGCCTTTCGCTGTGTGGGGGATGGACATCTTGGGACCCTTCCCAAGAGCCGTCGGAGGTTACAAGTTCCTGTACGTCGCCATTGACAAGTTCACCAAGTGGCCGGAAGCTACTCCTGTTGTGACGATCAACAAACAATCTGCAATCAATTTTCTGCAATCCATCGTGAGCAGATTCGGAGTCCCAAATAAGATCATCACCGATAATGGGACTCAATTCACAAGCTCCGCATTTCAAGGATATTGCGAAGACCTCGGCATACAAGTTTGCTACGCTTCTGTAGCTCATCCTGCCAGCAACGGGCAAGCCGAGAGAGCAAATGCAGAGATCCTTAAAGGACTCAAAACACACACTTATGAGCGCTTGAAAAAGCACGGAGCCAATTGGATCGAAGAGCTTCCGCCCACTCTATGGGCCAACAGGACTTCTCCAAGTCGGGCAACCGGAGAAACACCCTTCTTTCTGGTGTATGGAGCTGAAGCGATCCTTCCTCCAGAAATCACCTTGGGTTCCCTCTGAGTCCGGACCTTCGACGAAGCCGCGCAGGACCAGCTCCGACGTGAAGACCTGGACCTCCTCGAGGAGGGAAGGTGCCAAGCAGCTGTTCGAAATGCCCGATACCGCCAAGCTCTACGGCGCTATCACCAGCGGCATGTACACAACCGACAGCTCGAGGAAGGCGATCTGGTGCTACGGAGAATACTATCCAAAGAAGGGCAAAACAAACTCTCCCCCGGCTGGGAAGGGCCCTTTCAAGTGATCAAAGTATCCCGTCCCAGAAGCGTTCGCTTGGCTACCGAGGATGGGACACCTCTCCCAAATCCTTGGAACATCGAGCACCTCCGTAAGTTCTACACTTAATTCCACGGAGGTGAGTCTTAAGTAACTTGAAATGTATGTTATAGAGTCATTGTACAGAGTCGGGTAGTTCCTCCGGGAGAGCAGCCGGACCTTTCCCGAAAGGTTTGAAAAGCTCATGCAACACTTGATACAGTCTCCGGACTAGAAGTGTGGCTAACTACCCTGGGTCAAACGAGAAACCAAACACACTTAGCCTGGTTCCGTACCCTAAGAGTGTACTTGTTTCCCCTGTACCCCGGACCTATAATGAAAGACATCTTCATGTGAAATAGACTCCACGTGCATTCATCTTTGCATAGGCTCGACATTTTTATTTTTCTCTTTCTTGTCTATAACAGAAACGTGCAATTCTTAAGAAATTCTAGTTTGACCGGTTTACGTACGATTCGAGTTGAATTGTCGGATTTTTTTTAGATTTAAATATCGTCTGTGGCCAACTCGCCTGAAAGCCGCCAAGCCATTCTAGGGCCGGAGTGCGCTATCGACTTAGCCTGGTCAAGCACCCTAAGTACGCCACTCTACCTACATCCCGGCAGGCCAAAGTAAGGTGGGTCCATGGACAGTTGGATCTAAAAGAAAAGACAATTCATCCAGTCGTATTAAAAATCGTGTTCAACTTAAAATTTTCTTGAGAACCGTAAGCCGCGACGAAGTTATAGACAAGGAACGAATTTTACTATTTTTCTTGGCTTAAGTGTGCAGGAAAAATGAACCCTACGTTGATGGAGAAAAACCGGAGCTAACCAAGCTCCGACTCCCACCAGGGCGTCAACCGTCGGCGTTGACTAAAAGATGGTGAGAAGACCCTATCACTAGAGTCTGTTGCCAACAAACCAAGTGTGGCAAAGGTCATTGCCGGAGCTGCTAAGCTCCGACACCTTGGAGTATTAACTATCGACGCTCAACGTGTTGATAGAGGCTATTGCCGGAGCTACTAAGCTCCAGTGATGGACAGTGCCGGAGCTTCTAAGCTCCGACAACTTCAGGGGACCTTCACTATCAAAAACTTCGGACCTAAATTCCACAAGTTCGAAGCAAATTCGTCTTCAACAAAACTCAACATCCTTTTGGTACATGTCCACAATCAAATTGTGCACATCTACCAGGGGGCCAAGTGAAGATAAAGATGTTGAAGACAAAAAATGAAATTCACAAAAAATTGGGGATTTCATCTGAAGACCGGAGATTACATCTGGAGACAAGGGATTACAAAAATGAGGAAGAAGAGAAGATACAAGTAAAGGCTAAAAGAGACGGTCCTAGACCATATGGAAGAACTCGGCGATCTTCTGGGCGACCTCCGATACGCTGGCTCGGGTAGCTTCGCCTTCTCCTTCGACGGGGCCTTCAAGCACCGGGTCCAGAGGAAATCGAGGGTTCCGGCTGGTGTAGCACGTCAACACATATTCTGTGACGTTCCTAGCCAGGGATTGCCCCTCGACCTCCAGTTGGTCCGCGATGACGTCGCCCACCTTGGAGAGCTTGCTGCCCGCGGCGCTCAACGCTTGCAACGCAAGGTCCGGCTCCGGCTCCGGATCATCCGGGAGCACGGGGCTGAAACCCATCGGCACCAGCGCATCGTCGGCCTTGCCCAGGAACTCCCAAATCTGTAGGGAGTCCGCCTTCCTCAAGTTCTTCATCTCCTCCAGGGATCTCCGGGCCGCCGTCAGCTCCGAATTCTCGCGGGCGAGGCGCTCAACTTCTTTGGCGTTTTGCTGGATCTTCGCAGCAACCCGCTTCTCAAGTCTTCCGAGCTCCTCCTCCCGGAGGTGGATCTTGTTCCGGCGGTCGACCAGGTCCTTCTCCCTAGCCTCCACTTTCTTTTCCCGGGCGACAAGGGCACACTCGTATTCGTAGAGTTCCTGCCCCCGCACCCAGGTCTTCTCCTCCTCCTCGAGGCAGCGCTCTTCCAATTTCTTAGCGCGTTCCTCGAGGACCTTGTCCGCCAGAGCTGTTTTCTCGGCGAGCTCTTCTTCCCGTCGCAAGACGTCATCCCGTAGCTCCAGGAGTTTTTGCTCCTCATCCTCGAGCCGTCTTTCCCTTCCTTCAAGTGCCTCTCGGCGCTTGATGAGTGCGGTGCTGATGGCCTCGAGCTGATCAAACCGAGCATTGGCCGCGTCGTTAGCAGCCTTAGCTTGGTCGTGGAACTCCCGGGATTGAGCATCAAGGGCGTGAGTCATGCTCTCCCTCTCGTCCAGCAGCTCACCCCAGAGCTCCAGGCGGATCTTCTCCCGCTTGATCCATTCCTTGTCATCCGCAAGCCTCGACTGCGCCAGCTTAGTCTCGAAGTGGAGCCGATTACGCCACCGCCTAAGGGTTTGGCGCTCCTCTTCAAGAGCCTTGCTGTAGTGGAAGAAGGCCAGTTGGACCTGACGTAGACTGGAGCAGGCGTTGTCGATGGACATCGACAGAGAGATGGGCTCCGGACCTGCTGGGGTCTCTTCCGCTGGTTCCGTCTTCACTTACAAAAATTGGGTCCCACTCTACGAGAGTGGAACCCCGAGCTTCCAAAACACTAGGGCCCTCCTCCGGGACGGCCTTAGTCGCCATCGAAGGAGGTCCCGCCACCAAGTCTTCATTTGCCCCCTCAGGCTGGGGGCCGGCGACTCCGTTCAGGCACTCTGGCTCTGCCACGGGTACCATCGACGTCGTCGCCTCCACTGGCTCCGGCTGGGACACTTCTTCTGAGGGAGGCTCAAGCTCCCTCGCCTCTTCAGCCACCGGCTCTGCGGCCGGCGCTCCAACAATCACCGGCTCTACAGCCGGAGCTTCGGAAGTAACCGGCTCAATTGCCGGAACTACTTCAACTTCTGGCTCTCATGCCGGGGCTTCAGCCACCTCCGGCCCAATCGCCGGGGCTTCAGCACTTTTCGGCTCTGAAGCCGGGACTGCTACTTCCTCCGACTCAACAGCCGGAGCTTCTACTACTGCAGCACCAGGACCCGGAGCTTCCACTTCCGGGACGGGTGCCGCTGGCGCATCTTCATTCCCGTGGTCCGGCGCTACCACGGGAACTTCTGGAGACGAGTCGAGGTCCATGACCACGACAACCGGCGCCGGAGCTGTCGCAGCCTCCGCTTGGGGTGGCACCGGGACTAGAGCAGAAGCCCTCGCAGCCTCATACACTGTGGCTGGGGGTGGAGCTTCACTCCCCTTCTTGGGAACGCTGCAGATAAAGAACGAAGAAATTGAGCAAACAGATGCTACAATTAAAAGTTAATCGAGGTAAGAAAGAAAAATTACCTTGGGAGGCTCACGCACCAGCTTGCGCGGTACCTCTTTCCCGGACGATCCGGGCTGGCCACGGTCGGCATAGGAGCTCCGGGAGGACTCCCAGGACTTGCCGTAGCTACGGGCGTTTCCCGGGTCAGAGCTCTCCTTGATCGGGAGGAACTCCTGGACCTGGAGGCCCTCACCGCTTCTGGTGCCGGAGACGCGCGCCCGGAGCTAGCACCATGAGAGGGATCCACCGCGGGGGCAGTCGCGCTCCGGGAGGATCCCACCGCCGGAACAGTAACGTTCCGGAAGGACCCCACCACGGGGACAGTCGCCATGACGGCGGAGGATCTTCCTTCCTGAGGACGGGGAACTGGGGGGGGGAGGTGGCAGGCCCGACGGACCTTCCGTCAGCATGTCGCAGCTTTCTCTTCCGGCTCTCCGGCTCCTCCGCCAGCTCCTTGCCCTTGCCGATGACCTCAACTCTTGGCCGACAGACAGGGGCGGAGCCGCCTTCGGACAACCCGGGGATCGCCAACCGGGTGGTTGATCTTCTCTCGACGACGCCAAGGTCGTCAAGCGCGGGCATCTTCCGCCGGAGCTCCCTGCTGAACTCAACTTCCACGTTCAGAGGGAGGAAAGCCGGCGGCGGAGTCAAGTAATCTCCGTCAACGTCGATGCCGTGCTGGAATTTCTTGAGGTGAAACTCCAAGGTCTTCCCCACCATGCTGGACTTCAACCCGGTCTCAACCCGGTCCTCGTCCATCACGCTGTTGAGGGCCCAGGCGAGCTTCTCCCTCCTCTTCAGCGGCGCCCACCTGTTGGACAGGAAGTTGCAGAACACCGCCTGGGGAGTCAATCCTCCCTCCACACATTGGCGGATTCTGGTCAAGACAGGGTCGAAAGCTCCCGCCAACACCGGAACTTCGCTCCATACCGACGTGTCAATGCCGGGCAGACCGTCTGGCAGCTCCAACCGCTCATGCTCTTCCACCCGGACGACTACCCAATCTTTCTTCCAGTCATCCCACTTCCCGGAAGGGAATGACTGGAGGTACTTGAATGGACACTTCTTGCGCTTCACGAAGTAGTAGAAGCCAAGATACTCATCGCTTCGGCCGGTGGTTTGGACGGTGAAGAAGGTTCGGAAGAGCTCGATGCAGGGAGGGATGCCCACCCACATCTCGCAGAAGTGGACAAAGATGGACACAAGGAGAATGGAGTGAGGACCAAGGTGGTACAGCTGCAGACCATAGAAGTCCAACAGCATCAAGAAGAAAGAAGAAAACGGTGGGATCAGCCCCACCATGGCGTACGAGGAAAAGTACACCATCTCGCCAGCGTGCTCCTTTTCAAAAGGGAGCCCTCCGCCGGCACGAATCGAGCGATTGAAGAAGTCCGAAGACCACCCCATGAGGGCCCGGACCTTCTTCAGATCGTTGTCCGTCTTCAAGCGACTCTCACGCAGACCCAACTCCATCGCAGCACAGCTAGGCAGGAGAAGAGGAGCAAAGCACGAGTTGGGAGTTTGAGCGCAAGAACAGATGGAAGCGTAAAGAACTCCCGACGGTGCGCTTTCCTTCTTAAGTAAGCCCTCGCAACGCTTGGATGGAAACTGCAGGAGAGTCAAGGATACTACTCAAAAATTCAACCCTACCGATGACAAGAGGGCCCGGGACACCCTGACGATCAAGTCGAGGTTCTTACCCAGGCAAACGGTTGTCATCATGAGGTGGGAAACCCAAAGGCGGCGAACTGACAAGGCGCGCGGAACCGATACGGTTTTCGTATCGGGAACCGGCGACCTTCAATTGCGAGAGATCCGCACATCAAAGATCCTATCTGCCGCCTGTGGTGCGCCACGTGTCGGGACTTAACTGTAAAGCCCTGCCAACGGCACCTCCAAAGACCCTTGAAGACCCAGTTCAAGAGTCGCGAGTGTGGACCCACCTCCGACGGAATGACTTCACCCCGGTGACTTTCCTCGGAGGTAGGTCCAGGGGGCCACTGTCGGTACCCTAAAAACCATACACCCCCTGAGGTTACAAAGATCTCAAGGGAAGGACGTCTATTCAAATTGAAGACCCTCGGAGGCCCACTTGTCAGACATAACCGGACCTGCTTCCCCAACATGGTTAACCCCTAGGTTGCCACGTGTACTGTCAGACCGGAGCTATTACCCGCAAGGGTGAAGCTCCGGGCTAGGTACTGAAACGGCACCTCCGGATTTAACCCCTGACCGAGAGAAGCTCCGGACCTGACACGTGCCAGGCCACCCCGGAGTTTCACGCTTCCCACAAGCAAGCTCCGGAGCTGCCACGTGTCCATACGTCAGAGCTGGCCGCTTCAAACCTCCGGGAGACATTGTAACGGCTCCGGATCTTCAAAGGACAGCCGCGGACTTCAAGACCCGATTAATTATCATTAATTCCACGTTAATGACACTTAATCGGACGATCTCAACACCTGTAACGGCACTGTCGGAGCCGTTACAGGGTTATTAACAACAATTAATCTCGTGTATCAATACTAGTAACCGCCAGGGCCACATGTCGGGCCAGGCTGACTTGTAACGGTTTGTCCTTGTACTATAAAAGGACAAACCGACGATACACGAGGGGATGGGACTCTCGAACGCTCTCAAGCACACAAACTAATACAACACAACACACCCATGGAGTAGGGTATTACGCTCAGGCGGCCCGAACCACGTAAACCACTGTGTCTCTCTTGTCCAATCGTGATTCACCTTCTTGAGTCTCCGCGCGCCCACACCGAACTACAAGCTCCTTCAACACTTTCGTAGTGTCAGGAGATCTGCTGACTCCAACAGTCGACAACCATAAATGGTGTTCAGGGTCTTCTGACACTAATTGTCAGAGATGTCAGAATCATCATCCACTGTGCTGTAGACAACCTTCAGGACCTTATTG
Source organism: Tuctoria greenei (assembly GCA_036927565.1). Classification (NCBI taxonomy): domain Eukaryota; kingdom Viridiplantae; phylum Streptophyta; class Magnoliopsida; order Poales; family Poaceae; genus Tuctoria; species Tuctoria greenei. The sequence continues at coordinate 33,271,678 of JAYESD010000006.1, read as the reverse complement.
AGATCCTGAAAGCCTAGCTCCAGCTCAGCTGGAGCTCCGTCAGCTTTATGTTTTCCTTCCCGTTGACGGAAAGGAGCTTCTTCTTGGCGCTTGTGGTAGCACTCGACAAGGTTTTGGACCTATCGACAATCCTCCAGACTGTGCTTGTCCGTCTCATGGATCGGACACCATATCTTGGAACTACCGCCGTCTTCTAACGAAGGTCGAGGTCGTTTTTCGGGGTGTGGTCCCCGGCCAGCCGGAGCTGCGGCAGCCGCAACAGTAGGTGCACTGGCCGACGACTTCTTTTTGCCGTTAGACTTATTTTTCTTTTTGCAATCTCTGTAAGTAGTGGCTTCAGCTTTGGAAGTTTCTTTGTTAACCTCCGGAGCTGGCTTCGAGTGCATTTCCCGACCATCTGCAGCCCGGGCGCACTTGTCATCTAGGCTGAACAACTCCGTGACACTGGTGACTTCTTTAGTCGCCAGCTTCTCCAGCATTTTCTTGTCTCAAACGCCATGTCTGAATGCGACAATAACAGAAGTGTTCGAGATAGAAGGGATGGTATTGCGTACCTGAGAAAACCGCTAGATAAAGGATTGCAACGATTCCCCCGTTGTTTGCTTCACAACAAACAAGTCCAGTTCAGTGCCGGGTCGGGTGTAAGAACTTCCGAAGTTAGCAATGAACTGTTGGCATAGTTCCACCCAACTATTGATGGAGTCGGGTGGAAGACTCATGAACCAGGACCTAGCGGTCCCAGTTAGAGCCACAGGGAAGTAGTTTGCTATCACGGCCTCGTTGCCCCCCGCTGTAAGTATAACAGTGGAGTTGATTTGAAGGAATTCGGCGGGGTTGGCAGTCCCGTCGAATTTCTCTAGAAGATGAGGCCGGAAATTTTGTGGCCAACGGACCATGCGTAGGTGCATGGCCAAGGCAGAACAACCTCCTCCTACTCCCACTGGAGCAGGGTTGTCCCGAGCCTCTCGCCTATCGCGAGCACACTCGATGTTGACACGACCGTCTTGTTGTCGGTAGAGGCGGTCGAGTTCCGACCGCAAATCATGTGTCAAAAGTCTCGACATGGTATGGGTGTTTCGTGCTCCAGAAGGCAGCGATGTCACCTGTTGAGATACAACACGCCTTCGGTGCTGAGATACGTGAGGACCAAGTCTTCCAGACAAGGTCCTACGTGGAGCTGGTGCCTGCCCCGAAGGGGGAGGACCTTGGTTGCTGATGGCATTGGCTGCGGCTGCAACCAGATGCTAAACATCAGTTTGCCACTGCTCCATCGCACCCTGAGGTGCTCCGGGTGCTGGTGGGTGCTCCAACAGAGTTCACACAGCAATTAGCGCGTTCTTCGGGTTGTTGTTTGCCGATGCTGTGACCAACACAAATATCTCATCCCGCTGTCCAGCATTGTTTGCTGGAGCAGATGGTGGTGGTGGTGCAATGCCCGCTGGGACGACAGCGCCCACTGATTGCTGCATGTTGGAAGGATTCCCTCCAACAGGTTGCACAACGTTGTTACCGTTGGATGATCCTGCGGCAGAGGTCACCATCTTGTGATCTCATGCATCCCTACCTGGTGCGCCAATTGTCGAAGCGTATGAACAACACTTCCCCTGGTACTACTAAATGTAGCCCGCGGAGGTTCTTGTATCAGTTTGAGCGCGCGGAGATCTTAAACAAGATGATGATACAGAGAATTTACGTGGTTCGGGCCGCCTGAGCGTAATACCCTACTCCACGGGGTGTGTGTTGTTGTATTGAGGATTGCAGTAGTGCTAGTAAGCGTATGAGCTTAGATGTATCTGTACCATATGACGCAATACTTTTATAGTCTAAGGGCTGGCCGTTACAACATTTGCCTGGCCCGACATGTGGCCCTGGCGTATTCAATAGCCTAATACACGGTCTACGAGTATTAAGAGTGATTAACAGTATGATAATGTGCCTTAATGGCAGCGTTACACCTATTAATAGCCCACTGATCGTGTGTCATTTATATAGCATTAATGACACATAATCAGACCTTGTAACTGCCGCTTTAACTGTGCCTTGAATGTCTGTGCTGTTTGAGATCCGCCAATATTTCCGTTGGTGTAAGGTTCGGAGGATCCACACGTGGCAGCTCCGGAGCTTCCCTTCACTGTGAGATGGGTCCGGAGCTGTTATACATGTGGCGGAACCGGATCTTCCCTCTACGGGGGGTTAGATCCGGTGTCATTATACACGTGTCAACAGCGGAGCTTCCCTATGTTGGGAGTTCAACTCTGGTCTTACATTACACATGGCAGTCCGGGAGCTATCCATATGAAGGAGACGGGTCCAGTGCCATGTGACATGTGGGGCCCGAGGAAGCCTTCAACCCTGACTGGTGGAAATCTCCTACACTTCTTGCTGTATCATGGGGTACCCAATACGCGGGGTACCGATAGAGGCAAAATATCTTACTTCGATTGTCAAAGACGTTGGCTGCCTTTGAATCACATATTTAGGCAACAGAGGAATGTCTTTAAAAAGAACACCGTTGTCACTAAAGGACCACCGAAACGTCTCAACGGGTACGAAATTTTGAATATGTTGGACAAACTGGTGCCAGATGAAGGTCGTCCTGGATATTTCATAGGTTATGGAGAGGAACACAATTGGACTCACATATATGGACTTTGGGAGTTACCGTATGTGAAGTCATTGATTCTAATGCACAACATTGATGTGATGCATCAGGAGCGTAACATGAGCAAAAGTACCATAAGCACTTGCATGGATATGCCTGGTAAAATGAAAGACAATTACAAAGGTAGACTAGATTTGGCAGACATTTGTCACCATCCTTCTTTTGAAATCCCTGAAAGTGGTGGGAAGCCACGTTCTTCTTTCTGTTTTTGATCTAAAGAAAAGAAAGAAGCCATAAAATGGATGAAAACTTTGAAATTCCCAGATTGTTACGTAGCTAGTGAATGTAGGCCTAGAGGGGGGGTGAATAGGCCTTTTTGAATTTTCTCGGTTCCTGTAGCACTTCAACAACAAGGTCAAAACCAGATATATCGGACTAGTCCGGTAAAGTGCGGACTAGTCCAGATTTCACGGGCTAGGTTGATCAAGTTAGGTCAATTTGATTGTTTCGTTGACATTTGCAGCGGAAATATAAACTTTAATAACAGTTCAATAGTTGTATGTCAAGTTCTATTGCAAGTATGATTCTTTTTCAACTATTTAACTTGAATTCAACAAAATGAATCAAACCCTAGATAATGTTGATCAACTAGAATGATGAACACAAACGAACAAGACACAAGATTTATCCCGTGGTTCAGTTACCACGAAGGCAACCTACATCCACGTTGAGGAGCCCACAAAAGGACCGGGTCTTCACCAACCCTTCCCTCGTCGGATCGCCACGAAGGCCAATCCTCTTCCACTAATCACACAGGGGTAAATCACCAAGTTGAAGGGGCGATCTCACAAGTTGAGAGCTCCCTTGATTACAAGTTTCAAGACCACCAATAACACACTTCAAAATATACAAATTGAAATACAAGAGTGTGTTAGAGATTCAAACCAAGAGCTCAATCGTGTGCCAATTGCCTCTCCAATGATCTAGAAGTGATCTTCAATGGATTGATTGATTTTGCACTTAATTTCGTGGAGAGAGATGGTTTTTGAGTCTCTTGGGAGGTGTGACGGCGCTAGGGTTCGAGAGAGGGTGAAAGTGGGCCGTGCACCTCTATTTATATGGGGTTTCTAAAAGTGACCGTTAGGGTTCAAAAAGATCGGACTAGTCCGTGGTGGTGACCAGACTAGTCCGGTGTGCTGTGCGAAGCAAACCCTAAGTGTCCAGGAATATCGGACTAGTCCGGTTGAAAACGGACTTGTCCGATTTCGCTGCTGGAAATCTTTGGACTAGTCCGATTGTCATCGGACTTGTCCGGTCCTGTGAAACCCTAAGTGTTTAGGATGACAAGTCCGCACTTGGAGGACTTGTCCGATTTAGATCAGTGTGTATATCGGACTAGTCCGTGTGGACACCGGACTTGTCCGAAGTGGATCAGAATGAATATCGGACTAGTCCGGGTCACAACGGACTTGTCCGATTTTGTGTGACTTGTGCATTGTGTTGAGGACTAGTCCGCACTGGGGAGGACTAGTCCGAAGTGGAACAGAAAGATATCGGACTAGTCCGGCTGATATCGGACTAGTCCGGTCCTGTATAGCTTTGTGCATTGTGTGTGTGTGATTAAATGAGATTGAGCTCTTGGGTGTGTTTCCTTAACACACTCCATACATACTAAACTACTAATTTCTTCTCCTTGAGCTCAAATTCATTTTCCTTCTCAATTTCCCTCTTTTTGGCACTTTGCTCATTTTTCATAATTTTCCTGCATTCATCTCAACAAAAGGATTAGGATCCCAATTGCTTGTCATAAATCATCCAAAACCCACAAGGGAGTCCTAGATGCACTTTCAATCTCCCCCTTTTTGGTGATTGATGACAACCAATTGAGATTTCATAAAATGAGGTATAAAATGAGATTTTCATAAAGTATGCACATATGACTCAAAAATACATCAAGCAACAAGATAATTATTCATATGTGCATTCTTTATGGTGGGATGCATACTAAGAGCATGAATGCATTAAGAATGACAAAATTTGCATTGATCAACTAATATCAAGTGAATATGGCATTTCAGGAGCAAAAAAATTCAGATTTCATCACACACTTGCAAATTAATTGAGCAATTTAACACAGGACCAAACATGATATGAAAATAGTGTTAAGCTATTACAACCACAAATAAAAAATACATAGAGAGCTCTCTCCTCGCATCCTATTCAGCTAAAGCTAAGACTAGAGACTCCCCCTCAATCTCTCCCCCTTTGGCATCAAGACACCAAAAAGAGAGAGAGGAAGGTCCTAGGGCTTCACTCTTCGCTGTCAGTCCTCTCGTCGTCTTCATCGTCTTCATCGCTTTCCGCTTGATGAGGTTGAGAGGGAGGAGGAGGAGCGGAGCTGCTCGAGCCCCCAATGCCAAAATAGGCAAGCTCGGAGGGAGTCAAGGGGCTGAGCTCGGTGATGTCCGGATCAGAATCTTCAGAAAGTACTGGAGATCCAATTGTATTGATCTCCAGCTTCTCACTCAGCTGCTTCACATTGGCTTTTATATACCTCATGTTCTCCTTCCTCTTCTGATTTAGCTTGTGAAGCTTCACTTCAGTTTTCTTGCATGAGGAGAAAATTGCAGCCAAGTACTTGAGGATCCCACTGGCGGATCCTTTCTGAGGGGCTTCCCTGGAGGGAGGAGGAGCCCTAGCAGCTTCTTCTTGCCTTGCCGGTGCCTTGGGGTTTGAGGCCGGCGATGGAGCAGCCTGGACACTCACTTGCTGAGGCTTCTGAGGCCTCAGTGGAGTGTGCTCCACATCCTTCACAAACTCGATCCCTGTGACCTTCTCAATCATAAACATCAAGTAAGGGGCATAGCCACAGGATCGGTTGAGGGTACTTGAGATATTGACCATATCATTCCAAATATAGTCAGCAACATCAAACTGTCTCCTCTTGCTTATGACCTTCATCAGGGTCCGGAGGTAGCCTTGCACACTCCCTGCATCCCCATCCTTGGGGGCAATTGTCTTCCTGAGGACTCTGTTGAGAACCACAAAGAAAGGCTTCATATTCTTTGTGGAGGGAGGAACATACTTAGAGTTGGGCTCATACATGAACTTCATTCCGTACCTCTCAATGACCCCTATGTTGTGGATGATTAGGTGGTCATTGCCAGCAGAGTCTAAGTGGAGCAGGTTGGCAAACTCTTCCTGAGTAATAGAATACTTGGATCCATGAGTCATCCAAGTCACACTTTCTTCGTCTTCGCTTGAGAAGTGGCACGTTGCATAAAATTGTGCTATCACTTCATCATTCCAGTTGTGTCTGAAGGCAAAGAGATCCTTCAGACCATGTCTCTCTGCAGCTGCTATCACTTCATCAAAAGCTGCACATTTCTTCTTCTCAAGGTGGGCCCAGTCAATCCATTGACTGCGCACCACCGGGGTCTTCATCGGCAAGTAGACCAGCTTGTAGAAATCAGCATGGAAAGTTGACCAAAATCTGCCATCAGCTGCTTGCTTGGGCCTTGCATAGCAATCAACACTTCTCAACTTCGCAGCCACATCGCTGCCCTTGCTAGTGAATCTCTCCTCATTGGGGTCCTGGACCCCTTCTCTGGGAGTATGCAGCTTCAGGGGCCCAACAGGCCCTGTGGCAACCCCCTTGCCCTTCCCTTTAGCTTGTCGAAGGCCGCTTGTAGACGGAGCAGCCTTCAAGGTAGGCTTCTTGGCAAGGACCTTCCTCTGAACCTGGGGAGGGGAAGGAGCAGGCTCGGAAGGTCTTTCTTGGCGTTTCTTGCCAAGACCCGCCGAGGACCGAGGTGCCACCTCGTGGTCCAACTCGGCCTCGAAATCGGAGATTTCGTTGTCGGAGCTCGACATGATCTGAGAATGAGTGATCAAGAGAAAGGACAAGTCATACAAGGTATTGGTGAGGTAAGATGGCAATGGAAAGCATTAGGGAATTAAAGAATTAGGTTTTGGTTCAGAAACAACGGACTTGTCCGGTGCACAGGCACGGACTAGTCCGGGGGACCGGACTTGTCCGTATCTGGACCGGACTAGTCCGGTGTTCATCTGCAAAAACCTAACAGACTGGACAAAAATTGATCCCTAAGGTAAAACTAGTCTAGCATGCACATAGTACATCAACTAGACATGTAACTAGTGAAGAATGCTAGGCCAAACGATAAGCAATAGAGAAATTTGTGATTTCTTAGGGTTTTGAAGAAAATTTACCAAGAAATCAAAGGAAGCTTGAGATTTTGGGGGTTGGAGGCCGGACTTGTCCGCTAACTTCAATCCCCGAGTCTTCAAGCTTGATCTCCGCCCAAGATTGAGGCTTTTCGACAGAGGAATCAAGGATTCGCCTTGGGAGCTCGAGCGCAAGAGAGAGAAAGCTTGGGGGCGAGTGTGGGGTGAAGGGATTAGGGTTTGGTGGCGTCTAGGGTTATGGACACGAAAAATCGGACAAGTCCGGACATGACCGGACTAGTCCGAAGTCATCCAGAGACTTATATCGGACTAGTCCGTGGTCTGTCGGACTAGACTGGCCTAACCGGCACTCTGCGGACTAGTCTGCAATGGCGGACTAGTCCGGGTAACCACGGACTTGTCCGTTGTCACCAGGAAAGAATTGCATAGCCCATTCATATATATTTGAAGGTCCAATAATTGAGAGTAGAGAGGCAAAACAATTCAAATAATCTTGATGAATTTGACCAGTAAGCAAACAACAATCATACTATGATCAAAAATTCATCAAGATCTAATAATTGACATAGTTTTTCGAGAGAAAAATGAAGAGGGATGATTTTCACAATTCAATCAATATTTTGAAGCAATCATACAGGTATGCAACTTTTCAAGCCACACTCCGAGAATCAAGAATGTTTAGCTCATTTCGGAGTTCGCAAAATCGTTTTTCATCAAGTGGCTTGGTGAATATGTCGGCCAATTGTTTTTGGGTGTTGACATGAGAGATGGATATGTCTCCTTTCATGGAATGGTCTCTCAAGAAATGGTGTCTTATGTCAATGTGTTTAGTCCTAGAGTGCTCAACTGGATTGTGGGCTATTTTAATGGCACTCTCATTATCACAAAGGAGAGGAATACGATCCATATTGTAACCGTAATCCCTTAGAGTTTGTCGCATCCAAAGGAGTTGTGCACAACAACTCCTGGCTGCAACATACTCCGCTTCGGCTGTGGATAATGCAATGGAATTCTGTTTCTTGGATGACCAAGAAACTAAAGATCTTCCTAGGAATTGGCAAGTGCCGGAAGTGCTTTTTCTATCAACTTTGCACCCGGCATAATCTGCATCGGAATACCCAATGAGATTGAATTTTGAGCCTTTTGGGTACCAAAGACCAAGGTTGGGTGTATGAACTAAATATCTTAGGATTCTCTTTACGGCCGTCAAATGACATTCCTTAGGGTTGGCTTGAAATCTTGCACACAAACAAGCACTCAACATAATATCTGGCCTAGATGCACATAAGTATAGTAAGGATCCAATTATGGAGCGATATACCTTTTGGTCGACGCTCGGTCCATCTTCATTGAGATCCAAGTGGCCATTCGTAGCCATGGGAGTCTTTATGGGCTTTGCCTTGTCCATGCCAAACTTCTTGAGTATGTCCTGCGTGTACTTGGTTTGGCTTATGAATGTTCCCTCCTTTTGTTGCCGCACTTGGAATCCCAAGAAGTACTTCAATTCTCCCATCATTGACATTTCAAACCTGTCTGTCATAATTCTACTAAATTCTTCACAGAAAGATTGGTTAGTTGACCCAAAAATTATGTCATCAACATAGATTTGGCAAATAAAAAGATCATTATCTAGGTTTTTTGTGAATAGTGTATAGTCTACTTTGCCAATCTGAAAGCCATTATCAATTAAAAAATCTCTAAGACACTCATACCAAGCTCTAGGAGCTTGTTTGAGGCCATAGAGAGCCTTACGCAGCTTATACACGTGGTCGGGGAACTCTTCGTCTTCAAATCCGGGTGGTTGCTCCACGTACACCTCCTCCTTGATCGGTCCGTTGAGGAAGGCGCTTTTCACGTCCATTTTATACAGCTTGAAATCATGGTGAGTAGCATATGCAAGTAATATTCTAATTGATTCAAGCTTAGCTACTGGAGCAAAAGTCTCATCGAAATCCAAACCTTCGACTTGTGAGTAACCTTTGGCCACAAGTCGTGCCTTGTTTCTTGTCACCACCCCGTGTTCGTCTTGTTTGTTGCGGAAGACCCACTTGGTGCCCACTATGTTTGCATTGGGTCTTTCCACAAGTTCCCAAACCTCGTTTCTCTTGAAATTGTTCAACTCTTCTTGCATTGCCACCACCCAGTCCGGATACTTCAATGCATCCTCAGTCCTGCGGGGTTCCAAAAAGGAGACAAACGAGTAATGTTCACAGAAATTTGCTATATGAGATCTAGTGGTTACTCCCTTTTGGATGTCGCCGATGATGTTGTCGATTGGATGATCCCTTTGAATGCATTGGTGTACTCTTGGGTGTGACACTTGGGGGGGCGTATGTTGGTGATCATCTTCTTCTCCCCCTGAGTTGTTGTCCTCGTTGATTTGTTGATCATGTTCATATTCCTGTGATTGATCTTGTATCGAGGCTCCCCCTTGATTGTTGATCTCCTCTTGTGGTTCACTTTCCTCTTGTATTTGTGACGATGACTCTTGTGGTCGTACTTCGCCTAGAGCCATCTTCTTCAATGCTTGATAGGGGGCTTCCTCTTTACCTAATTCACATTGATCAACTTGCTCCTTTTGGGAGCCATTAGTTTCATCGAACACTACGTCACGTGCCACTTCAACAAGTCCGGAGGCCTTGTTGAAAACACGATAGGCGTAAGTGTTCGAATCATAACCAAGCAAGAAACCTTCATCGGACTTCGAAGCGAACATTGAAGTCCTGGGCTTCTTGTTCAGAATATAGCAAGGAGAACCGAAAACTCGAAAATATGAAATGTTCGGTTTGTTACCGGTGAGTAGCTCATAGGGGGTCTTCTTTAGTAGTCGATGAAGGTAGAGTCGATTTGTGGCATGGCAAGCGGTGTTGATTGCTTCCGCCCAAAATTGATCCGAAGTCTTGTATTCATCGAGCATTGTTCTTGCCATCTCTATGAGCGTTCGGTTCTTCCTTTCGGCAACTCCGTTTTGTTGTGGAGAGTATGGTGCTGAGAATTCGTGCTTGATTCCTTCCTCATCAAGGTACTCCTCCACTTGTATGTTCTTGAACTCCGTGCTGTTGTCGCTCCGAATACTCTTGATTGATAGTGAGAACTCGTTTTGCGCTCGCTTGAAGAATTTCTTGAGTGTTCCTTGTGTTTCTGACTTGTCATGCAAAAAGAACACCCAAGTGAAGCGGGAAAAATCATCAATAACAACTAAACCGTACTTATTACCGCCGATGCTTATGTAAGCAATTGGACCAAACAAGTCCATATGAAGTAGTTCGAGAGGTCTTGTCGTGGTCATGATGTTCTTCGCGGGATGTTGTGCTCCAACTTGCTTCCCTGCTTGGCACGCGCTACAAGGCCTGTCTTTCTCAAACACAACATCTTTCAAACCTCGGATGTGATCGCCCTTGAGGAGTTTTTGAAGGTTCCTCATACCAACATGTGCCAGCCGTCTATGCCACAGCCAACCCATGTTGGTTTTTGCAATCAAGCATGTGTCGAGTTCGGCTTTATCCTTGTTGAAGTCAACAAGGTAAAGCTTTCCCTTTAACATACCTTTGAATGCAACGGAACCATCACTCCTCCTTGAAACGGTCACACCCTCGTTAGTAAACAAGCAATTATAACCTTTGTCGCATAATTGAGATATGGACAACAGGTTATAATCTAAAGATTCAACGTGTAAAACATGCGAAAGAGTATGTTCAGAGGATATTGCTATTTAACCGGTACCGAGGACCCTTCCTTGACTGTTATCCCCAAAGTAGATGCCTTCGTTTGGGTCCTTGTTCACTTCATACTCCACAAACATCCTCCTTTCTCCAGTCATGTGGTTGGTGCATCCACTGTCTAGCACCCATTTGGATCCACCGGAGGAGTAGGCCTGCAAAAACAAATTACGTCTTGGTTTTAGGTACCCAAGCTTGCTTGGGTCCTTGGAGGTTAGTAACAATACATTTGGGCACCCACACATGGGATTTTGCGTTCCCATGGCGTGGCCCAGCATAATAAGCATACACTTTACCAACATTATTTTCGTTAATACATAAGAAGCATCAAAGGTTTTAAACAAGAGTTGCTGTTGATTATGGATCGGACTAGTCTGTGTGACCGGACTTGTCCGGATGACCGGACTTGTCCGGACCACAACCGGACTAGTCCGGTTTTCATGAGAGTTCAGGTTTTTAGTTTTCGAGTTACCAGGTTGTGAGGGTCCTCCCTTCACAAAGGTAATCCTTCCCTTGTTATTCTTATGATTTCCAGCTCTTTGCTTTCCATCATAAGAGTAACCAATGCCATACTTGACATTTGGAGGTCTTTGGACCAAATATGCACTACGTGCATAGTTGATCCTCTCCCTGTCAAATATCACACATTGGGTAGGATTTTTGTCCTTTGTGGAGGTAGAATTTTCCTTCAACCTGGTGTTAATTTTATCACATTTGCAAATATGAGCGATATTAGTTGAAGTGGGTTGAGAAGGTAGGCTTGAAGAGGAGGAAGGTTCACTAAGCTTGAGTGACTCAACCTGCACTTCAAGGATCTTGTTGACCTTGATTAGGTCATCAAGTTGATCCTTGATTGCAACATTTGAGTTGGTTAACTCCAAGCAAGTTTTCTTGCTTGAAGCTAGCTCAAGCTCTAGTGAGTGGTTTCTCTCCTTTTCAAGAACTAGAAGATTGTCAAGTTCGACATGCTTCTCCTTTTGGGAGATAATCATGTCTTCTTAACGATCAATTAGCTCTTCCTTCTCAACAAGTTGGTTAAGCAAGAATTTCATTTTAGCAGCAGTTTTTCTATCTAAACCAATTAGCATATCTTCATCATCACTATCTAGATCATCATCACTTGAGTAAGAATGCAAGGAAGGAGTTTTGATGTTTACCTTGCGTTTACCTTCCTTAGCCATGAGGCAAGTTCCATTTGCCTTCTTTGCACCGAGCGTGGGGAAGAGTGTGGGTTTCTTGGACATGGTTTCAATGGCTATGCTAGCCATTTCTTCTTCATCGGACGATGAGGACTCATCGTTTGAGTCCCACTCCTTTCCGATGTGTGCTTGTTCAGCTTGTTTCTTCTTCTTGAAGAATATCTTCGGTTGAGGCTTGGACTCTTTACTCTTCTTCTTGTTGTCCTCATACGGGCAATCGACTATAAAGTGATTGTACTCACCACAATTATAGCATGCCCGCCTCATCTTCAGCTTTGTCTTCTCCTTGTATTTTCCTTCACTCGATTTTGTTCCTTGTCTTTTCTTCATAATTCTTTTGAACTTCTTCATGAACAAAATCATATCTTCTTCGTCCAGCTCGCTGCTTTCATCATCGCTGTCCTCCTCAAGCTGTGCTTCTCTTGCTTCTTTGGATAGAGGCTTGAGTGAGGACTTTAGGGCAACTCCCTTCTTCTTGGCTGATGTGAGGTCGGCTATTTCTTTTACGTGCTTGGCTTGCTTCTCCATCATCTCAAAGTTGATGATTTTGCCAAGCAGTTCATCCGGAGTCATTTTCTTGTACCCGGTACTTTCTCGGATCATAGAGCAAAGTGTGACGTTGCGAGGCATAAAGGCTCTAAGGATTAGCTTTACAACCTCGTGGTCATTCCACTTTTTGCTCCCATATGATCGAACCTTGTTCACAAGAGTCTTCAGTCTGTTGTACATGTCCTTGGGAGACTCATCTTCCTCAATCGCGAACCTTCCTAGTTCGCCTTCAATCATTTCAATCTTTGCCTCCCGCACATGCCGATCACCTTCATGTGCTGTCTGTAGTGTGTCCCAGATTTCTTTGGCAATTTCCAATCCGTCCACCTTTGTGAATTCATCTCGACTTAGAGATGAGGTGATAACGGCTGCGGCTTGGGCATTCCTGTGGATGGCTTGTTCTTGACTTGGCGTGAGCTCTTCATCGTCATCGGGGATGTTTATTCTTGTGCACACAATATGCCATAAACTTGGGTTAAGGGAAATCAGGTGCATCTTCATATTTTGCCTCCACATGGAGTAATCACTCCCATCGAAGTGTGGGGCTTTTCCGAGAGGAATAGATAGATAATGACTGCTGTTAGAATTTAAACGGTCATAATTAAAAGGATATCGGGAGTAGTCGGCGTGACTACTGCCCTTCTTCTTTTCTTCGACTTTAGATTTCCCTTTGGAAAGCGCTTTCTTTCTAAGGAGTGCTTTCAGCTCCAATGTCTCCTCATCATCATCATCGAAGTCTTGAATGGCTTCGAGATACTTTTCAAGCTTTTGGTGCTTGTCATTGTTCATTTCTTCCTGGTTGTTGATTTTCTGGACTTCCTTCATGTCCGACATGATCTCTTCGAGTGGTTGCACTCTTTCTTTAAGAACCTGCTCTGATACCAATTGAATGTAGGCCTAGAGGGGGGGTGAATAGGCCTTTTTGAATTTTCTCGGTTCCTGTAGCACTTCAACAACAAGGTCAAAACCAGATATATCGGACTAGTCCGGTAAAGTGCGGACTAGTCCGAATTTCACGGGCTAGGTTGATCAAGTTAGGTCAATTTGATTGTTTCGTTGACGTTTGCAGCGGAAATATAAACTTTAATAACAGTTCAATAGTTGTATGTCAAGTTCTATTGCAAGTATGATTCTTTTTCAACTATTTAACTTGAATTCAACAAAATGAATCAAACCCTAGATAATGTTGATCAACTAGAATGATGAACACAAACGAACAAGACACAAGATTTATCCCGTGGTTCAGTTACCACGAAGGCAACCTACATCCACGTTGAGGAGCCCACAAAAGGATCGGGTCTTCACCAACCCTTCCCTCGTCGGATCGCCACGAAGGCCAATCCTCTTCCACTAATCACACAGGGGTAAATCACCAAGTTGAAGGGGCGATCTCACAAGTTGAGAGCTCCCTTGATTACAAGTTTCAAGACCACCAATAACACACTTCGAAATATACAAATTGAAATACAAGAGTGTGTTAGAGATTCAAACCAAGAGCTCAATCGTGTGCCAATTGCCTCTCCAATGATCTAGAAGTGATCTTCAATGGATTGATTGATTTTGCACTTAATTTCGTGGAGAGAGATGGTTTTTGAGTCTCTTGGGAGGTGTGACGGCGCTAGGGTTCGAGAGAGGGTGAAAGTGGACCGTGCACCTCTATTTATATGGGGTTTCTAAAAGTGACCGTTAGGGTTCAGAAAGATCGGACTAGTCCGTGGTGGTGACTGGACTAGTCCGGTGTGCTGTGCGAAGCAAACCCTAAGTGTCCAGGAATATCGGACTAGTCCGATTGAAAACGGACTTGTCCGATTTCGCTGCTGGAAATCTTCGGACTAGTCCGATTGTCATCGGACTTGTCCGGTCCTGTGAAACCCTAAGTGTTTAGGATGACAAGTCCGCACTTGGAGGACTTGTCCGATTTAGATCAGTGTGTATATTGGACTAGTCCGTGTGGACACCGGACTTGTCCGAAGTGGATCAGAATGAATATCGGACTAGTCCGGGTCACAACGGACTTGTCCGATTTTGTGTGACTTGTGCATTGTGTTGAGGACTAGTCCGCACTGGGGAGGACTAGTCCGAAGTGGAACAGAAAGATATCGGACTAGTCCGGCTGATATCGGACTAGTCCGGTCCTGTATAGCTTTGTGCATTGTGTGTGTGTGATTAAATGAGATTGAGCTCTTGGGTGTGTTTCCTTAACACACTCCATACATACTAAACTACTAATTTCTTCTCCTTGAGCTCAAATTCATTTTCCTTCTCAATTTCCCTCTTTTTGGCACTTTGCTCGTTTTTCATCATTTTCCTGCATTCATCTCAACAAAAGGATTAGGATCCCAATTGCTTGTCATAAATCATCCAAAACCCACAAGGGAGTCCTAGATGCACTTTCAGCTAGCCTGAAACGAGTCGTGAATGTGAACACAGGAAACCTCACTGGGTTGAAGAGTCATGATTATCACATTATAATGGGAAGACTCTTACCTGTTATGTTTCGGGGCTATCTAGATGATGCAGTGTGGAAGGTTTTAGCCGAACTCAGCTATTTCTATAGACAGCTTTGTGCTAAAGAAATCAAGATGGGGATGATGGATAAGTTAGAGAAGGAGGTACCCATACTTTTATGTAAGATGGAAATTTTTTTCCACCGGGTTTCTTCAATCCAATGCAACATCTGCTTATCCATCTTATATTCGAAGCTAAAGTTGGCAGTCCTGTTCAATACAATTGGATGTATCACATTGAAAGAGTGCTACGATATCTGAAACCAATGGTTGGCAACAGGGGAAGGGTGGAAGGGTGCATCGCAGAAGCATATGCTCTTAAGGAAGTGGGATAATTTCAAGTGTCTACTTTGCAGAAGAAAACAATATCAATACTTCGGCGATGCGGTACGATGTGGACAAAGCACCCCCTTTAAGCGACCTCTCCATTTTTCAAACGAGAGGCACTACCGTTGGTAGCTACACGACCTACATGCTATTCGAACGTGAAATAACTATTGCTTTACTCTACATGTACGCAAATATAGAAGGCATGTAGGGATACTTCGAGTAAGTGTTTATTCCTACATTTATGCTAATCGACATATTTTGCTACACATGTATTCTTTAAGATGTTTTTTCACGTTCAGCAAGTTCCATAGACAATGTTGGCCACATAGGCATCAACCTACGGCCAAACAAGTAGAAGGGATGCAAAATTAAGGAATAAATGGAGGGTCGGGTTTCCTATCCTGGTTTCGAGATTATGTAATACTCTCTCGTCTTCAATATATTATAAGTTACTATTATTAAAGAAGTGTTATTTTAACTTATGATCATTTTTGATAGTGTCGGACTCACAATGTCCATGAAGATTTGCAGCAGCTATCTTATGTTGGTGAATGTTAGAAGCTATGGTTGATATGATGTAATCGACTTTTGATTCCGTACAACTCATTTTGAAGCTCTTCGTCCTCTCACGACAACATCAAATTCCGGTGTTGTGACGAGAGCAATTGACATTCAAGGGAACTTAACAGATTATTATGGGATCATTAACAAAATCCTTGAATTTTTATTTATCGGAAATAAGGCCCTTTGAGTTGTCTTCTTTGATTGTGACTGGTTTGATCGCACTCATGGAACTCGAGAAAACCAATTTGGAATGGTGGAAGTGAAACGTAAGGACCATCTACGAGGTTATGATACATTTATTCTTGCGCATCAAGTGGAACAAGTGTATTATCTACCTTATCCATGCACAAAGCTCAGTGCTTGGTGGGTGGTATCTAAGGTGAATCCTCGTGATCGGTTATATACTCCTGGGGATGATGGTTACCATGATAGCGAAGACGTTGAAGAAGTATACCAAGAAGAAGAGTTGCCAGACAATTTTATCGTCGAGCTTGGTGCAGGACTCGATCAGTTAGTTGGAGATGTTGAAGATGTAGAGCCAGATGATATGTGAAAACGGAAATTAGAACAGCCCACAATGGAAGATTGTTGGGCTGGTTTAAGGAGTAAGGCACATGATAATGATGTTTATGAATTTGAAAGTGATTACAAGTAATATTTTCTTGAAGATAGTAATATGAATTTTATATATCTTATTTGCATATTTACTGATTATCTATTAAAACTGGATGACATCAAAAAAGGGTAAGAAGGTGCCGCCGATGAGGGGGTTCTACCCTTCTAGACTTGAAGACGCTTTCACTGGTGCTTCGTCGACCGGGAGCAGATGCTCTCCGCTGCTAGGGCACGTTCTGAGCAGCTCTAGAGCTTCATCACAGGTAAATTTCACTCGGTTTTGACAAATTCTTCAAATTCAATTTCCAATTAAACTTACTTATGAATCATTTGAATGTTCTAGTCCTCACCGACGGACTGAGAGGCTATGGCGCCAGTTGAGCTTGGCTACCCTTTAGTGAGCCAGCCCTCGGCCAACCAGCCCTCGGCTAGCGAGCCTTATGTTCCTGACCCCTTTGACTCGGCTGGTGACAAGCCTTCTGGGTCACCTGACATGGCGCCCCAGTAGACACGGAGGACTAGGAGGACTCACTTTGTCAGTCGTCCTACAATTCATGATTCGTTCGGTCGGAGACAGGTAATAAAAATCGTAGTGTTCAATTCTGGTTTTTTTTGTTACTTAAGTAATGAATCAATAAATATCTTGCAGGGTTTGGTATGACGTGTCTTTCACCGGTGAGAGACATCAAAGACCGGTGAACGGTGTCCTCGGGTCCTTAGTGCGTTTGCACTATCCTTGTGTCATCGACGGGGTGCTTGCTCTTTTGTGGGAGGACTATGCACGCGTCCATCACCAGGAGCACGACAACCTTAAGGAGGCCGTATGGGCCGATTTTATGGTAAGTATGTTAAAAAAAGTTTCTAAGTTTTAACTCTTACACTCTTTTAATGAACATGTCTTCAATATATTCTTTATCATGGGCAATGTATATTTTAGAGGACCCGAACGACCCTCGCATGTTTGAGGATGCAAGAAGAGTGTTTCACACAACGCTACGAAGGTGCTTCGACAAGCTTTGTCGAACGCTCGTGTTCAAATTTTGAATGAGCACTTGAAGGCAAACCAGCACCACGTGCTACACTTCCGGCAAGAGATCGAGAGGCACCTGACGGAGGAGGAGTACACACAGGTACGTGGGGTGTAGTAAGTATTTTTTCTTATAATTTCCTCAATGGTATTTTTAACGACCTACAACTATGTGCACGACCACGTGAGCTGGTTGCAGGGTCGGTCCGATGCATTTTAGGCCCTTTGTCGGTACTGGGCTAGCGATGAGTTTAAGGTTAAGTCTGGGAAGGCTCGAGAGTGCAGAGGGGTCGAGGGGAAGAGCAGGCACAACCAACATAACCACTTGCGTTTAGCTAAATGCATGGTAAGTGTATGTAACTTATGTTTATATATTAATAATATATTGTTCGTACTAAGACGTATTGACAGGAGCGCGAGACGGGGGTGCCGCCGACCTCTGCTGAGATCTAGAAGAGAGGTCACATGGACCCTTCTCAGCCTCAGGGGTGCAGTTAGGCTGCAGCCGAGCGATTGGTAAGTTTAGAAATCATTCATATTAAATATAACTATATGGATTGTTGAACTTACACGGTTTTCTTGTTTTCTAGGCTAAGAACGGGGAGGAGGCTAGGAAGATACACGACGAATATTTCAATTGGGAACATGAACCAATCGATCCTCAAGCCACATATACAAGTGGAGGTGGAAAAGCACACGGAAGGTGAGTTCATAAGTCATTTTATCATTTTCAATTCAAAGTATTCGAGATATTTCAATTTTATATTACTGAATTTTTTTATAGGCTCGCCATATTCGACGGAGTTGTGGACTCGAGGGCGGCGAGACCTGCGAGAGGCAGCTCCACGCAGGCTTCGTCGGTGGGCACATCAGGTCGCCGTGTCTCACAGAGAGACATCGAGATGCAGCCCCTCTGACAAACTATAGAAGATAACATCAGGCGATAGGAGGAGGAAAAGAGAGAGGCGGAACGACAAAGGATCACAACGGAACAACAAAGGATCGCGATGGAGGCCATGATCTCTTACCAGGCAGCTTGGATGGCGCAGATGCAGGACGCAATGGAGGTAACAAAATGAAAATTGAAGTTCTCATTAATTTAGCATAAATGACTATACCACCCTCATTTTCATGCATCATGCCTTGCATGCACTCATATACATGTTTAACATTAACCCACATAAAGTGGAACGAGTTTAAAATTGATTTGGAGCAGAACCGCACTTCAAATGCAGGAAAGTGCGGACTAGTCCGATTTTACTGAGGACTAGTCCGATTTCTCTCTGACTAAAAACGGACTTGTCCATTTTTGCTGCGGACTAGTCCAATTTTGCCTCTGGAAACTTTCGGACTTGTTCGATTTTGTGCGGACTAGTTTGATATTCCAAGAATCCTTGAAAATTTTGCTAAGTCCTATGACTTTTCCGGACTAGTCCGATGTTCCAGCGGACTTGTCCGTTTTCCTCTCTGACTAAAGTCAGACTTGTCCGATTTTAGGCCAGACTTGTCCGATTTTCTCTCTTGGCAACTTTGGACTAGTTTGGTCCTTTCCGGACTTGTACGATATTTCGTGACTCTGAGTTGATCTTTTGTTTTACGACTTGTTTCTTGGGTTTCACGTTAAGTGGGCCTAGGGATGTCGTGCCTAACTTTTTTAGAGCCCATGAGGGACTCTAAACCAGCCTCTACTCCTCCCAAACTCGAAATCCATCAAACCCTAGCCTCCACCTCTCACTACAAGGATTCCGACCTGTTACAACAATTGTACTGCAACGAATACTAAATCATTGCAGTAAGCTTGGCTTTTTGCCACGATTCACTAGTTCGTGGCACTAGGATCTATCACCATGGAACACAATCATTGCATTAGGATCTGTTTCCACGAATCACTAGTTCGTGGCATTAGGTTGCTAATGCAACGGACCACAATCATTGCATTAGGATCTGTTGCCACGAATCACTTATTCGTGGCGTTAGGATGCTAATGCCATGGAACACAGTCGTTGCATTAGGATCTATTGCCATGAATTACTGGTTCGTGGCGTTACATGATCTATCACCACGGACCACAATCGTTGCATTAGGATCTGTTGCCACGAATTACTGGTTCGTGGTGTTACAGGATCTATCGCCACTGACCACAATTGTTGCATTAGGATCTGTTGCCACGAATTACTGGTTCATGGCGATACAACTTTATTGCCACGTAACACAATCGTTGCATTAGGATCTGTTGCCATGAATTACTGGTTCGTGGCGTTACAACTTTATTTCCACAGAACACAGTCGTTGCATTAGGATCTGTTGCCACGAATCAGCAAACGGTTGCATTTGGACCGTAATGCAACGAAACAGAATCGTTGCATTAGGATGTGTTGCCATGATACACTAGTTCGTGGTGTGATCTGGACGTTGATCCTCAGACTTAAATGTGGTCACTGCACTACCAGACCGAACCCTAGCTTTGTTAAACATCGCAAGGTGCCCGCCTCATCTGTCTTGCATCCTCTACCTGCTAATACCGCTGACGTACATGACTCGCCCTGCCACCAATTCGCCTCGAGACGCGCTCCTGCTGATGTCGGTCAGACCAAACCGATAGTACTGCATAGGATGAGCACCCGGTGAACCCTCTCTTTCTTTAGCATCGCCAGCTACTGTCTTGCCTGCTTCGCAGCTGGACTGAAAATCCCCTGCAGTACTACGGGTACTGTAGCGCCACTGACTACTGCCTCATGCCTGATTGTAGGGTATGAACAGCAACAAAGAAGTCAACAAGTCGATGCATCGCCCAATATGGAGCAAAATGCTGTTGCGACGCGGTGTTCCCACTCTCGTATTTGCCGCACTCGTCCTGAAGATGGTAAAACATCAGACTTCTTCTTCTTTCACACTATTTGTACATGATACTAGGCCTGGTGAGTTGCTAATTTGCTTTAAACGTTTACCGTTTAAATGACACTAACAGAAGGAAAGAAGTTTGGAAGAGGGGTTGCTAAAGGACTTAAGGTTGCTAAATTGCGCTATCTAGCATCTGCAAATAGAACGAATGATCAGAATTGGAAGCTACAAATTCAGTGGTCCGATAGGTTGGGTGCTGCGGTTGGTCCTAATCAGCGGCACTTTGTCGATGATGTGGTTATTACAACAAAAAAAAAATGCACCCCTCGCTGGTGTAAGGAAGTGGGCAGAGGTTGGCGATACTTCGAAGAGCGATATAGTAAGAGACATTCTGGTTAGTGTTGTGACACCCCACATAAGTATTTTTTTCTAGCGACCTCCATCTTGTACGTTTATAACAGTGTGATATACAATGTACAGAATGCCTGGGACTTGGAGGACACAGATAATACCAGAAGAAAAATATTGAAGATTGCTGGTGAGCGCTACAAGGGGCGGCGATCAACATTGCATGCCACCTATAAGAAGTATTCGACCGATGAGGAACGTATACAAAACAAGCCTGTTGACGTAGCAGATTCCGATTGGTTGGCGCTTATGGACTATTTTGGGCCCGAGCGATTCAAGGTCAGCTAGCTTTCTAATACCTTCATATCCTACAAAAACTATTTGATAACACCCATTCGTGAAATTAATTCTTAAAATTGCAGTTAATAAGCAGAACCAATTCACGAAATCGAAGTACTCAAAAGACAAAACACTTGCTTGGCTCAAAATCCTACGCCCAACTTAGTTACGAGAAGGTATGAAAACTAAATCAAACTTTTACTTTGCACTGCAATCATTCAATCAAATTTTACTTGTATTTGATGTAGCGAGACCCAGAGACCGGAAAAGAACGCGATGACATAGAACTGTGGGAGGCAAGCCATGTGAAGAACGGTCAATGGGCAAACGAGCAGGCAGAAGCTGTACATGTGAGAAACACTTCAAACAGTCCCCATTTAAATAAATATTTGCAATGTACATGTGACTTTTATTTTTGTATATAGACCCAGGCACGTGCCCAAATCAACGTAAAGGAAGCTGAGCTGGGAGTCCCAATCCCAGATGAGGAAAGAAACAACATCTTCTAGCTTACTTATATATCCGCAACCAGTTCTGGAGGATCACAATTTTGGGGGCGTGGTTATATGGCTAAACCTAATGTTTCTGAAAGACTGCGTATCCAGATGTCTGACCAGCTCGACCAGCAAGTTCGATCCTTGCAAAATAGAAATGAAGACCTCAGCTCTCAGGTGCAAGAGTTGGAAGGAAGAAATGATTATATGACCTCCCAGATGGATGGCTTCGTCCAGGCAAATGAACATCTCAACCAGGAAGTCTAGGCTTTACATGATCAGATGGCAGCCAATTCTGCACGGCAAGAAAAGGAGCTAGCAGATATGCGCAGAATGATGGAGAGCTTGCAAGATCAACAACGGCTAGCAGCAACTCAACAAAAGGCTTCTGCTCGCACCAAGTCGAAGCTGGATGTTCAAGAAACTATTCCTAATACTACAACTCGTCGCGGTGCTATTTTAATGGGTACAATGTTGCAACCTGAAAAAATTGTAAATAACATCGTGTCGCAACAACGCAAGGGTCCTTGAGCATTGCATCAATTGCAGGATGTTTGTTGTTAAGTCGACAGACGTATCATTTGCGAATAAATTTATTTTGTTGCCACTAATTTTCAAACCTGGTGCATTAAGATTCTAGTGCCGCTAATTATAAAATGTGGCATTAACAGATTATTGCGACGAAAATAAAATGTTGCAATAGGAAGCTAGCTATTGCCACAAATTATAAAACGTTGCACTACAAACATTTGGCTACGACCAAAAAAGCGTTGCACTAGACTGCTATTGCCACCATCCAGAGAACGTCGCATTACGTGTTGCAACAGATTTGAATATGTTGCATCACGAACCTATTGCCACACATCAGAAATTGTTGCAATACAATACTGTTGTCACAGTTTTGAAATTATTGCAATACCGTACTATTCGCCATGAACGTGAAATCGTTGCATTACCGCATTATTGGCCACGGCTGTGAAATCGTCGCGATACCATATTATTCGCCACGAGTGTGAAATCATCGCGATACCGTACTATTCGCCATGGAAGTGAAATCGTTGCAACACCGTAGTATTTGCCACGAATGTGAAAACATCGCGATACGATATTATTCGCCACGAGTGTGAAATCGTTGCGATACCGTACTATTCGCCGCGGATGTGAAAACGTCGCGATACCATATTATTCGCCACAAGTGTGAAATCGTCGCGATACCATACTATTCGCCACGGATGTGAAATCGCTGCAACACCATACTATTCGCCACGAGTATGAAATCGTCGCGATACTGTACTTATCACCACAGATGTGAAATCGTCACAAATAACTTAGTATTCGTTGCAATACGTTAAATCATCGCAATACGTTAAACCGTTGCAATACCATACTATTTGCCACGAACGTGGAGTCGTTGCAATACCATACTTTTTGCCACGAATGTGGCATCGTTGCAACACCGTTATTTTCGTTGCAATACGTTAAATCATCGCAATATGTTAAACCGTTGCAATACCATACTATTTGCCACGAACGTGGAGTCGTCGCAATACCATACTTTTTGCCACGAATGTGGCATCTTTGCAACACCATTATTTTCGTTGCCATACGTTAAATCGTCGCAATACGTTAAACTGTTGCAATACCATACTCTTTGCCACGAACGTGGAGGCGTCGCAATACCATAATTTTTGCCACGAATGTGGCATCGTTGCAACACCGTTATTTTCGTTGCAATACGTTAAATTGTCACAATACGTTAAACCGTTGCAATACCATACTATTTGCCACGAACGTGGAGTCGTTGCAATACCATAATTTTTGCCACAAACGTGGCATCATTGCAACACCGTTATTTTCGTTGCAATACGGTAAATCATCGCAATATGTTAAACCATTGCAATACCATACTATTTGCCACCAACGTGGAGTCGTCGCAATACCATACTATTTGCCACCAACGTGGAGTCGTCGCAATACCATACTATTTGCCACGAATGTCAAGTCGTCGCAATAACCTATTGCCACAGCTGTTATCGCCACGAGTCGGAAAAACTATCGCAACGTTCTATTTCGTTGCGACAACAACCTATCGCGATGAATTTCGACCTATTGCAACAACTTTTTTCATCGCAATAAACCAGAATCCGGTAGTGTCTATATAAACAGCCCCACCCCTTTGCTTGACATCTATTTGCCATTTTCCACCCCACCCAAACCCTAGTTCGTGGAGAGCCACCACCAAGGAGGGAGGAGAAGATCCCAATCAAGAAGAAGAAGAGGAGGAAACGAAAGAGGATCAAGATATCCACCAAGCTTTCGGTCTTCATCACCAATTCATCTCCAAGTTCATCACCAACCCTAGATCACCAAGATCCAAGTGTTGCCTCCAAGTTTCTTGATTCATTGGCGTCCTAAACACCTGGTATACCTTCTATTATCTTTTCCTTACGTGAAATAAACCCCTAATCTCCAAATTTACGTCAATCTAGAAAACCCTAATCTGCTGATCTCGCAAAGTACAGACTTGTCCGGTCCCTAGCGGACTAGTCCGATTTCCCTGGATAAATTGTGTTGAATTGAATCTAAAGTTTGATCTAATCACATCCAAACCTGTATAAACTTGTTAAAATCTATTAGAACTAGTTAGTGATCATTAAAAGAAATCTAGTAACAAGTTCTACCTTGCATTTGCATCAATCAGGCATGTCATGTCATATTGAGTAATATTTGTGCACTCTTTGATTGTGTTTCTTGTCTTGTATGTTTATTTTGTGATTAGACGGATTTGCGCTAGAGAGTGCAGCGGAGGATCTACAACACCAAGAGTTTGAAGGCTTTGATCCTAATCAACAGGAAGAGCAAGGCAAGTGTCCTTGAAACATATTGATCCTATTTTTAAAATAAATGTTTTGTTTGCAAACTGCATGCTTGTGTCAATTTGATGGGAATCCTATGATAGGAAGTTTACTAGATTTGTTAAACCACCCTTGTCACCTGGAATTTATGGTAGAAAGTCGGGAAGGGCTTTTTACCTTTTGCTTTGCTTAATCAACTGGGATGGGAAACAACTATACCACTCAATTTAATTAAGCATGGATGAGATTATGGTTAACATGAACTGATTAATATGATATGGTAGTGGGTGATCTAAGCAAGCCTGGTATGTGGATGGGTTGGATGTTATGGTGGTTTGCTTGCTTTAGATCTAAGGACCGGTTCATGCGAGAATAAGCCAGGACTACAGTGCCACCACGAGGCCAAGTATGGGTGCGGCGTAGTTGATTAGTTAGGGCTTTGCCAGTGCTATTTGGACCATTATGGACGCTCGGGGAAGGGGTAGTCGGATTGGGTTTGTTGATGATTGGTGGGACTACCCTGGGATCCGAATGGCTCAAGAGGGGGCCCTTGGTTGAAGATGTGATCTGTAGGAGACATCACCACTGGTGAAACCTCAGTGGGGTCTAAATAGGCTAGTAATCCCTTTGTAAAGGCTATTTTGTGATCTCTTGGCCACACACCGACGGAAGTGTGAGACGGCATAATAGAGGTTCTAGTCATCGAAAGGTGATGAAATCACAAACACGTGGGTAAAGTGGTACAAACTCTGCAGAGTCTAATAAAACTATCAGGATAGCCGTGCTCCCAGTTATGAGCACCTGGACAACTTCCATGATTAGAGGGAAATTGGGATTTGGAATGGTTATGGTTGGTATTATGGTTATGTATTAATTTCTGGTATTGAATATGGTTATTGGCAAATGGTGAAATGTGGAATTATTGATGAGGAAGGTGAATTGTGGACTGGTATTATGATATAACTTATGATTATGATGGATTTGATTCATATAAATATTATATATTGCTTTTCAAATGTTTTAATGTACTTTTCAGCACTTAACCATTATTATTGTCGTCATTAGAGGTTGTATTCGAGGATAATATGGTTTGTGTAATAAAATTTGATTAATTAATCTTGTTTTGTGGTAATTTTCTGTATACTCTTTTGTGAATGCACTCGTGTATGTGTGATGAACATCCTGGGCACACATATGCGTTAGCTTGGTTCATTTTTCAGAACCGGGCGTCACAGATTGGTATCAGAGCCACAGGTTGACCGTAGGATGCAGCCTAGATAGAATGGACACTTTAGAGCACATAGGAGCACTCAGGAATCGATGTGTTTTTGCTTGGTGTGCTGTTTGCTATATATATTGCTTGCTTGTGTGCTTAATAGAGGATTTTGGGATGCTTTAGCATTGCCATGTCCACGTAGGCTAGTTAGTTGCCTTGTTTCATATCCCTTGATGCATATAGTTGGGGACGTTTTCTAATTCTTACCTATTGCTTTTCTTCAGATGGTGAGGACTCGCAACCAGAGGGATGGCAATGATGAGGAGGAGAACAATGGGGTGCCTCAGAACAACATTGGACAAGGATCTACTCAGGGATCTATCAACATTGAGCAGCTATTGACTATGCAAAACCAGCTCATGCAGACCATGATACAGACTATAGGACAGCTGCAGGCTGGCAACATCAACAATCAGCCCCACATGCCCCCACCGCCACCCCCACCCCCTCATAACCGGTTGGGAGAGTTTATGAGGACTAGGCCGCCAACCTTTGCTCAAGCTGCTGACCCTATGGATGCGGATGATTGGATCAAGTTCATGGAGAAGAAGTTAGCTATTGTCCAATGCAGTGACCGGGAGAAGGTGCTTTTCGCTTCTCATCAACTAGTTGGAGCAGCTGCAGATTGGTGGGATTCACTATGCAATGCTCATGAGAACCAAGAGAGAATTACCTGGGCGGAATTCAAGGAGAGTTTCCGTTCCCATTATGTGCCGGAAGGTGTTATGATTTTGAAGAGGCAAGAATTTGAGAATTTAAGGCAAGGAAGATCAAGCGTGAGTGAATATCTCAACAAGTTCACTCAACTCTCAAGGTATGCGCCTGAGGATGTGAGTCGGGACAGCCCAAAGCAATACTTGTTCATGAGGGGCTTGAACAATGAAATCCAAGTGCAACTACTCAATTGTGACTACGCAAATTTTCGGAAGCTTGTGGACAAATCAATTGTGGTTGAGAACAAGATTCGTGAGATGGAGCAAGACAATAAGAGAACGGTGCCATATGAAGGACAACAACAAGAAAGTAACGTGCACCCTCGCTTTGCACTGCCCAATGCGCCTTACTTCAGCCCTATTGCACCTGCTCAGCGCCCTGGTTATGCACCGCGCCCAACTCAGTTTGTGCAGCAGCGCCCTATCATGCAAGCACCAAGGCCTCCAATGCCTTATGCACCTCGTGCTAATTTTCCTGGTGCCAATGCTCAAAACCAAGATCGTCCCAATAATTCTGGTGGAGTTAAGAAGTGCTATACTTGTGGAGAAGCTGGACACTTTGCGCATCAATGTCCTAAGTCAGGCCTTGGTCAAGGAAGCAATGCACCAAGGCAAAACCCAAGACCCAATGGAGGACAACCACAAGGGGACCATGGACAGCAGAATTTTGCTTGTGGCAATGTGAACCATGTCTCTACGGAGGATGCTCAACAAGCGGATGACGTGTTCATTGGTATGTTTCTCGCCAACTCTAACCCCACAACTATGTTATTTGATTCTGGAGCATCGCATTCATTCATTGCATCAAAGTATGTTGCCAAGTATAGTTTGCCTATCTCTCATATGAAGTTTACTCTATTGGTTAAGTCTCCTGGAGGAGAGATGAGGACAAATATAGTATGTCCAAAATTAAGCCTTAGAATAAGGGGGTAGACTTCTCCGCCAACCTCATTGTTTTGGATTCTCAAGGATTGGACATTATACTTGGTATGGATTGGTTAAGGAAGCACAATAGAGTTATTGAGTGTGCCACAAAGACGGTGAAGTTGACCAATGAGGAAAGGATCACCGTAGAGTTTGAAGCATCTCAAACCGCACTGAAGCAATTGGAGCTGAATCATATGAACGGTGCCACAATTGAGGAGATTACGGTGGTGTGTGAATTTTTGGATGTTTTTCCAGAAGAGTTGACAGGTATGCCACCTGATCGAGACATTGAGTTTGTTATTGATTTAATACCTGGAAGTGCACCTATAGCTAAGAGGCCGTATAGGATGCCTCCCACGGATTTAGCGGTGCTCAAGAAACAAATTCAAGAGCAACTAGAGAAAGGTTTTATTCGCCCTAGTTCTTCACCTTGGGGAGCGCCTGTTCTATTTGTGGACAAGAAGGATGGGCTCAAAGGATGTGTGTAGATTACCAAGCTCTCAACGAGGTAACAATCAAGAACAAGTACACCATGCCATGCATATAATACTTGTTTGATCAGATGAAGGGTGCTTGTGTCTTCTCTAAGATTGATTTGAGGTCGGGATATTTTCAAATGAAGATTAGACCATCGGACATACCCAAGACAACTTTTAGGACACGGTATGGATCTTATGAGTACACCGTGATGTCCTTTGGATTGACAAATGCACCTGCGTACTTTATGTATCTCATGAATAAGGTCTTCATGGAGTACTTGGATAAGTTCGTTGTGGTGTTTATTGTTGATATTATGATCTACCCGAAGGATGAGAAGGAACATGAGGAACACTTGAGGCTTACGTTGCAGAAATTGAGGGAGCATCGATTGTATGCCAAGTTCGACAAGTGTCAGTTTTGGTTGAAAGAGGTGCCATTTTTGGGTCATATCATCTCAGGAGCAGGAGTATCGGTTGACCTCGGAAAAGTGAGAGACGTGTTGAAGTGGGAACCACCGCAAAATGTCAAGGAAATAAGGAGTTTTCTTGGGATGGCTGGATATTACCGTAGATTCATAAAGGACTTTTCCAAGATAGCCAAGCCTATGACGGAGTTGCTAATGAAGGGAAAGGCTTTCCAATGGACTCAAGCTTGTCAAAATAGTTTCGAGGAGTTGAAAAAGAGGTTAACAACAACCCCAGTTTTGGTACTGCCGGATATGAGCAAGAGTTTTGATATTTATTGCGACGCCTCGAGAAAAGGACTTGGATGTGTATTGATGCAAGAAGGTCAAGTGGTTGCATATGCTTCGAGACAATTGAAGAAACATGAGCAGAATTATCCAACGCATGATTTGGAACTCGCAGTCGTGGTACATGCATTGAAGATTTTGAGACACTACATCCTTGGACATAGGTGTGAAATTTATACGGATCATAAGAGTTTGAAGTATATTTTCACACAAACGGATCTGAACTTGAGGCAACGGAGATGGTTGGAGCTCATCAAAAATTATGATTTGGGGATCAACTATCATTCGGGAAAATCCAATGTAGTGGCCGATGCTTTGAGTAGAAAGGGAGTAAGTCATCAACTCACAGTTCGAGAGTTACCATCTGAGTTATGTAAGGAGTTTGAAAGGTTCAACCTCGGATTTGTAAATGAGATGGAGATGATGGAGTTAAACCCAACCTTGGAGCAAGAAATTCGTGAGGCACAAACCACAGATGAAGAGATCAAGGAAATCAAGGACAGGACGGAAGAAGGGAGAGAATTTAGATTTGATGAAGACGAACATGGTACCTTATGGCTTGGAAAGAGAATCGTTGTGCCTAATGTGAAGCATATTCGGGAGACGATATTAAAAGAGGTACATGACTCACCTTAATCAATTCACCGTGGTTGTACAAAGATGTACAAAGACTTGAAGACTAGCTATTGGTGGGATAGCATGAAGAAGGACATAGCTGAATATGTGGCATTGTGTGATGTGTGTCAACGAGTCAAGGCGGAACATCAAAGGCCAGCTGGATTATTGCAACCATTGAAGATCCCAGAATGGAAGTGGGAAGAAATTGGTATGGACTTCATAGTTGGGTTACCGCATACTCAGTTAGGGTATGACTCAATTTGGGTAATTGTGGATCGCTTAACCAAGTCAGCTTATTTTGTCCCTGTGAAGACCAAATATGCAGCTGCACAATTGGGCGAAATATACATGGAGCATATTGTGTGTCGACATGGAGTCCCTAAGAAGATAGTCTCGGATAGAGGTTCACAATTCACTTCCAGGTTTTGGCAAAAATTGCATGAAGCTTTGGGAACAAGGTTGAATTTTAGTTAAACATATCATCCTCAAACGGATGGACAAACCGAGAGGACCAATCAGATTTTGGAGGACATGTTAAGAGCTTGTGCTTTGAAGCATGGGAAAAGTTGGGACAAAAGCTTGCCATACGCAGAATTTTCATACAACAATAGTTACCAAGCAAGCTTGAAAATGTCACCGTATGAAGCTC
The DNA here is from genome assembly GCA_036927565.1 of Tuctoria greenei. Classification (NCBI taxonomy): domain Eukaryota; kingdom Viridiplantae; phylum Streptophyta; class Magnoliopsida; order Poales; family Poaceae; genus Tuctoria; species Tuctoria greenei. The sequence continues at coordinate 33,242,069 of JAYESD010000006.1, read as the reverse complement.
TTTATGGGAGGAAGTGTAGGACTCCTTTATTCTGGAATGAGGCAGGAGAAACTCAAGTATTTGGTCCGGATGTGTTGCAAGAAGCCGAAAAGCAAGTCCGAATAATTTGTGAAAACTTGAGGGCTGCCCAATCAAGACAAAAAGGCTATGCACACAATAGGAGAAGGAAATTAGCCTTTGAAATAGGAGATTTTGTTTGCCTCAAGGTGCCACCAATGAGAGGTCATAAGAGGTTTAACATAAGAGGCAAGCTCGCACCTCGCCTACATTGGACCATTCAAAATTTTGGACAAAAGAGGAGAAGTAGCGTATAAGTTGGAGATGCCAACTCATCTTTCACATGTTCATGATGTCTTTCATGTTTCCCAACTCAAGAAGTGCTTGAGAGCACTGGAAGAACAAGTGCCAATGGAAGAATTGGAACTAGAAGAAGATTTGACTTACGCCGAACAACCAATCAAAATCTTGGAAACTAAGGAGAGGGTCACAAGGAACAAGGTTATTAGATGGTGTAAAGTTCAATGGAAGCACCACACAGAAAAAGAAGCGACGTGGGAATTGGAGGACGATCTCAAGAAGGAATTTCCCTATCTCTTCTCTTCCGCGTCGAATCTCGAGGGCGAGATTCATTTTAAGGGGGGTAGGTTTGTAACGCCCTCATTTTAATGCATCATGCCTTGCATGCACTCATATACATGTTCAACATTAACCCACATAAAGGGGAACGAGTTTAAAATTGATTTGGAGAAAAACCGCACTTAAAATGCAAGAAAGTGCGGACTAGTCCGATTTTACTGAGGACTAGTCCGATTTCTCTCTGACTAAAAACGGACTTGTCCGTTTTTGCTGCGGACTAGTCCGATTTTGCCTCTGGAAACTTTCGAGCTTGTCCGATTTTGTGCGGACTAGTCCGATATTCCAAGAATCCTTGAAAATTTTGCTAAGTCCCTGGACTTTTCCGGACTAGACGGTGTTCCAGTGGACTTGTCTGTTTTCCTCTCTGACTAAAGTCGGACTTGTCCGATTTTAGGCCAGACTTGTCCGATTTTCTCTCTAGACAACTTTGGACTAGTCCGGTCCTTTCCGGACTTGTCCGATATTTCGTGACTCCGAGTTGATCTTTTGTTTTACGACTTGTTTCTTGGGTTTCACGTTAATTGGGCCTAGGGATGTCATGCCTAACTCTTTTAGAGCCCATGAGGGACTCTAAACCGGCCTCTACTCCTCCCAAACTCGAAATCCATCTAACCCTAGCCTCCACCTCTATATAAACATCCCCACCCCTTGGCTTGACATCTATTTGCCACTTTTCCACCCCACCCAAACCCTAGTTCGTGGAGAGCCACCACCAAGGAGGGAGGAGAAGATCCCAATCGAGAAGAAGAAGAGGAGGAAACGAAAGAGGATCAAGATCTCCACCAAGCTTTCATTCTTGATCACCAATTCATCTCCAAGTTCATTACCAACCCTAGATCACCAAGATCCAAGTGTTGCCTCCAAGTTTCTTGATTCATTGGAGTCATAAACACCTGGTATACCTTCTATTATCTTTTCCTTATGTGAAATCAACCCCTAATCTCCAAATTTACGTTGATCTAGAAAACCCTAATATGCTGATCTCGCAAAGTGCGAACTTGTCCGGTCCCTAGCGGACTAGTCCGATTTCCCTGGATAAATCGTGTTGAATTGAATCTAAAGTTTGATCTAATCACATCCAAACCTATATAAACTTGTTAAAATCTATTAGAAATAGTTAGTGATCATTAAAAGCAATCTAGTAACAAGTTCTACCTTGCATTTGCATCAATCATGCATGTCATGTCATATTGAGTAATATTTGTGCACTCTTTGATTGTGTTTCTTGTCTTGTATGTTTATTGTGTGGATTAGACGGATTTGCGCTAGAGAGTGCCGCGGAGGATCTACAACATCAAGAGTTTGAAGGCTTTGATCCCAATCAACAGCAAGTGCAAGGCAAGTGTCCCTGAAGCATATTGATCCTATTTTTAAAATAAATGTTTTGTTTGCAAATTGCATGCTTGTGTCAATTTGATGGGAATCCTATGATAGGAAGTTTACTAGATTTGTTAAACCACCTTTGTCACCTGGACTTTATGGTAGAGAGTCGGGAAGGGCTTTTTACCTTTTGCTTTGCTTAATCAACTGGGATGGGAAACAACTATACCACTCAACTTAATTAAGCATGGATGAGATTATGGTTAACATAAACTGGTTAATATGATATGGTACTGGGTAATCTAAGCAAGCCTGGTATGTGGATGGGTTGGATGTTATGGTGGTTTGCTTGCTTTAGATCTAAGGACCGGTTCATGCGAGAATAAGCCGGAACTACAGTGCCACCACGAGGCCAAGTATGGGTGTGGCATAGATGATTAATTAGGGCTTTGCCAGTTGTAACACCCTAGCCACTACGGGTCTAGCGGTCGTTACTCCTGGCAGCTCTCTAGGATCACAGACTAGCCCTACAGACCAACACTAATCTTTTCTGCGCATTTTGTCCTCACTCGTGCGCACCCGGGAAGACTTCCCGGTCGGTCACCCATCCACAAATTGCTCCGGGTCAAGCACGCTTAACCTCGGAGTTCTTTACACATGGGCTTCCGGAAAAGAAGGTATACCTTGGTGGTATGAGTTATTGCATCAATCCTATTAAGCCTCGAGCCAGGATGTCACAATCCACCCTCCTTAGAAGACCGACGTCCTCGTCGGTCAACTCCCAAGCCAGGAACGTCCCCTCTTGGCCACGTCCATACGTTCAGTACTGGCATACGTACAATACCGTGTCCCTCCTAGAGGATCCACGCGTCATGCGTACGTACCCACGTCCCTGACCCGTACGCACCCGTGAAACCGCGAGGGTCGGCTCTGATACCATTCTGTAACACTCCAACCACTATGGGCCTGACGATCGTTACTCCTGGCAGCTCTATAGGATCACAGACTAGCCCCACAGGCCAACACTAGTCTTTTCTGCGCACTTTGTCCTCACTCGTGCGCACTCGAGAAAACTTCCCGATTGGTCACCCATCCACAAATTGTTCCGGGCCAAGCACGCTTAACCTCGGAGTTCTTTGCAGGTGAGCTTCCGGAAAGAAGGTATACCTTGGTGGTATGGGGACCGAAGTCCACACATCCGAGGATGTCATTGGGTGGTGCCGTGCGATGCGGCACCTAACAGCACACACAAAAAGGATACCAAAACATATAAAATTTTCATTTCATAATAAGAAGAGTTTACAAAAGAGTGTACAATAAGGGTACACACGCAGCGGAAAATACATACTCATAATCTCACCTAACTAAGCAGGAGAGAAGACGTCCATGCCCTAGGACGTTTCTCAATAGCAACAAGAAGAACATTCAGCAGCGGCGTGGTTCATATGAGATTTATCTCGACACCTCGAGTCTCATGTACAACCTGAACAACAGAAATAAAACTAATACCTGCAAAAATTGTTAAAGCGCAAACGTGAGCATAAGGCTCACCAAGACTAACCCGTCTCACTAGACATATGCAGTGTGAATACTAACATAGGTAAGTAATAGCATAAATAGACTCGCCTACCAGTGGATCCTTATAATCAGGTTTTATGTAGCAAATGACATTCTCCAAGAACGGCACATCATGGGCTCCACAATCAAACAAGAAACGCTTTACCAATGATATGACATGCTCAGAGCACATAATGCTATTACAGCTAAAGTATGGGGAAATTGTAAACTTTAATTTTGCTATCTCTAAATCATACAAGGTTGCAAAGCAATTATAATTCAATACAATATAATTTGCTGGCTTCTTTAGTATTTACTACGTCACGACACAGTGAACAAGTGCTACTCTATTACCGCGAGGGACGGTGATTGCAATCAGGACACACCCGGACTGCACGACACGCACACCCGCGTGGGAGACACATACGTGCTCTCCTCCCCACATCATACGTGGCCACCTTTCACCCAAGACCCCAATGTCAACAAACCTCTTCATCCCGAGCAAAAGGTCCCCTACACGGACACGTCTAAGTTGTACGCTAGAAGATTTACACCTTTATGCCTTCGCATCTCCATTCAAGGACAACCGAGGAGTCTCCACACTACAGTCTGGAGTTACATCAGTTTAATGGGTCCCATATACCACTATGCAATCGGTACAGTTCAAGCCTGCCCAACGGTGCCGCATACGGCACGGTCCTCAAGTGACACAGGCAGGGCTATGCGACCGAGACTCCAATTCTCGTCGCTTCCTATCCATCCCCTGCCCGATCTCGGATTCATTATATTAAGCCATTGTTTATCTAACCAATCCTGTGAGATATGTCCTACATCTCTCGCGAGTAGATTCCAACTACTCGACTTCTACCGGATTTCCTATGCATTAGCAAAGCAGTTACTACAGGTCAAACTGTAACTCGTTCCAACTAAACCGTGGGATTTGTGGTCATGCAAGTGGAGTATCAAACACCTTATACGTAATGCACAATATCAACTGAAGACGTAAGTGAATAAAACTGGAAAACTTTGAAAAGCTCTTAAATGCAAACAGGGGCTTGCCTTAGTTTGCGACTCAAATAAATATCAATTGTTAGTGGTCCTTCTGTGCAGACTCCGCCAAGGACTTCAAGTGGACACCCTGACCTTCTCCTCCAAGCAAAACTTCTTGTCGATCACCTATCATCACGTTCCTATCGACATGATATGCATATAAGTAATTAAGTAATAAATTAATTTAATAATAGACTCTACGGGGTTGTGTAAACTCTAAGAACGAGGAGTTTGACTAGGAAGGATAAATATGCCTCTGTTTTGTGGATAAACAAAGGATGGAGTCAAGTGGTCATAGTAGTATTGAGATGTGAATTGAAAGGTGCAACGTAAGCACACATTGCCACTTGGCACTCAACACTCGATGCTATTCCACTCAAGGATGATAAAGCTGAATGGTGTGGAAGTGTTGGACTAGTAGTGTAAGGATGACCTAAGAGTCAAGGTGGCATCGAAAGCTTGAGTATGAGTGGTGTACAAGACGAAGGTCGCGATTTAGCAATCGACCACTGAACTTGACTTAACTCATAAAGGAGTAAACCTAGTTAAATGAGCAGTGCTGTCGTAGGATCACGACTTAGGATGAAACAAAGTGAAACCCTAGTGACACTTGGGAGTGAAGTGAGACCAACATTGCTTGGACTTAAGAAGTCATTACAAGCAATGTTAACCTAGCATGAGTACCAAGACAACGTCAAATGACTTTTAGGTAAAGTAGTTTCTACGGCAAGCTTCTCGAGCATCGTTCAAGTGCTTACATGACGACACTAATGTAGTGTCTCCCACAAGCCTGTCCAGGTGACCTCGATAAGCTCTCAGGACTTAAACATGATGCGAGACCTTACCGTGAAGGCATGCTTTGCCATCTCGAGAAGATCGTCTTAGCGACGTCCACATCAATCCGGACTCGTCAATGGGGTGAGCGAAATCCCGAACACCACCATGTGAGTCTTAAGGCTAGTGATGTCGACTCGGTTGTTGATAAGCAACTCGACAAACCTGTCGTCGATGAAGTGGTATACCAAGTTAACCAATCTTGTGATCGGTTAGGGAACATCCTCGACACAACCAAGGAACTCTTAGCTAAGGTTCCCCTTGGTCTAGTTCTCCTTGTTGGTCGCAATGTTCTTGCATACCTCTACTCCAGGTCATCTGTGGTCACCAATACACTCGGTTTAACCTAGAAGGCATTTCATCGAGCATCTAGGCTACACCTAGGACTCGATGAGTCTCGCCTTGACCAAACCCTAATTTGGCTAAACGACTGTAGACCGTTGTGTCGTGGTTGCGTTTCAGCATCATGTACGTTACAGGCATCCTTCATCTCGATTCCAGGACACGATGATGGCTCGGAACGTCACGATGATGTCATATGGTCAACGACGTCGACGCGGCTCATGGTGGAGCATCACGAGCACGCACGGACATGCCAACGTGATACAAACGACAAAAGAGGTCGACTTGGGGACCCCTATAGGAATGATATTAACGCGGAACATGGGCGTAAGACTTGACGACACATGAGTACCATTAGGGGTCACGACTAACGGACTTCGGTGCATGAAGCAATGCATTTTAGGGCAAGGCTCACCTTGTAGGCATTTCGCCGAACATCTTGGGTGTGTACTTGAGTCCGTCGCTTCATCACCATTCAAAGGGTATATTGGCACTTGTCCTTGTCGATTGCCACATCATTCTACCCCTGCATCACAGACCAGTTCTAAATGTCAACAAAGTTGGTTCTTTCCTCGTGAACATTTCATCGAACACCTTGGCTGCAGTCACCGATCCATTCACTCTTGCAAAATAAGAGCTAACCTTGGATTAATGGTCGATACCATTGTGTCAAAGGCGTGTTCCAGCATCTCATACATCACCTCCATCAATCCTCGAACTATTTGGATGCGGCATGTGAGAAGAACGCCGTGACGACATCAAGTCGACAATGGCATCCGAAACAGCACATGCGAAGCGCGGCCAAGGCGCAGACAGCGGGCTTGGGCGCAAGCGAGGCACCAGCGGAAGCAAGGGACGGCGAGATGCTGCAGCGAGCTGCAAGGATCACGGCGAGCGGCGGCTTGGAGTGGCCATGGCCATGGCACACGGGCTGGAACAGCGCTCGCAAGTGCGGCTGAGTGAATGTAGGCCTAGAGGGGGGGTGAATAGGCCCTTTTTGTTTTTCTCGGTTCCTGTAGCACTTCAACAACAAGGTCAAAACCAGATATATCGGACTAGTCCGGTAAAGTGCGGACTAGTCCGGATTTCACGGGCTAGGTTGATCAAGTTAGGTCAATTTGATTGTTTTGTAGACGTTCGCAGCGGAAATATAAACTTTAATAACAGTTCAATAGTTGTATGTCAAGTTCTATTGCAAGTATGATTCTTGTTCAACTATTTAACTTGAATTCAACAAAATGAATCAAACCCTAGATAATGTTGATCAACTAGAATGATGAACATAAACGAACAAGACACAAGATTTATCCCGTGGTTCGGTTACCACTAAGGCAACCTACGTCCACGTTGAGGAGCCCACAAAAGGACCGGGTCTTCACCAACCCTTCCCTCGTCGGATCGCCACGAAGGCCAATCCTCTTCCACTAAACACACAGGGGTAAATCACCAAGTTGAAGGGGCGATCTCACAAGTTGAGAGCTCCCTTGATTACAAGTTTCAAGACCACCAATAACACACTTCGAAATATACAAATTGAGATGCAAGAGTGTGTTAGAGATTCAAACCAAGAGCTCAATCATGTGCCAAGTGCCTCTCCAATGATCTACAAGTGATCTTCAATGGATTGATTGATTTTGCACTTAATTTCGTGGAGAGAGATGGTTTTTGAGTCTCTTGGGAGGTGTGACGGCGCTAGGGCTCGAGAGTGGGTGAAAGTGGGCCGTGCACCTCTATTTATATGGGGTTTCTAGAAGTTACCGTTAGGGTTCAGAAAGATCGGACTAGTCCGTGGTGGTGACCGGACTAGTCCGGTGTGCTGTGTGAAGCAAACCCTAAGTGTCCAGGAATCTCGGACTAGTCCGGTTCAAAACGGACTTGTCCGATTTCGCTATTGGAAAGCTTCGGACTAGTCCGATTGTCATCGGACTTGTCCGGACATATGAAACCCTAAGTGTTTAGGATAACAAGTCCGCACTTGGAGGACTTGTCCGATTTAGATCAGGGTGTATATCGGACTAGTCCGTGTGGACACCGGACTTGTCCGAAGTGGATCAGAATGAATATCGGACTAGTCCAGGTCACAACGGACTGGTCCGATTTTGTGTGACTTGTGCATTGATAAGGACTAGTCCGCATTGGGGAGGACTAGTCCGAAGTGGAACAGAAAGAATATCGGACTAGTCTGGTGGTGACCGGACTTGTCCGATCTGGTGCAGAATGTGATATCGGACTAGTCCGGCTGATATCGGACTAGTCCGGTCCTGTATAGCTTTGTGCATTGTGTGTGTGTGATTAAGTGAGATTGAGCTCTTGGGTGTGTTTCCTTAACACACTCCATACATACTAAACTACTAATTTCTTCTCCTTGAGCTCAAATTCATTTTCCTTCTCAATTTCCCTCTTTTTGGCACTTTGCTCATTTTTCATCATTTTCCTGCATTCATCTCAACAAAAGGATTAGGATCCCAATTGCTTGTCATAAATCATCCAAAACCCACAAGGGAGTCCTAGATGCACTTTCAATCTCCCCCTTTTTGGTGATTGATGACAACCAATTGAGATTTCACAAAATGAGGTATAAAATAAGATTTTCATAAAGTATGCACATATGACTCAAAAATACATCAAGCAACAAGATAATTATTCATATGTGCATTCTTTATGGTGGGATGCATACTAAGAGCATGAGTGCATTAAGAATGATCGAATTTGCATTTATCAACTAATATCAAGTGAATATGGCACTTCAAGGGCAAAAACACAGATTTCATCACACACTTGCAAATTAATAGAGCAATTCATAACAGGACCAAACATGATATGAAAATAGAGTTAAGCAAATGCAGTCACAATTAAAAAAAATAGAGAGCTCTCTCCTCGCATCCTATTCAGCTAAAGCTAAGACTAGAGACTCCCCCTCAATCTCTCCCCCTTTGGCATCAAGACACCAAAAAGAGAGAGAGGAAGGTCCTAGGGCTTCACTCTTCGCTGTCAGTCCTCTCGTCGTCTTCACCGTCTTCATCGCTTTCCGCTTGACGAGGTTGAGAGGGAGGAGGAGGAGCGGAGCTGCTCGAACCCCCAATGCCAAAATAGGCAAGCTCGGAGGTAGTCAAGGGGCTGAGCTCGGTGATGTCCGGATCAGAATCTTCAGAAAGTACTGGAGATCCAATTGGGTTAATCTCCAGCTTCTCACTCAGCTGCTTTACATTGGCTTTTATGTATCTCATGTCCTCCTTCCTCTTCTGATTTAGCTTGTGAAGCTTCACTTCAGTTTTCTTGCATGAGGAGAAAATTGCAGCCAAGTACTTGAGGATCCCACTGGCGGATCCTTTCTGAGGAGCTTCCCTGGAGGGAGGAGTAGCCCTGGCAGCTTCTTCTTGCCTTGCCGGCGCCTCGGGGCTTGAGGCCGGCGATGGAGCAGCCTGGACACTCACTGACTGAGGCTTCTGAGGCCTCAGTGGAGTGTGCTCCGCATCCTTCACAAAATCGATTCCCGTGACCTTCTCAATCATGAACATCAAGTAAGGGGCATAGCCACAGGATCGGTTGGGGGTACTGGAGATATTGACCATATCATTCCAAATATAGTCTGCAACATCAAACTGTCTCCTCTTGCTTATGACCCTCATCAGGGTCCGGAGATAGCCTTGCACACTCCCTGCATCCCCATCCTTGGGGGCAATGGTCTTCCTGAGGACTCTGTTGAGGACCACAAAGAAAGGCTTCATATTCTTTGTGGAGGGAGGAACATACTTAGAGTTGGGCTCATACATGAACTTCATTCCATCCCTCTCAATGACCCCAATGTTGTGGATAATGAGGTGGTCATGTTCTTCAGAGTCAAGGTGCAGCAGGCTGGCAAACTCTTCCTGAGTAATAGAATACTTGGATCCATGAGTCATCCAAGTCACACTTTCTTCGTCTTTGCTTGAGAAGTGGCACGTTGCATAGAATTGTGCAATCACTTCATCATTCCAATTATATCTGAAGGCAAACAGATCCTTCAGCCCATGTCTCTCTGCAGCTGCTATCACTTCATCAAAAGCTGCACATTTCCTCTTCTCAAGGTGGGCCCAGTCAATCCATTGACTGCGCACCACCGGGGTCTTCATCGGCAAATAGACCAGCTTGTAGAAGTCAGCATGGAAATTTGACCAAAATCTGCCATCAGCTGCTTGCTTGGGCCTTGCATAGCAATCAACACTTCTCAACTTTGCAGCCACATCGCTGCCCTTGCCAGTGAATCTTTCTTCATTAGGGTCCCGGACCCCTTCTCTGGGAGTATGCAGCTTCAGGGGCCCAACAGGCCCTATGGCAACCCCCTTGCCCTTCCCTTTTGATTGTCGAAGGCCGCTTGTAGACGGAGCAGCCTTCGAGGCAGGCTTCTTGGCAAGGACTTTCCTCCAAACCTGGGGAGGTGAGGGAGCAGGCTCGGAGGGTCTCTCTTGGCGTTTCTTGCCAAGACCCGCCGAGGACCGAGGTGCCACCTCGTGGTCCAACTCGGCCTCGAAATCGGAGATTTCGTTGTCGGAGCTCGACATGACCTGAGAATGAGTGATCAAGAGAAAGGACAAGTTATACAAGGTATTGGTAAGGTAAGATGGCAATGGAAGGCATTAGGGAATTAAAGAATTAGGTTTTGGTTCAGAAACAACGGACTTGTCCGGTGCGCAGGCACGGACTAGTCCGGGGGACCGGACTTGTCCGTACCTGGACCGGACTAGTCCGGTGTTCATCTGCAAAAACCTAACAGACTTGACAAAATTTGATCCCTAAGGTAAAACTGGTCTAGCATACACATAGTACATCAACTAGACATGTAACTAGTGAAGAATGCTAGGACAAACGATAAGCAATAGAGGAATTTGTGATTTCTTAGGGTTTTGAAGAAAATTTACCAAGAAATCAAAGGAAGCTTGAGATTTTGGGGGTTGGAGGCCGGACTTGTCCGCTAACTTCAATCCCCGAGTCTTCAAGCTTGATCTCCGCCCAAGATTGAGGCTTTTCGACGGAGGAATCAAGGATTCGCCTTGGGAGCTCGAGCGCAAGAGAGAGAAAGCTTGGGGGCGAGTGTGGGTTGAGGGAATTAGGGTTTAGTGGCGGCTAGGGTTATGGACACGAAAAATCGGACAAGTCCGGACAAGACCAGACTAGTCCGAAGTCATCCAGGGACCTATATCGGACTAGTCCGTGGTCTGTCGGACTAGTCCGGCCTACCCGACACTCTACGGACTAGTCTGCAAGGGCGGACTAGTCCGGGTAACCACGGACTTGTCCGTGGTCACCAGGAAAGAATTGCATAGCCCTTCATATATATTTGAAGGTCCAATAATTGAGAGTAGAGAGGCAAAACAATTTAAATAATCTTGATGAATTTGACCAGTAAGCAAACAACAATCATACTATGATCAAAAATTCATCAAGATCTAATAATTGACATAGTTTTTCGAGAGAAAAAATGGGGAGGGATAATTTTCACAATTCAATCAATATTTTGAAGCAATCATACAGGTATGCAACTTTTCAAGCCACACTCCGAGAATCAAGAATGTTTAGCTCATTTCGGAGTTCGCAAAAACGTTTTTCATCAAGTGGCTTGGTGAATATGTCGGCCAATTGTTTTTGGGTGTTGACATGAGAGATGGATATGTCTCCTTTCATGGAATGGTCTCTCAAGAAATGGTGTCTTATGTCAATGTGTTTAGTTCTAGAGTGCTCAACTGGATTGTGGGCTATTTTAATGGCACTCTCATTATCACAAAGAAGAGGAATACGGTTCATATTGTAACCGTAATCCCTTAGAGTTTGTCGCATCCAAAGGAGTTGTGCACAACAACTCCCGTCTGCAACATACTCCGCTTCGGCTGTGGATAATGCAATGGAATTCTGTTTCTTGGATGACCAAGAAACTAAGGATCTTCCTAGGAATTGGCAAGTGCCGGAAGTGCTTTTTCTATCAACTTTGCACCCGGCATAATCTGCATCAGAATATCCAATGAGATTGAATTTTGAGCCTTTTGGGTACCAAAGACCAAGATTGGGTGTATGAACTAAATATCTTAGGATTCTCTTTATGGCTGTCAAATGACATTCCTTAGGGTTGGTTTGAAATCTTGCACACAAACATACACTCAACATAATATCTGGCCTAGATGCACATAAGTAAAGTAAAGATCCAATCATGGAGCGATATACCTTTTGGTCGACGCTCGGTCCATCTTCATTGAGATCCAAGTGACCATTCGTTGCCATGGGAGTCTTTATGGGCTTTGCCTTGTCCATGCCAAACTTCTTGAGGATGTCCTGTGTGTACTTGGTTTGGCTTATGAATGTTCCTTCCCTTTGTTGCCGCACTTGGAATCCCAAGAAGTACTTCGATTCTCCCATCATTGACATTTCAAATCTGTCTGTCATAATTTTACTAAACTCTTCACAGAAAGATTGGTTAGTTGATCCAAAAATTATATCATCAACATAGATTTGGCAAATAAAAAGATCATTATCCAGATTTTTCGTGAATAGTGTATAATCTACTTTGCCAATTTGAAAGCCATTATCAATTAAAAAATCTCTAAGACACTCATACCAAGCTCTAGGAGCTTGTTTGAGGCCATAGAGAGCCTTACGCAGTTTATACACATGGTCGGGGAACTCTTCGTCTTCAAATCCGGGTGGTTGCTCCACGTACACCTCTTCCTTGATCGGTCCGTTGAGGAAGGCGCTTTTCACGTCCATTTGATACAGCTTGAAATCATGGTGAGTAGCATATGCAAGTAATATTCTAATTGATTCAAGCCTAGCTACTGGAGCAAAGGTTTCATCGAAATCCAAACCTTCGACTTGTGAGTAACCTTTGGCCACAAGTCGTGCCTTGTTTCTTGTCACCACTCCGTGTTCGTCTTGCTTGTTGCGGAAGACCCACTTGGTGCCCACAATATTTGCATTGGGTCTTTCCACAAGTCCCCAAACCTCGTTTCTCTTGAAATTGTTCAACTCTTCTTGGATTGCCACCACCCAGTCCGGATCCTTCAATGCATCCTCAGTCCTGCGGGGTTCCAAAAAGGAGACAAACGAGTAATGTTCACAAAAATTTGCTATACGAGATCTAGTGGTTACTCCCTTTTGGATGTCGCCGATGATGTTGTCGATTGGATGATCCCTTTGAATGCATTGGTGTTCTCTTGGGTGTGGCACTTGGGGGGGCGTATGTTGGTGATCATCTTCTTCTCCCCCTGAGTTGTTGTCCTCATTGATTTGTTGATCATGTTCATATTCCTGTGATTTGTCTTGTATCGAGGCTCCCCCTGAATTGTTGATCTCCTCTTGTGGTTCACTTTCCTCTTGTATTTGTGACAATGACTCTTGTGGTCGTACTTCGCCTAGAGCCATCCTCTTCAATGCTTGATAGGGGGCTTCCTCTTTACCTAATTCACATTGATCAACTTGCTCCTTTTGGGAGCCATTAGTTTCATCGAACACTACGTCACGTGCCACTTCAACAAGTCCGGAGGCCTTGTTGAAAACACGATAGGCGTAAGTGTTCGAATCATAACCATGCAAGAAACCTTCATCGGACTTCGAAGCAAACTTTGAAGTCCTGGGCTTCTTGTTCAAAATGTAGCAAGGAGAACCGAAAACTCGAAAATATGAAATGTTCGGTTTGTTACCGGTGAGTAGCTCATAGGGAGTCTTCTTTAGTAGTCGATGAAGGTAGAGTCGATTTGTGGCATGGCAAGCGGTGTTGATTGCTTCCGCCCAAAATCGATCCGAAGTCTTGTATTCATCGAGCATTGTTCTTGCCATCTCTATGAGCGTTCGGTTCTTCCTTTCGGCAACTCCGTTTTGTTGTGGAGAGTATGGTGCTGAGAATTCGTGCTTGATTCCTTCCTCATCAAGGTATTCCTCCACTTGTATGTTCTTGAACTCCGTGCCGTTGTTGCTCTGAATACTCTTGATTGATAGTGAGAACTCGTTTTGCGCTCGCTTGAAGAATTTCTTGAGTGTTCCTTGTGTTTCTGACTTGTCATGCAAAAAGAACACCCAAGTGAACCGGGAAAAATCATCAATAATAACTAAACCATATTTGTTACCGCCGATGCTTATGTAAGCAATTGGACCAAACAGGTCCATATGAAGTAGTTTGAGCGGTCTTGTCGTGGTCATGATGTTCTTCGCAGGATGTTGTGCTCCAACTTGCTTTCCTGCTTGGCACGCGCTACAAGGCCTGTCTTTCTCAAACACAACATCTTTCAAACCTCGGATGTGATCGCCCTTGAGGAGTTTTTGAAGGTTCCTCATACCAAAATGTGCTAGCCGTCTATGCCACAACCAACCCATGTTGGTTTTTGCAATCAAGTATGTGTCGAGTTCGGCTTTATCCTTGTTGAAGTCAGCAAGGTAAAGCTTTCCCTTTAACATACCCTTGAATGCAACGGAACCATCACTTCTCCTTGAGACAGTCACACCCTCGTTAGTAAACAAGCAATTATAACCTTTGTCACATAACTGAGATATGGACAGCAGGTTATAATCTAAAGATTCAACGTGTAAAACATGCGAAAGAGTATGTTCAGAGGATATTGCTATTTTACCGGTACCGAGGACCCTTCCTTGACTGTTATCCCCAAAGTAGATGCCTTCGTTTGGGTCCTGGTTCACTTCATACTCCACAAACATCCTCCTTTCTCCGGTCATGTGGTTGGTGCATCCACTGTCTAGCACCCATTTGGATCCACCGGAGGAGTAGGCCTGCAAAAACAAATTACGCCTTGGTTTTAGGTACCCAAGCTTGCTTGGGTCCTTGGAGGTTAGTAACAATACATTTGGGCACCCACACATGGTATTTTGTGTTCCCATGGCGTGGCCCAGCATAATAAGCATACACTTTACCAACATTATTTTTCATTAATACATAAGAAGCATCAAAGGTTTTAAACAAGATTTGCTGTTGATTATGGGTCGGACTAGTCTGTGTGACCGGACTTGTCCGGATGTCCGGACTTGTCTGGTCCACAACCGGACTAGTCCGGTTTTCATGAGAGTTTAGGTTTTTAGTTTTCGAGTTACCAGGTTGTGAGGGTCCTCCCTTCACAAAGGTAATCCTTCCCTTGTTATTCTTATGATTTCCAGCTCTTTGCTTTCCATCATAAGAGTAACCAATGCCATACTTGACATTTGGAGGTCTTTGAACCAAATATGCACTACGTGCATAGTTGATCCTCTCCTTGTCAAACATTACACATTGGGTAGGATTTTTGTCCTTTGTGGAGGTAGAAATTTCCTTCAACCTGGTGTTAATTTTATCACATTTGCAAATATGAGCGATATTTGTTGAAGTGGGTTGAGAAGGTAGGCTTGAAGAGGAGGAAGGTTCACTAAGCTTGAGTGACTCAACCTGCACTTCAAGGATCTTGTTGACCTTGATTAGGTCATCAAGTTGATCCTTGATTGCAACGTTTGAGTTGGTTAACTCCAAGCAAGTTTTCTTGCTTGAAGCTAGCTCAAGCTCTAGTGAGTGGTTTCTCTCCTTTTCAAGAACTAGAAGATTGTCAAGTTCGACATGCTTCTCCTTTTGGGAAATAATCATGTCTTCTTGACGATCAATTAGCTCTTCCTTCTCAACAAGTTGGTTAAGCAAGAATTTCATTTTAGCAGCAGTTTTTCTATCTAAGCCAATTAACATATCTTCATCATCACTATCTAGATCATCATCACTTGAGTAAGAATGTAAGGAAGGAGTTTTGATGTTTACCTTGCGTTTACCTTCCTTAGCCATGAGGCAAGTTCCATTTGCCTTCTTTGCACCGAGCGTGGGGAAGAGTGTGGGTTTCTTGGACATGCTTTCAATGGCTATGCTAGCCATTTCTTCTTCATCGGACGATGAGGACTCATCGTTTGAGTCCCATTCCTTTCCGATGTGTGCTTGTTCAACTTGCTTCTTCTTCTTGAAGAATTTCTTCGGTTGAGGCTTGGACTCTTTACTTTTCTTCTTGTTGTCCTCATACGGGCAATCGACTATAAAGTGATTGTATTCACCACAATTATAGCATGCCCGCCTCATCTTCGGCTTTGTCTTCTCCTTGTATTTTCCTTCACTCGATTTTGCTCCTTGTCTTTTCTTCATAATTCTTTTGAACTTCTTCATGAACAAAATCATATCTTCTTCGTCCAGCTCGCTGCTTTCATCATCGCTGTCCCCCTCAAGCTGTGCTTCTCTTGCTTCTTTGGATAGAGGCTTGAGTGAGGACTTTAGGGCAACTCCCTTCTTCTAAGCTGATGTGAGATCGGCTATTTCTTTTACGTGCTTGGCTTGCTTCTCCATCATCTCAAAGTTGATAATTTTGCCAAGCAGTTCATCCGGAGTCATTTTCTTGTACCCGGGACTTTCTCGGATCATAGAACAAAGTGTGACGTTGCGAGGCATAAAGGCTCTAAGGATGATCTTTACAACCTCGTGGTCATTCCACTTTTTGCTCCCATATGATCGAACCTTGTTCACAAGAGTCTTCAGTCTGTTGTACATGTCTTGGGGAGACTCATCTTCCTCAATTGCGAACCTTCCTAGTTCACCTTCAATCATTTCAATCTTTGCCTCCCGCACATGCCGGTCACCTTCATGTGCTGTCTGTAGTGTGTCCCAGATTTCTTTGGCAATTTCCAATCCGTCCACCTTTGTGAATTCATCTCGACTTAGAGATGAGGTGATAACGGCTGCGGCTTGGGCATTCCTGTGAATGGCTTGCTCTTGACTTGGCGTGAGCTCTTCATCGTCATCAGGGATGTTTATTCCTGTGCACACAATATGCCATAAACTTGGGTTAAGGGAAATCAAGTGCATCTTCATATTTTGCCTCCACATGGAGTAATCACTCCCATCGAAGTGTGGGGCTTTTCCGAGAGGAATAGATAGATAATGACTGCTGTTAGAATTTAAACGGTCATAATTAAAAGGATATCGGGAGTAGTCGGTGTGACTACTCCCCTTCTTCTTTTCTTCAACTTTAGCTTTCCCTTTGGAAAGTGCTTTCTTTCGGAGCAGTGCTTTCAGCTCCAATGTCTCCTCATCATCATCATCGAAGTCTTTAATGGCTTCGAGATACCTTTCGAGCTTTTGGTGCTTGTCATTGTTCATTTCTTCCTGGTTGTTGATTTTCTGGACTTCCTTCATGTCCGTCATGATCTCTTCGAGTGGTTGCACTCTTTCTTGAAGAACCTGCTCTGATACCAATTGAATGTAGGCCTAGAGGGGGGTGAATAGGCCCTTTTTGTTTTTCTCGGTTCAGTTACCACGAAGGCAACCTACATCCACGTTGAGGAGCCCACAAAAGGACCGGGTCTTCACCAACCCTTCCCTCGTCGGATCGCCACGAAGGCCAATCCTCTTCCACTAAACACACAGGGGTAAATCACCAAGTTGAAGGGGCGATCTCACAAGTTGAGAGCTCCCTTGATTACAAGTTTCAAGACCACCAATAACACACTTCGAAATATACAAATTGAGATGCAAGAGTGTGTTAGAGATTCAAACCAAGAGCTCAATCGTGTGCCAAGTGCCTCTCCAATGATCTACAAGTGATCTTCAATGGATTGATTGATTTTGCACTTAATTTCGTGGAGAGAGATGGTTTTTGAGTCTCTTGGGAGGTGTGACGGCGCTAGGGTTCGAGAGTGGGTGAAAGTGGGCCATGCACCTCTATTTATATGGGGTTTCTAGAAGTTACCGTTAGGGTTCAGAAAGATCGGACTAGTCCGTGGTGGTGACCGGACTAGTCCGGTGTGCTGTGTGAAGCAAACCCTAAGTGTCCAGGAATCTCGGACTAGTCCGGTTCAAAACGGACTTGTCCGATTTCGCTACTGGAAAGCTTCGGACTAGTCCGATTGTCATCGGACTTGTCCGGACATATGAAACCCTAAGTGTTTAGGATAACAAGTCCGCACTTGGAGGACTTGTCCGATTTAGATCAGGGTGTATATCGGACTAGTCCGTGTGGACACCGGACTTGTCCGAAGTGGATCAGAATGAATATCGGACTAGTCCGGGTCACAACGGACTGGTCCGATTTTGTGTGACTTGTGCATTGATAAGGACTAGTCCACATTGGGGAGGACTAGTCCGAAGTGGAACAGAAAGAATATCTGACTAGTCTGGTGGTGACCGGACTTGTCCGATCTGGTGCAGAATGTGATATCGGACTAGTCCAGCTGATATCGGACTAGTCCGGTCCTGTATAGCTTTGTGCATTGTGTGTGTGTGATTAAGTGAGATTGAGCTCTTGGGTGTGTTTCCTTAACACACTCCATACATACTAAACTACTAATTTCTTCTCCTTGAGCTCAAATTCATTTTCCTTCTCAATTTCCCTCTTTTTGGCACTTTGCTCATTTTTCATCATTTTCCTGCATTCATCTCAACAAAAGGATTAGGATCTCAATTGCTTGTCATAAATCATCCAAAACCCACAAGGGAGTCCTAGATGCACTTTCACTGAGGTGCTGCATGGGAGCAGGGCGGTGGCAAGGGAGGCGCTGCGGCCAAAGGTAGCAGGGGCGAGCACGGCATCGGCGTGGGGCGGCGCCGGTGAGGAGGCAGAGCCCAGGGCAAGGGGCAGCAGGGGAGACGAGGAGGCGGCCGGTGGGGGAGATGCGCGGGCCGGCGGTCGTGTGGGGCGCCGGAGCAGCTCGGCCGGATGGCGCGATGCGGGGAGCAGGCCAGCGGTAGCGCAGGCGGTGCGACGGCCAGGGCGAGCGGCACACGGCGGCAAGGGGCACGGGTGGAGCACCGGCCAGGCCGAGCGGCGGCCGGCGTGGGGCGCAGCAGCGAGGGCGCGTCAGGGCGACCAGGCGAGCAGGCGCGGGGCGGTGCCGTGGCCAGGGGCGCATGGGAGGTGGCGAGCAGGGCGACGCGCGTGGGAGGAAGAGACTGGAGGAGTGTCGGGAAGAAGAAGATAAGGAGGGCGCGCGTGGGAGGATAAGTGCAGAGAAGGGAATTGAATTTGCTGTGCATAACTATGACACATGGGTCCCACCAATTTTCCCTCCTTATCCCCTCATTTCAGATGCAAAATATCTCAATCCATTGAGCAGCTTACCAGTGGGGCCCACCTTTTCCTAGTACTGAGGATAAGTATGACATGTGGGTCCCACTCTCTTCTCCTTTCTCTTTTCAAAATTCAAATGGAGCTAGCAGACATGCTTCAAAAATATTCAACTTTGGCCCAATGACTAAATAAAATGTGGAGAATTTTATGGTGCAATCAGATTTCAAAACTGAGCAAGTTGAATTTGAACTCAGGTTTGAATTTGAATTCAAGTGGTGATACTTGACTCACGAAAATAAATAGTAGATTAGGTTCAAAAATCCTGAAACTTTGAAGTTAACCTTTTTGAACCATAAGGGACCTCAGGAAAAATTTGGAGTTGATTTGGACAAGGTTGAGCACAAAGTTTAAATTTGAAGTCGACGTTGATTAAACTCTCCGTACGTGTCCTCAAAATGGGAAACGTGCTTCAAAAATTTTGAAACTTCACCGAGAGTCTATTTGGAATATTAGAAGGTCATGAAAAAGTTTACGGCCTGAGATTTGAATATTTTTGGATCTCCCATTTTAGGGTTGGAATAATTCCTTTTTCTTTCTCTCCATTTTGTTTTCTTTTCTCCTTTAAATTTTCATTGAAAATGTGAATACTTGGAAATTAAGGATTTTACACCTTAAGTTCCAAATACATTATCAACCATGTTCTATAGGTAACATTTTAACAAGTTCCTGTTTTTCAGTGAACATGGGTTAACTCATATGGTTCATGTGAGTTTGGATTTCCATGTCCACTTTCAAAAATTTTTAAGTTCGCATTTTCATGTTCTGGCTTTACTCAAATGCGGGCTTTTACAATCCTTCCCCCTTAAAGGAATCTCGTCCCGAGATTCTAAGGAAGAGAGAAAGTTAGGCCGAGTTGTTGATGAGACAACCATCTCCTGTCATGTGATTGGAGAAAGAGACTCTTCGTCTTCTTATTGCATCTATGGTTTGGATGCTCGGCGTGACTGGGATCACACCGTAAAGTTTGTAGCTTAGAAAGATATGTTGATATATTGGGGTCTTCTTCTTTTTGTCAAAAGGAAGTAAGCTTCTGCATTGGAGGACCTTAGAACTCTAAGATAGTTAGGTGCCCTTAACTCTGGGTGTTTCTCTTACAAAGACTTTTTTGCCCTGGTCATGTGGCCAAAGAAATGTCACCATCCATTACGAGTCAAGGAGTTCTAAGACTTGATAATTAAATGATAACCTCGCAAAAAAGAAAGATGCAGGGTTTTAGCGAGGTCGAGAAGTCCACAGGAAACTCCTCGCAACTAGAAACAATCAGTTTCCAGGACTCAAGTTGATTTGAGTTTCAACGAGTCAAGGACAAAGGCTCAACTGTGTTTTGGTCACAAGGTGTTATGTGGTTTCCCTTGTGCCACTCAAGATAATGAAACAAGTCGAAGGCGTTGCGAACGATAAAGTTGATCACAACTCAAAATTGTGAGACACAACGTAGGTATTTGAATGGGGTCATATATTCTTGCTCGAAACTCATTGGTAATTATGTTTCATGATGCATCACAAGTGGAATAATGTTATGCCTTAATGATGCAATGCTAGCTAGCTAGAAATGTAGACGGTATGATGCATTCATTATTATGCTTTGAGCAAAAATAGGTAAGACAATCCATACACAGTCAGAAGTATCCCAAATACAGGAGGATTGAATAAACTTGGTCATGAAAGGCGCTAGACAAGACTTGCTACTTTCATATCTCGACCAAGTTCGATGGTTTCAAGGTAAAAGTATTAGCAAGGAATGGTGAGGTTCATCTCAAAGCAACGGAGTGTACAAAATGGAACAAAGTGATTGGACTTCTTGTTGATCGGAAGTTCCCTAAAGCTTGTTAATCACAACTTACAGGTACTTGTGGTTCCTTAACAAAAGGTCAGGTTTTTCATCTCGTAGTTTTCTTAAAGTACTATGTCTACCCCTTACAAGGTGCGGCAGGGTTACCTTCAGAAGTTGTAAAGAGAGTAACCTTTGAAGAGTAAGGTTCTCATCCCTTCTGTAGGTTGCACGAAGTGGTTGACAAGGTACTGTGCTAAGCACGACCTTGGTTAGTGATCCACGTGCTTGCTAAAGAATTTCCAGCTCATACTACTCACCTATGGCTTCTCGTCTCAGAGACTGAAGCAAGGGATTGGTTTAGCGTGAAGAATCAACTGACTTCTTTAACTCGATGATCGAGTTCCCCAAGAAACGGGGTTCGAGGTGATCCGTTACTTAAGCTTCTCATTGACTCAATGAGTCAATGCTGTACTCGGTCCTACTTACTTGAGCATTGCTTCCAGCACGTTGGTTCGGTGTCAATGTACCTTGGTATGACACCTAGGTGAACATAACACTTCGATTACTAGATGAACTCCTTCCCCTTAAGAGTCAAGCTAGGTGAGCAAGAAACTTACTCCAACCAATCTTTATGGGGAGGGTCGTCCAACTAAGGGAAGTGTCATACATGCTCAATGCATAAATAAAGTGTGAGGTGCAAGGTTGCATAGTTAAAACACTAGCATGTACATGTAACACCCAAACCACTATGGGCCTGGCGGTCGTTACTCCTGGCAGCTCTATAGGATCACAGACTAGCCCCACAGACCAACACTAGTCTTTTATGCGCACTTTGTCCTCACTCGTGCGCACCCGGGAAAACTTCCCGGTCGGTCACCCATCCACAAATTGTTCCGGGCCAAGCACGCTTAACCTCGGAGTTCTTTGCAGGTGAGCTTCCGGAAAAGAAGGTATACCTTGGTGGTATGAGTATTCTATCAATCCTATTAAGCCTTGAGCCAGAATGACACAATCCACCCCCCTTAGAAGACCGACATCCTCGTCGGTCAACTGCCAAGCCAGGAATGTCCCCTCTTGGCCACGTCCATACGTTCAGTACTGGCATACGTACCATACCGTGTCCCTCCTAGAGGACCCACACGTCATGCATACGTACCCACGTCCCTGACCCGTATGCACCCGTGAAACCGCGAGGGTCGGCTCTGATACCATGTCTGTGGGGACCGGAGTCCACACATCCGAGGATCTCATTGGGTGGTGCCGTGCGATGCGGCACCTAACAGCACACACAAAAGGATACCAAAACATATAAAATTTTCATTTCATAGTAAGAAGAGTTTACAAAAGAGTGTACAATAAGGGTACACACGCAACGGAAAATACATACTCATAATCTCACCTAACTAAGCAGGAGAGAAGACGTCCATGCCCTAGGACGTTTCTCAATAGCAACAAGAAGAACATTCAGCTGCGGCGTGGTTCACATGAGATTTATCTCGACACCTCGAGTCTCATGTACAACCTGAACAGCAGAAATAAAACTAATACTTGCAAAAATCGTTAAAGCGCAAACGTGAGCATAAGGCTCAGCAAGACTAACCCGTCTCACTAGACATATGCAGTGTGAATACTAACATAGGTAAGGAATAGCATAAATAGACTCGCCTACCAGTGGATCCTTATAATCAGGTTTTATGTAGCAAATGACATTCTCCAAGAACGGCACATCATGGGCTCCACAATCAAACAAGAAACGCTTTACCGATGATATGACATGCTCGGAGCACATAATGCTATTACAGCTAAAGTATGGGGAAATTGTAAACTTTAATTTTGCTATCTCTAAATCATACAAGATTGCAAAGCAATTATAATTCAATACAATATAATTTGCTGGCTTCTTTAGTATTTACTACGTCATGACACAGTGAACAAGTGGTACTCTATTACCGCGAGGGACGGTGATTGCAATCAGGACACACCCGGACTGCACGACACGCACGCCCGCGTGGGAGACACATACGTTCTCTCCTCCCCGTGTCATACGTGGCCACCTTTCACCCAAGACCCCAATGTCGACAAACCTCTTCATCCCGAGCAAAAGGTCCCCTACACGGACACGTCGAAGTTGCCCGCTAGAAGATTTACACCTTTATGCCTTCGCATCTCCATTCAAGGACAACCGAGGAGTCTCCACACTACAGTCTGGAGTTACATCAGTTTAATGGGTCCCATATACTATTATGCAACTGGTACAGTTCAAGCTTGCCCAACGGTGCCGCATACAACACGGTCCTCAAGCGACACAAGCAGGGCTATGCGACCGAGACTCCAATTCTCGTCGCTTCCTATCCATCCCCTGCCCGGTCTCGGATTCATTATATTAAGCCATTGTTTATCTAACCAATCCTGTGAGATATGTCCTACATCTCTCACGAGTAGATTCCAACTACTCGACTTCTACCGGATTTCCTATGCATTAGCAAAGCAGTTACTACAGGTCAAACTGTAACTCGTTCCAACAAAACCGTGGGATTTGTGGTCATGCAAGTGGAGTATCAAAAACCTGTATAGCTGACATTTTAATGTTTTGGTAAATATCAAATTAATTTCTACTCACATATTATTCACATTTGTGTATCTCATAAAAAAAGATCCTTCACTCAAATTTGTTTGTATGAACATATTTGTATCATATATATACATGTCTGAATTTTGTTAATTTTTTTTAAAAGCATTCCAACATGTCAAACTTCAAATTATCCATCATTCTAACTAAATGCTCATATACATATGAGGCATTCATCAAATTATGAACACACATTGATTCAAAAAATTTAAAAAATCTGAAAAAATTCGTAGAGCTTTGTATGATGAGTAAAAATGTCCACTGAAAAAATAAATGAAAAAGGCATTATATTCATCAAGATAGAAAAATGAAAAATAGCATTTGTTGTATGTTTTTTATGTTCTGACCAATTTCAAAAGATTTATGAAGTGAAATTTAATGGTAACCTTTACTTATCAATAATATTACAAGAAAGTGGAATTTTGCCTATTTAAAGGACCCACATTTAATCAAGAATATTAATTAAGAAGAAGTAAATATCTTCACAGGCGGTTGGTACTTAATAACCACCTGAGAAGATGTTTATCTCAGTCGGATATTACTTACCAACCGCCTGAGATAATGCCCGATACTATTCTTCAGTTTCCTTATCTCTTGCTTCTTTTTTATTTAGATTCCAATATAAATACTCAAACATGTTTAGATTCTGCAAATTGTGTCCAAATTCGATGATTCTTTCTTCTACATTTGTATAAAATTAACATCTACCACCTGAACAAAATATTTTAAAACTTGTATAATTGACATTGTAATGTTTTGGTAAATATCAAATTAATTTCTACTCACATATTATTCACATTTGTGTATCTCATAAAAAAAAGATCCTTCACTCAAATTTGTTTGTATGAACATATTTGTATCATTTATACATGTATGAATTTTGTTAATTTTTTTACAAGCATTCCAACATCTCAAACATCAAATTATCCATCATTCTAACTAAATGCTCATATATTCATATGAGGCATTCATCAAATTATGAACACACATTGATTCAAAAAAAATTAAAAAATCTAAGAAAATTCATAGAGGTTGGTATGATGAGTAAAAATGTCCACTGAAAAAATAAATGAAAAAGGCATTATATTTATCAAGATAGAAAAATGAAAAATAGCATTTGTTGTATTTTTTTTATGTTCTGACCAATTTCAAAAGATTTATGAAGTGAAATTTAATGGTAACCTTTACTTATCAATAATATTACAAGAAAGTGGAATTTTGCCTTTTTAAAGGACCCACATTTAATCAAGAATATTAATTAAGAAGATGTAAATATCTTCACAAGCGGTTAGTACTTAATAACCGTCTGAGAAGATGTTTATCTTAGTCGAGTATTACTTACCAACCGCCTGAGATAATGCCCGATACTGTTCTTCAGTTTCCTTATCCCTTGCTTCTTTTTTATTTAGATTCCAATATAAATACTCAAACATGTTTAGATTGTGCAAATTGTGTCCAAGTTTGATGATTCTTTCTTCTACATTTGTATAAAATTAACATCTACCACCTGAACAAAATATTTTAAAACTTGTATAGCTGACATTGTAATGTTTTGATAAATATGAAATTAATTTCTACTCACATATTATTCACATTTATGTATCTCATAATAAAAAGATCCATCACTCAAATTTGTTTGTATGAACATATTTGTATCATTTATACATGTATGAATTTTGTTAATTTTTTTTACAAGCATTCCAACATGTCAAACTTCAAATTATCCATCATTCTAACTAAATGCTCATATACATATGAGGCATTCATCAAATTATGAATACACATTGATTCAAAAAAATTAAAAAAATCTGAAAAAATCATAGATGTTGGTATGATGAGTAAAAATGTCCACTGAAAAAATAAATGAAAAATGCATTATATTCATCAAGAAAGAAAAATGAAAAATAGCATTTGTTGTATGTTTTTTATGTTCTGACCAATTTCAAAAGATTTATGAAAAGAAATTTAATGGTAACCTTTACTTATCAATAATATTACAAGAAACTGGAATTTTGCCTTTTTAAAGGACCCACATTTAATCAAGAATATTAATTAAGAATAAGTAAATATCTTCATAGGCGGTTGGTACTTAATAACCGCTTGAGAAGATGTTTATCTCAGTCGGGTATTACTTACCAACCGCCTGAGATAATGCCCGATACTGTTCTTAAGTTTCCTTATCCCTTGCTTCTTTTTTATTTAGATTCCAATATAAATACTCAAACATGTTTAGATTCTGCAAATTGTGTCCAAATTCGATGATTCTTTCTTCTACATTGTATAAAAATAACATCTACCACCTGAACAAAATATTTTAAAACTTGTATAACTGACATTGTAATGTTTTGGTAAATATCAAATTAATTTCTACTCACATATTATTCACATTTGTGTATCTCATAAAAAAAGATCCATCACTCAAATTTGTTTGTATGAACATATTTGTATCATTTATACATGTATGAATTTTGTTAATTTTTTTTACAAGCATTCCAACATGTCAAACTTCAAATTATCCAACATTCTAACTAAATGCTCATATATACATATGAGGCATTCATCAAATTATGAACACACATTGTTCAAAAAAAATTAAAAAATCTGAAACAATTCATAGAGGTTGGTATGATGAGTAAAAATGTCCACTGAAAAATAAATGAAAAAGGCATTATATTTATCAAGATAGAAAAATAAAAAATAGCATTTGTTGTATGTTTTTTATGTTCTGACCAATTTCAAAAGATTTATGAAGTGAAATTTAATGGTAAACTTTACTTATCAACAATATTACAAGAAAGTGGAATTTTGCCTTTTTAAAGGACCCACATTTAATCAAGAATATTAATTAAGAAGTAAATATATTCACAAGCGGTTGGTACATAATAACCGTCTGAGAAGATGTTTATCTTAGTCGGGTATTACTTACCAACCGCCTGAGATAATGCCCGATACTGTTCTTCAGTTTCCTCATCCCTTGCTTCTTTTTTATTTAGATTCCAATATAAATACTCAAACGTGATTAGATTCTGCAAATTGTGTCCAAATTTGATGATTCTTTCTTCTACATTTGTATAAAATTAACATCTACCACCCGAACAAAATATTTTAAAACTTGTATAGCTGACATTGTAATGTTTTGATAAATATCAAATTAATTTCTACTCACATATTATTCACATTTATGTATCTCATAAGAAAGATCCATCACTCAAATTTGTTTGCATGAACATATTTGTATCATTTATACATGTATGAATTTTGTTATTTTTTTTTTACAAGCATTCCAACATGTCAAACTTCAAATTATCCATCATTCTAACTAAATACTCATATACGTATGATGCATTCATCAAATTATGAATACACATTGATTCAAAAAAAATTTAGAAAAATCTGAAAAAAATCATAGAGGTTGGTATGATGAGTAAAAATGTCCACTGAAAAAATAAATGAAAAAGGCATTATATTCATCAAGATAGAAAAATGAAAAATAGCATTTGTTGTATGTTTTTTATGTTCTGACCAATTTCAAAAGATTTATGAAGTGAAATTTAATGGTAACCTTTACTTATCAATAATATTACAAGAAAGTTGAATTTTGCCTTATTAAAGGACCCACATTTAATCAAGAATATTAATTAAGAATAAGTAAATATCTTCACAGGCGGTTGGTACTTAATAACCGCTTGAGAAGATGTTTATCTCAGTCGGGTATTACTTACCAACCGCCTGAGATAATGCCCGATACTGTTCTTCAGTTTCCTTATCCCTTGCTTCTTTTTTATTTAGATTCAAATATAAATACTCAAACATGTTTAGATTCTGCAAATTGTGTCCAAATTCGATGATTCTTTCTTCTACATTTGTATAAAATTAACATCTACCACCTGAACAAAATATTTTAAAACTTGTATAGCTGACATTTTAATGTTTTGGTAAATATCAAATTAATTTCTACTCACGTATTATTCACATTTGTGTATCTCATAAAAAAAGGATCCTTCACTCAAATTTGTTTGTATGAACATATTTGTATCATATATATACATGTATGAATTTTGTTAATTTTTTTTAAAAGCATTCCAACATGTTAAACGTCAAATTATCCATCATTCTAACTAAATGCTCATATACATATGAGGCATTCATCAAATTATGAACACACATTGATTCCAAAAAATTTAAAAAAATCTGAAAAAATTCGTAGAGGTTTGTATGATGAGTAAAAATGTCCACTAGAAAAATAAATGAGAAAGGCATTATATTCATCAAGATAGAAAAATGAAAAATAGCATTTGTTGTATGTTTTTTATGTTCTGACCAATTTCAAAAGATTTATGAAGTGAAATTTAATGGTAACCTTTACTTATCAATAATATTACAAGAAAGTGGAATTTTGCCTTGTTAAAGGACCCACATTTAATCAAGAATATTAATTAAGAAGAAGTAAATATTTTCACAGGCGGTTGGTACTTAATAACCGCCTGAGAAGATGTTTATCTCAGTCAGGTATTACTTACCAACCGCCTGAGATAATGCCCGATACTGTTCTTCAGTTTCCTTATCCCTTGCTTCTTTTTTATTTAGATTCCAATATAAATACTCAAACATGTTTAGATTCTGCAAATTGTGTCCAAATTCGATGATTCTTTCTTCTACATTTGTATAAAATTAACATCTACCACCTGAACAAAATATTTTAAAACTTGTATAGCTGACATTGTAATGTTTTTGTAAATATAAAATTAATTTCTACTCACATATTATTGACATTTGTGTATCTCATAAAAAAAGATCCTTCAGTCAAATTTGTTTGTATGAACATATTTGTATCATTTATACATGTATGAATTTTGTTTATTTTTTTAAAAGCATTCTAACATGTCAAACTTCAAATTATACATCATTCTAACTAAATGCTCATATACATATGAGGCATTCATCAAATTATGAACACACATTGATTCAAATAATTTTAAAAAAATCTGAAAAAATTCATAGAGGTTGGTATGATGAGTAAAAATGTCCACTGAAAAAAAAAATGAAAAAGGCATTATATTCATTAAGATAGAAAAATGAAAAATAGCATTTGTTGTATGTTTTTTATGTTCTGACCAATTTTAAAAGATTTATGAAGTGAAATTTAATTGTAACCTTTACTTGTCAATAATATTACAAGAAAGTGGAATTTTACCTTTTTAAAGGACCCACATTTAATCAAAAATATTAATTAAGAAGAAGTAAATATCATCACAGGCGGTTGGTACTTAATAATCGCCTGAGAAGATGTTTATCTCAGGCGGGTATTACTTACCAACCGCCTGAGATAATCTTCTTCTCAGACGAGTTTGAATTACCAACCACCTGAGATAATTACCTTATGATACCCGAGTCTGAGGAACACGATGAACACACTACACATTCATTCATTCACACAGTCATTCACGACAATAATAATGGCAAAGTGCTGAAAAGTACATAAAAACATTTGAAAAGCAATATATTATACCGACTTAAACAGAGAGGAAATCAGACAAGTCCGCTGGAACACCGGACTAGTCCGGAAAAGTCCAAGGACTTAGCAATTTTTGAAGGATTCTTGGAATGTCGGACTAGTCCGCACAAAATCAGACATGTTCGAAAGTTTCCAGAGGCAAAATCGGACTAGTTCGCAGAAAAAATGGACAAGTCCGTTTTTAGTCAGAGAGAAATCGGAATAGTCCTCTGTAAAATCGGACTAGTCCGCACTTTCCTGCGTTTTAAGTGCGGTTTTTTCCAAATAAGTTTTAAACTTGTTCCTCTTTATGTGGATCAATGTTAAACATGGATATGAATGTATGTAGGGCATGATGTATGAAAATGAGGGTGTTACAAACCTACCCCCCTTAAAATGAATCTAGCCCTTGAGATTCAACGCGGAAGAGAATAGATAGGGAAATTCCTTTTTGAGATCATCCTCCAATTCCCATGTCTCTACTTTCTCCGTGTGGTGCTTCCATTGTACTTTACACCATCGAATCACCTTGTTCCTTGTGACTCTCTCCTTGGTTTCCAAGATCTTGACCGATTGTTCGGCATAAGTCAAGTTTTCCTCTAGTTCCAATCCTTCCATTGGCACTTGTTCTTCCGGTACTCGCAAGCACTTCTTGAGCTGGGAAACATGAAAGACATCATGTACGTCTGAAAGATGAGCTGGCATCTCCAACTTATACGCTACTTCTCCTCTTTTGTCCAAAATCTTGAATGGTCCAATATAACGAGGTGCGAGCTTTCCCCTTATGTTAAACCTCTTATGACCTCTCATTGGTGACACCCTGAGGTAAACATAATCTTCCACTTCAAAGGCTAATTTCCTTCTCCTGTTGTCCGCATAGCCCTTTTGTCTTGATTGGGCGGCCCTCAAGTTCTCACGAATTATTTGGACTTGCTTTTCGGCTTCTTGCAACACATCTAGACAAAATACTTGGGTTTCTCCTGCCTCATTCCAGAATAAAGGTGTCCTACACTTCCTTCCATAAAGCGCTTCGTATGGTGACATTTTCAAACTTGCTTGGTAACTATTGTTGTATGAAAATTCCACATATGGCAAGCTTTTGTCCCAACTTTTCCCATGCTTTAAAGCACAAGCTCTTAACATGTCCTCCAAAATTTGATTGGTCCTCTCGGTTTGTCCATCCGTTTGAGGGTGATATGCTGAACTAAAATTCAACCTCGTTCCCAATGCTTCATGCAGTTTTTGCCAGAATGTGGAAGTGAATTGAGAACCTCTATCCGAGACTATCTTCTTAGGGACTCCATGTTGACACACAATATGCTCCATGTATATTTCGGCCAATTGTGCAGCTGTATATTTGGTCTTCACAGGGACAAAATGAGCTGACTTGGTTAAGCGATCCACAATTACCCAAATTGAGTCATACCCGGACTGAGTACGTGGTAACCCAACTATGAAGTCCATACCGATTTCTTCCCACTTCCATTCCGGAATCTTTAATGGTTGCAATAATCCAGCTGGCCTTTGATGTTCCGCCTTGACTCGTTGACACACATCACACAATGCCACATATTCAGCTATGTCCTTTTTCATGCTATCCCACCAATAGCAAGCCTTCAAGTCTTTGTACATCTTAGTACAACCAGGGTCAATCGAGTACGGCAAGTCACGTGCCTCCTTTAATATTGTCTCCCGAATATGCTTCACCTTAGGCGCGACAATCCTTTTTCCAGGCCATAAGGTACCATGTTTGTCTTCATCAAATCTAAATTCTCTCCCTTCTTTGGTCTTGTCCTTGATTTCCTTGATCTCTTCATCTGCGGTTTGCGCCTCTCAAATTTCTTTCACCAAGGTTGTGTTTAACTCCATCATCTCCATCTCATTTAAAAACCCGAGGTTCAACCTTTCAAACTCCTTACTTAACTCGGATGGTAACTCTCGAACTGTGAGTTGATGACTTACTCCTTTTCTACTCATAGCATCAACCACTACATTGGCTTTTCCCGGATGATAGTTGATTCCCAAATCATAATCTTTGATGAGCTCCAACCATCTTTGTTGCCTCAAGTTCAGATCCGTTTGTGTGAAAATATACTTCAAACTCTTATGATCCGTATAAATTTCACACCTATGTCCAAGGATATAGTGTCTCCAAATCTTCAATGCGTGTACCACGATCGCGAGTTCCAAATCGTGCGTGGGGTAATTCTGCTCATGTTTCTTCAATTGTCTTGATGCATAGGCGACTACTTGACCTTCTTGCATCAATACACATCCAAGTCCTTATCTCGATGCATCGCAATAAATATCAAAACTCTTGCTCACATCCGGTAGTACCAAAACTGGGGCTGTTGTCAACCTCTTCTTCAACTCCTCAAAATTGTTTTGGCAAGCTTGAGTCCATTGGAAAGCCTTTCCCTTCATTAGCAACTCCGTCATAGGCTTGGCTATCTTGGTAAAGTCCTTGATGAATCTACGGTAATATCCAGCCATCCCAAGAAAACTCCTTATTTCCTTGACATTTTGCGGCGGTTCCCACTTCAACACGTCTCTCACTTTTCCGTGGTCAACCGAAACTCCTCCTCCTGAGATGATATGACCACAAAACGACACCTCTCTCAACCAAAACTAACACTTGTTGAACTTGGCATACAATTGATGCTCCCTCAATTTCTGCAACGTGAGCCTCAAGTGTTCCTCATGTTCCTTCTCATCCTTCGAGTAGATCATAATATCATCAATAAAAACCACAACGAACTTATCCAAGTACTCCATGAAGACCTTATTCATGAGGTACATAAAGTAGGCAGGCGCATTTGTCAATCCAAAAGACATCACGGTGTACTCATAAGATCCATACCGTGTCCTAAAAGCTGTCTTGGGTATGTTCGATGGTCTAATCTTCATTTGAATGTATCCCGACCTCAAATCAATCTTAGAGAAGACACAAGCACCCTTCATCTGATCAAACAAGTCTTCTATACGTGGCAATGTATACTTGTTCTTGATTGTTACCTCGTTGAGAGCTCGGTAATATACGCACATCCTTTGGGATCCATCCTTCTTGTCCACGAACAGCACGGGCTCTCCCCAAGGTGAAGAGCTAGGGCGAATAAACCCTTCTCTAATTGCTCTTGAATTTGCTTCTTGAGCTCCGCTAATTCCATAGGAGGCATCCTATATGGCCTCTTAGCTATAGGTGCAGTTCCAGGTATTAAATCAACAACAAACTCAATGTCTCGATCAGGTGGCATACCTGGCAACTCGTCCAGAAAAACATCCAAAAATTCACACACCACCAGAATCTCCTCAATTGCAGCACCTTCCATTTGATTCAGCTCCAATTGCCTTGGTGCGGTTTGAGATGCTTCAAATTCTATGGTGATCCCTTCCTCATTGGTCAGCTTCATCATCTTCGTGGCACACTCAATAACTCCATTGTGCTTCCTCAACCAGTCCATACCAAGTATAATGTCCAATCCTTGAGAGTCCAAAACAATGAGGTTGGTGGAGAAGTCTACCCCCCTTATTCTAAGGCTTACTTTTGGACATACTATATTTGTCCTCATCTCTCCTCCAGGAGACTTAACCAACAGAGTAAACTTCATATGAGAGATAGGCAAACCATACTTGGCAACATATTTTGATGCAATGAATGAATGCGATGCTCCAGAATCAAATAACATAGTCACGGGGTTGGAGTTTGCGAGAAACATACCAATGACCACGTCATCCGCTTGTTGAGCATCCTCCGTAGAGACATGGTTCACATTGCCACGAGCAAAATTCTGCGTTCCATGGCTTCCTTGTGGCGATCCTCCATTGGGTCTTGGGTTTTGCCTTGGCGCATTGCTTCCTTGACCCAGGCCTGACTTAAGACATTGATGCGCAAGTGTCCAGCTTCTCCACAAGTATAACACTTCTTAACTCCACCAGAATTATTGGGACGAGCTTGGTTTTGAACATTGGCACCAGGAAAATTAGCATGAGGCGCATAAGGCATTGGAGGCCTAGGTGCTTGCATGACAGGGAGCTGCTGCACAAACTGAGCTGCGCGCGGTACATAACCAGGGTGCTGAGAAGGCGCAGAAGGGCTGAAGTAAGGCACATTGGGCGGCGCAAAGTGAGGGCACACGTTACTTCATTGTTGCTGTCCTTGATATGGCACCTTCCTCTTGTTGTCTTGCTCCATCTCACGGATCTTGTTCTCAACCACAATTGCTTTGTCCACAAGCTTCTGAAAATTTGCATAGTCACAATTGAGTAGTTGCACTTGGATTTCATTGTTCAAGCCCCTCATGAACAAGTATTGTTTCCGGCTGTCCCGACTAACATCCTCAGGCGCATATCTTGAGAGTTGAGTGAACTTGTTGAGATATTCACTCACGCTTGATCTTCCTTGTCTTAAATTCTCAAATTATTGCCTCTTCAAGATCATAACTCCCTCCGGCACATAATGAGAACGGAAATTCTCCTTGAATTCGGCCCAAGTAATTCTCTCTTGGTTCTCATGAGCATTGCAATAAGAATCCCACCAATCCGCAGCTGCTCCAACTAGTTGATGAGAAGCAAACAAGACCTTCTCTCGGTCACTGCATTGGACAATAGCTAGCTTCTTCTCCATGGACTTGAGCCAATCATCCGCATCCATAGTGTCAGCGGCTTGAGCAAAGGTTGGCGGCCTAGTCCTCATAAACTCTCCCAATCGGTTATGAGGAGGGGGGGGTGGCGGTGGAGGCATGTGGGGCTAATTGTTGTTATTGCCAGCCTGCAACTGTCCCATAGTTTGTATCATGGTCTGCATGAGCTGGTTTTGCATAGCCAAAAGCTACTCAATGTTGATAGCTCCAGGAGCAGGTCCTTGCCCATTGTTGTTCTGAGGTACTCAATTGTTCTCCTCCTCATCATTGCCATCCCCCTGGTTGCGATTCCTCACCATCTGAAGAAAAGCAATAGGTAAGAATTAGAAAATGTCCCCACTATATGCATCAAGGGATATGAAACTAAACAACTAGCTGCACTAGCCTAGGTGGACATGGCAATGCTAAAGCATCCCAAAATCCTCTATTAAGCACACAAGCAAACAATATATATAGCAAACAACACACCAACCAAAAACACATCGATTCCTGAGTGCTCCTATGTGCTCTAAAGTGTCCATTCTATCTAGGCTGCATCCTACAGTCAACCTGTGGCTCTGATACCAATTTGTGACGCCCAGTTCCGAAAAATGAACCAAGCTAACGCATATGTGTGCCTAGGATGTTCAACACACATACACGAGTGCATTCACAAAAGATATACAGACAATTACCACAGCTCAAATTATTAAATAACTACTTTTATTATACAATTCATTATATTCTCGAATACAAACTCTAATGAATATTTATGATAAGTTCAACTAATGCAGCGAAATAAACTAATTAAGCAATTAAGCAACCTAAGCATAAGGGATAGCGCAACTCCAATAACACCACAGGCAAAGATGACGGTAGACACGGCCTTGAACTCCGCATTATCACCAGTAAACTCCCAATCCTGACCTGCAACTGTTGGGGGGGGGGATTTGCAAGAGTGAGTACATGTCGTACTCAGCAAGTGTGGAATGTATGACATGTGGCTCATTCAATTGACGATAATAATAATGGCAAAGCGCTGAAAAGTACATAAAAAATTTGAAAAGCAATATATTATATGTATGTAAATCAAACCCATCATAATCATAAGTAATATCATAATACCAGTCCACAATTCACCATCCTCATCAATAATTCCAGATTTCACCATTTGCCTATAACCATATTCAATACCAGAAATTAATCCATAACCATAATACCAACCATAACCATCCCAAATATCATCCCAATACCGAGTTCTCTCTAATCGTGGAAGTTGTCCAGGTGATCATAACCGGGAGCACGACTATCATGATAGTTTTATTAGACTCTGCAGAGTTTGTACCACTTTACCCACGTGTTTGTGATTTCATCACCCGTTGGCGACTAAAGAAACCTCTCTTATGCCAATTACACTTCCTTTGGTGTATGGCCAAGAGATCACAAAATAGCCTTTACAAAGGGATTACTAGTCTATTTAGACCCCATTGAGGTTTCACTAGTGGCGATGCCTCCAACTGAGCACATCTTCAACCAAGGGCCCCCCTCTTGAGCCATTCGGATCCCAGGGAAGTCCCGCCAATCATCAACAAACCCAATCCGACTACCCCTTCCCCGAGCATCCATAATGGTCCAAATAGCACTGGCAAAGCCCTAATTAATTAGCTACGCCGCACCCATACTTGGCCTCGTGGTGGCACTGTAGTCCTGGCTTATTCTCGCATGAACCGGTCCTTAGATCTAAAGCAAGCAAACCACCATGACATCCAACCCATCCACATACCAGGCTTGCTTAGATCACCCATTACCATACCGTATTGACCAGTTCACATTAACCAAAATATCATTAATGCATAATTAAATGTTTAGTGTTGTTTTCCCATCCCAATTAATTAAGCGAAGCAAAAAGGTAAGAAGCCCATCCCGACTCTCTACCATAAATTCCAGGCGACAAGGGTGGTCAAACAATGCTAGTAAACATCCTACCATAGGATTCCCATCAAATTGACACAAGCATGCAGTTTGCAAACAAAACATTTATTTTAAAAACAGGATCAATATTCTTCAAGGACACTTGCCTTGCTCTTGCTGTTGATTAGGGTCAAAGCCTTCAAACTCTTGGTGCTGTAGATCCTCCGCGGCACTCTCTAGCACAAATCCGTCTATTCCACACAATAAACATACAAGACAAGAAACACAATCAAAGAGTGCACAAATATTACTCAATATGTCATGACATGCATGATTGATGCAAATGCAAGGTAGAACTTGTTACTAGATTGCTTTAATGGTCAATAACTAGTTCTAATAGCTTTTAACAAGTTTATACAGGTTTGGAGCTGATTAGGTCAGTTTTTAGAATTAATTCAACACAATTTAACCAGAAAGATCGGACTAGTCTGCTAGAAACCGGACAAGTCCGCACTCTGCGAGATCAGCAGATTAGGGTTTTCTAGATCGACGTGAATTTGGAGATTAGGGGTTGAATTCTCGTAAGTAAAAGAGAATAGAAGGTATACAGGTGTTTAGGACTCCAATGAATCAAGAAACTTGGAGGTAGCACTTGAATCTTAGTGATCTAGGGTTGGTGATGAACTTGGAGATGAATTGGTGGTGAAGGACGAAACTTGGCGGAGATCTTGATCCTATTTCGTTTCCTCCTCTTCTTCTTCTTGCTTGGGATCTTCTCCTCCCTCCTTGATGGTGGCTCTCCACGAACTAGGGTTTGGATGGGGTGGAAAAGTGGCAAATAGATGTCAAACCAAGGGGTGGGGCTGTTTATATAGAGGTGGAGGCTAGGGTTAGATGGATTTCGAGTTTAGGATGAGTAGAGGCCGGTTTAGAGTCCCACATGGGCTCTAAAAGAGTTAGGCACGACGTCCCTAGGCCCACTTAACGTTAAACCCAAGAAACAAGTCGTAAAACAAAGATCAACTCGGAGTCGCGAAATATCGGACAAGTCCGGAAAGGACCGGACTAGTCCGAAGTCGTCCAGAGAGAAAATCGGACAAGTTTGGCCAAAAATCGGGCAAGTCCGACTTTAAACAGAGAAGAAATCGGACAAGTCCGATGGAAAACCGGACTAGTCCGGAAAAGTCCAAGGACATAGCAATTTTTCAAGAATTCTTGGAATGTCGTACTAGTCCGCATAAAATCGGACAAGTCCGAAAGTTTCCAGAGGCAAAATCGGACTAGTCCGCAGAAAAAACGAACAAGTCTGTTTTTAGTCAGAGAGAAATCGGACTAGTCCTCAGTAAAATCGGACTAGTGCTCACTTTCTTGTGTTTTAAGTGCGGTTTTGTTCCAAATCAATTTTAAACTTGTTCCTCTTTATGTGGATCAATGTTAAACATGGATAGGAATGTATGTAGGGCATGATGCATGAAAATGAGGGTGTTACAAACAAAGATAGATTTCGTTCATTAACAATATTTACAAAACAGAAGCAACTAAAAACAACAAAGAAAAACTAATTAAATCCTACTCCAACTCCTACTCCTCTTCTTTCTCCTCCTCCTCCTCCTCCTCCTCGTCCTCCAGTGGTGACTCTAGCATCGGTGCAATAGGAGACAGAGCCGGTAACACCGGCTGCACCGGCTGCACCGACTGCACCGGCGGTGCAACCCCGAGGTTGCTAGTCGTCGCCTCCACCAGCGTTCTGCGGCCCTCGGGGCCAAGAACCTGGGCCATAGTCACAAACAGAATGTCGAGACAATCAGCCACCCCCGT
Source organism: Tuctoria greenei (assembly GCA_036927565.1). Classification (NCBI taxonomy): domain Eukaryota; kingdom Viridiplantae; phylum Streptophyta; class Magnoliopsida; order Poales; family Poaceae; genus Tuctoria; species Tuctoria greenei. Next base: position 33,204,988 of record JAYESD010000006.1, on the reverse strand, counting down.
GAGGGCGTAGAGGTAGTGGCCGATGGTACCCATTCCAGGATACTCTGGAAGGGTACCCAGCCCCAAGGCACGCATGGCGCGAGACGTATTGTTGTACGCCTCTCGCGCCATGAGGAGGCACTGCTGGGTGTTGATCCTCTCGGGGGAGCTGCAACATGGTTTCTTGCAAGGTGGCTCCCTCGGAAAGCTTGGCGGCGGAAGGTCGGCCATAGTGGTGTTGGGTCGTTGGAGCAGAGGAAGATGAAGAAAAGAAGAGGATTCAAAGTGAGCGACGCGCTTGTGGAGAACTAACGGGTGATAGCGCATCTTTAAGGCCACGCGGAGTGGAAGATGGAGCAGTTGGTTTACCGCGCATTGAAAGGTCGTGCCTCGGTGAAAAGAAAGGTCGCGCATGGTCGTCGACACATCTTCCTAGACAGTTGGTGAGGGGTCTTTATGTAGGCGTTCATCAAATTATGAACACACATTGATTCAAAAAAATATCAATGTAGTAAATATCTTCTCAAGCGGTTGGTAAGTAAAACCCGCCTGAGGTAACCGTCTTCTCAGGCGGTCGGTACTTAAAATCCGTCTAAGAAAATTGGAGTTTATATATACCCCTCGGCAGCGTAGGAAAAACCTAACCCGCGCGAAACACTCAGACGCTGTTAGGCTGCCAAAATTTCGTTTGCCGCCAAGTGTTCGCCCTCGTCACTTCCAGGTACGCCGCCGAGCTTCGCCATCACCGCCGAGCTTCGCCCTCGTCACTTCCAGGTACGCCCACATCACTGAAAAAGAGTGTCTCTTCTCGCTTGCAGCTACCTCACCTCGCCTCACCTCACCTCACCATCCAAATCCAAGTGCCACACTCTGCGATTCTTGATACTAGAAAAAGGCTGGAGGATTTGCTTTTTGTCCCTTGCTTGATCAGTTATAGGTTCGGGGCTAGGCACCGCCTAGTAAACCTCAAGAACGTGGTCGCCACTCTGAATGAAGCTAGTCTATTTAGAATAAGAAGATAAAATTGCCATTGCTGGTGAGCAACTTTAACATGCTTGTCACCCTCGCAATGTATAGGAACCTTTTGGTCAGTCGCCTTAAACCCTAGAATGCCTTATCAAATCCTAGAATGCTTCCATCTTTTTCTTCATGCAACACTTCATGTAGAGTTAATATGCCATTTATTAGATTTTTTGTCTTATTAGTTCTAGCATGGAAAGCCCTAAGAAGACTGGCCCTCGTAGTAACAATAAAGAAGACAATATGGAGTTTACTGACTCCAGCAGTTCAGGCTCCTATCACAGTCCATCGAATCCTTTTCCGAATATAAAAATTAAAAAGACTTCAGTGGATCTAGACCCGGAATATGATCCTGCCGACGAGGTATGGATCATGAATCTTAACTTCAGCAGTTCAAGTTAATGTTGGTTGTCAAGTATACAAAGTCTTATAATTTTTTTCTACCTAGATTAATCGCGAAGACAATGAGGTGACATCGACTCCAAAAACCGCAGAAGGTTCTCCAATGGATGAATCCTCAACTTCACTCAAGCGGAAACGAGGGCAACGAGGTCCCAATAAGGGTCCATTTGACCGCATCATGTACATAACAAGGGTCAGTCCAGGTGGGCTTCCCCAAGATTCTTTCGGCATCAATGTGCTTTTGGACCAAGTACCGTAATGCATGTGGTTTTCTTGTTAGGGAGGTTGTGCCGATCACAACCGAGAATTGGAGGAAATTACCCGAGCAGACCAAGAATGAGTTGTGGGAAAGGATAAAGAAACAATTCAAGTTCCTGAAAGGCATAGAAGAAGCTGTAAAGAAAGCAACTTTGGTCTCTTGCGGCAAGAAGTTTTGATGTTGGAAGAGTGAAATGAATGCTTATGTTAAGGCCGATAAGGTCCCTAGCCCGAGGAAGATGGGAAAAATCACACAAGCTCAGTGTCAAGAGTTTGTTCGTCAAAAGAGCACACCTGATGCTAAAGCTCTAAGTGCAACTAGGTCAGAGCTTGCAAAAAAGAACAAATACCATCATCGCTTGGGGTCTGCCGGATATGCCCCCAAAGTCCAGAAATGGAATAAGATATTGGACGAAATTACCAGTAAGGGAAATTCTCACCCGTTAGAAGGGTGCGATGAGCGAACTCAATGCTGGGTCTTTGCTCGGTCAGGTTTGACCAGCGAGGGCAATCTTGAAAAGCCTGACTCTCTGAATGAAGTAGAGGATAAAATGAAATAAGTAATTGAAAAGCAACCGAAGGGTCTATTCAAGCCGAATAGGGAGAATGACCAACTTACTGCTATCTTAGGAAACCCTGAACACAGCGGACGGGTTTGAGCGGTCTCTTCTCAAATGTCTTGGCTAGATGGTTTCCCTAATGATAAAGACACATATAGAAGACGTGAGAAGTTTAAGAAAACACTTGATGAAATGATTGCTCAAAAGGTCATAGAAAATATGCAAGAAATAATGGAACAACTTAGACAATCGGGACAATTAGTGGCACCGAGTGCAGTGATGGTTCCGGTGCAAAAGGAGCAATTAGTATCTCCAACTGCCTACCCTAGCAGCGTTGGTTCCGTGCCAAGCTCAGGGTCAACCCATAAGTTCCCTCTCGATGATATTTCTAACGACAAATCTTGTCGTCTTCTTGTCCCGATAGGCAGAGCAGGGAACAAAACCAAACAGGTTGCCACTGCTATGGCAAAGTCTGATTGTGACTTCAACGGGAATCCACTTCCGTTGTATTATGCTATGGTGCAAGTTCTTCACATCATTGATAATGATTATGAGGATTATGAAATAGACCACGTCACACCTGAGGGGATCGCGACTCTGGGGCAGGCTGTCAACCAATTAATCCTTTGGCACCGATGCGATATCGTGTTGGACGATGAGCCAATTTCTAGCCTCGTCGCATCTCCAAATACTACAACCCCATCTTCTAAGGCGAAAGTGCATGAAGATCCACTCCCAGTCCAGGAAGATCCACTCCCCCTATGTCTCAGCAAGGATGATATCCAAGAGCAACAAGTTGGACAACAACTTCAAGCAGTACCAGAGCAAGCTGTTGCTAGTAAAGAGCAACCAGTTGAGCAATAGCTTGAAGTAGTACTAGAGCCAACTGCTGGGAGTAAAGAGCAATCAGTTGAACAACAGTTTCAACAACAAGCCAGTGTCCAACTTCTGACGACTACTCCTCAATCATCAGTGCCTATCAAAGTTAAGAAACCTACATCAGAAGTGTCAAAATATTTGAAAACTATGAAGTAAAATATTATAAAATTGAGTGCATCTCGTTCTTCTCATGAGCCATCATTAGGAGATATCGAGGAGTGGGAAGAAGATGGTGTCATGTATAATCGATGGACGGCTTTAGTTAAACCAGGGGTTCCAATATACAAGCTTGAGGATGTTCCTCCTGAATTTGAGAATGGGAAGCCGTTCATGACATCCGTACAACTTAGCAAACAACCCGTCCAGCTCAAAAGAATGCATGAGGGGTACATCCTTGCCAGCACGAAGTATGGTATTAATTGCGTCACATTTCGTATTCCAAAAGAAGCATTTTGGAGCACTGGAGTGGATAGATGAATCTTTTTATTTGAGGAGCTGCGTGCCCTTTTCCATCGGGGCATGCTCGAAATCAACCTGCTGCTCGTCTGGCGCTTGTAAGTGCTCTAATATTTTGTATTTGCTTTTCTTACTACACGCATACGCATTTCATGAGATTATAACAATTCTGGACTTCTTCAATAGGATGCAATACATAGATAATGAAAAGTTGGAGCGCAAGACAGGTATCCTTGACCCTACTAGGATTGCAAAGGTGCTATTGGACGTCCAGGCGGATCGAGACTCAGCACAGTTCAAACACATGAAAAAAAAAGATTTTGAAAAAGCAATCGCAAAACTTAAGAAGGATAAAAGGACAGAAATTGCAACTTACATAGGACATGCGGTGTTTAACTTTGTCAGAGACGGCAAGGACCTCGTAAAGGCTCCGTACCACTTCGAGTAAGTTTGACACATGACATTGAAATAGCAATCATTGGTAATTGTTAACACGTGTGTTTGTATGTTTGCAGTAATCACTACATAATGATCTTCATCAAGCCAACGCAGGGAATGGCAACAGTCTTGGACTCGGCCGATTTCTCACCAGATCATTACAAATATTTCCTTTCTATTTTGAAATTGTACATTTATTCAATAATTTTAATTTACGCACATTTAGAATGTGTTGACAAGTTTTATATGACATTTCTTGTATTACAGCGCTTGGCGGTTTTACGCGGAACAGCTTGGCGGTGAGAGACCTTCGAATACGAATGCATTGGACATTAAAACGTATTATGCTTGTCCGAAGCAGCCTGCTGGGAGTGTCTTATGTGGGTATTATGTATGCGAGCATCTTCGGACCGCCGGCGTATATAGAGTGAATCGTGAGGATGTAAGATATCCTTAATGTCGATACCTTATTTTCTTACTTTTGTGTTTCATTTTCATTGTAACTAGCATAGTTTAATACTTATATTTTCTGCTGTTCAATATTACCAGAAACATTATTTTAATATTTTGATTCCAACTTCAAAATTCAATTGCTCATAGTAAAACTGCTCCAAAAATACAAAATAAATTCATGTATACTCTTACTTTGATCTATACTTTGTGATTGTTCAAACCAATACATTCTAAACCTTGTTATGTGTTATATTGCAGCACACGAAGAATGTGAACGAAGAATGGCCGGTTTATAGAAGTACTTCTAGTGGAGAAGCCGACAGGATTGCTGCTGAACTCTGTCAATTCATTCGTCACGAAATTTTGCACAAAAGAGGGGAGTTCTTTGATGAGGATGGTGCAGCATCTGATGTGCCAGAACTTTGCGACTATGCCAATAGAAACAGTTTTTAGTGAAAACTTGTAGACTTTGAGATGAATTGTATCTGTAACTTGTACATATGTATATTGTTTTAGTGAAATTGACTTCTGTGATGATAATATTGTTGACTTTTGTTCTGTGATGATATTATTGATTTTTGTTCTATGATTATATTGAATTGACCTGGAAATTAGAAATAACAGCAGTAGTACTGCATAGGTTGTACCTTATCACAGGCATTATTAACCAACGTCTAGGCATGTTTGTGAAAAACAACTATCACAGACGGCTAGATACAAGTAAATAACCATCTATGATAACCTAATTATCTCAGGCGGTTACTGTTATGGTAGAAACCGACTGCGGTAAAAGGTCTTCACAGGCGGCTTGATGTAGGTAAACATCTGTCTGTGATAACACCATTATCACAGGCGATTAGTTATGCTGCAAGACCCGCCTCTGATAACACAATTATCACAGGCGGATATATATGCTACACGGTCCCAACGGCTCGACACATCCCATCGGCATAAGAGAAAATTAACACGTGTACGCCACACATCCGACTATCCGAGCATTAATGCTTTGTCGTGATCATGTATGATGGCTGAACATGCATGCATGCTTTTGAAAGAGAGCCAGCGAGGTCTCCATCATGTTTCATGCATGACTGATCACGTGTTGATGAGGATTTGTGATGTTGATTTTCTTGTTTCATGATGACATTTCTCTTGTTTTGTAATGTTCTATGTTACTGAACTCAATGTTGTTCGTCTATTCCATATGTTATTTTCTTCTCTGTCAGTTGTCTAATGAACTACGTACTCCGTATTTGTGTTCTATGTGTAACATGCATGTGCAAGACCTCGATCCACGATCATGTTAAATTGATGGTGTTATACAAGTGTTTTCTCTTTTTGTTGAAAAAATGATCGCCATATTTATTATTTGTATATTATTAATATACATTAGTAAAATAAAGAATCAATATATAAATAAATATTATCATATGAAATATCAACATGGATGGTCCAATCCAAGCTATGAAAAAAAAACTTTTTGATCGTCGTACATCCGATGAAACATCAACTAGCATGGATCGAGATCCAGTATACAAAAACATGGATGATCCTATCGAATCCAACTTTGACAACAAAAAAACGCACGTACGCGACGGTCGTTCATTAACAGAGAATACAAATATATAGAACTGATAGTTCATTAAATAACAGACAGAAAACAAAATAACAGATGGAACAGAGGAACAATGACATTGAGTTCATTAACATAAAATAATAGTACTACAAAACAAGAAAAACAACATCACGAAACAATAAAACAAACATCACAGACCCTTTCTTCCTCTTCGCGTCGAGGGCGCGCGCGCGGCGCCGCTGTGGCGGGGCTGGCCAGAGATCTCGCCGCTAGCCTTTCCAGTGCACCAAGTAACTGACGTGCCGTACGAGATATGCGGAAAAGTTAAGAAGCTGTGTTGCAGGGACGCGTGTGCGACGTTCCACATGGATACAAGAGAGACGGAAGGATCTCTGAATATCGTCTTCCATAGTGGTTTAATTGCGCCGCACGAGGTTTGCAAAGAGTTCAATGCACGGGAAACGAACCGCTCCCTTGTCTACTCAGCACAGACCATATATAAGGCGCGTCGTCGATTATGTACAAGCACAGAACTTTTGCACTCCTTTCTTCTTCTTCCATCGTTCCACCTCCTAGCCCGGCGCCGACGAACCACCACAGCCATGGCCAACCTTCCGCCTCCTAGCCCGCCGAGGCAGCCACCCTGCAAGCGGATATGTTGCAGCTCCCCCGAGAGGGTGAACGACAACCATCGCCTCATTATGGCGCGAGAGGCGTACAACAGTACGTCTCGGGCCTTGGATGCCTTGGGTCTTGGTACCCTTCTTGAGTTTCCGGGAATGGATACCACCGGTCGCTACCTCTACGCCCTCACGTGTATGGCCGATCGTCTAGACATCTTGTCCGGGACGATGGCCCAGGAGCTTGGTGTCGAGTGCCGTAGTGCTCTGGTGGCGGCAATGGAGAGGAACTTCCATCGCGGCGGGGTTCCACCGCCGGTGCAATCAGCTTAGCCGAAGCAGCTGGCCCACTCTCCCGCTGCATTGTCGCCGGAGGATGAGGAGGAGGAGGAGGAGGAGGAGGAGGAGGAGGAGGAGGACGGCGACGACGATGACGACGACGACGATGATGATGATGATGACGACGACGATGACGACAGCGACGACAACGACGACCACCACCACCACCACGACGACGACGACGAGTAGGACCGCTTGTCGTGGTTTGAGAAGTTGGGGGAGAGGGCGGAGGAGGCGAGGCCGGCAGAGTAGTTTTAGGAGTTCTTGTACATACTTCTTTCGTAGTTTTAGGAGTTCTTGTACATGTTTAGCTTTAATTCTGTTCTTGTACATATTTATTGTGTTTTGTAATATATATGTGTTCATTCGTGTCAATGAATACTGGTGTGTTAGAATTTCTGGATTTCAATCAAGTGAATGTGCTCTAAGTTTAGTGATGTGTTAATCTGTCACAAGTGAACTGAGCAAATTGGACAAAAACAAAAGATCTTAGGGTTTGAAGCTCGTCTTGATTTGTAATTGCAAAGCTAAAGGAGACAAACAATGACTTTAAGCGCTTCTCGCATCACTTTGTGATCAATGGACATCCGATCTATCGCCCATCGATGTCTCCTATTTGAGTTTCTTACGTAGTGTAATTGGTTGATCATGTTTGCGGTCCGTGCATGTTAGACATAGCTAGAATTAAAACACCTCGGTCATGTTTAACAACACTAACATGCATGCATATATATACCTCAAACAGTACATGACGATCTTTCAACAAAAAGAGAAAACACACGTATAACATCATGAAACATGATCGCGGATCGAGGTCGCACATGCATGTTGAACATAAAATAGAAATAGTATTAGACAACAGACAGAGAGGAAAAGAACATATGGAATAGGTGCGAAGGATTAGTCCCACCACGGAAAGTTGAGGTCGGTGCACCGACGTTATAAGGCATGGCGCACAGTTGCAGTTAAAAATTCGAATGAAAGTAATGCATGCAGGACTAGGCCCATGTTCGCTGCAAGGCGTCCGCTGGCACGGATGCGCGGTCACGAAGTTGACTTAGGCGTGTACGGACGAATTTTTTTATATAACGAAAAAATTGTTTTTCCTTGCGTGTAAATTTACTCCTAATGGGACGCGTTGAGCCGTTGGGACCGAGAGGATGCAAACCGCGATTTCGAGGAAACCGGGGCCACCGACCGGTTCATAATTAAGCACGATTTCCTCTAGCATTCGATCATCTCGACACGCCTGCTTAGACGACGACCCACTATAAAGGCTCACCGTCCTCTTGCTTCTCCGCGGCACCACTCCTTAGATCCTAGCCTCTAAACTTCTCCCCCCGCCACCGTCAACCACCTCTCGCTCTTTCTCTGCACCTCCGTCGCCACACAAATGGGTAGCCCCGCGCCAAAGCGCTCTAGGCCATCAACGTCCTCCGAACCTCCTTCTCTGTTTCCATCGCCGCCGGCAAGGCCAGTGGAACTGATGGCGGCGCCCGCATCTCCGCCCGCGGCGCCTGCACTTCCTCATCCCGGTTGTGTTGAACACACTCTCAAACTCCTCACTGACCGCATCGACGAACTCGATCGGCGCCTTAAGGTGGCCACCGACGCCAAGTCCGCTGCCGCTCATAGCGCATTAGCGCTCAACGCAAAGGCGCGGAAGGTCTTTTCTGACACAGACCACTCATGTCGCCGTCTGGGTCTTGGGACCCTTGCCCTCCACATGAGCATGGACACCGCGGGCCACTACTGCTACGGGTTGATGACTGTGGCTGGGTTGATGCTACCGGTCGAACTGTGACGGAGGTTGAGGAGTATGAGGCGGCTTGGGCAGCGGCGGCAGCGGAGGAGGCAGAGCAGGAGGCGTCTCTTGAGGTGGAGGTGGATGTGTCTATGGAGGCGGCGGCAGCTGCGGAGGAGGAGTAGGAGGAGGCGGCAGCGGCGGCAGAGGCGGAGGCGGCAGGAGCGGCGGCAGCGGCGGCGGAGGAGGAGGAGGAGGCGGCACCGGTGGCGGAGGCGGCAGCGGCGGAGGAGGAGGACATAGTTTTCTCCCAGTAGATTAATATTAGGAGTAGTTTATCTATTTTGTGATCTCTGAGTAGAGTAGTATTAGGTGTAGTTTATCTTGTTCTTGCTGTCTACTACGTGTTTTCCTATTACTTGTTTGTTAATGAAATATGTCTTTATGTTCATGAACAATGTGTTCTATATATGCAGTATCGAAAAACTTCTTTTATCGAAAACATCTCCTATATGTTTGTAACTTGGGACCGTCTATATTTCTTGTGGCTGAATGAATGAAATCCGGTAAACATTATCCTTACAAGTAATAGAACTAACAACAGACATGATGCATAATTAACTTGATTAGGAAATTACGTCATCTAAATTGCTAACTAGTCCATCGCCTGATGCAACAGGTGCATGAAAAGTAATTTATCCGTTGTAACTAATATCCGATCACATTGTTGATATATATATCGTATGTACCTGTGATACTCGTATCACAGGCGGCTTTGGATCGACGGCCTGAAGATTAGACATCACAGGGGAAAATGTTTTTTTTGTAGTAGTAGTATATACTCTGTATATGTTATCATTCCATGCGATGAATGTTATATATAAAATGTTGATTGTTTACCTTTTACTAGACCATGGATTTGCCGTCCTCCTTTCATGGACTTGGGTGTTCTGTATTTGCATGTCATTTGCATTAGCACAATGATACATTTGGCGATTCATATTTTTGTTTGTATTTTTTTTGGAATGTACCACTACCACATGACTGCTTTTACATCTCCATGAAAACAAAGATGAACGGCAGGTAGCGGTCCCTCGAAAAATTTTTCGTTCTTCTCGGCACGCACAATTGAGATTTTCACAATTGAAACTTCACTCCGTGCGCCAAAAATTCCAGTCCTGCCCATTTGTAGCTAGCCACGACGAACATAAATGTGCGTCTCCCTCTAATCCTGCAGTGACTTCCGCCCGACACACATGTTCTCCTCTTAGTGTTGTGTTTCAAACTTGCATTCCTAAGAAATTCCCGTGTGAGTGGTGGTGGTGACTATGGGTATAACGTCAAGCGACCAAGTTTGACAGGCTCTACCGAACCTCTCCGTCGCCGACCCCGCCCTGCGACATCCCGGACTCCAGTTTTGTGCTACGTAAGTTCTACACGATCTATGCCGTCTTTTTATAGAGCTACTCCCTCCTTATCACTTTAGTTAACGTCCCAACAGCTGCAGCCAGTTCATTTCTAGTTGTCATCCCAACTCCTTATATGCTCTTATGTTTGATGAATGTCTAGTATAAAATCTGATTAATGGTGCAATCGTGCAATCAACTATCCCCAATCGTTAGATCTGCATCCTACAGTCGATTCATCTTTTTATTTAACCCTAGCATCTGATTGCATTCTACTTGTTTCCATATATAAAATACACTACACCTCTGCCCCGAAATAAATGTCGCTCCGACAGTTTATGATAGTGTATTTCTAGTACATTTCCATGTCAGGAAAGATAACTATTAAAAACCGCATGTACTATATAATTTCTTGATTTAGAAGTAAATGACGCCAGGGTTATCTTATCAACCACTCCCAATGTTGTACTCTCATTCCTGTGTTCCAAACTTGTATTCCTAAGATTTTCAGTTCCCACTGTTTATACACGTTTTTCTTGTTTTTCTTTCTCGGATTGTAAGGTTTTTTTCCTACTCCTTCATTTTTGATTCCTCCATTCAAAACAAACATTTTCAGTTCATAGCAACCACACCGCCCGATTTAAAATACACATCCTCATGTAATCTGGCGTTATCACTGTTACTTACTATATATACTCTTTACTTTAGGAACAAGACACCAAACCGTCATGTCGTCTACAAGTAATCGTGATGGGCAACAAGCACCTGGTATAACTATAAATGTGTTTACTATCAAAATACACATATTTATAACACGTTAATTCCTTTGCATCGTATGCAGAGAATATTACATCAACCGATGCTCAGGAACCCCGAGATTCGTCATCCCATGCTGGTACGACGAGTATAAATAAGTACCAGGCTCTACTAAATATTTTAGCATTGCAATTGTAGTTTCCTAGTCCTAGTTAACAGTTAATCGGTATATGTGATGGCGTGATTTATTGATGCCTACACACGCACGATGGGCTCTCTCGCCGCAGGCCACTCCGGCACCGGTGACCACACCCTGCTGCTGCTCACTTCAGTGTCCTCCCCGACGCGTCTCCCTCCACCATCGCCATGTCCCATCCTTCGCGTGTCATGATGACCCCGCCGCCCGCAAACCCCTGTTGCCGCCGATCACTCCGGCACCAGCTGGCGCCCACGCCCTACTGGTGAGTATATGTGATGGCGTGATTTATTGATGCCTACACGCGCACGTTGGGCTCTCTTGCCGCCGCCACTCCGGCACCGGCGACCACCCCATGCTGCTGCTCACTTCAGTGTCCTCAGAAACGCGTCTCCCTCGACCATCGCCACATCCCATCCTTCGCGTGTCATGATGACCCCGCCGCCCGCAAACCCATGTCGCCGCCGGTCACTCTGGCACCGGCCGGCGCCCATGCCCTGCTGGTGGTCACTTCACTGTCCTCCCCGACGTGTCTCCCTCCATCTCCAGGTCCCATCGTTCGCGTGTCATGATGACCCCACCGCCCGCAAACCCCTGGCCATTACGGCGTACCTACATGCTATGCCCCATATGACATGGCATAGCCTGGAAAAAATAGTCCAATATCATTAACCCCTGTCCACTAAGAAATGTTAGTATCATATAGTTTAGAGATGCATGTACATGAGGGTTCATTGCTGCTTATATGATCTCAATTCTGTTTTTTACACTACCAAATGCGTTGCTGATGTCTTGTAATTAACGCAAGATTATATTCATGAATCCGTTCTAGTAGCACTTTAGGGCGAGATGCTAACATGCAGAGCAAAATGTCAGTATGCAATCCACCTAAATTTAATTCCTAGATCAGCCACACTGTCCTCCTAGCCTCGAGACTTGCTCCGGGGTGATATCAATGGACGCAGATCACCTGACTTATACGTTTTTATTGCACGCGATGCAGTAAAGATCCAACGGAATCACACCTTTGGATCTTTACTGCATCGCCTGCAGTAAAAACGTAAGTCACGTGAGATCACCGGTGTGATCTGGACGTCAATCCTCTGACTTAAATGTGGTCACTGCACTGCCAGACCGAACCCTAGCTTTGTTAAATGTCGTAAGCTGCCCGCCTCATCTGTCTTGCATCCTCTACCTGCTAATACCGCTGACGTCCATGACTTGCCCTGCCACCAGTTTACCTCGAGACGTGCTCCTGCTGATGTCGGTCAGACCAAACCGGGAGTACTGCAGAGGATGAGCACCCGGCGAACCCTCTTTCTAGCATCGCGAGCTACTGTCTTGCCTGCTTCACAGCTGGACTGAAAATCCCCTGTAGTACTACGGGTGCTTTAGCGCCACTGACTACTGCCTGATGCCTGATTGTAGGGTATGAACAACAACAAAGAAGTCAACAAGTCGATGCATCGCCCAATATGGAGCAAAATGCTGTTGCGACGCGGTGTTCCCACGCTCGTATTTGTCGCACTCGTCCTGAAGATGGTAAAACATTAGACTTTTTCTTCTTTCACACTATTTGTACATGATACTAGGCCTGGTCAGTTGCTAATTTGCTTTAAACCTTTACCGTTTAAATGACACTAACAGAAGGAAAGAAGTTTGGAAGAGGGGTGGCTAAAGGACTTAAGGTTGCTAAATTGTGCTATCTAGCATCTGCAAATAGAACGAATGATCAGAATCGGAAGCTACAAATTCAGTGGTTCGATAGGTTGGGTGCTGCGGTTGGTCCTAATCAGCGGCACTTTGTCGATGATGTGGTTATTACAACAAAAAAATGCACCCCTCGCTGATGTAAGGAAGTGGGCAGAGGTTGGCGATACTTCGAAGAGCGATATAGTGAGAGACATTCTGGTTAGTGTTGTGACACCCCACATAAGTATTTTTTTCTAGCGACCTCCATCTTGTACGTTTATAACAGTGTGATATACAATGTACAGAATGCCAGGAACTTGGAGGACACAGATGATACCAGAAGAAAAATATTGAAGATTGCTGGTGAGCGCTACAAGGGGTGGCGATCAACATTGCATGCCACCTATAAGAAGTATTCGACCGATGAGGAATGTATACAAAACAAGCCTGTTGACGTAGCAGATTCTGATTGGTTGGCGCTTATGGACTATTTTGGGTCCGAGCGATTCAAGGTCAGCTAGCTGTCTAATACCTTCATATCCTACAAAAACTATTTGATAACACCCATTCGTGAAATTAATTCTTAAAATAGCAGTCAATAAGCAGAACCAATTCACGAAATCGAAGTACTCAAAAGACAAAACACTTGCTTGGCTCGAAATCCTACGCCCAACTTAGTTACGAGAAGGTATGAAAACTAAATCATGCTTTTACTTTGCACTGCAATCATTCAATCAAATTTTACTTGTATTTGATGTAGCGAGACCCAGAGACCGGAAAAGAACCCGATGACATAGAACGGTGGGAGGCAAGCCATGTGAAGAACGGTCAATGGGCAAACGAGCAGGCAGAAGCTGTACATGTGAGAAACATTTCAAACAGTCCCCATTTAAATAAATATTCGCAATGTACATGTGATTTTTCTTTTTGTATATGGACCCAGGCACGTGCCCAAATCAACGTCAAGGAAGCTGAGCTTGGAGTCCCAATCCTAGATGTGGAAAGAAACAACATCTTCCAGCTTACTTATATATCCACAACCGGTTCTGGAGGATCACAATTTCGGGGGCGTGGTTATATGGCTAAACCTAATGTTTCTGAAAGACTGCGTATCCAGATGTCTGACCAGCTCGGCCAGCAAGTTTGATCCTTGCAAAATAGAAATGAAGACCTCAACTCTCAGTTGCAAGAGTTGGAAGGAAGAAATGATAATATGACCTCCCAGATGGATGGCTTCGTCTAGGCAAATGAACAGCTCAACCAGGAAGTCCGGGCTTTACATGATCAGATGGCAGCCAATTCTGCACGGCAAGAAAAGGAGCTAGCAGACATGCGCAGTGGAGAGCTTGCAAAATCAACAACGGCTAGCAGCAACTCCACAAAAGGCTCCTGCTCGCACCAAGTCGAAGCTGGATGTTCAAGAAACTATTCCTAGTACTACAACTCGTCGCGGTGCTATTTTAATGGGTGCAATGTTGCAAACTGAAAAAACTGTAAATAACATCGTCTCGCAACGATGCAAGGGTCCTTGAGGGTTGCATCAGTTGCTGGATGTTTGTTGTTAAGTCGACAGACGTATCATGTGCCAATAAATTGATTCTGTTGCCACTAATTTTCAAACCTGGTGCATTAGGATTCTAGTGCCGCTAATTATAAAACGTGGCATTAATAGATTATTGTGATGAAAATAAACTGTTGCAATAGGAAGCTAGCTATGGCCACAAATTATAAAATGTTGCACTACAAACATTTGGCTACGACCAAAAAAGCGTTGCACTAGACTGCTATTGCCACCACCCAGAGAACGTCGCATTACGACCCTATTGCAACAGATTTGAATATGTTGCATTATGAACCTATTGCCACACATCAGAAATCGTTGCAATACAATACTGTTGCCACGGTTTGAAATCGTTGCAATACCGTACTATTCGCCATGAACGTGAAATCATTGCAATACCGTATTACTGACCACAGATGTGAAATCATCTCGATACCATATTATTCGCCATGAGTGTGAAATCGTCGCGATACCGTACTATTCGCCACGGAAGTGAAATCGTTACAACATCATAGTATTCGCCACGAATGTGAAAACATCGCGATACGATATTATTCGCCACGAGTGTGAAATCGTCGCGATACCGTACTATCGCCGTGGATGTGAAAACGTCACGATACCATATTATTTGCCACGAGTGTGAAATCGTCGCGATACCGTACTATTTGCCACGGATGTGAAATCGTTGCAACACCATACTATTTGCCACGAATGTAAAAACGTTGCCATACCGTACTATTCGCTACGGATGTGAAATCGTTGCGACACCGTACTATTCGCCGCGAATGTGAAAACGTCACGATACCATACTATTCGCCACGAGTATGAAATCGTCGCGATACCGTACTATTCGCCACGAGTATGAAATCGTCGAGATACCGTACTTATCGCCACAGATGTGAAATCGTCGCAAATAACATACTATTCGTTGCAATACGTTAAATCGTCCCAATATGTTAAACCATTGCAATACCATACTATTTGCCACGAATGTGGAGTCGTTGCAATACCATACTTTTTGCCACAAATGTGGCATCATTGCAACACCGTTATTTTCGTTGCAATGCGTTAAATCGTCGCAATACGTTAAACCGTTGCAATACCATACTATTTGCCACGAACGCGGAGTCGTTGCAATACCATACTTTTTGCAACGAACATGGCATCATTGCAACACCGTTATTTTCGTTACGGTAGGATCGAAGAGCACGTGAAAAACTACCAGAGGGGGGGTGAATGGTAGTTTAAAAATCTTACGCAGCGGAAACAATTAAACCCCAACCCCTTCGGCAGAAAAACGATCTCTTAAATAAATCGTGTGTGAGACAAATATTAATGTGTTTCACCGTGAAAAAAGTGATGGATATCAGAGAGAATCAAGTCACGAAGACAACACAAAAGGAATCACTCAAATCCGTCGAGAAAAACTCAAGTTATGATCGAAAGATCAAACAATGGTCAATCTGTCCTACCCGAGAAAAAAAAACAGTTCTGGAACGCTGCAAAGAAACTCGTGTAGATCATATACCACAAATCCAATGACCGTGAAATTTTGACATATGATAGAAAATCAAGTTGTGAAGACAACCTAAAAAGAATCACGTCAATTGGATCTGTAAAACTCGAGTTATGATAAAACCACCGACGAAAGGTAGTGCTGTCCAGAAACTCAACGAGTAAAACTTGTCTGGAACAAGTCGGACGAACAAGGCACAAAAGTTCCTTCAAACTACGAATTTTATTCAATATAACACAAGAGGAACAGCCCCAAAGTCGTGCACCACGAGCTCTGGGCTCCCTTGCTTATATAACCAGCCCTTAGGCCTACCCAATATCAACTAGGACTCCAATCCTACTCAGATCACGAATCATAACTTTCCATAACTGCTCAAGATTCTTCTATACGCAGATAGAAGCAATCTTAAGACTTCCAAACACCTTAGGAACGTATCCCACATTGCTAAACAACTCAAATTCGTGACCCATACGAAATCCTAACATAACCAACTCGATACTTTCCATACCGAGCCATAACCGACTCCGCCGCAGCTGAAGTCATCAACCGATACAATCCGATCCTTCCAACCAGATCTTCCCATCCATAAACCATCTTCGGAACCATGTTGCCACGTCATGCACCGCATGCATACGTGCATACACCTTCCTTCAATGTCCAGTAACCTTCATATGCACCGCCCTTGATTCAATCATCCTGCGCGACCTCCTGATCAGCTCAACCACAATTCCTCCTGAATTTGGTTGTTGGAACCTCATATCCTCCCTGAGACTAGTCCAATGGATCCCGTCACCAGCCATGTCTTGAACTCAAGCAACACCTGCACATGAATAAACAACCAATCCATACGAGCCCAAGTCCTCGACTTGACTCAAGTTAGTTCCGAACACAACACCCTACGTGAGAACCTCACATAAGCATGTTGCAAAACCACAGTAACACGATATCATCCATATCAACCAAAACGCACCAAAAACTTAGCAAATGAATACTAAACAATCTTTCCAACAATGTAAAGCAAGTACGAAACATTGCAAATGAAAAGCAGAAGCACTACGGTCAAGTTCCGGACCTTGCTAGAGCAACCCAGACCTTGAGCCGGAGCTAACAAAAGCTAGTAGAACCTAGCGCCGGAGCTTACCAAAACTAGTACAATGAAGCACCTGCCGGAGCTTACCAAAACTAGTAGATCCTAGCACCGGAGCTTACCAAAAACTAGTCAAAACTAGTCAACCCAAAACCGGAGCTAGACAAAGTACGATGGAGCTTAGCAAAAGCATTCCGGACCTATCAAATATATGTCAGAGCTATCAAAGACATGCCGGAGCTAACAAAGTCATGCCGGAGCTAAAGATAAAGCTCACCGGAGCTGACCAAAGCTAGTCGGACCTAGCATCGAACGTAACTGAAGCTACCCAAACCAAGCCGGACCTACCGTCGGACCTTGCTGTAGCTCAGAGCTAGAGTCAGACCTTGATAAAAAGGTGTTTTGGTGATATTCAAAACTTTTATCATCAAAGCAAGTGTATTCACTACAAGCCAATGTATTCAGCACATATAGGTCTTACAATCTCCCCCTTGATGAATGCATTGGCAACACCATTTAAAATCTGAACATTGGCTTATTCACATAAAAGTTCTGAAGACAATTTCTCCCCCTTTGTAAATCAAAAGTAAAATGAGAAGAAAATCCAAAAATTATCCCATATTATCTCTCCCCCTTTATTATCTCTCCTTATGCACATATTCTCTTTCTCTTCATGCTTATCTCTCCCCCTTTGACAATGTATTCAGCAAGTCATGAGCATATAAACAAATTATCTCTCCCTCTTTAGTTGTTATGAGCATATTATAACATATACATATAAACAAAGCTCATCCAAGTCATACTATCAAGTACCTTACGTTATCACATCAATGAAATACATAAAGTAGTGTAAGCCATGCTAGAGATCAAATGTAATTTTCAATTTAAGCAAGTCATGATCTCACAAACTTAACTATCTCAAAACCTGAAAGCATGACACTAGTTGCTGCATTTTATTATTTTTCAAGCATAAATTTAGATCATATGATATTTGCAAGAGATTATATGCACATCTGCCTTATTCTAACCAACCAAGCCAAGCCTATGTCATATGACAATCAGAAGCTTAAGGACATGGTTTTAGTCATACACAACTTCTTCCAAGTTCATATCTAAGTGCAATGACAAGCCATCTCAAAATAAGAAGTGCGATGCAAGCATATTCTCTTGATCTTTTCTCAATTTATATTTGTTCATAAAAACTCAACATGTGAGTTGATTACTTGATGAATTCTTAATGATTAAAAGCACTTGTGAACATGTAACAAGTTCAAAACAGCAAGAAAGTTCGACCATGACCAGTTTTAGTGTAAGTAATTATTCCAATTACTAGACATGGCAAAACTACAAAATGTATAACACGAGTAATGTAGTAAGAACTTTCAGCATGTAAAAGGAATCACAAAGTCATATATGTATGAAATACTATGCTCATATTATTTTTATTTCAGATCCACACATAGACTTCCCAAGTTTCAAAAACTCCCCCTCAATTTAAGCCATGAGGATGCATAACCCCTATTTCACTACGAATGAAACAAAAACGAGTGAAATCCAATGGTTTTAAATGTTAGCCAATTGATGTTCGGTATCTACATAGTGAAGCACAATGTTTCCTTTTTCAACGTTATCTCGGAGAAAGTGATACCTAATATCAATGTGTTTAGTTCTAGAATGTTGCACGGGGTTTTTGGCAATGCAAATAGCACTAGCGTTATCACAAAATAGTGGAACACTATCTAGATCAACCCCATAGTCCTTAAGGGTTTGAACAATCCAAAGAGTTTGTGAGCAAGCACTAGCAGCAGCTACATATTCAGATTCAGCTGTGGATTGTGCAACTGAATTTTGTTTTCTAGAGGACCAAGCAACAAGAGAATTACCAAGAAAATGACAAGCACCGGAAGTACTTTTCCTATCAATCCTACAACCCCCAAAATCAGCATCCGAAAAAGCTTTCAAAGTAACAGTTGAGGAAGAAGGAAGAAAAATGCCAAATTCTTGAGTTCCATGTAAGTACCTGAGAATCCTTTTGACGGCTTGACGATGTGAAACACGTGGGGAAGCATGAAACTGTGCACAAAGACATACGCTAAATTGTATGTCTGGTCTTAATGCCGTGAGGTACAAAAGTGATCCGATCATGCTTCTATATTCTTTTTGATCCATGGATTCACCATCTTCATCAAGTTCAAGTGTTGTTGCTGTTCCCATTGGTGTCCGAAGAGGCTTGCTTTTGTCCAAGTTGAAGCGCCTTAGGAGGTCTTTGGTATACTTCGTTTGATGCACAAAAGTACCCTCCTTGGTTTGCTTGATTTGCAGCCCCAAAAATTAAGTGAGTTCACCCATCATACTCATTTCAAATTCGGAACTCATCATCGCTGAAAACTTGGACACAAGATCATGAGAAACACAACCAAAGATAATATCATCCACATACACTTGAATGAATAATGAATCATTGCCATGTTTAAGCACAAAAAGAGTTTTATCAACCTTGCCCATGGTAAACCCCTTTTCAAGTAAGAATGTTTTTAACCTATCATACCATGCTCTAGGGGCTTGTTTGAGACCGTATAAGGCTTTGGACAGTTTGTAAACATGATTAGGAAAATCTGGATTTTCAAAACCCAGTGGTTGTTTGACATAAATGTCCTCATCTATGTAGCCATTAAGAAAAGCACTTTTAACATCCATTTGAAATAGCTTAAAACCTTTAGATGCTGCAAAAGCTAACAAAATTCTTATGGCTTCTAATCTAGCGACAGGAGCAAAAGTTTCATCAAAATCTAGACCTTCAACTTGAGTGAAACCTTGAGCAACCAACCTAGCCTTATTACTAACCACAACCCCATCCTCACTTTGTTTATTTTTAAATACCCATTTAGTTCTAATTAAAGTGTGACCTTGAGGTGGAGGTACAAGTTTCCAAACATTATTTCTTTCAAAATTTTCGAACTCTTCTTGCATGGCAATAATCCAAGATTCATTAGTGAGTGCGTGTGATATATCTTCGGGTTCAAAAGAAGCAACAAAAGTAGAATGAGCATGAGAGTTTGGATCGCAAAACCTGGACCGTGTGACTCGTTCGTGCAAGCTTCCAATCATCTGTTGTGGGGGATGATCTTTGTAAAAACATAGGGGAACAGATGTCTCACAAGCTTCTTCTTCATTAGGTTCATCGTAGATTGATGAGCTTGTGACTTGTGGACAATCAGGACCAGCATAGGTGATAGCCGGAGCTTGTTCAATGTCCGGAGTTGGACACGTGTCAACTTCGGAACTACCAGGCAGTATCACCGGCTCTTCTTCATCTTCGAAAATACCCTCCCCCTGAGGATACGGATCTGGTCCTGCAACACTGGAGCTAGTACCGGGGCTAGCTTCATCAAAAGACACTTCACAAGTCTCCACAATTTTGTTAGTGTCAAGTAAAAGCACGCGGTAGCCTCTAGTATGAGATGGATAACCAAGAAACATGCCATCAATGGATCTAGGTTCAAATTCATCAAGATTACCATGTTTCTTAACAAAGCATTTGCAACCAAAGACCCGAAAGTGTGTAACACTAGGCCTATGTCCAAGCCGGAGCTCATATGGTGTTTTACCTAGCTTAGCATGCAAGAAAACACGATTTGAGACATAACAAGCGGTTGCTAATGCATCAGCCCAAAATTTCCTAGGAGTTTGATATTCATCAAGCATAGTCCTAGCCATCTCAACTAAGGTTCTATTCTTTTTTTCTACAACACCGTTTTGTTGAGGTACATATGGTGAAGAGAATTGATGATCTATTCTATTTTCAGCACAAAATTGATCAAAAGATTGATTTTTAAATTTAGTTCCATTATCACTTCTAATTGCTTTTAATGATCTTGGGTGATCAATTGATAATCTAAGAAATAAAGTTCTAAAGTGACTAAAAACTTCATTCTTAGACGCCATAAAGTAAACCAAGAGTATCTAGAATAATCATCAACGATAACAAGAACATACCATTTACCTCCGAAGGATTGAACATGTTAAGGTCCTACGGTGTCAAGATGCAAAAGTTGACATGGTTCAGTTGTCATGATCATTGTGAGAGGAGTATGTGAACCTGAACCATCTTAGCATGTCTACAAGAAGAGCACACAATTTCTTTGTCCCCTTTAAGCTTAGGCAGCCCACGTATGTGATCAAGAGCACTAACACGCGTTAGGTGATCAAAGTCTACGTGACCAAGTCTACGATGCCAAAAATATAAGTCCTTTGAATCATTTGCAACTAGACACCTATGCTTAGAGGAAGATATATCAGAATCAGCTTTAAAAACTCTTCCAAACCGAGACATGTTAAAAATAAGCTCACTATTTGAACTTACAACTTTGCAGCAGTTTTTATTGAAAATAATTTCCAGATTTTCATCTAGCAATTGTGAAACAGAAAGCAAGTTGTATTTCAAATTTTTGACAAGTGCCACATCTTTCAAAGTGTAGTGATCATTTACTCTAACCGAACCCTTAGCAATTATAGGAGTTGAAGAATTATCGGCAAAAGTAACATTTTCTACACGTGACACAAAAGAGAGGGAGGAGAACCAATATTTGTTATCGGTCATGTGGCGTGAGCAACCTGAATCCACAATCCAAATGTTCTCCTTCCTCAAACGTGTAACCTACATAAAAGCACAATACGTCGATGACTCAATACTGGGGTTAGTCAAAAGGCATTTAGGAATCCAGTACTGAGTCACGCGACGTGCAGTAGGAAAAACACACGAAAGCTGAGACAAAACAACAGGTTTATGAGTCAAAGTTTGAGATTTTTTATTCTTAACTACTGACCTATAAGGTGTTACTTGTGTAGCACAAAAATCAGTAGCTCCGGAGGCAAAAATAGAAGATCCGGAGGTAAACTTTGAATGTTTTTGACTCAAAACAGCAGGTTGTACATTTGGTTCAATGTGTGCAGCAAATTTCGCATGAAAGTTATGAGATCTAGCAACCATTCTTTCCCCTTTCTGTTGTTTAGCTAGTCTATAACAAAAATCTATGACATGACCATCTCTACCACAGAAGGTACAATGAAATTTAACTTTGTGTTCATCTCTAGATGAGCAAGCAATATTTTTATTTGAAACCAAATGAGGCAACACTCCTGCAGATTTGAAAACCACTCCTGTTTGTTTAGGAACTGTTTGAATCAAACCACTTCCTAATGACTTTACAATTTTAGGTGGATGTGCCTTAGCATGAGCATGAGAATCAAAACCTAAACCAGTTTTATCTTTGCAAGACTTGGAAGAATTCAGCAGTAAGTTTAGGTTCTTATTCCCATTACAAAACCGATCTAAAGTCCTATGTATGTCATCAAGTTTATTGGACAGATCAAGGCAATTTTCACATGAAGTTTTTCCTTTTAGTTTGCAATTTGAACAAAATTTAACTTCATGAGAACATAAAGCATTGTTCAATATAGAAATTTCATTCATAGCATCCTGTAGTTTCTTATCAGGATCATCACAAGTAGAACAATGCAAATCAATTGTAGAACAGCTAGCATCTTTCAAGTTTTTATCATTAAGTGCAGCAAGCTCTTTGTTCTTTTCAATTTCTAACTCAAGTTTATCAAGTGTGGAGGTGTGCGCACTTCTTAATGAGGACAATTGTTCATATATTAAATCACATGAGGAACATGCATCATCACTAGGAATCAAAGTTTTTAAACGGTTGATTTCAAATTCTAGTGATTCAATTTTAGCAGCACTATCCCTAAGCTTTTTGTCCTTTTTCTTAACAATAATAGTGGCACGAGAAATAGCATCACACATTTCTTCGCAAGTAGGACATACCTCTTCATTGTCGCTAATGTGCTCTGCCTCCTCCATACTTGATCTTGACTTGCCCGCCATAAAGCACAAGTTTGCCAAATCATCTTCATCTTCATCACTTCCAATGTCCACGTCGCTTGAACTGAACTCTTGAAGCGCGGTGATGAAACTATTGATCATCTTGCGTCCTATGGTGCCATTCTTCTTCTTGTTGGAATTTCCAGAGGAGGTCCGGACCTTGCTTTGTTTTTCTTCCCGGGTGGTCGGACCTGAAAGGTTAGGGCATTCTGTACGAAAGTGTCCTGTTTTACTACATTCATAACAGCGTTGAGGTCCGGAGCTTCCTCTCCTTCTAGTTCTCACATTTTGCAATGCTTTTGAGAATCTAGTAGAGATGAGTGCCAACTCCTCTTCTGGAAATTCTTCGATCTTCTCCAGGGTTAGTGAGGACAACAAAGCAAGAGTATTGCAAGATGATGATTGGCCGGAGCTAGACATATCACGTTGTGAAACAAATGCAATAGACTTATTGGGGTTCTTACGTGAGATTATGTCAATTTCATGAGTTTTTAACTTGGAATATAGCACATCTAAAGTAAGCGAACTCATGACAATAGATTCACGAATAGATGTGACTTTCATCTCACAAATTGACATATCTAATGCACTTAGCAATTGCCTAGCATTTTCAGCATCTGAAAAATTAACATTGACACTACGCAAGTTGCTGAGAATCTTATTAAAGCGAGCAAAAAGGTCATCAATAGACTCACCGGGTTGCATCTCGAAGCGCATGTATTCTTTCTTAAACATGTCTTGCCTTACCTCTTTGATCGTGTTGGATCCTTCGTGTTAGTCACAAAGTGCTTTCCACACATCGTATGCAGATCGGAGGTGTGCAACACGGTCGAAGTCGCTTTGTGTTAATCCTTGTATGATCAAGTTCCGAGCCTTGTTGTTGTTGTCAACATCTCTCAGATTTGTAGCTGTAACTTGATCATTTGATGGCACTTCGTAAGGCTTGTATACCTTCTCCCATATTGTAAAGCCTTGTGCCTGGATGAAAGCCTCCATGCATGCCTTCCAAACCTGAAAATCAATACCAGCAAACACACAAGGTTTGGCGGAGTACTTCTCCATGATGATTAGTCGAAAACACGCGCAAATCACAAAGATTAGAGCACCGTGGCTCTGATACCAATTGTAGGATCGAAGAGCACGTGAAAAACTACCAGAGGGGGGGCGAATGGTAGATTTAAAAATCTTACGCAGCGGAAACAATTAAACCCCAACCCCTTCGGCAGAAAAATGATCTCTTAAAGAAATCGTGTGTGAGACTAATATACATGTTTTTCACCGTGACAAAAGTGATGGATATCAGAGAGAATCAAGTCACGAAAACAATACAAAAGGAATCACTCAAATCCGTCGAGAAAAACTCAAGTTATGATCGAAAGATCAAACAATGGTCAATCTGTCCTACCCGAGAAAAAAAAAACAGTTCTGGAACGCTGCAAAGAAACTCGTGTAGATCATAGACCACAAATCCAATGACCGTGAAATTTTGACATATGATAGAAAATCAAGTTTTTAAGACAACACAAAAAGAATCACATCAATTGGATCTGTAAAACTCGAGTTATGATAAAACCACCGACGAAAGGTAGTGCTGTCCAAAAACTCAACAAGTAAAACTTGTCTGGAACAAGTCGGACGAACAAGGCACAAAAGTTCCTTCAAACTACGAATTTTATTCAATAAAATACAAGAGGAACAGCCCCAAAGTCGTGCACCACGAGCTCTGGGCTCCCTTGCTTATATAACCAGCCCTTAGGCCTACCCAATATCAACTAGGACTCCAATCCTACTCAGATCACGAATCGTAACTTTCCATAACTGCTCAAGATTCTTCTATACGCAGATAGAAGCAATCTTAAGACTTCCAAACACCTTAGGAACATATCCCACATTCCTAAACAACTCAAATTCGTGACCCATACGAAATCCTAACATAACCAACTCGATACTTTCCATACCGAGCCATAACCGACTCCGCCACAGCCGAAGTCATCAACCGATACAATCCGATCCTTCCAACCAGATCTTCCCATCCATAAACCATCTTCGGAACCATGTTGCCACGTCATGCACCGCATGCATACGTGCATAATCCTTCCTTCGACGTCCAGTAACCTTCATATGCACCGCCCTTGATTCAATCATCCTGCGCGACCTCCTGATCAGCTCAACCACAATTCCTCCTGAATTGGGTTGTTGGAACCTCATCTCCTCCCTGAGACTAGTCCAATGGATCTCGTCACCAGCCATGTCTTGAACTCAAGCAACACCTGCACATGAATAAACAACCAATCCATACGATCCCAAGTCCTCGACTTGACTCAAGTTAGTTCCGAACACAACACCCTACGTGAGAACCTCACATAAGCATGTTGCAAAACCACAGTAACACGATATCATCCATATCAACCAAAAAGCACCAAAAACTTAGCAAATGAATACTATGAAATCTTTCCAACAATGTAAAGAAAGTATGAAACATTGCAAATGAAAAGCAGAAGCACTACGGTCAAGTTCCGGACCTTGCCAGAGCAACCTGGACCTTGAGCCGGAGCTAACGAAAGCTAGTAGAACCTAGCGCCGGAGCTTACCAAAACTAGTACAATAAAGCACCTGCCGGAGCTTACCAAAACTAGTAGATCCTAGCACTGGAGCTTACCAAAAACTAGTCAAAACTAGTCAACCCAAAACCGGAGCTAGACAAAGTAAGTCGGAGCTTAGCAAAAGCATTCCGGAGCTATCAAATATATGTCGGAGCTATCAAAGACATGCCGGAGCTAACAAAGTCATGCCCAAGCTAAAGATAAAGCTCACCGGAGCTGACCAAAGCTAGTCGGACCTAGCATCGAACGTAACCGGAGCTACCCAAACCAAGCCGGACCTACCGTCGGACCTTGCTGTAGCTCAGAGCTAGAGTCGGACCTTGATAAAAAGGTGTTTTGGTGATATTCAAAACTTTTATCGTCAAAGCAAGTGTATTCACTACAAGCCAATGTATTCAGCACATATAGGTCTTACAGTTGCAATACGTTAAATCGTCGCAATACGTTAAACCGTTGCAATACCATACTATTTGCCATGAACGTGGAGTCGTTGCAATACTATACTTTTTGCCACGAATGTGGCATCGTTGCAACACCGTTATTTTCGTGCAATACGTTAAATCGTCCCAATATATTAAACCGTTGCAATACCATACTATTTGACACGAATGTGGAGTCATTGCAATACCATACTTTTTGCCACGAATGTGACATCGTTGCAACACTGATATTTTCGTTGTAATACGTTAAATCATCGCAATAGGTTAAACCGTTGCAATACCATACTATTTGCAACGAACGTGGAGTCGTCGCAATACCATACTATTTGCCACGGATGTCAAGTCGTCGCAATAACCTATTGCCACGGCTGTTATCGCCACGAGTCGGAAAAACTATCGCGACGTTCTATTTCATTGCGACAACAACCTATCGCGACGAATTTCAACCTATTGCAACGATTTTTTTCGTCGCAATAAACCGGAATCCTGGTAGTGTAGCACACCAGCGCACGGCGTTCCTCTCCGTACGTGTGGACTCCGTGGAGGCGCTGCTGCTACTGCTGCGCTGATCGGCTACGAGGAACGTGTTCGTCTACTGCTACTGAGAAGAGCGCGAGGAGGAGACGAACGGGATCGTCTATTTCCCCTACACCAACGCGCGTCTACGTTCTGCTGCGCTGCACGTCTAGTGATAACGATCCATGACCTCTGTACTCGCATGTTTCCTGGGTGATGCGGTAGAGTTGCTACAGTAGCGTACCGCCGATTTCCCAAGAGTGGTATCAGAGCCAACTTGCGTAGTTTTTGGTCTGGATCTTGTTAGTATATGGGATCTACTGCAGACATATTCATACGATGAATTTTATCGCACAATTTTTGGGGTTTGGAATTGGTTAGAGTAGATTGTGATCGTATATGACTAAAGGGTCAGTTCGTGCTCCTTCTCTGCTGTGTGCGCAACTTGTCCCTACCGGCTGGAATCACCATAGGGACTAATCGCGTACATAGCTAACAGATTGAGCTAACAGACCACGGTCATGAGTCGCAATCTACTCATGAATACCGATCACATTGAAAATTGAGGCATTCTGAATGGCTCAGATTCGGGTTGATTTGATCAACCTGATGAGATTTTCATAGTGATTTTATAGTAGCAGGACCGCTGTTTTTCTGTCTGCTATAGCGATTACATAACATAGTTTCGCGCTAGAAATCGTTCTATGCTTAACTTGTTTTTGCAGGGAATGATGTGAATGGTATGGCCTTAATGTGATGTGATGATCTGTGTGCAAATTCGTGCAGCATGCGTGTTGCAAATTTAACACAACCAGGTTGAGGTTGTCACATAATTGTATAACGACCTGCGTGTCGACCTATGATGCTTGATCTCTCATGTAATTTATTTGGTAGCTATTAGTTGTATTAGTTGTATTAGCTTCTTTTATTATCATGGAGATGTCTTCAAGCATGGTGGAGATGGAGATCACCACAAGAAGGGAGGCATGGCAGCTCAGATCTTGATGGAACCATGGCAATGGAGACCATTATGATTCTAAAGTCCATATGTTGACGGCTCCTAAGATATACTAACAAATAATCCCTGGCAACGGCGCCTGAAATGCTTGTTGGTATTTCTTAACACCACAGATCATCTCCGGTAAAGAGATGAGATCCCCAAGCTCACAAAAGATACCGTTGTAGCATTTCACCCATGAGTATTCCCAAGGGTATCGTATTTATCCCAAAGGAAGTCAATGGAGTAAAGTATATACTACTCCTATGGTCAAGCTATGGGATACAAATCCATTATCCGGATAGGGGTAAGTTGATAATAGGGGTAGCGTGACACACACCTAGGAAATCTATTCTAAAGGGTAAAAATGGGTCCTAGAGGGAGATTGGATTGAGAGTTGGAGAGTTGCTCCTACAATGCTCCTAAAACATATACATAGCCTAAGGTAGATACTAATGGTCATGTCAATGATGAATTCGTATGCAATGCTATTCAACACATCGGGCACGGGCTTACCCCTAGCAATACTAGGGCTACTCCCGCCAAGAGCCTGTGGCATAGCCAAACGTGGAGGATTACAAAGGACAGATAGGGCTGTCACCACCTACTGCCTACCTCTTCAATCCGTGGGTCTACGAGACATCTAACGCTACTTAAATACCCTAGCACCATGCTAGCATACTAAGCAAATACCTTAGGAGCCATGGCACAAGCCATCCTAAGGCAATGACTAACCTAAACATCGTTGAACCAATGTTGAAGCATAGCATAAGTCATTCATATTAACATAATCATATCATAACTACATAGACTATAGTGGGGGTCTATAGTGTTTATGATCATAAGATGTTATCATGAGAGTGAAATCATAAAGACTATACCTTCCACATACATGGACTCCACAATCAAACAAGAAATGCTTTGTCCAAGTATATGTATAAAAGAAGACTAAAGATAATATCTTTATTGAGCACAAAGTCAAAAATACAAGAAGGAATACATAAGCCATACCTTTCCCAATGTGGAATTGGGAAGAGAAACTCCTTCTACTCCTTTCCCAATTTGGACTTGGGACTAGAGACTCCACTCTCTACATCCTAACTCCTCTAAGGACTATGGAAGATAGTGTATACAATAGAATGATGCCCAAGTGGTGTGTGTTGAAGTGAGGGGTAGGGGTTCCTATCATACTAGTGTTAAGGTCGGTTCCCGCCACCAAAAGCGCCCGAATCAGTCACCATTAACTCCAGGGAGCCGGGACGAGCCAACACGTTGAGGCTGACCGAGTTTGGTGCAAAGACCAGATCGGCCGACCTGGTCATTGGACCGTTTCTCGTGTGCTTTCTCCAGGTGGCTGCCAGGTGGGTCCCATTGATGTATATGGGTGATACACTGTTGGATCTCCTTGGATGCTTCTGTTTGTGGGCCATTTGATCTATGGGATGCCACATGTCATCACTTGATTGGTTGGGATGATATTTTATAGGATTGGTCCCTCTACATTTCCTGCATAAAATGCTGCATACACGTATTTCTCCAAGTCCAAGTGGAATTGGGTTAGATAGAAAGGTGATGTGTGCAAGAAATGACAAACCCTTCACATAATTGAGTTAAATTGACGGATGAAATTGGTATATAACAGCCGTCAACACCATACTATTCACAATGTGATATGATCATATACCTGTGATGTTTACGTATTACTATTCTCTTCATGCTTTTCATATGGTGGTTTTTTTGTCATGATAGAATAGCTTCCCTCGGAAAAGTTGAGTATTTGATGCCATTTACCAATAACTGCACCTATGTTATTTTGATCGTTGTGTGGTAGGTTTGCCAAAGCAAAGTACCATCATCTATCATAATACATAGGGTGAATGTTGGACATTCACATGCATAGTGTTGGTTCACTCAACAAAGCTATCAAAACGGTTTTGGGCTTTATGGCATAGAGTTGGGAGCCGGGGCATTGGATGTCACCCAACAAACAAGAGTCATATAGGGATATGATTAACAGTGGTTGTTTACCTATGTCACTAATTTCCTAGCAGTGAAGCCAAAGCTCACTAGGAATTAGTGAATATGGATCTTGAACCACTATATGTCGTTAGAGGGAAGACGATGATTATATAGTGGTGATATCTTTTATTAAACTGTTAATAGAAGATTGGTACATAACATAGTGCTAAACCTTGAATTCTATTGAAGATAATATCTGCTAGTAACAATTTCAGTTTCAATTTGTGATCCGTGCTTGAAAAGGAAAAGCTCAATGGATCTAACTTTATCGATTGGTACCGCAACCTGAGAATCATTCTTAGGAAAGAGAAAATCGAGTATGTTCTTCTGCAGCCTTACCCTGATGACCTCCTAGCTGATGCAACTAATGCAACACGTAGAGCTTATACGAAGCACTGCAATAATGCCCTTAATGTAAGCTGCCTCATGCTCGCCACCATGTCCCCTGATCTGCAAAAACAGTATGAGCATACAGATGCTTATTCTATGATTGAGGGACTGTATGGAATGTTTGAGAATCAAGCAAGGGCTGAGAGATACAACATCTCAAAGTCTTTGTTCTCATGCAAGCTGGCAGAGGGTAGCCAGGCCATCCCTCATGTAATCAAGATGATTGGTTACATTGAAACTTTGGGCAAACTTGGTTCTGAACTCAAGGATGATCTGTCTATTGACGTTGTTCTCCAGTCGCTCGCACCGAGCTATGAGCCTCATATTGAATTTTCAAATGAATGGCATGGAGAAAACTTTGGATGAATTGCATGTGATGCTTAAAACAGCCAAAGAAAGCATTATGAAAAATGCCACTCATGTGATGATGCTGCAAAAGGAGAATAAAAAGAGAAAGCGTGTGACGCATCCTAAAGGCAAAGGCAAGGGAATGGTTCCCGATGAGCCCTCAAGCTCAAAGTCTAAGCCAAAGGGCAAATCTGGCCCTTCTCCTGATGATGAATGCATTCACTGTCATGGTAAGGGGCACTTGTCTAGGAACTGCAAGAAGTACTTGGAGGATATGAAGAAGAAGAAGGGAAGTGAGACTTCCGCTTCAGATATAAATGTTATAGAAATTAACATTGCATTATCTTCTAGTGAATCATGGGTATTTGATATCGGATCGATGATTCACACTTGCAAATCGTTCCAGGGTCTAAGTGAGACTAAAAGATTTGCAAAAGGCGAGTTGGATGTTCGTGTCGGCAATGGAGCAAAGGTTGCGGTCATAGCTGTCGGAACTTACCACTTGTCATTACGCTCAAGATTAGTTTTGGAATTGAATAATTGTTATTGCATTCCTACTTTGAGCAAGAACATTATCTCTTCTTTGTGTTTAGAAGAAGTTGATGGTTATGAGATTGTAATAAAGAACAAATGTTGTTCTATTTATTACAATAATATTTTCTATGGTCAATGTCCATTGGTGAATGGGTTATATGTCCTTGATCTTGAGGATAAAACTGTCTGTAATATTAATACCAAAAGGGCTCAACGAAATGATCTAAATCACAATTTTATTTGGCGTTGTCGCTTAGGTCATATAAATGAGAAACGCACTGAAAAACTCCATAAAGATGGTTTACTAAGATCATTTGATTTTGAATCACTTGACACATGCGAATCTTGTTTGCTTGGGAAGATGACCAAAGCACCCTTCACTAGTCAAAGTGAGAGGGCGACTGACTTATTGGGACTTATACATACAGATGTATGTGGACCAATGAGTTCAATTGCCAGAGGTGGTTTTCAGTACATCATCACATTTACCGATGACTTTTGTAGATATGGTTATGTCTACCTAATGAGGCACAAGTTTGAATCCTTTGAAATGTTCAAAGAATTTCAGAATGAAGTACAAAATCAATTGGGCAAGACAATTAAACTTCTACGATCTGATCGTGGGGTGAATATTTGAGCCATGAATTTTATGATCATTTAAAACAATGTGGAATAGTTCCACAGTTGACTCCACCTGGAATGCCTCAATGGAATTGGGTGTGTGAGCGGAGGAACCGAACCTTGTTGGACATGGTTAGGTTGATGATGAGCCAAGCAGATCTTCCACTGTCCTTTTGGGGTTATGCTCTTGAAACTGCTACGTTTACACTAAACAGAGTCCCAACTAAGTCTGTTGAGAAGGCACCATATGAGATGTGGACCGGGAAACGTCCCAGATTGTCTTTCCTCAAAGTTTGGGGATGTGATGTTTATGTCAAACGTTTGACGTCAGACAAACTCACTCCAAAATTAGACAAATGATTCTTTGTCTGATATCCTAGGGAAACCAATTTTTATAATAAAACAGAGGGTAAAGTGTTTACCTCTCACAATGGTGTCTTCTTGGAGAAAGAGTTTCTCTGAGAAGGAGTTAGTGGGAGCAAGGTGCAAATATTGAAGAAATTCAAGAAATACCTACAAATGTTTCAGCATCCACGGATCCTATATAGGATGTACATGATGTTGTGCAACCAGTTGATGAAACACCAGTCCCACGAAGGTCTACGAGGGTACGTCGTGCGACTGAAAAGTTAACGCTTCTAACCACGGAGCAGCATGACATGGTATTGTTGGACAATGATGAGCCCACGACCTATACTGAAGCTGGGACCCGACTCTGAGAAGTGGCTTGGAGCCATGGAATCCGAAATTGAATCCATGTAGGAAAATCAAGTTTGGAACTTGGTTGATCCAATGGAAGGTGTGAGACCTATCGATTACAAATGGATTTTCAAGAAAAAGGCTGATATGGATGGAAATGTTCACATCTATAAAGCGTGATTGGTGGCGAAAGGTTTCAAACAAATTCAAGGTGTTGATTATGATGAAACTTTCTCACCTGTTGCAATGCTTAAGTCTATTCGGATTCTTCTAGCAATTGCTGCATATTTTGATTATGAAATATGGCAGATGGATGTCAAAACAGCCTTTCTTAATGGAAGTCTGACTGAGGATGTGTACATGACACAACCTGAGGGTTTTGTCGATCCTAAAAATGCTAATAAAATATGCAAGCTTCAAAAGTCCATTTATAGACTGAAGCAAGCATCTCGTAGTTGGAATCTACGTTTTGATGAAGTAATCAAAGGGTTTGGTTTCATCAAGAACGTAGAAGAACCTTGTATTTACAAGAAGTTTAGTGGGAGCACATATGTATTTCTGGTCCTATATGTAGATGACATATTATTGATCAGAAATGACATTCCAATGCTTGATGATGTTAAATCCTCATTAAGAAAAAGTTTCTCAATGAAGGATTTAGGAGAGGCAGCATATATTTTGGGCATAAAGATCTATAGAGATAGATCTAAAAGGCTAATTGGATTAAGTTAAGATACATATATTGACAAGATATTGAATCGGTTCAATATGCAAGATTCCAAGAAAGGTTTCTTGACAATGTCACGTGGCATTACTCTAAGCAAGAGTCAGTGTCCTTCGACACCTGATGAGCAAAAGAGGATGAGGGTGATTCCTTATGCTTCGGCTATTGGATCCATCTTGTATGCCATGCTATGTACACGTCCAGATGTATCTTATGCTCTAAGTATCGCAAGCAGGTATCAATCAGATTATGGTGAGGCTCATTGGACCGTTGTAAAAAACATCCTTAAGTACTTGAGAAGAACTAAGGATGCGTTCTTAGTGTTTGGAGGTGAAGAAGAGCTCGTTGTAAAAGATTACAACGATGCCAGCTTCCAAAATGATAAGGATGATTCTAGATCGCAATCTAGATATGTGTCCTGCCTCAATGGAGGGGCAGTGAGCTGGAAAAGTTCCAAGGAAGATACAGTAGCATATTCAACCACGGAGGCAGAGTACATTACAGCTTCTGAAGCTGCAAAGGAAGCTGTTTGGATCAGAAAATTTGTTTCTGAGTTGGGTGTTGTTCCTAGCACGTCCAGTCCTGTGGATCTCTACTGTGACAATAGTGGAGCCATCGCACAAGCAAAGGAGCGTAGATCACACAAACAATCCAAACACATACTACAACGCTATCACCTCATTCGAGAGATCATCGACCGATGTGATGTGAAGATATGCAAGGTGCACACGGATTTGAATGTTGCAGATCTATTGACAAAGCCTCATCCACAATCAAAGTATGAGGCACACACGAGATCTATGGGTATTAGATACTTACATCAGTGATCATAGTGTGTAGTGGGAGACTTGTGTCACAGCTATGTTGATGTACTATTAAATAAATTGTTATATGAGTAATCAATATTTACATTCATCATCAAGTATGTGACTTGTTCGTGAAACTCTTTGTTAAAAGTAATGTTACTCTAGATGATCCCTAGTCTATATCATTATATGAGATAGTGATTGTATACAGACTAGCACATGTATTAATTGATGATCACATTTCACGGATCATAGATATGGAGATATCGAATCAATAATATGAACACATGTTAGTGAACATGGTGTTGGTTTGACCCACTCCGAGACACTGTTGGGATTGTTATTTTCATATGTGCCATCAGTTGGTCTTGAGTGATACACTTGCTAGATCCTTAGACCTGAGATCGCCATTGTTTCTCACTATGCGTAGTTGTATACTTTGAGACTTCCAAACGCTACTCCATAACTGGGTAGTCATAAAAATAGTCTTCAGATATATAATGAAACATAGAATGGTATGTGCGCGGATCAAGATGGGATTTGCCCCTCCTTAATAATAGGAGAGATATCTTTGGGCCGCTCGAGATAGTTGGATTTGAAAGTGTATGACCATGCCAAGGTGATTAAAGGTTAATCACAGTGACTAAAAGATAGTCACGAAATGAATCCACTATTTGATCGAGTGAATGGTCGAGCTATCACAAGGATGGCACGCATCTCGCCTTGAGCTTGACTGGTATCGTGAGGCAAAGGGATTAGCATGTTGAATGTATCTAGGTTCGGTTGATATGATCTTTATGTACATTCAGGAGTCAGTATGTCCTGCTAGGTACCTCTACTGACTTGTGGTTGGAAACGCTTCCATTCATAACCGACTGCACATGAACCTAACGGGTCACACACTTAAGGAGTTGGAATATCAAAAATCTTGGCTAGATGATTGTCTCTAGTGCAAGTGGGAGATTGTTGGTGATGTGCCCAAGAGGCAATCATAACAATTAGGGTTAAGGCCTATTGGATATCTGATCCGTAAGCAACTAGGGTACTAATAGCCTGTGACCTAAAAGCCCATTAGTACGCCTATAAATATGAGGGGTAGGGTTAGGGGCTAATCATCCCACCACATGACAGCCCTAGCCGACACCCCTCGAGGCCTCACGCTGAGACCCTTGCCGCGCGCGCGATGCTAGCACACTGGTGCACGGCGTTCCTCTCTGTAGGTGTGGACTCAATGGAGGCGCTGCTGCTACTGCTGCGCTGAACGGCTACGACGAACGTGTTCGTCTACTGCTGCTGGGAAGAGGGCGTGGAGGAGACGAACGGGATCGTCTACTTCCCCTACACCAACGCGCGCCTACGTTCCGCTGTGCTGCGCGTCTAGTGGTAACGATCCATGACCTCTATACTCGCATGTTTCCTGGGTGATGCGGTAGAGTTGCTAGAGTAGCGTACGGCCGATTTCCCAACAAAATTAATGACCAGGATCTATCAATAGGAAGCACACCAACTATCTCAGTAGCAATTCCTAGTCTTTCCCAAATTTGCTTTGCACGTGGGCACAAAAAAAAATATGTTTGATATCTTCTAAGCCTTCTTGACAAATAGGACATTGTGATGAAACTTTAATATGTTTGGAGGCCCATATTGCCATCCCAGGAATAACCCCATGCAATGCTCTCCAAATAAAGATCTGCACTTTTGCTGGAACATTAAGTTTTCACAGATTCTGCCACACTGGATATAATCGTGAAGATCCTTGTCCGTCACATCGGCGAATCCTTCTACCGAACTGATGTTCCCATCCAACATAATAAGCTGATCAGACCGAAAAAATAGTATTTTGTATAATGCCAAGCGATAAACTCTTCCTCCAGAGCTGAACTTAACGGAATACTCAAAATTCTCTCTACATCAATTGGTATAAAATGATCACGTAGTAGCTCTGCGTCCCAACAGCCCAAAGATGGATCAATTAGCTCATCCACTATCCTTAGCAAGGAATGTCCGCGGTAAGACAAAACCATTCTTGAAGGGCTGTCTGGGATCCAGTGGTCTCCCCATATCTTCACTTTTGCTCCCGTGCCAATCATCCATATGTGTCCTCTTCTAAAAGTTTGAATCCCTGCCACTCTGCCAAACAAAATATGAACCTTTTTTTGGACCAGCTTTGAGAATATCACCATAAGAATAATATTTAGCTTTTAAAACTTGGGCACACAGAGAATATGGATTTTGAATAAGCCTCCACACCTGTTTTCCAAGTACTGCTAAATTAAAAGCTTGTAAATCTCTAAATCCCATACCACCAGAATTTTTCGGTATACACATACGCCACCATGCAAACCAATGCATTTTTCTTTTCTCTTCAGTGTCACCCTACCAAAATTGGGCCATTGAAACAGCCATCGCAAACACCGGGATTGATTGAATAATAGCTTTCAAGAGAATCTCCTTCCCTCCCATCAGTAAGAATCTTTCTTTCCACCCCTTCAATCTCTCAATAATTCTTTGTAAGAGATATCCAAAACTTTCAGATCGATCTAAACCAACCATTGCTGGAAGACCAAGATATTTATCAGAAATGGCTTCTGTCATTATATTTTCTGTACATTCTTTCATATTTGTATCAACATTAGGACTGAATAAGATATTGCATTTACTTTCACTAATCATTTATCCAGATGATGCACAATATTGTCCAACAAACCTGTCTCATCAAGTTTGTATTATATAAGTTTGCCTTCATAAGAATCAGAGAATCATCTGCAAAGAGTGAATGAGATACTGATGGTGCAATCCTACACACTCTGATGCCTTTGATGCCAGGAACCTCCTCTTGATGAGACAAAGCACTAGATAGGCCTTCCGCACATAACAAAAACAAATAGAAGGACAATGGACCCCCCCCCCCCTCTGTCGGAGACCCTTAGATGGAGTAAAAATATTGGTTTCTTGGTCATTGTATCGAACCTTATATTGAACTGATCGCACATAAGCCAATATTAAATCAATGAACTCTCTGTGAAAACCTCGCCGCTCCATCATTCTTTCAAGAAAAACCCACTCCACCCTATCATGTGCTTTGTGCATATCCAACTTCATGGCACATAAACCTTCTTTCCCCTTCTTCTTATTTTTGATTTTGTGAATACTTTCATAAGCCAAGGTAAAATTATCAGTGATCAATCTTCCTGGGACAAAAGCACTCTTCACTTGAGAAATAACAGAATCCAAGATGGATTTTAATCTAGAAGCAATCATCTTTTAAATTACTTTGTACAACACATTGCATAAGCAGATTAGTCGAAACTGAGAAATCTTCTCCGGCGAAGGAACTTTTGGGATTAGTACAATCATTGTATCGTTCCAGCCACGAGGAATCACCTTCATATTAATCGCCTCCAAAACCTCCCCTGTCAACACGTCTCCAATGATATCCCAGCATTTTTTTAAAAAATGGAGCATGCAGACCTGTAAGACCCTCATTTTCATCCATCATGCATTGCATACATGTTTATACATGTTTCATATTAAGCAACACATAAAGGAACAAGTTTAAAATGAATTAGAACCAAAACAACAATTAAAAAACCTATATTAGTGCGGACTTGTCCGGATTGGACTCCAAACTAGTCCGATGAACTCTCTGTTGTTTTCCGGACTTATCCGCTATTTGCCCCAGATTAGTCCGAAAATGCTTTTGTTTTGTCCGGACTTGTCTGTTCTCATGTATGGACTAGTCCGATCTTCGTTAGTGCAAACTTTTGGAGTTGTCTAGTAATTCCTCAACTTTGGTCCGATTTTTGAAAATTGGACAAACCTCTGGACTTGTCCGGCCCCATACAGGACTTGTTCGTTTTTCTTTCTGGAATTCATTGGACTTGTCCGAAATTCCATCAGACCTGTCCGTTCAACCTTCTGTTCCATATCGGACTTGTCCAGACTCCCTTCAGACTAGTCCGGTGACTTGGATTCGGTATTTGCTCCCCGATGAGTTATTGGATAATTGCCTTAAGGGGGCCCAAGAACGTCGTTCCCTACTCCTGTGGAGCCCATGTGGGACCCCACCAAGGCCTCCACCGCCTTATACTTGAATTACACCCAAACTCGACCGCCACCACCCTATATAAACACCCCACCACCCACCCTTTCATCTCCTTGCCACATTAGAAGAAACCCTTAACCCTAGTTCTTGAGAGCCGCCATCAAGGAGCCTCCACCGTAGGGACAAGAAGGAGGAGGATCAACCAAGTTCATTGTCACTGTTGGGATCTTCATCAACACTTTGTCGTCAACGTTTGCTTCCACCAATTATTCATCTTCTTTGGATCTAGAAGTCAAGTTCTCGATTTCCATCGAATCCTCAACCCCCGAACCCTAGGATTCATGATAAATATCTTAGACCAATATTTTCTACATAAATTATGGATCCATGATTACTCAAACTATGCTCTAGTTGAAAATTCGCCATAACCCTAGCCATGTCGGACTTGTTCAGTCTTGCGGACTAGTCTGATTTCCTTTCTGGTCCAGAACGGACATGTCCGGTTCAGATGCGGACTAGTCCAGTTCTTTAGTTCTGAAAGTTCCTGGAACTTCTTTATTTTTCCCCGAAATAACTTGGAACTTGTTCAAACATGTAAAACTTAATTGTAACTAGTTATTAAGCAATGATAGCAACTTGATAACATACATTACCACATAATTGCATCATTCATGCATGTTATGACATATTGAGTAATTTGTGAGCATTTATTGATTGTAATACTTGTTTTGTATGTTTATTGCGCGGAATAGAAGGTGTTGCTCTAGAGGGTGCTGTCGAGGACCTCTAGCACCAGAATTTCGAAGCTTTTGATCCTAACCAATCTCAAGAGTAAGGCAAGTGTCCTTGATCATTTTGATCCTGTTTTTAAATGTTGTTTGCAAAATTGCATGCTCGTGTCAAATTGATGGGAAACACATGATAGGTGTTTACTAGACATGTTTGACCATCCTTGTCTCTTGGAATATGTAGTAGAGAGTCGAGAAGAGCATTTTACCTTTTCGCTTTGCTCTAATCAATTAGGATGAAAAAACAACCAAATGGCTTAATTATGAATTAATAAACTATGGATGATGAGAATTTATGAACATGGATAATTGGTAATATGGGACTCGGGAGATCTAAGCAAGCAAGGTTTGTGGATTGGGTTGGAAGATATGGTGGTTTTGCTTGATTTAGATCTAAAGACCAGTTCATGCAAGAATAAGCTAGGACAACAGTGCCACGACAAGGCCAAGTATGGGTGCGGCTTAGCCAATTAATTAGGTGTATTGCTAGCATTGTTCGAACCATTTGGGGGAGCGGGGAATGGGAGTCGGTTGGCTTTGCAATAGTGTCAGGACTGCCCTAGGATCCGAACGACACAAGAGGGGGCCCTTGGTTGGATGTGCTCTGTTCAGGCATCACCACCGGTGAAACCTTAGTGGGTCTGAAAATGCTGGTAGTCCCTTTGTAAATGCTTTTTTGTGATCTCTTGGTCATACACCTAAGGTAGTGTATTTGTCATAAGGAAGGTTTCTTTAGTCGTCGATGGGTGACGAAATCATGAACTTGTGGGTAAAGTGGTACAACCTCTGCAGAGTGTTAAAAAATATCATGATAGACGTGCTCCTGGTTATGAGCACCAATATGATCTACATGATTAGAGGGAACTTGGGATTTGGGATGGTTTAGTTATGGTTGTGGATTTCATTGTGATAATTGGACATGGTTGATGATGATCGTAAAAATCTAGCATATGAACGGATAATGGACGATGGATTCATATTATGTTAATTATTTGGGATACGATGGGATTAATTCACATAGACATTGAAGGATGTTTTTTATATGTTTTAAATGTACTTTTCATTAAATAGCTATTATTTATTATCATTCCTTGTTTAAGCTACATGTCATTATTTTCCCACACTTGTTGAGTACGACATGTGCTGACCCTTGCAATCCCCCCACCAACAACTTCAGTTGGTGTTTGGAAGTATCCTGAGGATAATACGGAGTACTAGGTTGTGTGCTGCTGTCGACTTGCCTGTGGTTATGCTTGGAGCCACACTATCCTATATGCTTAGTGTCTTAGTTTAGATTATTTCTGTTGCAATATTATTAGTATTAGTCATTAGATTTTGTAATTCAAGAATTATTTGAATAATGTAATAAGAAGTATTTATTTACTAGTTTGTGTTCTGGTAATTTTTTGTATATCGTTTGTGAAGCATTCGTGTATGTGTGTTGAACATCCTGGACAGATATGCGTCGCACTTGGTTCATTTTCCGAACTGGGTGTCACAAATTGGTATCAGAGCCATAGGTTAATCGTTGGACGTGGCCTTGATAGAATGGACACTTTAGAGCACATAGGAGCACTTAGGAATAGTTGAGATCTGTTTGGTGTGCTGATTGCTATGTAATAGTTGCTGGTGTGCTTGTGTGCTTAGTAGAGGATTGTGGGATGCTTTAGCGCTTGCCACATCCATATAGGTTTATATATAGGTAGTTGCTTAGTTTCATATCTCTTGATGCATATAGTTGGGGATGTTTTCTAAATTATTCCGTCTCTTGCTCTTTCTTTAGATGTCAAGGACCCGCAACCAAAGGAATGCCAATGAGGAGGAGGAGAACAATGGGGCACCTAAGAACAACAATAACCTTGGACCTGAGGCTAGCAACCTTGAGCCGTTGATGGCTATGCAGAATTAGCTTATGCAGACCGTGATGTAAACCTTGGGACAGCTGCAGCCAATAACTAGAATCATCCCCACATGGCTTCACTGCCACCCCCCACCTCATAACAGATTGGGAGAGTTTATGAGGACAAGTCACCCACCTTTGCTCAAGCCAATGATCCTATGAAAGCTGATGATTGGCTAAAGTCTGTGGAGAGGAAGCTTGCCATTGTCCAATGCAATGACCAGGAGAAGGATCTTTTTACCTCCCATCAGCTAGTTGGAGCAGCTCCGCATTGGTGGGAAGATCATTGCAATGCCCATGCAAATCAGGAGAGAATCACTTGGGCTGAATTCAAGGAGAATTTTTTTTCTCAGTATATTCCCGAACGTGTCATGATCTTAAAAAGGCAAGAATTTGGGAACTTAATGGAAGGAAAGTCGAGTGTGGGTGAGTACCCAAATAAATTCAATCAACTCTCTAGATATGCTCCAGAGGATGTGAACCAGGACAGCCGCAAGCAATAATTATTCATGAGGAGCCTAAACAATGACTATGAGTACTAGGTTGTGTGCTGTTGTCGACTTGCCCATGGTTATGCTTGGAGCCGCGCTATCATATATGCTTAGTTGCTTATTTTAGATTATTTTCGCTGCAGTATGATTAGTATTAATCATTAGAGTTTGTAATTCAAAAATTATTTGAATAATGTAATAAAAAGCACTTATTTACTAGTTTGTGCTGTGGTAATTTTCTATACATCATTTGTGAAGCATTCGTGTATGTGTGTTGAACATCCTGGGCACACATATGCGTCACACTTGGTTCATTTCCAGAACCGGGTGTCACAAGATCATCTGGCCTTGGCGCTTCTAGATCATCAATTGAGAATAATGCTTTTTTCACCTCCTCAGCAGTATACGGCTTCACAAGTTCATCATTCATTGTAGTTGTTACTCGTGGGTGTAATTTATCTAGAAGATTTGGATCCAGCTCCTCCACTTTAGTACAAAACAAACCTGCAAAGAACCCAGAAATCATGGTGTTAAGATTATCAATACCTTCTTGCCAGTCACCATTATCATCAAGCAATTTTTTTATCTGATTCCTCTCCCACCGACTAGATGCAAATTTATGAAAAAAAAACTTGTGTTGCGATCACCAAATTTAAGCCAGTTCATCCTTCTTCTTTGGGCCCAGTGGATCTCTTCTTGTTCCAACATTTTTTCTATCTCCTCAGTTAAAGCCTTCTCCCTTTCTAAATTTTGAGCAGTCAGATCACCCCTTGTCACTTCCTCAAATTCCCTCCTCAGATTCTTTAAATGACGTTGAGGCCTTTTCAATATAGATCGATCCCAACGATGGAGATCAGAGTGCACCACCGCTAACCGCTCTGCTATGCTGCTAGCATTCGTACAACCATTCGATGCATGCCTCCCCCTTTCTCATATGGATAGAGGATTTCGTTAAAATTCCCTATAATCAACCAAGGCATATCACATATTGCTCTGAGTTCTCTAATGCATTGCCAAGATAAATATTTCTCCGACCACCTCGATTCACCGTAGAACCTTGTCAATCTCAACATATTTTCATGAGAAGTTCCAACAAATATATCAATATAATTCTGAGTTTTATATCTAAGAGACACTACCACATTCGTTATCCACAACAGAATCAGACCCCCCTTCCTTCCATCACTTCTCACGACTTCTTTGAACCCCATCTTCAAACTACTTCTCAAAGACTCAGATGACCACTCATCAAGATGTGTTTCCATCAGAAAAATAATATCAGGATCGTGCTGCTGTTTGATATTCAGCAAAGCCCTGACAGCCGTGGCCTTCTGGAGGCCACGACTATTATAGCTTAGAATTTTCATTGCATATGGTCAACCTCCATCTCGGAGGTCGCCGATATCTATATATTTGTTCTGGGCCTTTTTGAGATTTCAGAACTTCTCGGAGTACTCGATCCCTGCTCAATAATTTCTCCTGTACTATTTGGATTATTTTTTGACACCATACCAGGGCTGTCAGAGCATTATCAGAATTGTTCACCATCTGCATGTTCGACCCAACATACTCCAAAGTCAACCATTTCCTGCGCAAAGTTCCCTGTTCATTCATATTCACTTTGGTGCCCGTTTGATGATCATCTCCATGCATCTCATCATCTTTGTCTCCATTATATTTGCTATCTTCCTCAAACACTTGCTTGAAGATTTTATGTCATCTGCTCGCTGGGGAAGGTCCGCCTGCACCTCGGTCTGTGTTCCTGCCACGACGTCGACCGCGACTGCCATCAACTAGCATGAAGTCCCACCATTCTAGATTGACCACATCATGTTCACCTGAACCACATTCATCATACCAGTGTCCCATCAAACCACATGCTCC
Source organism: Tuctoria greenei (assembly GCA_036927565.1). Taxonomy (NCBI): domain Eukaryota; kingdom Viridiplantae; phylum Streptophyta; class Magnoliopsida; order Poales; family Poaceae; genus Tuctoria; species Tuctoria greenei. The sequence continues at coordinate 33,162,355 of JAYESD010000006.1, read as the reverse complement.
ACAAAACAGCGGAAGCTTCTCATACTGAATTTGATACCACTCTTTCTTACGATCTTTTGTGACAGACGCAAATCTGGATAACTTTTTTATTCACATCAATCTTCACCCGTACCCTCACAAATTCACCAGAAAAACCTGCTGGTAAAGTTAACTGAACTTGATGTACCTCTTCCCAAGGCCTGCACATCCCCCTCACGACTGCCTCTCTCAGATAGTTGTCTGGCAGTTTTCAGAACCCTCACCCACACTGCAATCTTATCCAACATGACACTTCTAGGATTTTGGAACCCATCATATTCTTCAAAGATCAAGGCATGATTATTACGGAATAATCAAGGACCAGAAAACATCACCTTATTCCAATCTTTAAGACAATTAAACTAGACTGTAAATAAATTGTCATCTACTTTCCTCCATGTTATCTCTTTTGCCGGACTCCATGCCGATCTCATATCAGCGTACAAAGCACTGGCGCTGAATCTTCATAATGTATGGACCTTGCAAATCACAAGCCGCTTTGTTTTCTCCGGTGGATCCTTCACTTCTTCTTCCCAAATGAAACTATCATCTTCATTTTCATGGAGCTTCAGTCTCCCTAAGAGCACATCCACCGGGTCTTCCTTCAACCGAGACGATCCAGCAGAACCACCATGATCTTCCATCCTTCTTTATTGCACTATCGCCGGAGGAGCAATCAGATTCAACACTGGATTAAGGTGCCGGGGTACCCTGTCGCCTTTGGGCTACGAGGGGAGAGAAAATGTTTCACATGCAGTCCATACAATAGTAGTGCGGGAATTGACAAAGTAACACTTGCATAATATTCACATATATGGATATAGTGTAAACTTTATACAACATACAACATCCTTGGACCATGTTACCATAGTGAGTTCCAAAGATAATAAACTCCACTGATGGAAGTTTATTTTGACTATCGTTAGTCACAACGGGACGTACATGCATTAGCATATGTGTACCCTCGCTATTGTCATGAGACACAAACAAGGCCATCATACAAACGATATTTCAATTGAGTCACATAGTCGATTCCAACATACTGTGTCGAGAACAGCTGCTGGACATGAGAAATGGAAACCAAAGTGGTTTGAATTGAAAAATTCAAAACTGGTTTCATTTCCCAGTTTCTGGTACAACTGACCAATCTGTCGAAATTTAAACTTTTGGACAAGTTAGATGAAAAATCTGGACTTCAGTTCAACTACAAAGTTGTAGTACACTGAAATACCTTTCCATAATGTATTTATTTGCCCCCATAGCATTCCTAGTTGAGGATACATGGTTTTTGCAATTTGACAGTGTTCTGGAAAAATTTCAGCAGCACCTCTTTTGTAAATGACTGAATTTTGTCCATATTTTTCAGATACAAAACATCAATATTTGCAAAAATCATAAAAATACAACATTGTTACATACATAGTCATGATTTCATAAATGTATTACATGAAGCTATTCAATTTTTCTACTAAGAGATATGACAGAAATAGTAAACAGATACAGAACTGTTCAGTCTCTGTCCAGATTTAGCAGAGTTTGGAAACTTGAATTTTACAATAGTTTGCAGGGGATTCTAAGCTGGAGTTAAACGGAGGGGTTTTAGAGGACCCTCTAAAATTTTGAAGCATGTATTGTACACATTCATTGGAGATTCCTGCTGGGAGACATGCTATTTCAAATCTGGGCTATTCTCTGTATGGTTCACTGTTATGAAATCTGGACTTGGCAGCTTGAGTTCAAATGCAAATTTCCTATTTTAAAAGTGAGAACCTGTCTTGAAGCACAAAATGAAACTTGTGGAGAACTTCCTCAAGTTTCCCAATCATGTGCCTGCTGACCGCGGCTATCACACGATTCATTGGCAATCTGTTCTAACGCTCCAAATCAGAGATTACACATTCAAACTTAGTCCCAAGTTGGAAATTTTTACTTGTTGTCGAGTCGACCGCCGGCACGGATATCATTGTCAATGTGCCCGATGAAACTTGAAGTTTATGCCAGTACTAACTCCTCACCAAAGGAAATCCAAAGCCGATATTCCGGCATACGTCTCAACAGTGGCACTAATGACGTTCACTCACAAATGTTTTCTACTCAAGCTAATTATAACGTGGTTAGTGTACCTGCAGAAGACACACATCCACAGTTCACACAAGTAGCACCACAACAGGGCGTGGCCACATAGGCAGCACGACAGGCAGTTATAATAATATATATTTCCAAGCTAACACCCTGTTTGTTTCCATACAGGCCGCCCTCAAGGAGAACATGTCTCGAGAAACAAGGTCGCATTTCAACACCACACGACGGAGGACTCAAGTAGAGCACGAACGAGTAGTCACATACAGAGAATTTTGTAAACTCGACGAATACCACCTACTGCCCTATAAAAGCTTAGGCACGCCGATCGCGAGTGTTGCGTATGGTCCTTTGAACTTTGAACGTTCAAGAATTGTATACTATCGCGTTTTTGACCACGTGATGGGGTATCCTCACTTTTGCCTGAAGCACGCCAGAGATCATCGTTTCATGTGTTTCTAGAACCATGAGAAGATTCAGAGACTCATATTGACCCCCGTGCCAAGCCACGGGGGACAATCACATAACACTCCTCGTACGGTGAGCTTATCACAATTGATCTGCTTGTTGTGGCGTATCTTACCTCTTAGCTAACATCGGAGCATCGTTACTGAATATAATAACACATATGTTAGCTTTGCCACCTTAAGTAACTAATACTATAATAGACCTTATGTGGGCATAGTGACTAATCCTCACTCGATTACTTCTAAGTTTTAAAAAATAGGATCTTTTCGAGCGTTCTATTCCTGATGGAGCTCTGATACCAGGCTGTGAGCACCAGGGCCATACATTCTAGGATCACAAAGGGTGGTGCTCTGTGATGTGGCACCCAACAGCACACACTAAAATCATATGATAAAATACAAAGTTTTATTGATATAAATAGTGGAAGTCTTTTACAATACTTAATAAACAGCGGAAGATAAGTTCATAGTTCAAACTCTCAGCCTAAGCTATGCAAAAGTGTAGTCGTCCAGGCCGGAGATGCTACACACTAGCAACACACAAACGAAGATCACATGGCCTGCAGGGTTCCCACTCGGCGGTATACCCCAACGGGGGCATCACCTCATCCACGGGCCCTGCAATAACTTAATCGACTCAACTAAGCATGAAACTATACATGCAGGGGAAACATAAACATAGACAGTGATATATTACAGTTGATCCTTACTTTCATGTTCAATAGCAGCAAGTTAATTGTTCAAGAATATAACTTTAGTGAGCAATATACTAGAGCAAGCATGGTTGCAAATCAATAATATTCAATACATCATAATTCAATTGATTCTAACTACTATTATTTACTACGCCACGACATACTGAACAAGTGGTACTCAAATAAACACGAAGGATAGCGATTGCAGTCAGTAGACACCGAGACAACATGACACATACGCACTTTCGAAGTGGAGCGAGTCACACTTCAATACTTTGCCGTACGTGGCAACCTTTCACAAGACACCCAAATGTCGAGTCGGTCCTTCCGTAATGAGAGAGAGGTCCTCGCGCGGAGTGAACAGTAATGTTGTTGCCCATCGACAGATTTACACCATGCTACACTCAACCCACTCCTATAAAATGGTAAGGTATGCCTCTATGTCTAGGTTAACAAGTTACATCGGTTTACTGGGGCCCATATATCCAGTTTGTCACCGATACAGTTCAAACTTACTCAGTGGGGCTGCATACGATTGGTCCTCAATCGACACATGCAGGTCTATGCACGTGAGACCATGTCTCACGACACCCTATCCCGCTGCCCGGTCTCATATTCATATGTCATTCCCAAATAAACCAATCCCATGTGACGTTAACTCTATCTCGCTAGTAGGTTCTAACTACTTGACTTCTACCGGATTCCTTATAACATTTGCATGGCAATTCAACACGCCAAACTATGAACCTACCAAAATACTTCATGAAATTGTGGGTGATGCATTTGGGGTACCAACCACCTTAAACTTAATACAATTCAAACTATAGACGTAATAGTGATACAAAGTGCAAACTTTGAAATAGTTCTTCAATACGAACCGGGGTTTGCGAATCAAAGTGAAATTTAGCCACTGGTGGAGTGCTCTCCAAGACCTCCGGGATCCCTTCGACTTCGATCACTATATGATATGCAAACTATAATATAGTTCAGTTGTATTTAAACTATATACATAAGCTTCTAAACACTGATCATGTAGGTAAATGATTTAATTGGATTTGGGACTTTTACAGTGGAGACTAGTACTATGATGAGAATCTGGGCCAAGAATAGGATATGTTAAAGGAATCTTGTTGTGTCTAAAATTCCAACAAGGATTTGGCTTCTCTGAATTTTGGTTATAAATATGGAGCTTTGACACAGGCAACAGTGAGTTTTATGGTTAGGGTTGGTCTAAGTGGTTCTAACAGAATTGGTTTCACAATTTTCTAAGCCTTCTGCTGGGAGATATTGATTTTATAAGTTTGGGAGAAATTCTGAAATTGCCTCTGTTGATTTTTGAATTTTCAACGGACGTAGAGAATTGGAACACTGTGTGACCTAGCAATTCAAGTCCAACAAACCTGAAAGATTTACTGAAGATCAAGCACATTTTAATGAGGGTTCTGACTAGAATCGGGAATTTTCCAATTATCAGAACATTAGTAATTAATTTTCAAAGAAAATAGCTCAAAGGAATTAATTGTAAAATATTGAGACTTTCATGCCCAACAAATTGATCTACTGCAAAGTGTGGATCAAAATTAGTCTACCAGAATTTATTTGCAAACTGTTGAGCAAATCTACTAGGAGATCTTGATTTTTGAAGTTTGAATGAGAATTGGAATTATTTGTAAATAAGAAAGTTTGAAATAAATCAAACTGGGTCCACTCATTTGAAGTTAGCCATACAGGATGAGGCCACACGGGTACCATTGGGTTAAGGCGCAGCCACAAACGATCCTCAGCTGCAGCAGATCCCGTGAGAGCCAAAACAGCCGCTGACACTTGGGCCCGGCAAAGTTGTCGTCTTCCTCACGCTCGGAGGTGCAAGGGGCAGCACCCGACAGCGGCTGATGGCGGCGCTTTGCCGTAGCATGCTCTAGGGATTCTTGGCCCCCAAGATTTACCTCCAAAGCTCAAATCGTCATGAGAAACCCGAAAGCACAGCTAGTGACGGCTAACGGTGACTGGAACTCGGAGTTCGATGGCAGCGGCGGCACCTAGGGTTACAACGATGCCGAAATTCCTAAAATAAAGCTCAAACACCTCAGAAATTTATCGGGATGGTTCTTTAGATCATGGGGAAGAGGAATATGGTGTGAAAATTGAGTGGAATAGCTCGCAACCTCGAGTTTGACGGTGAACCGAGGTATTTTCCACGAAGGTGAGGAAAACTCGAAGTCCGGCTTGGTTACTCCATGATTCTCTCTAGTTCTTGCTCGAGGGGGCACGCTAGGAGGTTGGAAAACTAATATACAACTGTATTTAAGAATTCTTGTACGTGCAATCTGAATTAACCGGAAGACCTAGGTGGATTCCTATTGAACATGCATTCGAAAACTTGAAAATACCCGAGCTAGCCTCCATGACAAGCTAGGAAAATTTTCATGCATATTCAGGGAGTTATTACGCACCACCTTGCTGTTTGGAGGTGGGCTCGAGAAGGGTTGATTCGTCCTGGCATCGTCGAACACAGGGCGGTGCTTGGCGGCAACACCCGGGGGCTCCGACGCGACTTCAAAATTATGAACAACCACGTAAGGAAACCATGAGCCAAGAGTTGGAGATGATAAGAGGAACCGTGCGATTCACTTTTCTGTTGGCAAGGGAATGAAAATCGGTACGTTTCCTGAGCCTTTCGGGCGAACAGAGAGGGCGGCGCAGAAAGCTTCTTGCGGTGAGCACGAACAGAGCACTCATCGCTTTGCTTTGTTGTGAGGAAGAAATAACAAAGTGTGTGAGACCTATGTGTGCTGAATACATTGGCTATGGCGATAAAAGTTTTGAACTCTACCAAAACACCTTTATCATCTAGGTCCGAGCTCCATCAAGGTCCGACGATAGGTCCGGCTTGTTTTGGTAGCTCCGGCAAGGTCCGACGCTAGGTCCGACATCTTTGTCTAGGTCCGACTAGCTTTGGTTAGCTTCGGCTCTAGGTCTGACTACCTTTGGTAAGCTCCGGCGCTAGGTCCGACTAGCTTTGGTAAGTTCTGGCACTAGGTCTTGCTAGCTTTGGTAAGCTCTAGTTCAAAGTCCGATTAGCTTTGGCAAGGTTCGGAGCTTGATCACAGTGGTTCTGCTTTTAACTTGCAATGTTTCGAACTTTCTTTTTGGATTATGGAAAGTTTGCTTAGTATTATTTTACTAAGTTTTTGGTGTGTTTTGGTGGTTATGGCTGATATCGTTTTTGCTATGGTTTGCAACATGCTTACGTGAGGTGCTCACGTAAGGTGTTGTGGTTTCGAAACTAACGTGAGTCAAATCGAGGACTTGTGCTCGGAAGTATTGGTTGTTTATTCATGTGCAGGTGTTGCTTGAGTCCAAGACATGGCTGGTGACGGGATCCATTGAACTAGTCTTAGGGAGAAGATGAGGTTCAACAACCAAGTTCAGGAGGAATTGTGGTTGAGTTGATCGGGAGGTCGCGCAGAATGTTTGAATCAAGAACAATGCATATGAATGAATCATGGACGTCGTTAGAAAATGTTAGCACATGTGCAAGGTCTGACGATAGGTCCGACTTGTTTTGGGTAGCTCCAGCAAGGTGTGATGCTAGGTTCGACTTATTTGTCTAGGTTCGACTAGCTTTGGTTAGCTCCAACTCTAGGTCCGACTAGCTTTGGTAAGCTCCGATGCTAGGTCCGACTAGCTTTGGTATGTTCCAGCACTAGGTCCTGCTAGCTTAGGTAAGCTCCGGTTCAAGGTTCGGTTAGCTTTGGCAAGGTTTGGAGCTTGATAACTGCGGTTCTGCTTTTAACTTGCAATGTTTCGAACTTGCTTTTTGGATTATTGAAAGTTTGCTTAGTATTATTTTCTTAGTTTTTGGTGTGTTTTGGTGGTTATGGTTGATATCGTTTTTGGTATGGTTTGCAACATGCTTATGTAAGGTGCTCACGTAAGGTGTTGTGGTTTCGGAACTAACGTGAGTCAAGTCGAGGACTTGTGCTCGGAAGTATTGTTTTTATTCATGTGCAGGTGTTGCTTGAGTTCAAGACATGGCTGGTGATGGGATCCATTGAACTAGTCTTAGGGAGATGATGAGGTTCAACAATCAAGTTTGGGAGGAATTGTGGTTGAGTTGATCGGGAGGTTGCGCAACATGTTTGAATCAAGAACAATGCATATGAAGGTATTGTGGACGTCGTTGGTAGATGTTTGCACGTGTGCAAGGAGTGCATGGATGTGGCTACATGGTTCCGAGTTGTCATGAAGAGATGTGGGCAGAAAAATTTGATCGGAAAGGTCCAACCGACTAGGTTATGGACTCAGGCTGTGACTGAGTCGTGTTTGACACAAATATGGAAAGTTTTGAGTTGGTTATGATAGGATTTCGTGTAGGTCACGAATTTGAGTTGTTTTAGGAATGTGGGATACGTTTCTAAGGTGTTTAGAAGTCTTAAGATTGCTTCTATCTGCGTATAGAAGAGTCTTGAGCAGTTATGGAAAGTTTTGATTTGTGAATTGAGTAGGATTAGAGTCCAAGTTAAGTTTGGGTTGGCCTAAGGGCTGGTTATATAAGCAAGGGAGGCCAGAGATTGTGGTAGAAAACTTTTGGGCTGTTCCTCTTGTGTTCCATTTAATAAAATTCGTAGTTGAAAGGAACTTTTGTGCCTTGTTCGTTCGACTTGTTTTCTTCAAGTCTTTCTTGTTAAGTTTCTGCACAGCACTACCTTACTTTGGTGGTTTTATCATAACTCGAGTTTTTCAGATCCGATTGATGTGATTCTTTTTGAGTTATCTTTACAACTTGATTTTCTATCATCTGTGAAAATTTCACGGTTATTGGATTTGTGGTTTCTGATCTACACGAGTTTCTTTGCAGTGTTCCATAACTGTCTTTTCTCGGGTAGGACAGATTAACCTTTGTCCGATCTTTCAATCGTAACTTGAGTTTTTCTCGACGGATTTTCGTGATTCTTATTGTGACGTATTCGTTACTTGATTCTATACAATCTATAATAGTTTTGTGACAGTTGAACTTGTTTAGATTAGTCGCATGCGGTTTCTTTAACAGATCGGTTTTCTGCTGAGGGATGTTTTGTTGCTTTCGCTGAAAAGTTTTAATCTACCATTCACCCCCCTCTGGTAGTTTTACAAGTGCTCTTCGATCCTAGAGAGTGGAGACAGTGAGGAGGAGTGATGAGGTAGAAAATGCGCTGAGGAGCACTTGAGTATTCAACCAGGACATCCTCATCGTGTGGGAGCGTGGGGAGCAACAGAGCAGAGACGGTGCTGCTCAATTGTCTCACTGACAATAGGTTCCATGAAGCTATTCTCTATTCTCTCCTTGGTCACTCAATTCTCCCAACTACATTTGTCCAAAAATGCTAGATGTTTTGTGGGAGGATAAATCAAAGATGGAGAGTCATATTATGAACTCAAATTCTTGATTTGACCAAGTGTCATTCAATTTTAAATTTGAATATGAATTCAAGTGGATTTCAACACACACATTGAAATAAATACTAAATGACCTTAAAAAATTATGATATTTTTCATGGAGGCTATGTAGCATATGGGGAATCCATTGGGTAACTCAAATTTTTATTTTGACAAAGTTTGAACAATAGCTAAATTTGAATTTTGAATCTCTCAATTAAGGTCTGGTGAAGATGAGGTTTCGGAGGGCACCTACAAGACTCCTGTAAGTAGTGGGATCGCTGACAGGAGCCCCATCAGCTGAGGAGATGTTGGCATGGGTATCAATCGGAGTAGAACACGGCTTGCAGTCAACGATGTCCACCTGCTCAAGTATCTCCACACAGTACTCCCACTGCTGAATGAACATGCCATCGGGTCAGTGCTCGACCGCAATACATGTTAGAAAACTAAATTTATTGAAATTGAAGATTAAAACAACACAGTAAATAATAAAAAGATAAAAACCTCCCTCAACCTTGGGCCAACTACCACCCTCGCCCACCCATCCTCTTCCCAGCCGGCCCAACCTGCAGCACCCCTTCTCCCTCTCCTCTCTCTCTTATGCATGGACCTCACATGGTAGCACCTTCTTCTCCCAATCGACGCCTCTCCTTATCTACATGCTCCAACTGCGCCCGCGCGCACATGTCGTGCGGCAACCGCCGTCCTAGCGTCGTGTCCGACTGCCCCCAATGAGCCGTCGAGGTAGTACTCGTTGTGTCGCCCCTCTTAGGCTCTTCCTCGATGAGATTCGTGACCTGAGCGACCACCGCGGCGTCGCCCATGCTCGGCCGCCGCTCCCAGTCGGCGCGCGCCCTTCTCCGACCGCCTCCGACCCCGATTCACCCACAGTGAGCTTCCCCATCCCGCCCTCTCAATTCTACCGTCATTCCTGTCCACCTTGGCCCACCGGAATGCCGGAATGGCGAGCTCAGGCGAGGTCCGGCCATGGCGTTGCCTTGTTCCTGGGCACCGGTGGCCCTTCACCGTCGAGGACGACGTGGCCCTCCTAGGGCCGTCAGATCTGGGGTCAACAACCCAAATTATAAGATGCATACCTTTTCATTTTCATAAAATCTAAGCCCTCCAAACCAAATCCGATGACCAAGAATAGATCAGCCACACCCTTTCATCTTTTTACGGTATAGACCATGTAATCTTACGGTCTAGCCCCTAAACTTTAGGATAATAATGTTTTAACATCTACTTTAGCAATTTAGCCCATGTATTTCTCTGGAATTAAGATATATCAAGCAAATACTGATTTAGGCCCATGAACTTTACTTTAATTGGTGAATTAGCCCCTTTTTATAACAGAAATAATCATTAAGCCCCTGAATTATTATGTAATTGCTGATTATTGTTTAAACATGCATTTAGTGGTGGAAACTATTTATAAATGGTAAAATAAACATAGAAAATAATTGAAATTTAGTATTAAATATTTTAAGATGAAATTAATTGTAGATGCATATAAAATATATTTTGACCATGGAAAATTTAATTAAAAATGTTTTAATCTATAAATAAATAATAAAAATGTAGAATAAATGTAGAAAAGTAGGGAAATTATTTATAAAACAATTTAAGCTGAAATAAAATTATAAAGTGCATATAAAATATATTCGGGCTATGGGAAATTCATTAAAAATGTTTTTAGCATATAAATAAATTCTAAAAATGGAAAATAAATGGTAATACATTTCTTTGATTATGAAAACTAATAAATACTTCGTAGAGATATATTAGTATAGGAATTTATCCTTAGGTGAATATATTGGTGTATTGTTCTTAAATGCTTTTATTTTTCTTTTGACGGTAGTTTATACGCATTCGTGTCACGATCAAAAAGCAACACGAAGAACATGGAGATCAAGAGTTCGATGAAGAAGACTGAGCAGGTAAATGATATAAGGCAAGTGCCCTTGATCATATTGTACTTTTTTTAAGGATTTTAGTTAGTTGCATGCTAATTAATATGAATCCTATGAATACCCTTTTGCTTTATCTTACTTTCCTTGTCGCTTGGGTATGGAAGGGTGGTATTTGGGAATTACTTTACGCATAGCCATGCAAAGTAGATGGGTGGGAAAACATTGATCACATTTATTACTTATGACTTATGATCATGATTATTATTGGAAAATAAATTGTAGTGAATAGGAATCTGGCGGGTTGGTCGGAATGGTATGGTGCAGTACGCATGAGACACGGGATTGGGATTTGAACCTTGCTGGATTCTAAGCACTGGTTTATGGAGTAGCCACTAAGCTATACATTATCACCACAAGACTGAGTATGGGGCAGCTTGGTTAATTCATTAGGCCCCTCCCGGCTTAGTGCTGGTAGTCAGACGGTGCGGGGAATCGGTTCAGAGAAACTACCTTTGGATCCACAGTGCTGAAGGGGGGGCGTCTCCTGGCAGAGGTAAAATGGACTCTAGGAGCCGGAGCGGTGAAACCTCAGAGAGCCAGTTACCAGTCAGGAGGACCTTTGTAAAGACCTCGTAGTGATCTCCTGGCCACACACCTACAGAAGTGTGTAATATGGGTTGCACACTACTAGCATCAGGGATACCTAGTCCACCTTGCAACAGGGGATGAAATCACGGCTTGTGAGTAAAGGATACATTCTCTGCAGAGATTGAAAACTATCATGACGACCGTGCTCATGGACAAGAGCGGCTTGGTGTCTTATTCATAATTAGTCAATTGTTGGGATGATGTTGGGGAATGATATTGGTATTGATTTATTATTATTATTATTATTATTATTATTATTATTATTATTATTATTATTATTATTATTATTATTATTATATTTCTGTTGCTAATGAAAGCTTAGGATAGGTTTAATGCTTAGTGCTTAAACCACTATCAGCCTTTCCTTTTGATTGCCTAAATGCCATTTATTTCCCACACTTGCTGAGTACTCTATGTACTCATGTGCTTGCTATTATTTTTCATAAATGCTGCTCAGTGAAAAGAAGATCAAGTGAAGATAAGTTTTTATTGAAGGCGGTGCATCGAAGGTCGCGTTGCTGCCAGTCGATTTGCCTGTGGTTGCCCTAGAGTTTTTCCTCTTCTGCTGCTATTCAAAACTCTTTTGAAGGTATAAATATTGTTTGTATTCAATATAGAACTGTTTATTATTATTTGTCATACATGAATGGTGAAATTGATCCCGACATACATGTATTTTGTAGCTTGTTTTATTCTTAATAAAACCGGGTGTGACACTAATGCAGTACATTGTCTCTACCAGAGTGCTGTGGAGGAAGGCATTCTTGACGTCCATCTAATAGATAGGCCAAGAACGTGAAAGATCTAGCAAGAGGATAGTGCGGACAGTGGCCGTCTGTACCATCGAATTTAAGATCTCATCGTAGTCAACTCTGGGGTGCTAAGTGAAACCTTGAAGGACCCATCGAGCCTTGTACCTCTCAAGAGAGTCATCCATCTTCTTCTAGTGAGTGAACACCCACTTTCTAGTGACAATTTTGCCACAGCTAGGATGTGACACCATGTCTCAGATCTTGTTGGCAAGAAGGGTCACGTACTCCTCCTCCATAGCGCGATGCCAGTGAGGATCATGAAGGGAACCACTGATGGAGGATGGTCCAGGCGAGATTGGGAAAAAGGCAGTCGGTAAAGAAGCTGTCAACGAGAGGATGATGCCACAGAAGCACTCAGTGACGGAGCGGAGGGTGGTACATCAGGGGCTCTGTGCAAGAGTAAGTCAGTGCACCAGTCCTCACATGTCAGTGATAGACACGCACGGGATTGGCGATGGAAGATGCTGAGGCCCCGCATGGTATAGTGAGAGGCACCTGAGATGCTTGAACTAGAGAGGGCATGATAGGTGACGTCGAGACCGCGTGTGACGCAGAAGGGGACATTGGGGACACTTGGGCCACGCAAGGTGCATTAGGTGACGTCAGGACCGGTGCAGCAGTGCACACATGTCGGTGATAGGCACACTGTAGGATCGAAGAGCATGTGAAAAGCTACCAGAGGGGGGGTGAATGGTAGATTTAAAACTCATTCAGCGGAAGCAACAAAAACCCCTTAGCAAAAAATCAATCTGATAAGAAATCACGTGTGCAACTGATCTAAATGTGTTCAACCATGACAAAAGTGGTAGATATTATAGATAATCAAGTCACAAAGACATGACAACAAGAATCACAGAAAACCGTCAAGAAAAACTCAAGTTATGATCAAAAGATCGAACAAAGGTCATTCTGTTCTACTCGAGTAAAAAACAGATCTGCAACACTGCAAAGAAATTCGTGTAGATCAGAAACAACAAATCCAATGACCATGAACTTTTCACGGATTATAGATAATCAAGTTTTGAAGGAAACATAAAAAGAATCACATTAATTGGATCTATAAAAATTGAGTTATGATAAAAACACCAACGCAGCATAGTGTGTGCAGAAACTCGACGAGAAAAACTTGTTTGAAACAAGTCGAACGAACAAGGCACAAAAGCTCCTCTAAAAATATGACTTTTATTAAATTGATCACAAAAAGAACAGCCCAAAGTTGTCTCACCATGAGCTCTGTCCTCCCTTGCTTATATAACCAGCCCTAAGGCCAACCCAATACAAACTAGGACTCTAATCCTACTCAGTTTCAACCAACACTTTCCAAAACAGCTCAAGACTCTTCCATACGCAGATAGAAGCTATCTTAATACTTCCAAACACCTTAGGAACATATCCCACATTTCTAAAACAACTCAACTTCGTGACCCATACAAAATCATATCATAACCAACTCAAATATTTCCATATTTGAGTCAAAACCAACTCAGCCGCAGTCTGAGTCCATAATCCAACAGGTTGAACTTTTTGACCAATTCTTTATGTCCACTTCTCTTCATCACACCTTGGAACCATGTTTCCACATCCATGCACTCCTTGCACACGTGTAAACACTTTCCAACAACATCCACAATACCTTCATATGCATTGTTCTTGACCCAAACATGTTGTGTGACCTCCTGATCAACTCAACCACAATTCCTCCTTAACTTGGTTGTTGAACATTATCTTCTTTCTAAGACTAGTTCAATGGATCCCGTCACCTTAAGCAACACCTGCACATGAATGAACAACCATCCTTTGGGACCCCAAGTCCTCGACTTGACTCTCGTTAGCCTACAAAACACAACACCTTACGTGAGCACCTCACATAAGTATGTTGCAAACCGTATCAAAACATGAACCACCGTAAACAGCCATAACACTTCAAAAAATTAGTAAAAGAATACTAAGCAAACTTCCAGAAGTGTAAACCAAGTTTGAAATATTGCAAGTTAAAAGCAGAACCACTGCGATCTTGCACCGAACCTTGCCAAAGCTAACCAGACCTTGCGTCAGACCTTGCAAAGTTAACCGGACCTTGCAAAAGCTAACCAAAACTTGCGCTGGACCTAGCCAAAGTTTGTCGGACCTCACGTCGGACCTAGCCAAAGCATGTCGTACCTATTGTCAGACCTTGCCGGAGCTACCAAAAACATGCTGCACCTATTGTTGGACCTTGCCGGAGCTACCCAAAACATCCCAAACCTATTGTCGGACCTTGCCAGAGCTCGGACCTGGAGTTAGACCTCGATGAAAAAGGATGTTTTGACAATACTCAAAACATTTATCAAAATAGCCAATGCATTCAAGACACATAGGTCTCACAATCTCCCCCTTCATGAATGCATTGACAACACCACTTAGAATCCGAACATTGGCTTATTCACATGAAAAGTTTTGAAAATAATTTTCTCCCCCCTTTTGAAAATCAAATGAGAAAGAAATTTCAAAAAAAATCTCCCCCTATACATATTACTCCCCCTTCGACAATGTATTCAACAAAGTTCAAAAGAGAAGTTTCAATTGTTATGAGCATATGATAAGATATACATATAAAACGAAGCTCATCCAAGTCATACTATCAAGTAACTTACACTATTACATCAATGAGATACATAAAGCAGTGTAAGCCATGCTAGATATCAAGTGAATTTTCAATTCAAGCAAGTCATAATCTCACAAACTTAATTATTTCAAGACCTGAAAGAATGACACTTGTTGCTGCATTTTTATTATTTTTAAAGCACAAACTTTGATCATATGACATTTGCAATAGATTATATGCCGCATATGCCTTATTCTAACCAACCAAGCCAAGCCTGTGTCATTTGACAATCAGAAGCTTAAGGACATGGTTTTAGTCATACACAACTTCTTCCAAGTTCTTTCTCTTGATCTTGATAAGCCATCTCAAAAGAAGAAGTGTGATACATGCATATTCTCTTAATATTTTCTCAATTTTTCATTTGAATATAAAAACTCAACATGTGAGTTGATTACTTGATTAATTCTTTATGATTAAAAGCACTTGTGAGCATGCAACAAGTTCAAAACAGTAAGTAAGTTCGATCATGACCAGATTTAGTGTAAGTATATTCTAATTACTAGTCATGGCAAAAACTACAAAACGTATAACACAGTAATGTAGTAAGAACTTTATAACATAAAAGGAATCACAAGTCATATGTATAAAATACTGATGCTCATATTATTTTAGATTCAGATTTGCACATAGGCTTCCCAAGTTTCAAAACTCCCCCTCAATTTAAGTCATGGGGATGCATAATCCCTATTTCACTACGATGAGACAAAAATAGGGAAATCCAAAGGTTTTGTAAAAATGTAAGTCAATTGTTGTTCGATATCTACATGGTGAAGTACAATTGTTCCTTTTTCAACATTATCACGAAGAAAGTGACACCTAATGTCAATGTGCTTTGTTCTCGAATGTTGCACGGGGTTTTTAGCAATGTAAATGGCACTAGTATTATTACAAAATAGTGGAACACTATCTAGATCAACCCCATAGTCCTTAATATTTGTAGAATCCAAAGAATTTAAGAGCAAGCGCTAGAAGGAGCTACATATTCAGCTTCAGTAGTGGATTGTGCAACTGAATTTTGTTTTCTAGAGGACCAAGCAACAAGTGAATTACCAAGAAAATGACAAGCACCCGAAGTATGTTTGCGATCAATCCTACAACCCCCAAAATCAGCATCTAAAAAATCTTTCAAAGTCACAGTTGAGGAAGAAGGAAGAAAAATGCCAAGTTGTTTAGTTCCATGTAAGTACCAGATAATCCTTTTGGCAGCTTGACGATGTGAAGCATGTGGGGAAGCTTGAAATCGTCCACAAAGACATACACTGAATTGTATGTCCTGTCTCGATGCCATGAGGTACATAAGTGATCCAATCATATTTCTATATTCTTTTCTATCGATCGGGTCACCATCTTCATCAAGTTCAAGTGTTGTAATTGTTCCCATTAATGTCCGAAGAGGCTTGCTTTTATCCATGTTTAGGCGCTTAAGAAGGTCTCTTGTATAGTTCGTTTGATGCACAAAAGTACCCTCCTTGGTTTGCTTGATTTACAGCCCCAAAAAGTACGTGAGTTCTCCCATCATACTCATCTCAAATTCTGAACTCATCATAGCTGAAAACTTGGAAACAAGATCATGAGAAGCACAACCAAAGATAATATCATCCACATACACTTGAACGAATAATGAGTCATTGCCATCCTTAAGCACAAAAAGATTTTTATCAACCTTGCCCATGGTAAACCCCTTTTCAAGTAAGAATGTTTTTAACCGATCATACCATGCTCTAGGGGCTTTTTTGAGACCATACAAGTCTTTGGATTGTATGTAAACATGATTAGGATAGTCTGGATTTTCAAAACCCGGTGGTTTCATCTATGTAGCCATTAAGAAAAGCACTTTTAACATCCATTTGATATAACTTGAAACCTTTAGATGCAGCAAAGGCTAACAAAATTCTTATGGCTTCTAATCTAGCAACAGGAGCAAAAGTTTCATCAAAATCTAGACCTTCAAGTTGTGTGAAACCTTGAGCAACCAACCAAACCTTATTCCTAACCACAACCCCATGCTCACTTTGTTTATTTTTAAACACCTATTTAGTTCCAATTAAAATGTAACCTTGAGGTGGAGGTACAAGTTTCCAAACATTATTTCTTTCAAAATTTTCTAGCTCTTCTTGCATGGCAATAATCCAAGATTCATTAGTGAGTGCGTGTGATATATCTTTGGGATGAAAAAAGGCAACAAAAGTAGAATGAGTGTGAGAGTTTGGATCGCAAAACCTGGAACGTGTAACTCCTTCGTGCAAGCTTCCAATGATTGTTGTGGAGGATGAATTTTAAGGACGCGGAGGGGAGTAGACACTTCACAAGCTCCTTCTTCTTCATGTTTATCACAGATTGAAGAATTTGGCTGTGATCAAGAGCACTAACACGCGTTAGATGATCAAAGCCTATGTGACCAAGTCTACGATGCCAAAAATATATGTCCTTTGAATCATTAGCAACTAGCTACCTATGCTTAGAGGAAGACATATCAAAATCAGCTTCAAAAACTCTTCCAAACCGAGACATGTTAAAAATAAGCTCACTATTTGAATTTACAACTTTGCAGCAATTTTTAGTGAAAATAATTTCCAGATTTTCATCTAGCAGTTGTGAAACAGAAAACAAGTTGTATTTCAAATTTTTAACAAGTGCCACATCCTTCAAAGTGTAGTGATCATTTACTCTAACTAAACCCTTAGGAATTATTGGGTTGAAGAATTATCGGCAAAAGTAACATTCTCTTCACGTGACACAAAAGAGAGGGAGGATGACCATTCTTTGTTACCGGTCATCTGGCAATAGCAACCTGAATCCACAATCCAAATGTTCTCCTTCCTCAAGCGTGTAACCTACATAGAAGAACAATACATCGATGACTCAATACTAGGGTTAGTCAATAGGCATTTAGGAATCCAATACTGAGTCACACGACGTCCAGTAGGAACAACACGCCACAGCTGAGATAAAACAGCAGATTTATGAGTCAAAGTTTGAGATTTTTTGTTCTTAACTACTGACGTATAAGGTGTTACTTAGCACGAAAATCGGTAGCTTCGGAGGCAAAAACAGAAGGTCCAGAGGTAACAACAGTAGGTCTGGAGGTAAAAACTAATGCTCCAAAGGTAAACTTTGAGTGTTTTTGACTCATAACAGCAAGTTGCATCTTCTTGACATTCGGTTTAGTATGTTTAGCAAATATCGCATGAGAGTTATAGGATCTAGCTTGCATTTTTTTCCTTTTTATGTTGTTTAGCTAGTCTATAACAAAAATCTATGACATGACCATCTCTACCACAATAGGTACAATGAAATTTAACTTTATGTTCATGTCTAGATGAGCATGCAGTATGTTTATTTGATCCCAAATGTGACAACACTCCTGCAGATTTAAAAGCCACCTCTTTTGGTTTAGGAACTGTTTTAATCAAACCACTTCCTAATGACTTTATAATTTTAGGTGGATGTTCTTTAGCATGAGCGTGAGAATCAAAACCTAAACCAATTTTATCATTGCAAGATTTGGATGAATTCAGCAGCAAATTTAGATTTTTGTTTCGAACACAAAACTGCTCTAATGTCCTATTCATGTCATCAAGTTTCTTAGACAATTCTAGGCAGTTTTGACATGAAGTTTTTCCTTTTAATTTGCAATTAGAACAATATTTAACTTCATGAGCACGTAAATCATTGTTCAGTATTGAAATTTCATTCATAGCATCTTTTAGATTCTTTTCAAGATCATTACAGGTAGAACAATCCAAATCAATTGTAGAACAAGAAGCATCTTTTAAGTTTCTGTCATTAAGTGCAGCAAGCTTTTTGTTCTTTTCAATCTCTAACTTAAGTTTATGAAGAGTGGAGGAGTGTGCATTTCTTAAAGAGGACAATTGTTCATATATTAAATCGCATGAGGAACAAGAATCATCACTAGGAATCAAGGTTTTCAAATGATTAATTTCAGATTCTAGTGACTCAATTTTAGCAGCATTGTCCCTAAGCTTTTTGTCTTTTTTCTTAACAATAGCATCACACATTTCATCACAAGTAGGACATACCTCCTCATTGTCACTGTTGTGTTATACATCCTCCATACTTGATCTGATTTGCCCGCCATGAAGCATAAGTTGGCCAGATCATCATCATCTTCATCACTTCCAATGTCTACATCACTTGAACTGAGCTCTTGAAGTGCGATGATGAAGCTGTTTATCATCTTGCGTCTTATGGAACCCTTATTTTTCTTGTTGGAGTTTCCGGAGGTGGTCTTGACCTTGTTCTGCTTCTCTTCACGAGTAGTAGGATCTGAAAGGTTAGTGCATTCTGTACGAAAGTGTCTTGTCTTACCATATTTAAAGCATCGTTGAGGTCCGGAGCTTTCTCTCCTTCTAGTTCTCACATTTTGCAATGCTTTTGAGAACCGAGTAGAGATGAGTGCTAGCTCCTCTTCTGGAAATTCTTCAATCTGTTCCAGGGTTAGTGAAGACAGCAAAGCATGTGTATTGCTAGATGAAGATTGACCAGAGCAAGGCATATCATGTTGAGAAACAAATGCAAGAGACTTTTTTGGGTTCTTACGTGAGATTATGTAAATTTTATGAGTTTTCAATTTAGAATATAGCACATCTAATGTAAGTGTACTTATGATAGTAGATTCACGAATAGATGTGACTTTCATCTCCCAAATTGACATATCTAATGCACTTAACAATTGCCTAGCATTTTCAGCATATGAAAAATGAACACTGTCACTACGCAAGTTGCTGAGAATTTTATTAAAGCGAGCAAAAAGGTCATCAATGGACTCACCGAGTTGCATCTCAAAGCGCATGTATTCTTTCTTGAACATATCCTGCTTTACCTCCTTGATCTTGTTGGATCCTTCGTGGTAGTCACAAAGTGCTCTCCACACATCGTACGCCGATCGGAGGTGTGCAACACGGTCAAAGTCGCTCTGAGTTATTCCTTGGATTATCAAGTTGCGAGCTTTGTTGTTGTTTTCAACATCTCTTAAGTTTGTAGCTGTGACTTGATCGTTCGGCGGCAAGTCGTAAGTCTTGTACACTTTTTCCCATATTGTGACCCCTTGCACCTGGATAAAAGCTTCCATGCGTGCCTTCCAAACCTGAAAATCAATACCAACAAACACACAAAGTTTTGGCGAGTATTTCTCCATGAGGATTAGTAAAAAGCACGTGTGAATCATAAAGATTAGAGCACTGTTGATATAATACCAATTGTAGGATCGAATAGCACGTGTAAAGCTACCAGAGGGGGGTGAATGGTAGATTAAAACTTTTCAGTGGAAGCAATGAAAACACCCCTCGGTGGAAAACCGATCTGTTAGAGAAACCATGTGTGAGACTAATATAAATGTGTTCAACTGTGACAAAACTTGTATATATTGTATAGAATCAAGTCACCAAGATTTCACAACAAGAATCACAAAAATCCGTCGAGAAAAACACAAGTTACGATTGAAAGATCGAACAAAGGTCAATTTGTCCTACCCGAGAAAAACAGTTCTGGAACACTACAAAGAAACTCGTGTAGATCAGAAACCATAAATCGAATGACTGTGAAATTTTCACAGATGATAGAAAATAATGTTGTGAAGACAAAACAAAAAGAATCACATCAATCGGATATGTAAAACTCGAGTTATGATAAAACCACCAAAGCAAGATAGTGCTCTGCAGAAACTCGACGAGAAAAACTTGTCTGAAACAAGTCGGACAAACAAGGCACAAAAGTTCCTCTCAACTACGAATATTATTAAATAGAAAACAAGAGGAACATCCCAAAAGTCGTCTACCGCGAGCTCTGGCCTCCCTTGCTTATATAACCAGCCATGAGGCCAACCCGAACTAAACTAGGACTCTAATCCAACTCAATTCACGAATTGAGACTTTCTATAACTTCTCAAGACTCTTCTATACGCAGATAGAAGCAATCTTAAGACTTCCAAACACCTTAGAAACGTATCCCACATTCCTAAAACAAATCAAATTCGTGACCCGCATGAAATCCTATCATAACCAACTCAAAACTTTTCATATTTGAGTCAAACACGACTCAGCTATAGCATGAGTCCATAACCTACTTTCGGTTGGACCTTTCCGACCAATTCTTTACGTCCACATCTCTTCATCACACCTCGGAACCATGTAGCCACGTCCATGCACTCCTTGCACACGTGCAAACATCTTCCAACGACATCCACGATACCTTCATATGCATTGTTCTTGATTCATACATGTTGTCCGACCTCCCGATCAACTCAACCACAATTCCTCCCGAACTTGGTTGTTGAACCTCATCTTCTCCCTAAGACTAGTTCAATGGACCCCGTCACCAGCCATGTCTTGAACTCAAACAACACCTGCACATGAATAAACAACCAATACTTCCGAGCACAAGTCCTCGACTTGACTCTCGTTAGTTCCGAAACCACAACACCTTACGTGAGAACCTCACATAAGCATGTTGCAAACCATAGCAAATTGATAACTGGCATAACTACCAGAAACATAGTAAAAGAATACTAAGAAATTTCCATAGATGTAAAGTAAGTACGAATCATTGCAAGTTAAAAGCAGAACCACTGTGATCAAACTCTAAACCATGACAAAGCTAAACGGACCTTGAACTGGAGCTTACCAAAGCTAGCAAGACCTAGCGCCAGAACTTACCAAAGCTATTCGGACCTAGCGCCGGAGCTTACCAAAGCTAGTTGGACCTAGTGCCGGAGCTAACCAAAGCTAGTCGAACCTAGAGCCGGAGCTAACCAAAGCTACTCAGACCTAGACAAAGAAGACGGACCTAACCAAAGCAAGTCAGACCTTACGTCAGACCATGCCGGAGCTACACAAAACAAGCCGGACCTATTGTCGGACCTTGCTGGAGCTCGGACCTAGAGTTGGACCTTGATGATAAAGGTGTTTTGGTAGTATTCAAAACTTTTATCGCCATAGCCAATGTATTCAGCACACATAGGTCTCACATGATCTATCCTTCTTATCCACGAAAAGAACGAGCGCTCCCCAAGGTGAAGAGCTTGGGCGAATAAAACCCTTCTCTAGTTTCACTTGAATCTGCTTCTTGAGCTTCGCTAACTCCTTAGGATCCTATACGACCTCTTAGCTATAGGTGCAGTTCCAGGTATTAATTCAATGACAAACTCAATGTCGCGATCAGGTAGCATACCTGGCAACTCATCCAGAAACACATCCAAGAATTCACACACAACCGGAATCTCCTCAATTGCGACACCGTCCATGTGATTCATCTCCAATTGCTTTGGTGCGTGTTGAGATGCTTCGAATTATATGGTGATCCCTTCCTCAATTGTCAACTTCACCGTCTTGGTGGCACATTCAATGACTCCATTGTGCTTCCTCAACCAGTCCATACCAAGTATAATGTCCAATCCTTGAGAATCCAAAATAATGAGGTTGGCAAGGAAATCTACCACCCTTATTTTAGGCTTAATTTTTGTGACACTCGGTTCCGAAAATGAACCAAGTGAATGCATATGTGTGCCCAGGACGTTCAACACACATACATGAGTGCAACCACAAAAGGATATACATAAAATTACCACAAAAGAAGATTAATTAGTTACTTTTATTACAAAAACCATATTATCCTCAAATACAAATTCTAAAGAATATTAATGGCAAGTTTGAACTAATGCAGCGGAAATAAACTAAATAAGCAACTAAGCAAACTAAGCAAAAAGGATAGCGCAGCTCCAACACTCCACAGGCAAAGATGACGGTAGACACGTCATAGAACTCCACATTATCATCGTTAAACTACCAATCCTGACCTGCAACTGTTGGTGGTGGAATTGCAAGGGTGAGTACATGTCGTACTCAGCAAGTGTGGAAAGTATGACATGTAGCTGATTCAAATGACGACAATAATAATGGCTAAGTGCTGAAAAGTACATTAAAACATTTGAAAAGCAATATGTATTATGTATGTGAAATAAACCTTTCATAAACCATGTAATCATCATAATACCAGTCCATATTCAATACCATCATCCATATTCCAGATTTCTCATTGCCAATAACCATAATCAATATCAGAATTAACTCATAACCAAGCATAACCATTATTAACCATAACCATAACCAAATCATAACCATAGCCAAAACCAAAAACCATCCCAATACCAAGTTCCCTCTAATCATGGAAGTTGTCCAGGTGCTCATAACTGGGAGCACGACTATCATGATAGTTTTATTAGACTCTGCAGAGTTTGTACCACTTTACCCACGTATTTGTGATTTCATCACCCGTCGGCGACTGAAGAACCTCCCTTACACCAATTACACTTTCTTTGGTGTATGGCCAAGAGATCACAAAATAGCCTTTACAAAGGGATTACTAGCCTATTTTGACCCCACTGAGGTTTCACTGGTGGTGATGCCTCCAACTGAGCACATCTTCAACTAAGGGCCCCCTCTTGAGCCATTCGGATCCCAGGGTAGTCCCACCAATCCTAAACAAACCCAATCTGACAATCCCTTCCCCGAGCATCCTTAATGGTCCAAATAGCACTAGCAAAGCCCTAATTAATCAGCTACGCCGCACCCATACTTGGCCTCGTGGTGGCACTGTAGTCCTGGCTTATTCTCACATGAACCGGTCCTTAGATCTAAGGCAAGCAAACCACCATGACATCCAAACCATCTGCATACCAGGCTTGCTTAGATCACCCATTACCATATCATTTTAACTAGTTCATCTTAACCGTAATCTCATAAATGCATAATTAGTTTAAGTGGTGTAGTTGTCTTCCCATCCAAATTAATTAAGCGAAGAAAAAAGGTAAAAATCCTATCCCGACTCTCTACCATAATTTCTAGGTGACAAGGGTGGTTAAACAAAGCTAGTAAACTTCCTATCATAGGATTCCCATCAAACTGACATAAGCATGCAATTTTGTAAACAAAAAATTTATTTTAAAACGGGATCAATATGCTTCAAGGACACTTGCCTTGCTCTTGGGATTGGTTCGGGTCAAAGCCTTCAAACTCTTGCTGTTGGAGATCCTCCACAGCACTCTCTAGCGCAAATCCGTCTAATCCACACAATAAACATTTCCAAGACAAGAAACACAATCAAAGTGTGCACAAACATTACTCAATATGACATGACATGCATGATTAATGCAAATGCAAGGTGGAACTTGTTAATAAGTTGTTTTTAATGATCACAAACTAGGTCTAATAGTTTTTAACAAGTTTATACGGGTTTGAAGTTGATTCGAGTCAATTCAGAATTAATTCAATAGAGGTTAAACAAGAAAATCAGACTAGTCTGCTAGGGACCGGACAAGTCTGCACTGCGCAGGAACAACAAATTAGGATTTTTTAGATTGATGTGAATTTGGAGATTAGGGGTTGAATTCACGTAAGGAAAATAGAATAGAAGGTATATCAGGTGTTTAGAACTCCAATGAATCAAGGATCTTGGAGGCAACACTTGGATCTTGGCGATCTAGGGTTGATGAAGAACTTGATGATGGATTGTTGACGAAGAATGCAAAGTTGATGGAGGTCCTGATCCTCTTTCATTTCTTCCTCTTCTTCTCCTTGCTCTAGATCTCCTTCCCCTTCCTTGGTGGCGGCTAATCTCGAGCTAGGGTTTGGGTGGGTGGAAAAGTGGCAAATAGATGTCAAGCCAAGGGGTGGGGTTGTTTATTTAGAGGTGGAGGCTAGGGTTAGATGGATTTCAAGTTTGGGATGAGTCGAGGTCGGTTTAGAGTCCCACATGGGCTCTAAAAGAGTTAAGCACGACGTCCCTAGGCCCACTTAATGTAAAACCCAAGAAATAAGTTGTGAAACAAAGGATCAACTCGGAGTCACAATTTATCGGACAAGTCCGAAAAGGACCGGACTAGTCCGAAGTTGGACAGAGGGAAATCGGACAAGTCCGGACTGGATATCGAACAAGTCCGAACTTATCTAGAGGGGAAAAACAGACAAGTGTGGCAAAAAATCGGACAAGTGCGGCTGTAGTCAGAGGGAAAACGGACAAGTCTACATGAAGACTGGACAAGTCCGGACAAGTCTAGGGACTTAGCAAATTTCCAAGGATTCATCGAACATCGGACTAGTCCGCACAAGACCGGACAAGTTTGAAAGTGTCCAGAGGAAAAACAGACTAGTTCGCATAAAAACGGACAAGTCCGAACAAGGTCAGAAAGAAATCGGACTAGTCCGCAGGAAAATCGGATTAGTTCGCACTTTCTAGAATTCTTAAGTGCTGTTTTGTTTCTAATTTATTTTAAACTTGTTCCTTTTTATGTTTCTCAATATTAAACATGTATTGGAATGTATGCAATGCATGATGGATGAAAATGAGGGTGTTACAAACCTACCCCCCTTAAAATGAATCTCGCCCTCGAGATTCGATGCGGAAGAGAAAAGATAGGTAAATTCCTTCTTGAGATCATCCTCCAACTCCCATGTTGCCTCTGATTCTGTATGATGCTTCCATTGCACTTTACACCATATGATGACCTTGTTTCTTGTAACTCTCTCCTTGGTTTCCAAGATTTTGACCAGTTCCTCGCCATAAGTCAAATCTGCCTCTAATTCTAATTCTTCCATAGGCACTTGTTCTTCTGGCACTCTCAAACACTTCTTGAGCTGAGAAACATTAAACACGTCATGGATGTCTGAAATATGAGCTGGCATATCCAACTTATATGCTACTTCTCCTCTTTTGTCCAAAATCTTGAATGGCCCAATGTATCGAGGTGCTAGCTTTCCTCTTATGTTAAACCTCTTATGACCTCTCATCTCCCACTTCAAAGGCTAGTCTCCTTGTCCTATTGTCCGCATAGCCTTTTTGTCTTTATTGGGCAGCTCTCAAATTTTCACGAATAACCTGGACTTGTTTTTCAGCTTCTAGTAACACATCCAGAACAAATACTTGAGTTTCTCCTATCTCATTCCAGAACAAAGGTGTTGTACACTTGCTTCCATACAGTGCTTCATAATGTGACATTTTCAAACTTGCTTGGTAGCTATTGTTGTATGAGAATTCCGCATATGGCAAGCTCTTGTCCCAACTTTTCCCATGCTTCAAAGCACAAGTTCTTAACATATCCTCCAAAATCTGATTGGTCCTCTCAGTTTGTCCATCCGTTTGATGGTGATATGCTGAGCTGAAATTCAATCTTGTTCCCAAGGCTTCATGCAACTTTTGCCAAAATTTGGAGGTAAATTGAGAACCTCTATCCGAAACTATCTTCTTTGGAACTCCATGCAAACATACTATTCTTCCCATATACAGTTCCACCAATTTCTCTCCATTAAAGGTGGTCTTGACGGGGATAAATTGAGCTGACATGGTTAACCGATCCACAATTTCCAAAATTGAGTCGTATCCGGACTGAGTACGTGGCAATCCAACTATGAGTCCATGCTGATTTCTTCCCACTTCCATTCTGGAATCTTCAATGACTTCAATAGTCCAGCTGGCCTTTGATGTTCCGCCTTGACCCGTTGGCACACATCACACAATGCTACATATTCGGCAATGTCCTTCTTCATGCTAGCCCACCAATAACAAGTTTTCAAGTCTCTGTACATCTTGGTACAACTAGGGTGAATTGAATATGGCGAGTCATGTGCCTCCTTTAATATTGTCTCCGGAATATGCTTCACACTAGGCACGACAATTCTCTTTCCAAGCCATAAGGTACCATGTTCATCTTCATCAAATGTGAATTCTCTTCCCTCTTGGGTTATTTCCTTGTTCCCTTGGATTTCCTCATCCTTCACTTGACCCTCTCAAATTTCTCACTCCAAGGTCGGATTTAACTCCATCATCCCCATCTCATTTACAAATCCAAGGTTCAACCATTCAAACTCCTTACATAACTCAGATGGCAGCTCTCGGACTGTGAGTTGATGACTTACTCCTTTCCTACTCAAGGCATCGGCCACAACATTAGCCTTCCCTGGATGATAATTGATTTCCAAATCATAATCTTTGATAAGATCCAACCATCTTTGTTCTCTTCAGGTCCGTTTGTGTGAAAATATACTTCAAACTCTTATGATCCGTATAAATTTCACACCTATGTCCAAGGATATAATGTCACCAAATCTTCAATGCGTGTACCACAGCTGCGAGTTCCAAATCATGCGTTGGGTAATTCTGCTCATGTTTCTTCAATCGTCTTGATGCATAGGTGACCACTTGACCTTCTTGCATGAGCACACATCCAAGTCCTTGTCTCGATGCATCGCAATATATGTCAAAACTCTTGCTTACATCCAGCAAAACCAAAACGGGGGCTGTAGTTAACCTTTTCTTTAGCTCCTCAAAACTATTTTGACACGCTTCAATCCATCGGAAAGCCTTTCCCTCCATTAGCAATTCCGTCATTGGCTTGGCTATCTTGGAAAAGTCTTTGATGAATCGATGGTAATATCCAACCATTCAAGAAAACTCCTTATTTCCTTTACGTTTTGCGGGGGTTCCCATTTTAACATGTCCCTTACCTTTCCGGGGTCGACCGATACTCCTTCTCCTGAGATGATATGAACCAGAAACAACACTTCTCTGAACCAAAACTAACACTTGTTGAACTTGGCGTACAATTGATGCTCCCTCAATTTCTGCAATGTAAGCCTCAAGTGTCCCTCATGTTCCTTCTCATCCTTCGAGTAGATCATAATGTCATCAATGAACACCATGACAAACTTATCCAAGTACTCCATGAAGACCTTATTCATGAGGTACATAAAGTAGGTAGGCGCATTTGTCAATCCAAAGGACATCACGGTGTACTCATAAGATCCATACCGTGTCCTAAAAGCTGTCTTGGGTATGTCCGATGGCCTAATCTTCATTTGAAAGTATCCCGACCTCAAATCAATCTTAGAGAAGACACAAGCACCCTTCATCTGATCAAACAAGTCCTCTATATGAGACAAGGTGTACTTGTGCTTGATCGTTACCTTGTTGAGAGCTATGTAATCCACACACATCCTTTGGGACCCATCCTTCTTGTCCACAAATAGAACGGGTGCTCCCCAAGGTGAAGAGCTTGGGCGAATAAAACCCTTCTCTAGTTGCTCTTGAATCTGCTTCTTGAGCTCCGCTAATCCCTTAGGAGGCATCCTATATGGCCTTCTAGCTATAGGTGCAGTTCCAGGTATTAAATCAATAGCAAACTCAATGTCTCAGTCAGGTGGCATGCCTGACAACTCATCCGAAAACACATCCAAAAATTCACACACCACCGGAATCTCCTCAATTGCAGCACTGTCCATATGATTCGGCTTCAATTGCTTCGGTGTGTGTTGAGATGCTTCAAATTCTACGGTGATCCATTCCTCATTGGTCAACTTCACAGTCTTCGTGGCACACTCAATGACTCCATTGTGCTTCCTCAACCAGTCCATACCAAGTATAATGTCCAATCCTTGAGAATCCAAGACAATGAGGATGGCAAAGAAGTCTACCCCCTTATCCTAAGACTTACTTTTGTACATACCATATTTGTCCACATCTCTCCTCCAGGAGACTTAACAAATAGAGTAAACATCATATGAGAGATAGGCAAACTATACTTGGCAACATATTTCGATGCAATGAATGAATGCGATGCTCCAGAATCAAATAACATAGTCACCAAGTTGGAGTTTGCAAGAAACATACCAATCACCACGTCATCCGCTTGTTGAGCATCCTCCGTAGAGACATGGTTCAAGTTGCCACGAGCAAAATTCTGCTGTCCACGGTTTCCATGCGGTTGTCATCCATTGGGTCTTGGGTTTTGCCTCAGCGCATTGCTTCCTTGACCAAGGCATGACTTAGGACATTGATGCGCAAAGTGTCCAGCTTCTCCACAAGTATACAAATTCTTTGCTGCACCAGAATTATTGGGACGAGCATGGTTCTGAACATTTGCTCCAGGAAAATTAGCACGAGGTGCAAAAGGCATTGGAGGCCTAGGTGTTTACTTAATAGGGCGTTGCTGCACAAACTGAGTTGGGCGCGGTGCATATCTAGGGCGATGAGCAAGCGCAGAGGGGCTGAAATAAGGCGCATTGGGTGGTGCTAAGTGAGGGCGCACATTACTCCCTTTTTGATGTCCTTGATATGACACCTTCATCTTGTTGTCTTGCTCCATCTCATAGACCTTGTTCACCACAACAATTGATTTGTCCACAAGCTTCTGGAAGTTTGCATAATCACAGTTGAGCAATTGCACTTGAATCTAATTGTTCAAGCCTCTCATGAACAAGTATTGCTTCCGGCTGTCCCGGCTAACATCTTCAAGGGCATACCTCGAATGTGGAATGAATTTGTTGTGATATTCACCCACGCTTGATCTTCCTTGTCTCAAGTTCTCAAATTATCGCCTCTTCAAAATCATAACTCCTTCCGGCACATAATGAGAACAAAAGCTCTCCTTGAATTCCGCCCAAGAAATCCTCTCCTGATTCTCATGAGCATTTTAATAAGCATCCCACCAATCCGCAACTGCTCCAACTAGTTGATGAGAAGCAAATAGAACCTTCTCCCGATCACTGCATTGAACAATAGCTAGCTTCTTCTCCACAGACTTGAGCCAATCACCAGCATCCATAGAGTCAGTAGCTTGAGCAAAGGTTGGCGGCCTAGTCCTCATAAACTCTCCCAACCGATTATGAGGAGGTGGGGGTGGCAGTGGAGGCATGTGTGGATGATTGTTGTTGTTACCAGTCTATAGTTGTCCCATAGTTTGTATCATCGTCCGCATGAGCTGGTTTGCATAGCCAATAGCTGCTCAATATTGATAGCTCCATGAGTAGGTCCTTGTCCATTATTGTTCTGAGGGGCTCCATTATTCTCCTCCTCATCATTGCCATCCCTCTGGTTGCGATTCCTCACCATCTGAAGAAAAACAAGAGATAAGAATTTAGAAAATATCCCCAACTATATGCATCAAGGGATATGAAACTAAGCAACTACCTATACTAGCCTACATGGACATAACAATGCTAAAACATCCCAAAATCCTCTATTAAGCACACAAGCAACAATATATAGCAAACAACACACCAAGCAAACACAAATCGATTCCTGAGTGCTCCTATGTGCTCTAAAGTGTCCATTCTATCTAGACTGCGTCCTACCAACCTGTGGCTCTGATACCAATTTGTGACACCCGGTTCCAAAAATGAACCAAGTGAACACATATGTGTGCCCAGGACGTTCAAAACACATACACGAGTGCAATCACAAAAGGATATACAGAAAATTACCACAAAACAAGATTAATTAAGTACTTTTATTACACAAACCATATTATCCTCGAATACAAACTCTAATGAATATTAATGACATGTTTGAACTAATGCAGTGGAAATAAACTAAATAAGCAACTAAGCAAACTATACAAAAGGGATAGCGCAGATCCAACACTCCACAGGCAAAGCTGACGGTAGACACGGCCTAGGACTCCGCATTATCACCATTAAACTCCCAATCCTGACCCGCAACTGTTGGTGGGGGAATTGCAAGGGTGAGTACATGTTGTACTCAGCAAGTGTGGAAAGTATGACATGATTCAAAAAACGACAATAATAATGGCTAAGTGTTGAAAAGTACATTAAAATATCTGAAAAGCAATATGTATTATGTATGTGAAATAAACCCTTCATAAACCATGTAATCATCATAATACCAGTCCATATTCAATAACATCATCCATATTCCAAATTTCTCATTGCCAATAACCATAATCAATATCCGAAGTTAACTCATAACTAACCATAACCATGACCATAACCAAATCATAACCATAACCAAATCATAACCATAACCAAAACCAAAAACCATCCCAATACCAAGTTCCCTCTAATCATGGAAGTTGTCCAGTTGCTCATAACCGGGAGCACGGCCATCATGATAGTTTTATTAGACTCTGCAGAGTTTGTACCACTTTACCCACGTGTTTGTGATTTCATCACTCGTCGGCGACTGAAGAACCTCCCTTACGCCAATTACACTTCCTTTGGTGTATGGCCAAGATATCGCAAAATAGCCTTTACAATGGGATTACTAGCCTATTTAGACCCAACCAAGGTTTCACTGGTGGCGATGCCTCCAACTGAGGACATCTTCAACCAAGGGCCCCCTCTTGAGCCATTCGGATCCCAGGGTAGTCCCACCAATCATCAACTAATGCAATCCGACTACCCCTTCCCCGAGCATCCTTAATGGTCCAAATAGCATTAGCAAAGCCCTAATTAATCAGCTACGCCACAGCCATACTTGGCCTCATGGTGGCACTGTAGTCCTAGGTTATTCTCATATGAACCGGTCCTTAGATCTAAGGCAAGCAAACCACCATGACATCCAACCCATCCGCATGGGCTTCCTCATATCACCCATTATCATATCATTTTAACCAGTTCATGTTAACCATAATGTCATAAATGCATAATTAGTTTAAGTGGTGTAGTTATCTTCCCATCCCAATTAATTAAGCGAAGCAAAAAGGTAAAAAGCCCATCCCGAGTCTCTACCATAATTTCCAGGTGACAAGGGTGGTTAAACAAATCTAATAAACTTCCTATCATAGGATTCCCATCAAATTGACACAAGCATGCAATTTTGTAAACAAAAC
This sequence comes from Tuctoria greenei, assembly GCA_036927565.1. Lineage (NCBI taxonomy): Eukaryota > Viridiplantae > Streptophyta > Magnoliopsida > Poales > Poaceae > Tuctoria > Tuctoria greenei. The sequence goes on along the minus strand of JAYESD010000006.1, from coordinate 33,131,022 downwards.
ATTTATTTTAAAACAGGATCAATATGCTTCAAGGACACTTGCCATGCTCTTGGGATTGGTTCGGTTCAAAGCCTTCAAACTCTTGGTGCTGGAGATCCTCCGTGGCATTCTCTAGTGCAAATCCGTCTAATCCACACAATAAACATTTCCAAGACAAGAAACACAATCAAAGAGTGCACAAACATTACTCAATATGACATGACATGCATGATTAATGCAAATGCAAGGTGGAACTTGTTAATAAGTTGTTTTTAATGATCACAAACTAGTTCTAATAGTTTTTAACAAGTTTATACGGTTTTGAAGTTGATTCGAGTCAATTTATAATTAATTCAATAGAGATTAACCAGGAAAATCAGACTAGTCCGCTAGGGACCGGAAGTCCGCACTACGCGGGAACAACAGATTAGGGTTTTCTAGATCGACGTGAATTTGGAGATTAGAGGTTGAATTCACGTAAGTGAAAGAGAATAGAAGGTATACCAGGTGTTTAGAACTCCAATGAATCAAGGATCTTGGAGGCAACACTTGGATCTTGGCGATCTAGGGTTGATGAAGAACTTGATAGTGGATTGTTGATGAAGAACGCAAAGTTGATGGAGGTCCTGATCCTCTTTTGTTTCCTCCTATTCTTCTCCTTGCTCTAGATCCCCTTCTCCCTCCTTGGTGGTGGCTAATCACGAGCTAGGGTTCGGGTGGGGTGGAAAAGTGGCAAATAGATGTCAAGCCAAGGGGTGCGGTTGTTTATATAGAGGTGGCGGCTAGGGTTAGATGGATTTCGAGTTTGGATGAGTAGAGGTCGGTTTAGAGTCCCACATGGGCTCTAAAAGAGTTAGGCACGACGTCCCTAGGTCCACTTAACATAAAACCCAAGAAACAAGTCGTGAAACATAGGATTAACTCGGAGTCACGATTTATCGGACAAGTCCGAAAAGGACCGGACTAGTCCGAAGTTGGACAGACAGAAATCGGACAAGTCTAGACTGGACATCGGATGAGTCTGAACTTATCCAGAGGGGAAAAACAGAAAAGCCTGGCCAAAAATCGTACAAGTCCGACTTTAGTCAGAGGGAAAAACAGACAAGTCCGCTGGAAGACCGGACTAGTCCGGCCAAGTCCAGGGACTTAGCAAATTCCCAAGGATTATTGGAACACCGGAATAGTCCACACAAGACCGGACAAGTCGGAAAGTGTCTAGAGGGAAAAACAGACTTGTCCGCATTAAAACGAACAAGTCCGAACGAGGTCAGAATGAAATCGGACTAGTTCGCAGGAAAATCAGACTAGTCCGCACTTTCTAGAATTCGTAAGTGCGGTTTTGTTTCTAATTCATTTTAAACTTGTTCCTTTTTATGTTTCTCGATATTAAACATGTATTGGAATGTATGCAATGCATGATGGATGAAAATGAGGGTGTTACACTTTTGGACATACTATATTTGTCCTCATCTCTCCTCCAGGAGACTTAACCAACAATTTATACTTCATATGAGAGATAGCCAAACTATACTTGGCAACATACTTCGATGAAATGAATGATGTGATGCTCCAGAATCAAATAACATAGTCATCGGGTTGGAGTTTGCGAGAAACATACCAATAACAACGTCATCCGCTTGTTGTGCTTCCTCCGTAGAGACATGGTTCACGTTGCGACGAGCAAAATTCTGCTGTCCACGGTTCCATTGCGGCTGTCCTCCATTGGGTCTCGGGTTTTGTCTTGGAGCATTGCTTCCTTGACCAAGGCATGACGTAGGATATTGAATTGCAAAGTGTCCTGCTTCTCCACATGTATAACACTTACAAATTACACCAAAATTATTGGGATGAACTTGATTCTGAACATTTGCACCAAGAAGGTTGGCACGAAGTGCATAAGGCATTGGAGGCCTAGGTGCTTGCATCACAGGGCATTGCTGCACAAACTGAGCTGGGCGTGGTGCATAACTAGGGCGCTGTATAGGAGCAGAAGAGCTGTAATAAGGCGCATTGGGTGGTGCAAAGCGAGGGTGCACATTGCTTCTTTGTTGCTGTCCTTGATATGGAACCTTCCTCTAGTTATCTAGCTCCATCTCACAAACCTTGTTCTCCACCACAATTGCCTTGTCCACTAGTTTCAGGAAGTTTGCACAATAATAGTTCAACAATTGTACTTGAATCTCATTTTTCAAGCCTCTCATGAACAAGTATTGTTTCCGGCTGTCCCGACTCACATCCTTAGACACATATCTTGAGAGATGAGTGAATTTATTGAGGTATTCACCTACACATGATCTTCCTTGCCTCAATTTCTCAAATTCTTGCCTCTTCAATATCATAACACCTTCTGGCACATAATGAGAAAGGAAGCTCTCCTTGAATTTGGCCCAAGTAATCCTCTCATGGTTCTCATGGGCGTTGCACAAAGAGTCCCACCAATCGGCAGCTGCTCCAACAAGCTGATGAGATGCGAATAGCACCTTCTCCCGGTCGCTGCATTGGACTATTGCAAGTTTCTTCTCCCCGAACTTGAGCCAATCATTGGCATCCATAGGGTCATCACCGTGAGCAAAGGTCGGTGGCCTTGTCCTCATAAACTCCCGCAATCTGTTATGAGGTGGTGGGGGTGGCGGTGGATGCATGTGAGGCTGATTGTCATTGTTGCCAGCCTGCAGCTGTCCCATAGTTTGTATCATGGTCTGCATGAGCTGATTTTGCATAGCCAATAGCTGCTCAAGATTGATAGCTCCCTAAGCAGGTCCTTGTCAATTGTTGTTCTGAGGTGCTCCATTGTTCTCCTCTTCATCATTATCATCCCTCTGGTTGTGAGTCCTCAACATTTGAATAAAAGTAAGAGAGAAGAATTTAGAAGACGTCCCCAACTATATGCATCAAGGGATATGAAACTACGCAACTAACTATACTAGCCTATATGGACATGGCAATGCTAAAGCATCCAAAAATCCTCTACTAAGCACACAAGCAGCAATACATAGCAATCAGCACACCAAGCAAAAACACATCGATTCCTGAGTGCTCCTATGTGCTCAAGTGTCCATTCTATCTAGGTTGCATCCTACGGTCAACCTGTAGCTCTGATACCAATTTGTGACACCCGGTTCCAAAAAATGAACCATGTGAACACATATGTGTGCCCAGGACGTTCAACACACATACACGAGTGCATTCACAAAAGGATATACAGAAAATTACCACGAAGCAAGATTAATTAAGCACTTTTATTATAGATTTCAGAATATCCTCGAATACAAGCTCTAGTGAATATTAATGACAAGTTTTAATTAATGCAGCAGAAATAAAATAAATAAGCAACTAAGCAGCTAAGCAAAAGGGTATATGGCGCAGCTCCAATCAACACCACAGGTAAGCTGACGGCATACATGGCCTAGAACTCTGCACTATCAGCGTGATATTCCCAATCCTGACGTGCAACTATTGGTGGGGGAATTGCAAGGGTGAGTACATATCGTACTCAGTAAGTGTGGAAAGTATGACATGTAGCTGGTTCAAATGACGAATATAATAAAGGCTAAGTGTTGAAAAGTACATCAAAACATTTGAAAAGAAGTATATTATAAATATGTGAAGTAAACCCATCATAAACCATGTAATTATCATAATACCAAATTTCACCATTACCATTAACCGTATCCAATACCATAATTCAGTCCATAACCATATTATCAACCATAACCAGTACCAAAAAATCCAAATCCCAAGTTTCCCCCTAATCATGTGAGGGTCCAGGTTGCTCATGACCGGGAGCACAACTATCATAATAGTTTTTATGACACTCTGCAGAGGTTGTTGTTGACGGCTGTTATATACCAATTTCATCTGTCAATTTAACTAAATTATGTGAAGGATTCGTCATTTCTTGCACACATCACCTTTCTATCTAACCCAATTCCACTTGGATTTGGAGAAATATGTGTATGCAGCATTTTATGCAGGAAATGAGGAAATGTAGAGGGACCAATCCCATAAAATATCATCCTAGCCAATCAGTCGACGACACGTGGCATCCCATGGATCAAATGGCACACAAACAGAAGTATCCGAGGAGATCCAATGGTGTATCACTCATATACATCAAGGGGCCCACCTAGCAGCAACCTGGAGGAAGCACTCCACGTTTGGAGTGCTGACCAGGTCGGCTGAACCAGGGGTTTGGCCGACCCCTTCCTGGCGCCAAACGCGGTCAAACGACGCGTGTTGGGTCCTCCTGGCTTGAAGGAGACAATGGTGACTGATTCGCACACTTTTGGTGGTGGGAACCGACCTCAACACTAGTATAAATAGGACCCCCTACCCCTCACTTCAACACACACCACTTGAGCTTCATCTCTATTGTATACACTATCATCCATAGTCTTAGAGGAGTTAGGTTGTAGAGAGGAGAGTCTCTAGTCCCAAGTCCAAATTTGGAAAGGAGTAAGGAGTCTCTCTCTTCCCAATCCTACATTGGGAAAGGTATGGCTCATGTATTCTTTCTTGTATTTGTGACTTTATGCATAATAAAGATAGTATCTTTAGTCTCTACTTATACATATACTTGGGCAAAGCGTTTCTTGTTTGATTGTGGAGTCCATGTATGTGGAAGGTATAACTTTTATGACTGTTTCATCATGAACATATCTCATTATCATAGATCCTATAGACCCCCACTATAGTCTAGTTAATTATAACATAACTAGGTTAGTATGGATAATTATGTTGTGTATCAACATTGGTTCAATGATGACTCAATTCATTGCATTAGGATGGATTGTGCCTAGGCTCTTAAGTTAATTAATTAATATGCTATCATGGTGCTAGGATAGCTAAGTAGCATTGGATGTCTCGTAGACCCACAGATTGAAGACGTAGGCAGTAGGTGGTGACAGCCCTATCTGTCCTTTGTAATCCTCCATGTTCGGCTATGCCACAGGCTCTTGGCAAGAGTCGCCCTAGTATTGCTAGGGGTAAGCTCGTGCCCGATGTGTTGAACCACACAGCATAAGTATTCACTATTGATCTAGCTTATGAAAAATTAGTTTAGACTATGTATATGTACAATAGAGCATAGTTGGAGTACCTCCATAGCTCTCAACCTTAACTAACCTCTAGGATCCTCTTAGCCCCCTTAGACTTGAAAGCTTTTGTGTGTGTCACACTACCTCCACTATTATTTTATCCATCCTTACTAGATTCTTACATAGACCTTTCTACCCTTTCCACTTGATGATTGTTTAATCTCTTCCCTGCCTTCCTTTGGGATCAAATAAATGACACCCTTGGGAATACTCTTAAGGGGAAATGCTACAATGATACCTTCGTGCGCTTGCGGAACTCACTCTGAGATCCAATAGAACCATTAACAAGCATTTCTGACACATCAGTTGGAGATGTTTAGTTAATGGTGCATAAGAAATACTAACAAGCATTTCTGGCACCGTTGCCGAGGATGATTTGTTAGTATATCTTAGGAGCCATCAACAAGTATTTCTGGCACCATTGCTGGGGAAGGCAAATAGATATATAACATAACTAAGTGAATAGGATAGAAATCTGGGTAGGACTATAGTAGGATAACCATTCTTTGTTTTCGCATTTATTGTGAAAACAGGGTAGTGTATGTCTGGTTTCCACCTGCCGAAAAACTTTGTTGAAGATCCTGAATCTCTTCTGAGAGACCAACCCCGTGTCGTTACTCCTCAGAAGATTCGAGCGGCAAAGCAAGCCAACATTTCTGCACCAATAATCCAAACGCCAATGGCTCAGAAGACCCTTCGTGAGTTCTCAGCTCCCTCTGCTAACAATGTGCCTATTGGGCCCACTGTTAACACAGGAGATGTGAACTTCGAGACAAAAAATGGCCTTATCACTATGGTGCAAGCGAACCCAATCTGTGGGAAGGCTAACGAGGATGCAAGTGCTCACCTGCAACAATTCCTCGAGATCTGCAACACTTTTAAGATCAAGGACGTGTCTCCGGATGCAGTCCGTCTGAGACTGTTCCCGTTCTCTCTCCTTGGGAGAGCGAAATAGTGGTTCTACGCAAACCAAAGTGTTGTAGACACTTGGGAGAAGTGTTCTACGGCATTCCTCGCCAAATTCTTCCCGTTGGACAAAACCAATGCCCTACGTGGAAGGATTTCCAGCTTTCAGCAAGAGCTCAAGGAATCTATTCCCGAGGCATGGGAAAGGCTTCAGGAGTACATCCTAGCCTGTCCCCACCATGAGATTGATGATTGGCTTCTTATTCAGAATTTCTATAACGGGCTGATCCCATCAGCTCGTGAACATTTGGATGCTGCTGCTGGAGGAGCCTTCTTCTCATTGATGGTGCCAAAATCTAAAGACCTTATTGAGAAAATGGTGTCCAACATGGGATAGAACGATGAGCGTCTCCATACCTGACAGCGAGGCATTCACACCTTGAAGGAGGTGGACATCATCGCTACAAAATTGGACCTCCTAATGAAGAAAATTGATGGACAAGCCAGTGGTGAAGTGTCTGGCAATGCCTATGCCCTAGACTCTCACATCACGTGTGAAGTTTGTGGCAACATGGGTCATATGGGCAATGATTGCCCAGAAACTAGTGAGGATGCCCTATACCTCACCCACAATGGAAATTTCAACAACAACAATGGCTATCGTCCAGGAGGTCAAGGGTGGGGTCAACAACGCCCATTCTTTCAAGGAGGGTACAACAACAATGGCAACCCTGGAAATCAGCCCAACTTGAGAGAACTTGCCATTAGCCAGCTCAAGATCAACAATGCCCTATCCAAGAAGCTATCAACTAATGACAAGACCCTGGAAAACATCAATGCCAAGATTGAAGGACTATCCTCAGCATTCAAGAATCAACTAAGCTTCAACAAGATGCTGGAGACTCAGCTGGCACAACATGCTACAGTTGTCCCTCCATTGGAAAACAACAGAATTTCGGGGCAGCCAGAAGACCTAGTGGAGAACGTCAATGCAGTGGTTACGAGAGGAGGAAAGACCACTCGTGACCCACCATATCCCACACAAGGAAAGAGGACAACTGAGCCTGAGAAGGAGGATGTCCCAAGTGAATTACTTCGTGAGAGAATGGCCAAACACTTTGAAGACACCAACTTATTGCCATTCCCTCACAGACAATGGAAGCCAATAGTGGATGAGCCATTCAACCGTTTTGTTGAGATCATCCAAAAGATCCACATCAATGTGCCCTTGATTGATGTGATGCAAGTACCCACTTATGCTCGCTATCTCAAGGACATATTGAACAATAAAAGGCCACTGCCCACCACTGAGGTCGTCAAGCTTACGGAAGACTGTAGTGCAGCCATCCTCAATAGGCTTCCTGAAAAGAAAAAGGACCCCGGATGTCCTACCATTTCATGCTCAATTGGGGCTCACCACTTTGACAAGGCACTTTGTGATCTGGGAGCAAGTGTTGGTGTGATGCCCAAGGTTGTGTTCGACCAGTTGAACTCCACAGAGCTGACTCTAACACCAATGCAACTACAACTGGTTGACTCTTTAGTCTGTTATCCAACGGGTATTGCTGAAGAAGTCCCGATGAAGATCCGGAACTGCTTCATACCCGTGGATTTTGTGGTGCTAGACATGGACACTGAGAAAGATACACCACTCATTCTTGGGCGTCCATTCCTAAGCACTACAAAAGCTCGCATAGATGTGGGAGCTGTAGAAATCCACTTCCATATCAATGGCAAGGAGGAAAAATTTAACTTTTGGCCAATATTAGAGCAATGCTCCATGAATCAAATCATGTATGGGCGAATGATAAACACATCACAGAGGTTGAAGTCACACCTCCAAAGGTGGACTCACTCATTGCATAGATGAGAAGATTAATCTATGAGGAGAATCCGTCGTTTCGACCACGCCGATATCCAAAGGCGACAGAATCATCTGGACCTTCCTAAAGGCCAAAGTCCACCAAGCCACCAAAGAAGGAATGGCGGAAGAAGCATGACAAGCCGTCCAAGCCCATCCCTCCGGGCTCGGATGTGAAATGAAGACAGAGGAATGTCCATCTCATCGGACGGTGGTGAGACCTATGCCAATAGGTTAAATTGGTAGTTATCCCACTTTATTTTTCTTTCTTTATTTTTCCACCCCATTTGTATTTTTCCCATTGCATATTTGATTTTTCATAGCAAGTTGAGAATCTTATGTTCTCAACTATCATTTTTCTTTCTTTCTTTTCAAAAGAATTTTTTTATTGGATTTGAAAAAAGTTTTTTATTTGAAAAATAATTTTTTTGAGTTGCACACGTGGAATTTCACCAACGTGATAACTTTATAGCCTTTGGGGAGCCACTTGCCAAAAGGGGAACCAGGGGGGCCACCTGTCACGTCGGTCGACCCCCCTGGTCGGCCGAACAGGGAGTGGAGTCGAATTGGTCCCCCTTCCTCCAACGGCTATATTTTGAACCCCAAGTGACCTTTGGAGGGTGCACCCTATAAATTGTGGCCGTTAGGAGCACCTCTCTTCACACACCACATCATTTTACACCTCCCCAAGTCGCTCTCTAGCTCACCTTGTTTTTCTTGCTCTTCATTGCAACACTGTTGCTCAAATCCAGCCCAAAAAAGATTTTCTTTTGTTTGCATTTGCATTTTACACTCAAGCTTTCAAGAGGAGAAAATTCATTGAGAGTTTTTTTTTCCAAAAATCACTTCTTTTCGGATTTTTTTCGCCTTGTTTTGTTCTTGCTTGTTGAACTCAAAAAGACATGAAGAGGTTGTTCGGAAAGAGGAAGGGGGCTCCAGCAATGTTGAAGGTTATAGTGCACGCCTCTCTTCCATGGGTACAAGCCCAAGGAGGAGAAGTGTGTGTGAGGACACTCCCATGGAAGAGAGAAGCAACCCACACCAACTTCTTCATGACAACAACCTCGACATACGAAGCGAAGTTGAAGATCAAGCACGCAAGCTTCTCGAAGATCGTGAGTTCCGCCACACCAAGGCTTACAATCCACATTTCATCTCCAAAATAGGTATGGACTCCGAATTTCTTTCCATTTGACATGCAATTGGATTTGATGACTTCACTCACATAGAGGAGAAAGGTTGACGCCTTCTCACTATCCAATTCCTTTGCACGCTAAGAATAGGATTTGATGGTATTACTTTTAGATTATTTCAAAAAGAATACAACATCCTATGGAAAGAATTAGGTAGCATCTTAGGCTTCCATAAACGGTGTTTGCTAGATTTAGAAAATTTGCCTAAGTTTATCAAACAAAGTTTTTGGCATGAGCTATCTAGTGAGGTCACATGTAGGGCTCCTAGGAATAGCCACATCCAAAACCCTACCTTACGCTTCATGCATAGATGGGTGGCTATGACTATGTTCCCTAGGGGAGATGTTAGGGTTGCGTGAGATGATGAATTGAAATTTTTGTCTGCCATGACTAAAAAGATAAAAGTTGCTCCAGTCAAAACCATGATGACACAGTGGTTAGATTACATTTCAAAATCAGAACCAATTAAATGCACTTCATTGATTACTCATATTGCTGATAGGGTAGGAGCAATTAAATACTCTTCATTTGAATATATTTAAACTGAAAGAGAATTAATTGATGAAGACTATTTAGTGCAAGGACATACCCTTAAGCATGATCACGATGGCTCCTTGATATTTTTCTATCCCAGCTTTGTCAATGAAATTCGGTTACCTAACCCGAATTTTCATTTGTACAAATGCCGGAGGCTAACCATTAATCTTCTTCCCCTTGAGGAAGCAAGAAGAAGTAATGTCTCTGGCAGGGTAACAAGGAATCGTGCGAGGGCTGCAGCCACAGGCATGCCACTGATAATCTCTCCGGTCTATGAATACCAAGAGGAAGAGATCCCAACGGGTTGTGCGCCCGGATGGACTCAACCTCTGACATATGAGACTGGGGGATCATCTTGGCAAGAATGGCAAAGGGATCCACCCTTATCCACTTCAAGCTCTAGCAGCTTGCCCCCAACATCCATGAGAGGACGTCGTTCATTTTCGGCTAGAAGTCCTCATGACTATATCCAACGAATGACAGACCTCACTAGACATATGGGAGAACTTGAAGTGAGAATGAGTGACATCTATAGCACACTCCAAGAGCATGTTCAAGGTACCCAGGATTGGCAACAACACATGGATGCTCAATTCACCAACTTCAACATGGTGCTACAACAACAACAAGCCGATCTTGCAGCGTACTTCTGTCATCAAAGGTTCAACCCTTATCACGGAGGTAGATGAATAACAAGCTTAGGGGAGGACCCCCACTTGAGGTAACATGTATCTCATTCCTTGCATATTTATTTTCCATCCATCCATCATCCACCTTGCATTTAATAAAATAGGTTAGATTTGCTTTCATCAACTAAAGATGTGCGGTAAGAATGATTTAGAATTCACATAGATGAAATGATGAACAGTTGCTCTGTTTTATTTTCCTAAGTCTCTAGTTTACAACTTGATGCTCTCCAAATATTGCTTTCATTGGTTTGAATTACTTTTACCTTAATTTGGAAATTGTGGGTAGCAAAAGCTTAATCTAATTCTAGGTTGTTGCAAGATTAGAATTAGTAATAGGGCTGCTTGTCCTAGTTTGAAAGTAAAACTTAGATTTCTGGAGAAATTCTAAGAAGATTAAAGTTTCCCTCAATTGATTGAAAATATCTACCAAAGCCATATGATGTTCATACATAGACAAAACCTTATGCATATGTTGTTTGCTTTCACATTGAGCCTAGTCAAACTAGTATAGACCTATGTGAGAAATCATTCAACTCTTTTTGAATTCAAGACTTCACTTGCACATGCTATACTTCTACACTAGAAGTAAGCAAAACATCCATCATATCCACCATACCACAAAAAAAAAGAGAAACTCCATGTTATTCATGTTTAGCACTCTCTTCAAAATTCATTGCAAAGAAAGGGAGTAGAAGACATGGCTAAAAAAGGGGGGGCATGCTTACATCATAAGCATGAGAAAAAAAAGAGAGAAAAGAAAAGTAGCCATGTTTCATCCCTGCAAAAGAAAGAGAGATTATACCAAAAAGGAGTTATCTCAAGTATCCACATCCACTTCCACTCCATCACACATGCACTAGTCTTGAATCAAAAAGTTTTGATTTGAATTCTCCTAAGGCTTACTCTTTTGACTTTAGCAATATATGTGATGCAAATATGCCCACTTACTTTCCTTACCAAGCTCCACATACAAGCCATATTCAATGAGTAGAAATAGTAGAGGCACAATGCTTTTGTGAGGAAATATTTCCACTGTCCACAAAAGAGTGATATCAAATTGAGAGAATCAAATTGAGGTACTTAATATCTAAATTGAATTCTCCGGGATTTAAGTGGAACTTGATTTCTAGGCTATGTTTGCACCATTTTCTATTATACCTTTCAACTACTCATGGATATAAAAAAGCATAAGCCCCATGATAACTTAAGAAAGGTAGAGTATCATAGCCAATTTCTGCAATACTAGGTAGAGTATCTTGTTGTGCATTAGATACTTTTGAAAATAAGACATTGTATCAACTCCTGATCATCAACCTAAAGTCTTGACTTTGCTCGGGACGAGCAAAGGATAAGCTTGGGGGAGTTTGTTGACGGTTGTTATATACCAATTTCATCTGTCAATTTAACTCAATTATGTGAAGGATTCGTCATTTCTTGCACACATCACCTTTCTATCTAACCCGATTCCACTTGGACTTGGAGAAATATGTGTATGCAACATTTTATGCAGGAAATGAGGAAATGTAGAGGGACCAATCCCATAAAATATCATCCCAGCCAATTAGGTGACGACACGTGGCATCCCACGGATCAAATGGCCCACAAACAGAAGTATCCGAGGAGATCCAACGGTGTATCACTCATATACAAGGGGGCCCACCTGGCAGCCACCTGGAGGAAGCACTCCACGTTTGGAGTGCTGACCAGGTCGACCGAAACAGGGGTTCGGCTGACCCCTTCTTGGCGCCAAGCGCGGTCAAATGACACGTGTTGGCTCCTCCTGGCTTGAAGGAGTCAATGGTGACTGATTTGCGCGCTTTTGGTGGCGGGAACCGACCTCAACACTAGTATAAAAAGGACCCCCTACCCCTCACTTCAACACACACCACTTGAGCTTCATCTCTATTGTATACACTATCATCCATAGTCTTAGAGGAGTTAGGTTGTAGAGAGGAGAGTCTCTAGTCTTAAGTCTAAATTGGGAAAGGAGTAAGGAGTCTCTCTCTTCCCAATCCTACATTGGGAAAGGTATGGCTCATGTAGGGCCTGTTTGGTTTATGTACTAAGGTTGCCACAATTTGCCACAAAGTTTTGCCTAACTTGACTAAGGTTAGGTGCTCAAATTTTCAGCCACAACTTGGCAAGCCTAAGGGAATCTTGCCACACTTTTTTGAGTCTTTGACATGTGGGACCCAGTTAGATGGCAAGGAATCTTTCCACAATTGTGGCTATGAACCAAACAATGACTAAGTTGGTAAAACTTGACTAAACTTAGGCGTGGCAAAATGTGGCAAGTTTTGGCTTCAAACCAAACAGACCCGTATTCTTTATTGTATTTGTGACTTTATGCATAATAAAGATAGTATCTTTAGTCTCTAGTTATACAGATACTTGGGCAAAGCGTTTCTTGTTTTATTGTGGAGTCCATGTATGTGTAAGGTATAACTTCTATGACTGTTTCATCATGAACATATCTCATTACATAGATCCTATAGACCCCCACTATAATCTAGTTAATTATAACTTAACTAGGTTAGTATGGATAATTATGTTGTGTATCAACATTGGTTCAATGATGATTTGATTCATTGCCTTAGGATGGATTGTGCCTAGGCTCTTAAGGTAGTTACTTAATATGCTAGCATGATGCTAGGATAGCTAAGTAGCATTGGATGTCTCGTAGACCCACGGATTGAAGAGGTAGGCAGTAGGTGGTGACAACCCTATCTGTCCTTTGTAATCCTTCACGTAGGCTATGCCACAGGCTCTTGGCGGGAGTCGCCCTAATATTGCTAGGGGTAAGCCGTGCCCGATGTGTTGAACCACATATCATAAGTATTCACTATTGATCTAGCTTATGAATAATTAGTTTAGACTATGAATATGTACAATAGAGCATAGTAGGAGTACCTCCATAACTCTCAACCTTAACTAACCTCTAGGATTCTCTTACCCCCCTAAGACTTGAAAGCTTTTGTGTGTGTCATACTACCTCCACTATTATTTTATCCATCCTTACTAGATTCTTACCTAGACCTTTCTACCCTTTCCACTTGATGATTGTTATATCTCTTCCCTGCCTTCCTTTGGGATCAAATAAATGACACCCTTGGTAATACTCTTAAGGGGAAATGCTACAATGGTACATCCGTGCACTTGCGGAACTCACTCTGTGATCCAAAAGAACCATTAAAAAGCATTTCGGACACATTAGTTAGAGATGTTTAGTTAATGATGCATAAGAAATACCAACAAGCATTGATAGCGCCGTTGCCTGGGATGATTTGTTAGTATATATTAGGAGTCGTCAATAGTTGTACCACTTTACCCATGTGTTCGTGATTTCATCACCTTTTGATGACTATGGAACCTCTATTATGACGTCTCACACTTCCTTAGGTGTGTGGCCAAGCGATCACAAAATAGCCTTTACGAAGGGATTACTAGCATGTACGGACCCACTGGATTTCATCGATGGCGATGTTTCACATTGTGCACATCTTCAACCAAGGGCCCCCTCTTGTGCCATTCGGATCCCATGGAGTCCCGCCATAAATCCAAAGTTAATACGACTCCCCTTCCCCGGTGCGCCAAATGATCCGCTTAATACTAGCAATACCCTAATTAATCAGCTATGCCACACCCATACTTGGCCTCGTGGTTATACTGTAAATCCTGGATGGTCGCTCCACGAACCGGTCCTTAGCTCTAAAGCAAGCGAAACCACCTTAACATCCAACCCATCCACATACCATGCTTGCTTAGATCACCCATTACCATGTCGTGTTGACCAGTTCATATTAATCATAATCTAATTAATGCATAATTAAATGGTATAGTTGTTTTTCCATCCCAATTAATTAACCTAAGAAAAAAGGTAAAAAGTCCTTCCTGATTCTCTACCATGTATTCCAGGTGACAAGGGTGGTTAAAAAAATCTAGTAAACTTCCTATCATAGGAATTCCCATCAAATTGACACAAGCATGTAGTTTTGAAAACAAAACATTTATTGTGAAACGAGATCAATATGTTCAAGGACACTTGCCTTGCTCTTGGGCTTGATTGGGATCAAAGACTTCAAATTCACTGCAAGGATTCCAGTTTATTGCAATGAAAAAAATTGTCACAATAGGTTGTTTTTTGTCGCAATAGGTCGATGTTGCAACGAAAAAGAGTGTGGCGATTGTTTTTACGAATCATCATAATAATTCCCATGGCGATAGGTTATTGCGACACCTTGACATCTGTGGCGAATAGTATGGTATTGCAACAATTTCACATCGGTGGCAAATAGGACGCTATTGCAATGTTTTCATGTATTGCGACGATTTAACGTATTGCAACGAATAGTACGGTATTGCAACGGGTTCACGATTATGGCAAATAGTACAGTATTGCAACAATTTCATATTCGTGGCAAATAGTATGTTGTTACAATGGTTTAGCATATTGCGACGATTTAACATATTACAACAAATAGCATGGTATTGCAACGATTTCACATTCGTGGTAATTGTATGTGGTTGCAACGATTTCACAGGCGTGGCAATAGTACGGTATCGTAACGATATCACATTTGTGGCAAATAGTACGTTATTGCAACGATTTAGTGTATTGTGACGATTTAACGTATTGCAACGAATAGCATTGTATTGCAATGATTTTGCATTCATGGTAATAGTATGTGATTGCAACAATATTCACATTCGTGGCAAATACTACAGTATTGCAATGATTTTCATAGTCGTGGCAAATAGTACCGTATTGAAACGATCTATGGTGTTGCGACGATTTACCATATTGCAATGAATATCATAGTATTGCAACAATTTCACATTCATGGCAAATAGTATGGTACTGCAACGATGTCACAGCTGTGGCAAATAGTATGGTACTGCGACGGCTTAACGTCTGTGGCAAATAGTATGTTATTGCAATGAGTCAACAAACATGGTGAATAGTACTGTATTGCAACGATTTCAGATCCGTGGGAACTAGTATAGTACTACAACGATTTTGCATCTGTGGTGAATAGTTTGGTATTGCAACGAGTCCACAAACGTGGCGAATAGTACCGTATTGCAACAATTTCAGATCCGTGGGAACTAGTATGGTACTGCAACGATTTTGCATCCGTGGTGAATAGTTTGGTATTGCAACGATTTCTTATATGTGGCAATAGTGTTTTAATGCAACATTTTCTATGTGGTGGCAATAGCAGTCTAGTGCAATGTTTTTTGATTCGTTGCCAAATGTTTATACTGCAACGTTTTGTAATTCCTGGCAATAGCTTCCTATTGCAACAATTTATCATTTGTGACAAGAAATTTGTAATGCCACGTTTTACAATTAGCGGTAGTAGAACTCGAATGCACCAGGTTTGAAAATTAGTGGCAACAGAATCATGAGTTTAACAATAAACATCCATCAATTGATATTGCAACACGCATAACAACACTCAAGGATTACTAAATCGACATTTTGCATGCTAAGAGTTTTCCTAAGATGACCAGGACTAATTGTTGGAGCAGGTGGCTTTGGGTGATTCCTTTGGTGCACCTTTTGTGGAGTGGTCGTCATCACCATTTTGTGCATTTCAGCCATTGAGGCGCGCATGTCCTGCATTTCCTTAGCTGTCTATTCATGATCAGCTGCTATGTGACCTTGTAAGTTCTGGACTTGAAAGTTTAACTCTTCATTCTTCTGGTTTATGCAGTCCATCTGGGTGGTTAAGGTATCATTTCTTGCTTCCAACTCCTGCACTTGGTGCTTGAGGCCTGCATTTCTATCTTCTAAGTTTCGAACTTGGTCGGTGAGGCCTTCAGACATCTGGATACGTATACGTTCACGTTCAAGACCAGTTGGTTAGCCATATAACCACGCCCCCGAACCTGTGATCCTGCACAACCGATTGAGGATCTATAACAACACTGGAAGATGTGGTTTCTCTCCTCATTTCAAATTGGGCCTCCCTGCTCAGCTTCCATGTTGTCCACTTGGGCACGTGCCTAGATCTATATACGAAAAGAAAAGTCATAGGTAATTTGCAAATATTATTTAATTGGGGATTGTTTGAAGTGTTACTCACATGTACAGCTTCTGCCAGCTTGTTTGCCCAGTTACCGTTCTCCAACAAATGGCTTGCCTCCCAAAGTTGTATGTCATCAGGTTCTTCTCCGGTCTCTGGGTCTCCCTACATAAAATACAAGTAAATTTCAACATGTCGGTATACATATTGTTTGCAGCACAAAGTAAAAGTGTGATTTATTTTTCATACCTTCTCGTAACTAAGTTGGGCGTAGGACTTGGAGCCAAGCCTGTGACTCACCTTTGTCTTCTTCGATTTTGAGAATCAGTCCTGCTTATTGACATCAATAATTTTAAGAATTAATTCCATGAATGAAAGTAAATTAAATATTTTTTGTATGATGCGAAGCTATTAAAAAGTTAGCTCACCTTGAATCACTCAGACGCAAAATATTCTATTAGGTGCAACCACTCGGGCGCCGTTACATCAGCAAGTTTAGTTCGTATATGATCTTCATCTGTAGAATAACTCTTATAGGTGTCATGCAAAGTCGAGCGCCACCCCCTTGTAGTGCTCACCAGCAATTTTCAAAATTTTTCTTGCGCTCTACGGTGTGTCCTCCATGTCCCAAGAATCCTGTACATTGTATAACAAGTTGATGTAAACGTACAGGATGGATATTGTAAGAAAAAAATACTTGTGTGGGGGTGTGACAACACTAACCAAAATGTATCGTACTATATCTCTCTTGTTACTATGGCCAACCTCTACCCACTTCCTTGCACCGCTGAGGGATACATGTCTTTTTGTAAACATAACCACATCATCGACAAAGTGCCGCTGATTAATACCAACCGCAGCACCCAACCTAGCGTAGAACTAAATTGGTAGCTTCACATGCTCTGTTCTACTAACTTGGGATGCATAGCGTATTCTGGCAACCTTATGTCCTTTAGCCACACTTCTTCCTAGCTTCCTTCCTTCTGTTACATTGATTCAAACAATAAACGGTTAAACAAAATTACCGCCTAAACAAGTTTAATATCATGTACTAATAGTGTGAAAAGAAGAAAAGTCTAATGTTCATACCATCCTCAGGACGAGTGCGGCAAATACGAGCGTGGGACGACCACGTCGTCCCAACACCATTTTGTTCTATAGTACTCCCTCCTGGTTTATATTAATTGTCGTATCAGACCAACAAATGAATTAAAAATGAACTAGTTAGGAATGTTTGAACGACAACTACTTTGATGGGGGGGTACATTGTTGACTTCTTTGTACAAATGAGCCATCAGGTACACATGTCAGTGGCAATACGCACTCGTAGTACTGCAGAGAATTTTCAGTCCATCAGCAAAGCAAGCAAGACTGTGAGGGGGCATGCAGCTGGCAGCGATAGACTAGACAAATATTGGGTTCGCCGGTTTGGTCTGACTGACATCAGCAGGAGCGCGTCTCGAAGAGAATTATTAGTTGTAGGGAAAGTAATGAACGCCAGCGGTAGCAAGTGGTGAATGCAAGACAGGTAAGGCAGGCAGCTTGTAGGATTGAAATCCTCCGCAGTACTGCACCTGCATTAGCTGCCACTGACATGTGGGCCCATGAGATATCGGGTCCACTTGTCAGTGGCGGCTACTGCAGGTGCAGTACTGCATAGTGCCAGCTTGCGATGTTCAACAAAGCAGGGTTCGGTCTCGCCGAAACTCTCGAGGAGGATTGGTGGCAGGGCGAGTAATGGCCAGGGATTTGCGGGTGGCGGGGTAATCATGGCACGGGAAGGATGGCACGTGGCGATGGGCGAGGGATATGCGTCGGGGAGGACACTGAAGTGACCAGCAGCAGGGCGTGGGCGCCGGTGCCGGCCGGAGTGGCCGACGGAGAGAGAGCACAGCGTGGAGGAATAAAAAAATCACGCCGTCACACAGGCTGATGAACTGTTAACTATAAAGACTAAATACTAAAAAAGTAGAATCGTAAGGCATGCTAAAACAATTAGTAGAGCCTAGGAAAGAATGCAAATGACCATTAGATACCCATCATCAATACATCTAAAGGACATAACATAGTCTCTCAAAATGCTCCAAATTCAATGCCAAAGGAGTAAAAAACTAACATGCTCCGCCTATACAAATGGCATGGTAGAGAGGCAGGTAGTAATGTGATGTGATATGTGTAGTTGGAAGCCACCGATAGAGTTGGAGTGGGACATTTTTTAAGCTCCAAAAGTAAAGTTACGCTGGGGCGGAAGGAGTATTTCTGGTTTGTATATCTATACCTACTGTTGGCTCATGCATCGTAGTACCAGGGAGTAAAGAACCTCAGGGTTCCTGAACATCATGTGCTGCAATATTCTCTGTGTACCATGCAAAGGATTTAATGTTGTCTAATTTTTTTTATTTTGATAGTAAACACATTTATAGTTATACCAGGTGCTTGTTGGCCACCATGAATGCTTGTAGACAACATCACGGTTTGATGTCTTGTTCCTAATGTAAAGAGCATTGTAAGTAGTCATTCCAAATAACAGTGATAACGTCAGATTACATGACCGACGTAGATATTGGATCGGACGCTGTGGTTTCTATAAACTGCAGTGTTTGTTACGAACGGAGGAATTAGAAAAGAAAGAACAGAAAAAAACATATGATTCGAGAAAGCCACAAGAAAGAAAAAGTGTAAAAACCATGGGAACTAAAAATCTTAGGAATACAAATTTATAAAACAGGAATGAGAGTACAACATTTGGAGTGGTTGATCAGATAACTCGTGCGTCATTTACTTCTAAATCCAGAAATTACATACTACTACCTCTAGTTTTTAGTATTTGTCGTTCCCGATCAGGAATTAAACTAGAAATACACTACCATAATAAGCTGTCGGAGCGACATTTATTTCGGGACAGATGTAGTATATGCTATATATATATATATATATATATATATATATATATATATATATATATATATATATATATATATATATATATATATATATAACTAAATTCGTGAAATAGAAGACCACATTTCTTGTTTGTTAATTTATTTAATCTTCGTATATCAGGATGGATCGTGTAGAACTTAACTAGCCCAAAACTACATGGATCGTGTGGAACCAAGCCGATATAGCTCTATAAAAAGACGACATGGATCGTGTAGTTTACCTAACACAAAACTGGAGTCCAGGATGCGATGTCGCAGGGAGGTGTCGGTGATGAAGAGGTTTGGTAGAGCCCATCAAACTTGGTCGCCCGACGTTGTACTCAGGAGTCAACACCACCAAGAGCTTTGATGCGTCACTGCGAGATCCATTGGGGAAAAATTGTAACCGTGGGAAATGAAAACACAGGAATTTTTTTAGGAATACAAGTATGGAACACAGGACAAAGAGACAACACATTTGGAGTACTACGAGATCACCGGAAGGGCGGGGCAGTGGTGTGTCAGGAACGGAGGCCAGTGTTTCCATTTATACTCATCGTGGCTGAAATAGGGTTACAATAATAGGCGGGGCTGAAATTGGAGGCGCAGGTAGTAAAAATTGAATTGTCAAAATCTCAAATGTGGCTCGCCAAGAAGAACGAAAAAAATTTCGCGGGGGTGGAGAATTTGATGCAAGCCGTGCCCTTGTGCACGCATGCAATCATGATTAATTACATGTCATGTCACGTCGATTCCTGCACATGGTGCGTGTAGCTAGAGGGGTAGACTTCTTAGGACAATTTGGTCGCTTCTTAATTCATCTTTGTTGCCACGCAAGGAGATCAAAATCTAAAAGCATTCATCTGCTAGCTAGTGGGAGATTCCCAAAAAACGAACAAAAATAT
Source organism: Tuctoria greenei (assembly GCA_036927565.1). Taxonomy (NCBI): domain Eukaryota; kingdom Viridiplantae; phylum Streptophyta; class Magnoliopsida; order Poales; family Poaceae; genus Tuctoria; species Tuctoria greenei. Next base: position 33,110,906 of record JAYESD010000006.1, on the reverse strand, counting down.
GAATCGCCAAATGTATATGTGCTAATGCAAACGATATGCAAATAAAGAACACCCAAGTCCACGAAAGGACGATGGCAAACAATCAGCATTATGTAACATTAATCACAATTAAATGATAAGATGTAGTATATACTACTACTAAAAATACATTTTCCCATGCACTGACTACAAATAAAAAAATTGAGTGAAAGAACACAAAAGATGAGAAACGCAGCCTCAACCACGATCTAAATGGAGTTTCAACCAAGAGTTGTCGATTCTCGCAACGCAACGAATTCTTGGCTAGACATTGAACAACAGTCATCTCGCCCCTTTTTCAGAAACGAGTTGTTTTTCGATACTGCATAGGACGCATTGTTCATGAACAGAAAAGACATTTTTCATTAACATAAAAACAACACATATATTACAAACAAGAACTATGAAAGCACATAGAAAACAAGAAAAAGAAAAACTACAGATACTACTCTACTCGGAGTTGGAGGAGATCTCCTCCACCTCCTTCTCTGCCGCCACTGCCGCCTCCTCCGCCACTGCTGCCGCCGCCACCTCCTCCGCCGCTGCCGCCGTCGCCTTCTCCACTGCCGCCACTGCTGCCGCCTCCTCCAGCAATTGAGTCCGAAGCTTCCGGGCAACGATCCGCAGAAGATGCTGGCGGCCCTCCACCCCAGCCACCTCCCCAATCATCTCGTAGTGGATGTTGAGACAATCGACCACAAACCCTAACTTGAAGTAGTAGTGGCCGGCAGTGTCCATGCTGGTGTAGACAGAAAGTTTCCCAAGACCCAGACGATCACATGAGCGAGATGTATCAGAAAATACATCTCGCGCCAATTTGTCGAGCTTTTTTGTGTGCCCGATAGTGGCGGAAAGGTGCTAGGTGGCCTCCTTCAGGCGCTGATCGAGTTTATCGAAGCGGTGTTCGACGAGGCAGACAGTCTCCTGAACCCAAACGGGATGAGGAGGTGCGGGCGCCGCGGGTAGAGAAGGGGACGGAGGAGGTGCGAGCGCCACCTCCAGTTCCATCGCCATTGGCTTCAACGGAAATGGAGAAGAAGGAGGTTCGGAGGACGTCGACGGCCTGAAGCACTTCGTTGCGGGGCTACCTATTTGTGCACCGAGGAAGGTGCAGAGAAAGAGCGAGAGGTGGTCGGCGATGGTGCGGCGGTGAAGCAAGAGAAGTTTGGAGGCTACGATTGATGGAGATGGAGTGGTGCGACGGAGACGCAAGAGGACGGGTGTGCCTTTATAGCGGGTCCTCATCTAAGGGGACTGCATTGCAATCTGGACTCCTGTGCAAGCATGCAATCCGCGAATCTCAGTCATTGGACGGACATCCAAGGGTGGCTGACACTTGAGACATAAATCTTGCCACCTGTCTGTGTAAAGGGAAGGATCTATGTGTAAAATGTCAGCCACCCTTGGATGTCCATCCAATGGTTGAGATTTGCGGATTGCACGCTTGCACAAGAATTCAGATTGCATAGCAGTCATTGCCATCTAAGCGTGCGAGTGGAGATGATCGAACGCTTCGAAAATTGCGCTTTTGAATTAATCCAAACCGCGGTTGGTTTCCTCTAATTGTCACAACGGCTCGACGCGTCCCATCTTCTCTTTACTGGCAGTTTTTTAATTTGACATGCAAAGGGTCCAGGGTATGCAGTGGCCCACCTGACATACTTTGTAGGTCCGTCCGGCGGTATTTCAGTTTTTCAGTTCTAGTTTTTAAGTTTGACACGCAAAGGGCCCATCGGCCCAAGGTATATGCATATACAATGTTCCAGTTTTTTCAGTTTGTCACGCAAAAGACCTCGATCATGTTTCATGATGTTACGTGTTTTTTTTTGAAAGATCGTCATATATATATATATATATATATATATATATATATATATATATATATATATATATATATATATATATATATATATATATATATATATATATATATATATATATATATATATATACTCCCCACGTCTCCATGAAATTGTCACTGTGTAGTTCATTTTTTAACTACAAAGCCGCATCAGAAGAGCTTGTTTATTGGCTCATGGACAAGGAAAATTCTTTGTACGTAATACAAAAAGTATAAGTTGGTCGGCGTTGCCATTAGTACGAGAAGGATGCGGTCAGGTAGTTGCTCTTGCAGGTGTATGCTAATTACATGAGTGTTTGGGCGGGTCATGTGGTTAGTCCACGATGCACCATAAACCCGGTGTTGAGGCCGTGTATTTGTCATTTGTGCGTACACTCTAGTGACATGTGACAAAGTGCTCAGTCATCAATTGCATTTGGTTTGACGTCGAAGTTGGATTGGAGATATAGGATCATCCATTTCTTTATGTCTTGGATCATCCAAATTTACGTTTGGTTGTATGGACTGGACGATCCAATTTTTTGTTGGTAGGTTAGATGAAACTTGATTGGATTATTGAATCATCTAAGTCGATAATTTCACAATATTAATTTTTTATATACTAATTATCATATTACTAGCAAATAATAATGTTAATATCATAATTGTAATTATTAATCAACAATAAACAAGCTAATTATCACTATTTACATTACTAAGAAGCATAATTAGATAACGTCGATGGACTCACATCAAACCAAATATCCTGGACCATCTCATCCAACATCTGCAAGGAATATTTTATATTCCTCAAACCTCAATCACCCGTCTGACCGTGAAAAAAATAACACGTGACTGGACCATCCAATTAATCCAAGTCAATTCAATCCAAGACAAGCAACCAAACACACATCTTTTTGGCCGCGTCGTACGTGCTCGTGCGCATGATGATGGATCGTGCACCCCGAGCGCTGAGTTATTCGGATCACTAAGCAAATTTCGGACGTGGAGTTCGTGTGCCTGTGCGCGCTGCAATATTCGGTGCGTTCGCGTACGTGACAATCATCAGGGCAGGGTGGCACAGTCGTGGAAACTGTGCAGTGCGCCCTTGGCTGTAAGATTTGGAGCGTGAATGTACGTGGCAACCATCTGGGCAGGGTCGCACAGAGACGGCTGTGCGAAAGGGCCGCAGAGAATTCGATTTCCGCACCAAGGGGTTAAGAGATAAGACCATCTGATTTGCAGGCCGCAGTCCAGTAATGATGTTTGGAAACACGGTATTTTTGGAGTTTTAGAGCAATACCGTGGTATTTGAGATAACTATGTATTTTTCTGCAGAATGGTGTTTGTCAACCAAACAGTCCTATGTATTGCAAAATCGTGGTATTACAAAACTGTGTTATTGAAATACTTTGGTATTGCCATGTCATTTTAAAAATTGTGGTTTCCAAAACTTTAGTATTGAAAAACTGTGCTCCCAAACACAGCCTAAGCTTTACCGTGAACCACTGCAGATGGTCTTAAAGGTAGGCCTGGCTCTGGGCCTAGGCGGGAGGGGCTATTGCCTACGGCCAGGCCGGTGGGTGGGGGGGGGGGGGGGACACGATGACAGCTGGTAAAGAGAAAATAAATAAAATTAATTATTGTGTAGCTTTTTATTCTCGTAATTTTTTGAAATATAATTCTACCGCGCACATCCTACTAATATGTTTAATACTCCCCCCTTATCTTTTTAATTGTCATTCAGACAACAAGTTCTAGTTCATATATAGTTCAATGCTTTGTCCAAAATGTCACATAAAAGAATAAGGATGGAGTATTTATTAGATACAGTATAATATTATTAATGTGTTCATTTTCTATATGCGATGTTTTTCGATAAAAGGAGGAGTTTTTTGTTAGTGCATGTACTGTAGGTCACATTGTTCATGAACCTAAAATAAAAGACATTTTTCATTAACATAAAAACAACACATATATCACAAACAAGAAAAAACACATAGAAAACAAAAGAAAAAAGTACTACTAATCCTACTTTACTCGGAGGAGGACTAGTCCACCTCCTCTGCCGCCGCCTCTGCATCTGCTGGCGGCGCCTCCGCCTCCGCATCCGCTGCCGGCGCCTTCGCCTCCGTCGCAACCGCCGGCGGAGCATCCTCCAACACCAGATCAAAATTCTTTCGGCTGACAGCGTTCACGAGTTGCTCACGAAACTCCACCCCAACCTCCTCACCGATCGTCTCGTAGAGGCAGTCGAGACGAGCGGCAAGAAAGCCTAACCTGAAGATGTAGTAGCCGGCAGAGTCCATGCTGGTGTGGTGGGGAAGGATACCAAGTCCCAGGCGGCAACAAGAGTGATTTGTATTGTCAAATACATCATGCGCCATTTTGTCGAGCGCTTTTTCTTGCACTTCAGCGGCGAACAGGTTGTCGGTGACCTCCTTAAGCTTGTCGTCGAGTTTGTCGATGCTTTCATCTATGAGGCATACAGTCTCATCATAGTCGGACAGAAGAGGTGCGAGCGCCGCAGGCGGAGACGGGAGTGGAGGAGGTGCAGGTGCCGCCTCCAGTTCCACCGGCCTTGGCGGCGACAAAAACGGAGAAGGAGGTTCGGAGGACGTCGATGACCTAGAGCGCTTCGGTGTCAGGCTACCCATTTGTGCGGTGATGGAGGTGCGAACAAAGAGAGAGAGGTGGTCGATGGTGGTGCGGCGGAGAAGCAAGAGGAGAAGTTTAAAGGCTAAAATCGATCAAGAGGTGCGGCAGAGAAGAAGAGGATGGTGTGCCTTTATAGCAGGTCATCGTCTAAGCGCATGAGTGGAGATGATTGGATGCTTCAAAAATTGTGCTTTTGAATCGACGGTTAGAGTTACTACAACTGTAGTTCGCCTCCTCTCTGTTATCGCAACGGCTCAACACGTCCCATCAGCCAGTTTTTTAATTTGACACACAAAGAGCCCATGATATGCAATGGCCCACTTGGCATACTTTGTAGGTCTGTCACGGTGTTCGCAACATTTTGTGCGATGATTTCAACGAGGTGCGGAGATTGACGTGAACACGCGTGGCAATCGACCGAGAGTCCATATCTTTTTTTTTAAGGATACGACCGTTGCCGACCGAGAGTCCATATGGAACCGATGATAATTGTCGTGATCATGGATGATGGTGGACATGAATGTAATGCATGTGAAAGAGACTCGCGAACAAGCATGTTTGGTCACGTGTTGAGGATTTTTGTGCCCCCTTGTTGAGGAACATGTTAATTGGTTGAGGATCGGATGTTCCGTACGTGTTTTCACAAGTGTGTTCATTTGTTCCTAAAATCAGAACATGTAGCGGCTAGCGCCTACGCCTGTCGTTTCTTCAAAAGACGAGTACAATGATACATAATGGCAGCATGCGATCAATTAATTTGATGAACCACGTATGTACATAGTGAGAGTTGTGTGCCTATTAGACGATGGTAGTCCACATTCTATCCTTGTACCGTCGAGGGAACATCCTTGTGTCAAATTTGTTATCTCTATTGATGACAAGATAATATTCTTCATTAGTGTGGTTGATAAGCTGCCATATAGGTTGAGAGCATACACACATGCATGGTAGAGAATATGATAAATATAGAAATATATAAACATGGTAGGAAATATTTTATTCTTGGAATACATGTTTGGGACGTAGGATGCATATGTACGTCTAACATGTTTGCTGACGTTACGTGTTTTCTTTTTTGTTGAGAGATCGTCATGTTTGAGGCTCGTTGATCATGTTTGGGGTGTAGCATGCATGGTCAACTAACATGCATGTGAAAGACCTTCATGTGAAATAACATGCATGTTTTTAAAAGGAAGATATAGTGTTTCCTTAAGGAAAAATAATTTTATGAGAGATTGGGCGCACAAGCACAAAATCTAGAACTTGAGCGATGCACCTACGAATTCCATATGCTGGGATGATCGACGACAGCCAATCCGCAAACTCGGTGGTAAGATCAGTAGTCATCGAAGAGCAGCTTGCAGCCGACCTCGAAGGAGACGAAGGCGTCGATGCATGCACAGCCAAGAGATATTGTACGCGTCCCAGTTGCTCGTCCTCACCCGATAAGGCTTCTCCATGTCGGCGCCCATCACGGCGCTCGCGATGTCCTTCAGCCCCGCATGGCGGATGCTCGGGCGATCCATCTCCTCCGCCGCAAGCTCGGCCTGGTCCACCGTTTTGGCCACCCTCAGCTGCCAGTCCTTCCAAAGTCTGTCGGCGTCACCCTCCACGCCCACGCTGATGAAGCGGTAGTCGGAATCACCGAGGAAATCTTCCAACTCATCGGGGAAGTAGTCAGCGTGGATGACCTAGAAGATGAGGCAGCGGCGGCCAATGCAGAGCTGCAGAATGACGACGGTGGACGGAGAGGACCTCATCGAGCCAGTCCTCCACAGCCTCGCCGGAGGACGTCACGGTGGTGATCACATCTTCCTCAAACGTCACGTTGTACACCTCAGTCCCCGCCATTGGGCGACGCAACTTCTCTCTTGTGCAAAAACTTCGTCTACACCTTTAGTTTGGATTTTAATTAGAAACGGGCCTGGATATATAACTGATGCAGTTACAATATGAGCGGAGGAGTTTCTGAATATGACGGGCTCGAGCCTGGAGTAAAGAGAGTAATGAAGATTTTTGAATCTGATATACTCTTTCTAATTTCTAATTCGTATCGTTATGACCACAAGTTGCATTGTCTCAACCTAACACCACGTACAACAACAACAACATTTCTCAGGGGCCCATCCACTGGGTATGCCGGGTGGGCCACGGGATACCCTGGGTCCAGTCACCAGAGAGTAGCTAGTGTGAATGCATGCTGGAGAGATCAACGGAATCGGAAACTGGCCAATGAAGATGGATGTCAGCAGTCTCATGGTTCATGTATCGAAACGTGCACCATCCTTTTTCTTCTCCCACTTTTTCTTATAAGTTCGTACTATTATTTTCCACCAATCTTCTAGCCCTCCTTTATTTGAAGTTGTCCGGTTGCATCAGGATACGTGGCTGACATGAGGCGAGAGTCATGTGTGCAACACCAGGCGGAACGTCGTGGAGAGGTGTTGCTCCCCTTGTTGAATTTGATGATGTTGAGGATCGGATGTGGCGTACGTGTTTTCACAAGTGTGTTCATTTGTTCCTAAAAGCGGCTAGCACCTACGGCTGTCATTTCTTCGAAAGGACGAGTACAACATGGTTGGAAATTATATTGTACTACTGTGCAAGGCATGCGATTATATTGTACAGTACGGCCACACTGACACACCAAATTGTAAAGATCAACAACAAAAGACTCAACCCGACACACTAGTGAAAGTAAAACACCCGATACATTTTATGACACGCTAGTGAAAGTAAAATACCCGATACATTTTATTATTATGGAAGTCTATAACTAAGACTCAATCCAAATCAGGCAAAAATTTCGATGACCCTGACTTCTAGTTTGTTTTTGCAAGTCATCTGAATCAAGTATTTTTTATCTTCACCTTTTTGCAATGACGCCCACGAGCATTTAATCTGGGCTAAAGTTGATACGTACTCCAAAAACTGTTGTTGCATTTTTTTGTGATTTACTACGTACTTTGCTGTTTGATTGCTCATTATGTTTTATCCGTGTTGGGTTTGAACATAGAGAGTGGGCTTCTCCCTGTTGGTCTTGTCAGGTAAACTAGGTGTTAGTCACTTTTTGGATCTCCAGCTCAGTAGAGTTGGAAGTGGAAATATATTTCATTCTAAAATATAAAAGAGATAAATAGTCCACTAGTTTATTGTTAGAACAACAATATTAGAACTATTTTTGCACACCAATGAACAGAAAAATAAAGTTCATTACCTTAAGACGATAAATTACAAACAAGAAAAAAGAAAAACACAAACTACAAACAAGAAAAAAAACAACACAACTAAGAACAAGAAAAAAACTACCACTCTTCCACCTCGCTCCACCTACTTCTCCTTCTCCTTCTCCTCCTCCTCCTCCTTGGGCTCCTGGCTGGGCGGGGGTGCCTCCCACGGCGGAGACGGGAAGCCTAGTTTCCTGGATGTCACCGCCACCAGCTTGTCGCGGCCGGCGACGCCAAGCTCGTCCACCAGTGTCTCCCAGAGGACGTCGAGGCGATCGGCCAAGTGTGTCATGCCGAAGACGTAGTGGCCCGCGGTCCCCATTGTAGCATACTCTGGAAGGGGACCAAGCCCAAGGTGACGCATGGAGTGCGATGTATTGTCAAATACATCGCACGCCATCTTCCGGAGAGCCCACTCCTTATCCGGGGGGGGGGGGGATCCGGTCGGGGACACTTCCCCTTGGCGTCCTTCGGCGGGTTTGGCGGCGGCATCTTCTTGTCAGCCATGGTGTTCTTGGCACGGTTTTGGGAATAGAGGAATAGTGGCTGTGCGGAGAAGATGATGGCGTGCCCGGGTGATCTTATAGCATAGTAGCAGCCTGGTTGTTCGTCTCTCGACGCGTAGTAGTGGTGATTGGATGCGGAGCAGTTCCAATTGGATTCAAAGATGCACATGCTCTGCGCCCGTTTAAGGTGCCTCGGTGACGGGCGCGCACGTAAGCTCGGTGCGCCCAATCACATCAACCGCCTGTACAAATGGCTACGGCTTCAAGGACCAAACCTTATGCGGCAAACAACAACGTATAATACTTCCTCCGCCCAAACTCAACTCTATTTCTGTTTTGGTCGAACTTACCTTTGACCAATGATTTATATGGAATTTATTAACTTCAATAACATGTAGTACTAGATTGTATATTATGGAAATATTTTCATGGTGAATCTAAAAGTACAATTCTTGTATTGTTAAAACAGATCAAAATTGCGTAAATCATTGGTCAAAGATATATTTGACGAAACCTAAGACATCCCTTTGAAAAAGTTTTATATTTTACAATATTTTTAAATATGTAATATGCACATAGGATATATCACTTGATAGTTTTGCAAAAAAACATGGAGGAGAAATATGTATATCCCATGCTACTACGTAAAATCGTAAATCCACCCGAATTAATTAGCTAGTTTGAGGATGAATGAAGTTGAGCTTGCGAGCTTGATAAGCACCGTCATTGTTTTGAGCAGCGATTAGTTTATGGCATCATCAAATCTTGAGTAATTTTTCTATATCATTTGGGGCTGAAAAATTAGTTAACACGCTATATATGAGGAAAAATATTAGGATATGCTACCTTTTTCTTGTGTTGAATAACCATGCGCCGTGGACAACATATCAGACACTTCATTCTGGTCGCCAGGATCATTCTGCCCCAAGTCATATGGGGCAGCAGGCGGCGGACCTTGATCATCAGGATAAGGACCAGGCAAGAAATCATTGGTCAAAGGTAAGTTTGACCAAATCTTAAAATAGAGTTGAGTTGGGACGGAGGGAGGAGTACTTTTTACAGACCAATTTGCAGGCTCTGCTGCGGGCGATCTCCAGCCTGTTAACAACTCCAGCGGCTAAAGTAGCGTACAGCTGCACTTTAGAAGCCATAAATCCAACGCTCGTCTTTTATTTAGCCCAGTTTGCATCAAAGGAAACTCACAAGACAGTTAAAAGGAATGGTATCCTCCAGAAGGGGAAGACATTCAGACGAGTTTCGTAAGTAGCATTCCAAACGGTGCACTATAGAAGCCATAACCATCACTGCGCACGTCTCATCATCTTCACCGCGCGTACAAATAAAGACACACCATCCTCTTCTCCACAGGCCATCCTCTTCCCCGCGCATACTCTACCTCTTCATCTCCATCGCACGCGCCCTCGTTGGTTCCCTTCGAAGCCCATGGAGTTCCCCTTGCCGCACAATATTGCTCTCCTGATCGTTGGGTGGGTCGCCGCAACCTCCCCGCAACCCATGGACGACCTCTCCAATCTCCGCGCCACCTGCAAGGCCATGCACAAGGCATGCTGGGATCGCGTCGTGGGCATGCGCGTGGCGCTGGAGCGGGAGAGCATCTGGAAGCTTAACTAGAGCTACGATCGCCTCGTGGAGCAACTGGCAATCGTCGGCAACCCTCATGCGTGCTACGTCACCGGGTTCGACCTCGTCTTCCCGCACGGTCGCGCGCAGCCGGGCACCCAGTTCCTTGCCCGGGCGGCCACAAACGGCCACATGGTGGCAGCCTACGTCCTTGCCATGCTCCGCTACGACGCCGACCGCGGGGCCGGCGACGCCTTTGAGTATATCTGGCAGGTCGAAGGTGAGGCCCATGTCGGCTACAACGCGGTAGGGTCTGTCGCGATGAAGTGGACCAACAAGAAGTGCTGCCGGTGTCGGCATGAAGCCATGAATAATATTGATGGTGTTGTCTGGAGGTTCCTGGGCAGGTCTCATCCGGAAGCGCCGCCGGTGGCGGTGCCCAACATTGACGATGACGATTGGGGCTGCTCAATAGGGGGGAACCAGGGAACTGCCCGTTTTGGCAGGCCTACGTGAGATGAGTGGAGAGTCTTCTGTACTGAGAACTGTAGGATTAAGCACGAGCATGACCTGTTCTGCCGTCAGGCGTTGTACTATATGGGTTATATTCCCTCCATTCCCGTTTAGATGCACCCCTAGTTCTCCCAACTCAATTAAAAGAGAACAAAGAGAGTATATAAAATAGACTTGTAGTATGTGTTTCCCCTATGCCCGCTTGTCTCTGATGAATGTTGCACTTGTTGTGTTTCCCCTATGCGCGCTCGTCTTATTTTTATCCCCGCTTGCATCAAAGGAAACTCACGGGACAGTTTAAAGAAATGGATTCTTCCGGAAATGAAATACATTCAATCATACAGTAGTTTGGAAAAAAGTAAATCAGTGTTCCCTTCTCTCTGTTCATTGTCTCCACTTTTCATTCCATTCGTCGCTAATCGACAGAACTAGCTGTTACATAATCCCCAATAAACACAGAATAAACTAATTTGCACATCTAGTCCATAGCTCTTCCCTTGAAGCAGTGGTAATAACTTCTGGCCGCGTATAGGAGTAGTGGTAATGATTACACCGCGTATAGGGGCATAGAGCCAGTGGTATGTTGGAGTTCTACCTATCATTTTCTAACATCTTTCTCGTCCTTTCTTTTCTTTTATCTCTGTTGATTGTCTCCACTTTTCGTTCCAGTCGTTGCTACCTGTTAGTACTGTATACTACTTTACAGACCGCTTTGTAGGCCCCGCTATGGGTGATCTCCTGGCACCTAAAATATCGTACAGGCAACTTTACAAGCCACTGGCGGTGTGGAGGGTCATTCATTAACAGAGAATACAGATAGAACAGATAGTTCACTAAACAGCAGATAAAAAACAAAATAACAGATGGAATAGATGAACAACATTGAGTTCATTATCATAAAACATTATAGCCTCCTACATATATTACTTGTCGTTAGAACAAGTTTTTTAGTTCATATTTGAACTAGAAAACTTGTCCTAATTATTAACGACAAGTAATATGGGAAGGTGGAAGTACAAAACATGAAAACCAGCATCACAAAACAAGAAAAAATAAACATCACAAAAACAAGAAGAGAAAAACATCACGACTGGATTAATCAGTGTCAAAAGATTTCCTGTTTTAAAGTTGGGTTGAACTAGAATGTAATCAGATGTTTGATGCAATCGTGCAATCAACTATCTTCAACCGTTGGATGGATCTACATTACGGTCTTTGAATCATTTTATTTAACTCCCTCCACCAGGTGGAGGGGTGGTTGTGGGGGTGGAAGGGGTTAAATGAAAAGATGTAATAACCGTAGGATGTATAGATCCAACGGATGAAAATCTTTGATTACACGATTGCACCAAAACTTTAATTGCATTTAGGGCTGTCAATGAGTCGAATCAAGCGTGATTGTTTCTATCATACATAAAAATGGTGTCCCATAGAACATTTTTAATAGAATTATATAGTTTAGTTAATCATATGTACATATCGTAATAACAACAACAAGTCAGCTTACTCGATCTTTTTGAGCTTGAGCTCATCAAGTTGGCAATACTCAACTTCATCCTCAAACTTTCAATCAAAACTAAGTTTGGTCCTTGAACTTTCAAATGGGTCAATTATTTAGTCCATCAACTTCAAAAAACCGTTTAACTTTCATCCTTACTCTATGTTGGACATCCACATTGGCATGCCACATCATCTATTATGCCATAGACATCATCTACCCCGGCCACCTCACTTAGGAAAAGATAATAATTTTTTATCATCTTAAAAGATAACTAGCTAATTAATTGGGGTGGATTTACGTAGTTGCATGGCATATACATATTTCTCCTCCAATTTTTTTTTGCAAAACCATCAAGTGATATATCGTATGTCATATTACATATGTAAAAATATTTTACAATATAAAACTTTTATGCCTAGGGAAGATAAAAAAGAGCAAAACAGAGAGGAAGAGTAAACTTTTAATCCTAGGGAATAAAATATAAAATAAAGCTGCGCGGCTGGCCGGGTACACGTACAGTCCAGACCGGTGTCTGTAACGAATTCGTGCGAATGATTTTTACATGCTGTGAATGATTTGTCCCACCTCGGAAAGTTGAGCTCGTTGCAACGAGAATATAAGGCAACACGCGCTATTGTAGTCAGACATCCGATCGAAAAAAAGATGTCGTACAAGACTTCTGCACGCTCCATTCGACATCGTCTGCTCGCTCGGTCGAAGTCCAATGGAACATGTAGGAGGCATGTATGGGGCGGATGTTTTTTAAATAAAGCCCTAGGCCCTTTTCGTGTCAAATTAAAAAACTGTCAGTGAAGCCGATGGACACGTCTAGCCTTTGCGATAACCGAGAGGGATGCAAACCTTGGTTTGTTATAAGCATAATTTTTCCACGCATACGCTGGGCCCTTTGCGTGTCAAATTCAAAATTTATCCTTTTTATCGAAAAACATCTCCTTTAACGACGCACCGGAGAGCAAGTGCATACCATTCTCAGATGGTGCCACGTACTTCCTTCGTGTCTTTAATCGCCGTTTCCAGATCGTGGAACCATATATATACCACTGGCCCCAATGTAACAATGGCCCAATGCCCCTATACGCGGTGTAATAATTACCACTACTCCTATACGTGGTGTCCGTAACGAATTCGTGCGAGCAATTTTGACAAGCTGTGAACGATTTGTCCCACCTCGGAAAGTTTAGCTCGTTGCAATGAGAATATAAGGCAACGCGCTCTATTGTCATCAGACATTCGATTGAAAAAAGATGTCGTACAAGACTTCTGCACGCTCCGTTTGATTTTGACCGGGCGAGCAGACGATTCAAACGGAGCTCGCCCGGTCGAAATCGAACGGAACGTGTAGGAGGCATGTCCGGGGCGGATGTTTTTTGTATAAAACCCTGGGCCATTTCCGCGTCAAATTAAAAAACTGCCAGTGAAGCCGATGGGACATGTCGAGCCGTTGTGATAACCGAGAGGGATGCAAACCGCAGTTTTTTATAAGCATAATTTTTCCCCGCATACGTTGGGCCATTTCCGTGTCAAATTAAAAATTTCTCCTTTTATCGAAAAACATCTCCTTTAACGACGCACCGGAAGCAAGTGCATACCGTTCTCAGATGGTGCCACACGTACTTCCTTCTCGTGCCTTCAATCGCCGTTCCCTGATCATGGCACCATGTATATACCACTGTCCCCAATGTAACACTGGCCCAGTGCCCCTATATGCGGTGTAATCATTACCACTACTCCTATACCCAGTGTCTGTAACGATTTCGTGCGAGCGATTTTGACAAGCTGTGAACGATTTGTCCCACCTTGGAAAGTTGAGCTCGTTGCAACGACAATATAAGGAAACGCGAGCTATTTTTGTTACACATCCGATTAAAAAAAGATGTCGTACAAGACTCCGCCACGTTCCATTCGACATTGTCCGCTCGCCCGGTCGAAGTCGAACGGGACGTGAATGAGGCGTGTACGGGGCGCATGTTTTTTTTATATAACCTCTAGGCCCTTTCCGTATCAAATTAAAAAGCTGTCAGTGAAGCTAATGGGACATGTCGAGCCGTTGCAATAACCGAGAGGGATGCAAACCGCGGTTTTTTATAAGCATAATTGTTCCCCGCATACGCTGGGCCCTTTTCCGTGACAAATTAAAAATTTCTCTTTTTATCGAAAACATCTCTTTAACGGTGCCAAATTTTCCCCTTTGATCAGAATACCACCCCCATTGCTACATTAACTTATTTAGATTACAAATTGCCAGAGCAAGACGCGCGCCCCGTACACGGGCTCACGCGTCATGGGGACGAACACCAAGCGTCCCAGCGCAGTTTTGGCCCAGGAATACAAAGTGACTTAACGCAATTTCAACCCACGAATAATAAGCGGCCCAGCGCAGTGTTGGGCCAATTCTGATAGCTTCACGTACGCTTTGTCCTGGCTGCCTCCCCACCGGACCCTATGATCCACAATGGCCCCTCTCCCAATTGCACGAAACGCACCTGGAGGAGCATTCGTCGCCCGTCACGCTCTTGGAGGAGCATCAGCCGACCGCCACGCTCTTGGAGGAGCATCCGCCGGCCGCCACGCTCTTGGAAGAGCATCCATCGTCCACCGGCATGGAGGAGCATCCGCCGGCCGCCGCACGTGGAGGAACAACAGTGCTAGGTACAATTGCTCACATAATGTTATTGTAGTTCATATAAAAGCCCGCTTTTCGGAAGAACAAAAATGCAAAAAATACAAACTTAAAAATTTTGAAAGTGGACTTGGAAATTCAAACTCACATGAACCATATGAGTTAACCAATGTTCATTTAAAATAGGAACGTGTTAAAATTTTACATATAAAACATGGTTGCTAATGTATTTTAGAATTTAAGGTGTAAAATCCTTAATTTCCAAGTATTCACATTTTCAATGAGGATTAAAGGAGAAAAAAAGACAAAATAGAGAGAAAGATAAAGAAATTATTCCAACCCTAAAATGGGACATTCAAAAATTCAAATCAAGCTACTGTCCAAACTAGATTCACTTGAAGATTTGAGCTGCCCAATAGATGCCCCATATATCAAATAGCACCCTACAAAATTTAAGAATTTTGGAAGCACGATTACTATTTAATACACTGTGTAGATTGAAAATGCCTTTGAATTCAAATTCAAATTTTAAAATCGAATGAAACTTGATCAAAACAAGAATTTGACTTCAGAACCAAATCCTACACATTTGTTTGAGACTAGCTGCCAATTTTTACTAAATTTGGAGCTTGTTTGGTAATGATTTAAATCAGCAGAATAGAGGATGAGGGAGGATAGTGTTGTGGGCCCACCTGTAAGCCTCTCCAAGGCTGAACCGCCTCTGCCTTTTTGTTACCGCGCGACACGGCGTCGTGCATGTGCCAGCGATTGCATCCAGAGGTAGAAACCGAATTCTCTTCTTCTTCTTCACTCCCGTGGCTTTTGTTTCTTCCTACTCTGCTCCATAGCGCCCCGCTGGACCACATCGCACCTGCCCGACCGCAGCACCGAAGCGTTCCCGCGCCCCACCCCACGGCCGCCGCGGCGTCGCCCCACACCGGCACCGCCTCGCCCCACCTCCCTGGCTGTGCACGCTCCATCTCCCGACCACGCTCCCCCGCGTTCTGCAAGCACCGCGCCGCCTGGCTCCTCACCGGCGCCGTCCGCCCGCACCACCATGGCCTGCTCCCAGCCGCGCGCGTCTCCTCGCCCGGCCGCCGGCCACCTCTGCTCGCCGCTACATGGCCCTCTCGCCGGTGCTCTACCCGCGCGCCTCTGGCTTCCGGCTGGTGGTGCCGTTGCTGCTCGCTGCACTCTCTCTTCCAACCCCAGTCCGCCGCTTGCCCTTCCCTCCGGTCGCGCCCCGCCTGCAGCGCCGTCCTCATGCGCCGCTGACGCCGCGTGCACCTCGCGCATAGCTCTGCCCCGCCGCCAAGGCCCTGCTCCATCACGGCGAGCATGCCAGTACCGTTGCCATGCTCCTCTACTCTCGTGCACCATGCTCGCCTCCTCCTTGCAGCGACTTGCGTGCACCTTACCGCGCCATGGTTGCACTGCCAATCTGCTCCTCCCTCTCTCCCAGCCACGGCGACATCCTGTCATGCTTCTCAGCCATGGTAGTGCGCACCATGCCCACCGCGCGCCTTGCTCCATTGCTGCTCGCCGCTTCCTGCTCCCTGCGCCAGTTGCGTGCTGCCCGTGCGCCATGGCCGCACTTGTCTGCTCCCCCTCGACATCGTCGTGGCGTTCTGCTCTGTAGCTACGTCCTGGCAGCGAAGGCTGTAATGTGTGTGATGGATGAAATGCTGGAACACGTCAACGACACAAGGGTATCGACAACTGGTCCAAGGTTAGCTCTAATTGTGCAAGATTGATTAGATTAATGACTGCAGCTAAGGTGTTCGATGAAATGTTTACGAGGGAAGAACCAACTTTGTTGATGTTCAGGGCTGGTCTATGATGCAGGGGTAGAATGATGTTGCAACCGACAAGTCTAAGTGCGAAGACACCCTTTGAATGGTGATGAAGCGACGGAATCAAGTACACACCCAAGATATTCTATGAAATGCCTACAAGGTGAGCCTTGCCCTGAAATGCCTTGCTTGACGCCACCGAAGTCCGTACGTGGTGACTACTAATGGTACTCATGTGTCGTCAAGTCATACGTTCGTTTTCCGCATTGATATGATTCCTTTAGAAATCCCCAAGTTGACCTCCTTTGTCCTTTGTATCACGTTGGCCTGTCCGTGCGTGCTCGTGATGCTCCACCATGAGCCGCATCAACGTCGTTGACCACATGACGTCTTCGTGATGCCCCGAGCCGTCATTGTGCCCTGGCATCGAGATGAAGGATGCTTGTGATGTATGTGGTGCTGGAACACAAGCACGACTCGTCGGACAATGGTTGTCAAGCCAAATTAGGTTTTAGGTTTTAGTCGATGTGAGGGTGATCGAGTCCTAGGTATAGCCAAGGTGCTCGATAAAATGCCTTCCAGGTCAAAAAAAGGTGGTTGGTGATCACCAATGACCTGTGGTTGAGTAATGTGAGGACGTTGCGTCCGACAAGGAAAACTAGACCAAGGGGAACCTTGGATAAGAGTTTCTTGTTCGTGTCGATGATGTTTCCTAACCGTCCGCAAAATTTATTAACTAGGTGCGCCGTTTCATCGACGGCAGGTTCGTCGAGTCACTTGCCGATGATCGAGTCAACATCACTAACCTTGTTATTCATAAGGTGGTGTTCGGGATTCCTCTCATCACCATGGACGAGTCCGGGTTGATGTGAACGTTGATGAGATGATTTTCCTGAGAGGGCAAAGCACAACGCCGCGACATAGTAATGCCTTATGTTCGAGTTCTAGGAGTTCACCGAGCTCGTCTGGACAATCTTGCAAAGGACACTGCAATGGTGTCATGTAAGAACTTGGACGATGTTTGCAAAGATAGTCGTAGCGACTGATTTACCTAAAGGTCCTTTGAACGTGTCTTGGTACTCATGTTAGGTTAGCAGTGCTTGTGATGACTCTTTGAGTCCAAGCAATGCCGATCTCAATTCTTTTCCAAGTGTCGCTAGGGTTTCACATCGATTCATCCTAATTCAGAACCCTACGACCACACTTGTCACTTAATTAGGTTTACTCTTTAATGCGTTTGTGTAACTTCCTTGGTCGACTTCTGAGTCACAACCTCTTGTTGCACAGTTCACTCATGCTTTAAGCTTTCAATGCTCCACCTTGGTTCCTTAGTCGTTTTTACACTATTCAGTCCAACACTTAAACACCAGTCAATCTCAGCTTTCTCGAGTGGCATAGCTCCAAGTGTTAAGTGAATAATGGCAATACATGTTTTCATTGCACCTGTCAATTCACAACACGACACTACTATGACCACTTGAATTATCCATAGTTTCTCCACTCATTCGAGACATATCTAATCTTCCTAGTCAAGCCTCTTCTTAAGGTTTTAACAACTCGTCGAGTCCATTATTAGATTACCTTAATTACTTATATGCATATCATGTTGATAGGAACGTGATGATAGGTGATCAATGAGAAGTTTCTCTTGGAGGAGAATGTCGAGAAGTTCCAACTTCAAGATTCCATGGCGGATTCTACGGAGGAAGACCAAGCCATAACATCTGACATTGCTATAGAGTCGCAAACAAGGCAAGCCCCAATTTGCATTTAAGAAGTCTTGCAAAGTTTTCATTTAAACACACTATATGGATGAGATGTATTGTGCATTAGGTCTTGTGCAATGAAACCCACTTGCATGACCAGAATAATCCCAGAGAGTTGTTTGGGTAGATTAATACTCCACGTTTTGATATTCTATGCTTAATGTCTAGTTCGAAGAAATGGTAGAAGTCGAGAGGTTGAAACCTTCTCGCGAGACTAGAACTTGGTTTACACTGGATTGGAATTATGAGTTTAATTGTGATGATCCCCTTTAATAAATTGGAGACCGGGCAGGAACATAGGATGCAGCAGGACATGGTCATGGCTGTGTAGTCATGCCTATGTCGATTAAGACCCGTCTCGTGCCTGGCCCTGTTGGACAAGTTTGAACTATATGGGTACATACTGGCTATATAGAACCTAGGAAATCGATGTACCTTGAGAATTCTATGTTGGAACCTTTTCAATTGGCTTAAGCTGTCGGCTGTTAGTAAAGTGGGAGGTAACTCACTCATGAACATCTGACAGCGAAGGTGCACCTTGAGGATATCGCACTGTTCGGGTCGATTGAACCGTTTCGATGTGCTTCAATTTGGGGAAAGGTGGCTACGTGCGATATCAGTGGAGTGTGCCGAGGCAACTCCGAGTATGGGCATACGTGTCGTGCAGTCCGGGTATTTTTGATTGCAATCACCGTCGCTCGCGGTTATTTAAGCATACTTAGACACTGAGACTTGACGTAGTAAATACTGAAGAAGTCAGAAGAATATGATATATTGAATTATAATTGCTTTGTAACCTTTTGTGTCTTAGAGATAGCACAATTAAAAGTTTACAGTTTCCAAATACTTATCCTGTAATAGCATTATGTGCTTTGGGCATGTCATATCATCGACAAAGCGTTTCTTGTTTGATTGTGGAGTCTATGATGTGTCATGCCTGAAGAATGTCATGTGCTACTTAAAACATGACTATAAGGATCCACTTGTAGGCGAGTCCTTTATGCTATTCCTTACCTACGCTTAGTATTCACCCCTGCATATGTCTAGTGAGACGGGTTAGTCTTGCTGAGCCTTATGCTCATGTTTGTGCTTTACCGATTTTTGCAGGTATTAGTTTTATTTCTGCTGTTTAGGTTGTATAGGAGACCTCGAGGTGTCGAGATGAATCTCATGTGAACCACACCGCTGCTGAATGTTCTTCATGTTGCTAGTGAGAAGCGTCCTAGGGCATGTACGTCTTCTCTCCTGCTTAGTTAAGTGAGATTGTGAGTATGTATTTTCCGCTGCGTGTGTACCTCTGTTGTACACTCTTTTGTAAACCCTTCTTCTTATGAAATGAAAACTTTACACATTTTGGTCATTCTTTTCGTGTGTGCTGTTAGGTGTCGCGTCGCACGGCACCACCTAATGAGATCCTTGGACGTCGGGACCCCGATCCCCACAGACATGGTATTAGAGCTTCATTGGGAATAGCACGTCGAAAAGAGCCTATTTTCGAAAACACCAAAGTAGTCGAGTGAGGATTAGCTATATGCCCATTAAGGACTATTACTAGTATAAGTTATAAAGGTGGTGAACTAACTTACTTGTTATCATATTCTGTAATGACATTCCGTCTTCAAGGTAAGAGGTAAGATACACCACTGAGAGCGGATCAATTTTAGTAAGCTCTGCATACGAGGTGCGGTATGTGATATTTCTGTGGCTTAGCACGGAAAGTCAATATGAGTCTCTGAAACTTTTCATGTTTCTGAGAACATATGACACGTGGTACCCCAGCATGACACAAAATTAGTGGGAGCCCCCATCGGGTGGTGTATAACCCGATAGTATGCATCTCTAGAACTATTCATGTTCTATGGGAGCATGCGAAACATGTATGCCCGACCGTGTATAAGCCGGTTCGTGCGGGAGTCTTTGCTGTACAGACATAGTACAGCCATGTACCTCGAGACATGACATCGCTCGAGGGCGACTCACACCAGAGTCATATGCATTTACTTTTGATTATATCTTATTGTGACTGCCTGTCATGTTTTCCCCGTGCCGCCCTTGAGGTGTGAAGGTATGAAAGGGGATTGTTTGTCTTCTGCAGGTACACTAACTCCGGTAGCGACCCGTGTAGAATAAGTTTGCGAGTGATCGATATTAGAACCACCTATAGACATATCTGTATATACCGGTTAGAATTTTCTTTGGTAAGGAACGTAGTACCGTCAGTATCACATTTAATACTTTGACCATCTCCCACGAAAGAAATGGCTTCATATTCATATTTAGGTCCAAGTATCAGTTGTTGGTATCTTATGGACAATGTAAAATTTTTCTCTTCAAGAGTAGGTGAACCAAAGTTCTTTGTTTCCGACGAGAGTTTAGCTCAACTTCGCCGGAGTGAGACTTTGGTTAAGCATGAATATCCATAGTGATATGCTATGAATGAGAAGGTCGTCAAGTTCTCTTTCAATTTCCATTTAGTTCCAAAGCAGATGATTAGTTTTAAAGCAAGTTCAAGCTATCGTACTTGAGTTTTGAGCGAAGTTTCAAAATTTGAGTTTGTTCCCAATTCTTGTGTTTCGAAGCCGGTGAGTTCTGTTTTCTAACAGAATTTGACCTGATTTTGAAATTTCATATCTCTTCAACCTGAAGGGCTATGGATGCAACATAATACTTTTTGGAAATCTCTTGAAGTATTCTATAAGTTTCCTATTGACCTCCATGCCAATACACCATTGTAAGATGATGAAAATCTTCTCTAATTAAATCAGCTGCTGTTCGGAGACTGTATGAACAGGCATCTGAGTTTTTGCCATAATTATCTGTAGAAATCTCTTATAGTCTATTGAGATACACTTTTGGAAAGGGGAAGAGCTATTATACAACTTGTCTATTCATTGTTACCTCAAATTCGGTTTAGAACTAATTATAAACTGGAGTTGAAGTTAGTACCTGTGTACAGTACTATCTGAAACAGCCAGAAAATTTCTGAACTTTGAATAGCTATAACTCTTAAATAAGAAAAGAAACTTGGGCATATCTATACATGTATAGAAAGCCGAAAGAGTCCTCTATCAATTTCCTATTCAGTGCTAAGGGTAAAACTTTCAATAACACGGTATAAATCGAAGTATCGTTTAAGGTATCGAAACAGTCCATAATATGAACAGTGACGTATTCAGTTGCTGTTTGGATTGTAATTTCTTTTAGGATCGTCAAAAGACTTCATAATTTACATTTATTAAATCTTAAGGATGTGTGTAAAAAGTTTGCAATATTTGGTTTCTGCAAATATCTATATTTCTCTATTGAAAATTGTGGACAAAATCAGCAACATACACAGTAAGCTCTGTCAAATTTCAGTTAAAAATCTGGGAACTTGGTCGAATTTAAAATTCCATATCTCCTCAACCGGAAGTTATATGAAGGCAAGTAAATACTATTTAGAAATCTTTGGAAGTCCTCTACAAGTTTTCTATTCAACTCGAGACCAGAATACTTTTCTAGGTGGGTGAAATTTGGAGATTTGCAGAAACTGTTCGGAATCAACCAAACTGGACCGCAATCTGTATATTTCTAAATTTGAACCATTAGTCGCAGACCTTACATCCAAGGGTCACACGAGTAACCATTGGAAAGGTTAGTGAGTCAGCTACAATTTTTGTAATTGGCTCCAGGTCTGAATCGGTAATCTCCCTATCCCAAATCGAGTTTGAATACAGGGGGGTCAGTCTGAACTGAAACCCCATTTCTTCTGAATACTGAATTTTTAGCAAATTTCAAAAATTGATATCTTTTGAACCAGGACTGATATGCATACAAATGAATACATTATGGAAAGCTAATTACATTTTCTACAACTTTATATATAAGAATATTTCCATATTTCGAACATAACAGTCTGAAAACTTTAGGTCAAAACTGCTACTTTTTAAGCAGGTTCTGCTGAAAGTGTAGAAAATTCTGCTGACTTTAAACTAGCATAACATGCAAATCAGAGATGATATAGAGGCACACCAATACTTTTTATAAAGGTCTTGAAGTGTACTTTAACTTTGTTATTCACCTCAAGATCTGATTGTGCCATTAACTGGATCAAAATCGAGTTTGCGTCCATACTGGTCATTTGTCACTATAGCCTGGCCAGTTTGAACCTTTTGGTTTTTGTTAGACATTCGGTTCTCGATTTCAACTCGAGGAGCGTCGTAACCAACCAAGAGTTAGGACTCAAAAATTTACCAAGTTGAATGGAGTGTTTAATTCATTTGAAACTCTTTCCCTCGGATAGACATACTAGTGTTTGATTTATGTGCCTTGCCACATCACATCTTGTGATGTTGAACGCAGGTTGTAATTACTCGAGTTGCATCTCATCTTCCCATGAGGATTGTTTGAAGTACGCTTCGACATACTGGTTCAAAACTTTAAGGGGGAAGGTGGGCACTCAAGTAATAGTGGTGTTCAACCATCAACCTTGGTTACAACGAGTTGTGTCAACGACAGAGCAAACAAGTGAGTTTACATCTTCAAGAGGATCCAACCTCCACCACCAGATTGAGTTACTCTAAGAAGAGTGTGACTTCAACTCCACTAAAGTGATCGAGAAGGATATCCGGTCCTCCTGACTGATCAAAGCGAAGGTTAAGTGAAGTAGTGATCTCGACCAGGTGTCTAGGGATAACCTTCAACACAAGTTAGTTGTTTTTCTTCTGATGAAGATATTGCTCAAGTCAACTGGTAACTCTAAGACCTAGTTGAAGATACGATCAAGTGGAGTAGTACATGAACATGCTTTTGAAAGGTCGAGGTAACATGATATATTTCCCACATTCCTTGTCAATCATTCTGTTATGAATTCCTTAACTGTGGTCAAGTCATGAAAGGAACGCTACTCATTGAGTGTCTTTCACGACCATGGTATCCAATCCTTGCAAATCATCAGACAGTACTTGAGTTTTGTGGGTGTGGTTCATTTAGTCTTGCTCAAACTATAAAAGCAACTGCACCATGCATGTGCACCATTTGCACCATACATATGCATCATTTGCACCATACATATGCACCATTTGCACTATACCATGTGCATATTCATTGCACCATACAACATATGATGCATCATGAAGCATCATTACCAATGAAACACCAATGAAAGAATGCATGGTAATACTAGAATTTAGAGCAAGATTGTGTACCTTATTCAAACCATTCTAAGGTGTCTAATGACTACGATCAATTCACCATCTTTATTTGACTTCTTACATTGTTGATCTCTCTTTCATTGAGTGATACCTGGGCAACCGATCACTCAACCTCCCTTGCAACTAAATAGACACTTGAATTTCTGTCCTTGACTTGTTTAGGTTCAAGTACCTTGATTGTTGCAACTATACTGTTCGTCATTGAGTGGTCATCAGTTTGATGATCAACCTTGTAAAATCTATGAATTATCATTACTCGCAAAGATTCCATTTGATTATCAACCTCGCGAAACTCTTTGAAGTTCCTATAAGTTCTTGACTTGGTATATGGTAACCTTGAAACTCCGAGAACCTTGTAGTTATCTTATGATTGAATTCTTTGCTGTGTTGAAAACATATGAGGATGTTGAATCCTTAAATCCTCGCGTGCCACCGCAAAGAGTCCTTATCTTCTATATCTATAGTTTGAAGATGTTGATATAACCAAAAACCTTGTAGTCACCATACCTTCAGTATTCCTGCTGTTTTCCCACATAAGAGTGCTGAGTGCCTTGCTACTCTTATGCTACGGCTAAGAAATCCTATGGTTGACTAAACATCAAATGAGGTTAATGACTGTTGTTTAACCTCGTAAACCATCTGAACTCATGTCACAGGAAATACCGCATCAAATTATACGGACCTATGCAAAACCAAGCAAGCAACCAAGAATCAATGCAAAGATAGTTTCAAACTATCATGGTGACTTAGAGAAGCAAAGAACAAGTGCTGATTCTTCAAGTCAAGACTAGGACAGGACAAGATGTCATGCCAGTGTAAGAGGACAATGATAAAAGTTCAGTAACGGACTTGAAAGTTTTACGACGTGATAGGTTCATGTCGAGCATCCTGTCAAGGTTATCAACCTAAGGACTAGAATCACCTGAAGCAAACTTTAGAGTTTCATAAGATGCCTTAAGATAAGCACTACTTCGTAGAACCCAAGTCTTTAAGGGCATTGTCATTTTCATTAGTCAATGACCCTCTTTTACGGATCGTTCCCTACTCGTTTATGTTATTCTACTTGTTAGAATCTCGGGACGAGTTTCCTTTAAGGGGGAAGGATTGTAAAAGCCCGCTTTTTGGAAGAACAAAAACGCAAAAATGCGAACTTAAAAATTTTGAAAGTGGACTTGGAAATTTAAACTCAAATGAACCATATGAGTTAACCAATGCTCACTAAAAATAGGAACTTGTTAAAATTTTACATATAGAACATGGTTGCTTATGTATTTTAGAATTTAAGGTGTAAAATCCTTAATTTCTAAGTATTCACATTGTCAATGAAGATTAAAGTAGAAAAGAAGACAAAATAGAGAGAAAGATAAAGGAATTATTCCAACCCTAAAATGGGACATTCAAAAATTCAAATCAAGCTACTGTTCAAACTAGATTCACATGAAGATTTGAGCTGCCCAATAGATGCCCCATATATCAAATAGCCCCCTGCAAAATTTAAGAATTTTGGAAGCACAAGTACTATTTAATACACCATGTAGATTGAAATTCCTTTGAATTCAAATTCAAATGAAACTTGATCAAAACCAGAATTTGACTTCAGAATCAAATCCTACACATTTGTTTTAGACTAGCTGCCAATTTTTACTAAATTTGGAGCTTGTTTGGTAATGATTTAAATCAGCAGAATAGAGGATGAGGGAGGAGAGTGTTGTGGGCCCACCTGTAAGCCTCTCCAAGGCTGAACGCCTCTGCCTTTTTGATATCGAGCGACACGGCGTCGTGCATGTGCCAGCGATTGCATCCAGAGGTAGAAACTGAATTCTCTTCTTCTTCTTCTTCACTCCCGTGGCTTTTGCTTCTTCCTGCTCTGCTCCATAGCGCCCTGCTGGAGCACATCGCGCCTGCCTGACCGCAGCGCTGAAGTGTTCCCGCGCCCCACCTTCCGGCCGCCGCGGCGTCGCCCCACACTGGCGCCAGCTCGCCCCACCTCCCTGGCTGCGTGCGCTCCATCCCCGACCGCGCTCCCCCGCGTCTCTGCAAGCACCGCACCGCCTGGCTCCTCACCGTCGCTGTCCGCCCGCACTGCCACGTTCTGCTCCCAGCCGCGTGCGCCTCCTTGCCTGGCCACCGGCCGCCTCTGCTCGCCGCCGCCAGGCCCTCTCGCTGGCGCTCTGCCCGCGCGCCTCTGGCTTTTGGCTGGTGGTGCCGTTGCTGCTCGCCGGACTCTCCCTTCCAACCTCGGTCTGCCGCTTGCCCTTCCCTCCGGTCACGCCTCGCCTACAGCACCACCCCCATGCGCCGCCGACGCCGCGTGCGCATTGCGCACAGCTCCGCCCCGTCGCCAAGGCCCTGCTCCATCATGGCGAGCACACCAGTACCGTCGCCATGCTCCTTCGCTCTTGTGCACCATGCTCGCCTCTGCCTTGCAGTGACTTGCGTGCACCTTGCCGCGCCATGGCTGCACCGCCAATCTACTCCTCCCTCTCTCCCAGCCATGGCGACATCCTGTCATGCTGCTCAGCCATGGCAGTGTGCACCATGCCCGCCGCAAGCCTTGCTCCATTGCTGCTCGCCGTGTCCTGCTCCCTGCGCCAGTCGCGTGTCGCCCGTGCACCGTGGTCGTGCTTGTCTGCTCCCCCTTGACATCGTCGCGACTTTCTGCTCTGTAGCTGCGTCCTGGCAGCAAAGACTGTAATGTGTGTGATGGATGAAACGCTGGAACACATCAACGACACAAGGGTATCGACAATGGTCCAAGGTTAGCTCTGATTGTGCAAGATTGATTAGATTAGTGACTCCAACTTAGGTGTTCGATGAAATTTTTATGAGGGAAGAACCAACTTTGTTGATGTACAGGGCTGGTATGTGATGCAGGGGTAGAATGATTTTGCAACCGACAAGCCTAAGTGCCAAGATACCCTTTGAATGGTGATGAAGCGATGGAATCAAGTACACACCCAAGATATTCGAGGTAATGCCTACAAGATGAGCCTTGCCCTGAAATGCCTTGCTTGATGCCATCAAAGTCCGTTCGTGGTAACCGCTAATGGTACTCATGTGTCGTCAAGCCGTACGTCCATTTTCCGCATTGATATCATTCCTATAGAAATCCCCAAGTTGACCTCCTTTGTCGTTTGTATCAAGTTGGTATGTCCGTGCATGCTCGTGATGCTCCACCATGAGCCGCGTCGACGTCGTTGACCACATGACGTCGTCGTGACGCTCCGAGCCGTCATCATGCCCTGGCATCGAGATGAAGGACGCTTGTGATGTGTGTGGTGCTGGAACACAAGTACGACTCGTCGGACAATGGTTGTCAATCCAAATTAGGTTTTAGTCGATGTGAGGGTGATTGAGTCCTAGGTATAGCCAAGGTCCTCGATAAAATGCCTTCCAAGTCAAACCAAGGTGGTTGGTGATCACCGATGACTTGTGGTTGAGTAATGCGAGAACGTTGCAACTGACAAGGAAAACTAGACCAAGGTGAACCTTGGATAAGAGTTTCTTGTTCATGTTGATGATGTTTCCTAACTGTACGCTGAATTGCTTAACTAGGTGTGCCGTTTCATCGACGGCAGGTTCATCGAGTCACTTGCCGACAATCGAGTCAACATCACTAACCTTGAGACTCATAAGGTGGTGTTCGGGATTCCGCTCATCACCAAGGACGAGTCCGGGTCGATGTGAACGTCGATGAGATGATTTTCCTGAGAGGGCAAAGCACATCGTCGCGACATAGTAATGCCTTATGTTCGAGTTCTAGCAGTTCACCGAGCTCATCTGGACAATCTTGCAAAGGACACTACAATAGTGTCATGTAAGAACTTGGACGATGTTTGCAAAGATAGTCGTAGCGACTGATTTCCCTAAAGGTCCTTTGAACGTGTCTTGGTACTCATGTTAGGTTAGCAGTGCTTGTGATGACTCTTTGAGTCCACGCAATGCCGATCTCACTTCTTTTCCAAGTGTCGCTAGGGTTTCGCATCGATTCATCCTAATTCAGGACCCTACGACCACACTTGTCACATAATTAGGTTTACTCTTTAATGCGTTTGTGTAACTTCCTTGGTCGACTTCTGAGTCACAACCTCCAGTTGCACAGTTCACTCATGCTTTAAGCTTTCAATGCTCCACCTTGATTCCTTAGTCATTCTTACACTATTCAGTCCAACTCTTCCACACCAGTCAATCTCACCTTTCTCGAGTGGCATAGCTCCATGTGTTAAGTGAATAATGGCAATACATGTTTTCATTGCACCTGTCAATTCAAAACTTGACACTACTATGACCACTTGACTTATCCATAGTTTCTCCACTCGTCTGAGACATATCTAATCTTCCTAGTCAAGCCTCTTCTTCTTAAGGTTTTTACAACTCGTCGAGTCCATTATGAGATTACCTTAATTGCTTATATGCATATCATGTCGATAGGAACATAATGATAGGTGATCAACGAGAAGTTTCTCTTGGAGGAGAATGCTGAGGAGTTCCAACTCAAGATTCCATGGCGGATTCTCCGGAGGAAGACCAAGCCATAACAACTGACATTGCTATAGAGTCGCAAACAAGGCAAGCTCCAGTTTGCATTTAAGAAGTCTTGCAAAGTTTTCATTTAAACACACTATATGGATGAGATGTATTTTGCATTAGGTCTTGTGCAATGAAACCCACTTGCATGACCAGAATAATCCCAGAGAGTGGTTTGGGTAGATTAATACTCCACGTTTCGATATGTTATGCTTAATGTCTAGTTGGAAGAAACGGTAGAAGTCGAGAGGTTGGAACCTTCTCGCGAGACTAGCACTTGGTTTACACTAGATTGGAATTATGAGTTTAATTGTGATGATTCCCTTTAATAAATTGGAGACCGGGCAGGAGCATAGGATGCAGCAGGACATGGTCCTGGCTACATAGTCCTGCCTGTGTCGATTAAGGCCCGTCTCGTGTCTGGCCCTGTTGGACAAGTTTGAACTATACTGGGTGCATACTGACTATATGGAACCCAGGAAACTAATGTACCTTGAGAATTCTATGTTGGAACCTTTTTAATCGGCTTAAGCTGTCGACTGTTAGTACAGTGGGAGGTAACTCATTCATGGACATCTCACAGTAGAGGTGCACCTTGAGGGGAGCTCACTGTTCGAGTCGATCGAACTGTTTTGATGTGGTTGAATTTGGGGAAAGGTGGCTACATGCGACATCAGTGGAGTGTGCCGAGGCAACTCTGAGTATGGGCGTACGTGTGGTGCAGTCTGGGTATTTTTGATTGCAATCACCGTCGCTCGCGGTTATTTGAGCATACTTGGACACTGAGTCTTGACGTAGTAAATACTGAAGAAGTCAGAAGAATATGATGTATTGAATTATAATTGCTTTGCAACCTTGTGTGGCTTAGAGATAGCACAATTAAAAGTTTACAGTTTCCAGATACTTATCCTGTAATAGCATTATGTGCTTTGGGCATGTCATATCATCGGCAAATCGTTTCTTGTTTGATTGTGGAGTCTATGATGTGTCGTGCCTGAAGAATGTCATGTGCTACTTAGAACATGACTATAAGGATCCACTTGTAGGCGAGTCCTTTATGCTATTCCTTACCTATGCTTAGTATTAACCCCTGCATATGTCTAGTTAGACGGGTTAGTCTTGTTGAGCCTTATGCTCACGTTTGCCCTTTAACGATTTTTGCAGGTATTAGTTTTATTTCTGCTGTTCAGGTTGTACGAGAGACCTCGAGGCGTCGAGATGAATCTCATGTGAACCACGCCGCTACTGAATGTTCCTCATGTTGCTAGTGAGAAGCGTCCTAGGGCATGGATGTCTTGTCTCCATCTTAGTTAAGTGAGATTCTGAGTATGTATTTTCCGCTGCGTGTGTACCTCTGTTGTACACTCTTTTGTAAACCCTTCTTCTTATGATATGAAATCTTTACATATTTTGGTCATTCTTTTCGTGTGTGCTGTTAGGTGTCGCATCGCACGACACCACGCAATGAGATCCTTGGATGTCAGGACCCCAGTCCCCACAGTTCAATCCTCTTACAGATACACTGATTGAATTGTAGGAAGTGATGTCAGAGGATAAGACATAGATGGGAAAAGATAGGCGCACGAAGGAGTGGCAGGATGGAATGAAGTCATTTTTAAATTTAGCATTCCAGGGCACTCGTGAATAAGAAACTAAGCCTTGTCCTTGCACGAAATGTCGTATTATTTGCCACTGGACACACAAGGAAGTTCATCTTCACTTGCTTCATAAAGAAATGTCATTTGATTATACTTGTTGGGTACACCATGGAGAAAAACGAGTTGAGAAAAATATTTCTGAGAAATCAACAAATAATTAGGACGTAATTTTTGATGATGCTGCTATGGAAAATATTCTGTCCAGTCTACATAGATGCACTGATCATGGTGGTACTTCAGCAGATGTTGATGATCCAGAAAATGCTATAAACCAGCAGGAGCCAACTGGGTGTGCAAAGGCATTCTATGTTTGATTAAATGATGCCAAAAAGGAGTTGTATCCAGGTTGTGAGAAGGTGACCCAATTATCCTTCATTGTCAGGTTGTACCAGATAAAGTGTTTAACTGGTTTGAGCAAAAAAACGTGTAAGTTGATCCTTGAACTATTCCCATATGTGCTTCCAGAGGGCCATTGCATTCCAAATAGACTTGATAAAGTTCAGAAGGTTGTTCGTGACCTTGGGCTGAGCAACGAAAAGATCGATGCATGTGTCAATGACTGTGTGTTATTCTGGAAGGACTATTCTCTGCTGTATCGATGCCCAAAATGTGGTGAATTAAGATCGAAAAGTAGTATTGGTGGGGATGCAAGAGAGGCTTTATCTTGTGGAAAATCCAAGAAGCTTGTAGCACGCAAGATTCTATGATACTTCCCCTCTTATTCCTCGTCTTCAAAGGTTTTATATGGCAGAATCAACGGCATCAAACATGCGCTGGCACAAAGAAGAACGTATTGATGATGGAATATTATGCCATCCTGCAGATTCGAAAGCATGGAAGCATTTTGATAGCATTCACCCAACTTTCTCATCTGATCCTCGCAACATAAGAGTTGGGCTAGCATCTGATGGTTTCAATCCTTTTGGAGTAATGAATGTTTCTTACAATACATGGCCTGTGATTCTAATCCCTTATAATCTACCACCTTGTTTGTGTATTAAGCAGCTTTATTGGTTGATGTCAATGATAATTCCTGGGCCAAAGTCACCTGGAAACAACATTGATGTGTATCTGCAGCCTTTGATTGATGAGCTACTGAAATTATGGTCTGATGGTGTTGAAACATACGACAGTTCAAAGAAAAAGACAATTCTCATGCGAGCTTCTATATTGTGGACAATAAATGATTTTCCAGCATATGCAATGCTATATGGATGGAGCACAAAAGGTAGGCTAGCATGTCCATACTGCCATGTAAACACTGACGCCGTGTGGTTGAAACATGGACGAAAGTATTGCTACATGGGTCATCGTCGTTTCCTACCTCAGGATCACCGGTGGCGTCGGGACAAAGCTTCTTTCAACAATAAGATAGATAATAGAGAGGCTCCAACATCACTCTCTAGTCACGAAGTACTCCAACAATACGAGACTTTTGATCAAGTGAGTTTTGGACAAGCGAATAATAAGAGAAAGCGCACTAAGGAAGATAGGTGGCATAGTTGGAAGAAGAAAATTATATTTTTTCAGCTCTCGTATTGGAAGACATTGCTAATAAGGCATAACTTGGATGTCATGCACATTGAGAAAAACATTTGTGATAGCATATTGGGGACATTGCTTAATATGGATGGTAAAACAAAAGATAGTCTACAAGCTGGTTTTGATATGCAAGAAATGGGTATACGGCCAAAACAACATCCGGTGGGTATGAAAGGGAAGTATGATTGTCCATCAGCATCATATACTTTGCAAAAAGATCAGAAGACCACCTTGTGCAAGTTTTTGGCGGATGTGAAGATGCCCGATGGTTATGCCTCAAACATCAAGAGAAGTATGGACATAACAACACGTAAGGTATCAAGTCTAAATACTCACGACTGCCATATTATATTTCAGAAGCTCCTTACTATTGTAAAAGGTAACATATTGCCTGAAAAGATTGTTGAACCTTTAATTGAGTTTAGCAGATTCTTTTTTGGAATTTGTTCTATAGAATTGGCGGAACCAGATTTGGATAAGATGATTGAACAATTTCCTGAAATAATTTGTAAGCTTGAGATGTTGCTTCCTCCAGCTTTCTTTGATATCATGGTACATCTTCCAATCCATCTTGCCAAAGAAGCTCGCTTGGGTGGACCTGTTTCTTACAGATGGATGTATCCAATTGAGAGGTACATTGGTACATTGAAGAGGTATGTACGTAACAGAGCTCACCTGGAGGGTTCTATAGCTGAGGGATATATTATGGAAGAATGTATGACTTTTTGTAGTCAGTTTTTGGATAACATCAGCACCAAGCTTAATAGGCCAGAACGTCATGAAGCTGCAGCTAGGAATGAACCTTCTCTCGAGTCTAAGATATTTATAGAAGTTAATAATTCTAAAAAAGGGTTTAAATGGGGCCATCATACTATGGTGGAACTACATAACATCATGCATTATATTATTTCTAATGTTGAAGAGGTTGCTCCATGGATGAAGTACGTATAACTCAGATGTTCTATACTATATTGAATCATGCTTATTTTAGATGGCTAATTTAATTTTGTACCCTTTTCAGTGAGCATTTTGAAGAGCTGAAAAAGATTCATTCTCGTGATGTTAAAAAATGCCATAGAGATGAGTTTGTTTATTGGTTTCAGAAACGAGAAAGTACATGCAAGTTTTTACTTTCATGAAATATTGAAGAAATTTATGTTCTGAAGTTGGTTTATCGATGACCCCTTTTATACTAGTTAATGTGTACAGATTACGACATTACACAAAGAAGGCAAAGTAACCGATTAATTGTATGCATTATCTATAGGACCTGATCGTCGGACATGTTTTTTTAGTTGATCATTCATAAATGGATTCTTCTTTCGAACAACAAAGTGAAAAAAGATTCACGGATGCAAAACAATGGTGTTGTTGTTCGGGATGGTGATCATGAGTGGTATGGAGTAATCAAGAAATTGATTTCTGTTGATTTTGAAAAAAATCAAGAGATTGTGTTATTTGAATGTGACTGGTTTGATCAGCCTCGTTTCGGTCAGAGCCAAGGCAGAGGCTACAAAATGGATCGATACAGAATGATATATGTTGACACTACTATTTCTCAATTTAAGTATGAGCCTTACATTCTAGCCACCCAAGCAGAACAAGTTTTTTTTTACGTTAGAAGTGTGAAGCAACCTAAATTGGCTACAATTGTTAAAACAAAGCCACTGAACCTTTTTGCCATGCCCCCTAGAGATAGTGGAAATAATGTCATTGAGACGATGGAGGCTAAGACATTTGATGATCGACGACTTACTAATATAAATGAGGATATGTGTCCTGCAAAGCCTGGAGTCTAGCGATAGCACCCAACGACCATTTGGACGCAGTTGCAGCGCTAGTATGCTGTTGTTTTATTAACACCATAGATCATCTACGGTGAGAGATGAAATCCGCAAGCGCATGAAAGACGTCGTTATAGAATTTCACCCATGAGTATTCCTAAGGGTATCGTATTTATCCCAAAGAAAGGCGGTGAAGTAAAGTAAACTCTATTCTTATGATCAAGGTATAGGGTATTAAGTAACTATCGCGAGAGGGGTAAGTTGATATAGTGTGACACACACCTAAGTTATCTACTCCTAGAGATAAGGTTGTCTTAGTGAGGGTTAAACTATGAGAAGGAGCTGCTCTTATTGTGCTCTAATTACTCATATACATAGCTTAATAATGTAAACATGAATATGTTACTGGTGAATACTAGAGCTTTGTGGTCCAACACATTGGACACGAGTGCACCTATGGCAAAACAAAAATGATTCTCACTTAAGAGCATGTGGTGTAGCCGAATGTGAGGAAGTACAAAGGACGAACAGGGCTTTCACCACCTGCCACCTACCCGTACAACTCGTGGATCTACGAGACATCCAACGCTACTTAACTATCCAATCACCACACTTGCATGCTAAGTAAATACCTTAAGAGTGACAAGATCCATCCCAAGGCAATGACTAACCTAAACATCATTGAACCAATGTTCGAACCAAGCACTAAATTATTCATATTAACATAATCATGTTATTACCTAATTAGACTATAGTGGAGGTGTATGGTGTTTATGATAATATAATAAGGACATTACTTTCATATCATAATGACACCTACACCTATCACATACATGGACTCCACAATCAAACAATAAACTCTTTACAAAAGTATATGATTATGGAGAGACTAATAATACCATTATTAATATGCATAAAGTCACAAAAGTAAGAAAAGATACATGAGACATACCTTTTCCAAGTTTGACTTGGGACTGGAGGCTCCTCTCTACAACCTAACCTTCACTAAGGACTAAGAGAACTAGTGTATACAATGGTGTGTGTCGAAGTGTGCGATTGACACTTCCCCTGGTACTACAAGATCGTAGCTCGTAAAGGTTCTTGATTGGTTGGGGCGTGCATGAGATTACGAACAAGACAGTGACACGACGAGTTTTACGTGGTTCGGGCCGCCTAACACTACAAGGATTCTGCCCTGTTGCAACTATTGTACTGCAACAAATACTAAATCATTGCAGTAAGCTTGGTCTTTTGCCACGATTCACTAGTTCGTGGCATTAGCATCTATTGCCACGGAACATGATCATTGCATTAGGATTTGTTGCCATAATTCACTAGTTCGTGGCATTAGGATCTATCGCAACGAATCTGTTGCCACGATTCACTAGTTCGTGGCATTAGCATCTATCGCCACGGAACACGATCGTTGCATTAGGATTTGTTGCTACGATTCAATAGTTCGTGGCATTACGATCTATCGCCACGAATCTGTTGCCACGATTCACTAGTTCGTGGCATTATCATCTATCGCCACGGAACACGATCTTTGCATTAGGATATGTTGCCACGATTCACTAGTTCATGGTGTTAGCATCTATCGCCACGGAAAACAATCGTTGCATTAGGATTTGTTGCCACGATTCACTAGTTTGTGGCGTTAGAATCTATTGCCATGGAACACAATCGTTGCATTAGGAAATTTTGCCACGATTCACCAGTTCGTGGCGATAGGATCTATCGCCACGAAATACAATCATTGCATTAGGATCTGTTGCCATGAAATACCAGTTCGTGGCATTAGGATCTATCGCCACAGAACAGAATCGTTGCATTAGGAACATTTGCCACGATTCACCAGTTCATGGCGTTAGGATCTATCGCCACGAAACACAAATGTTGCATTAGGATCTTTTTCCATGATTCACCAGTTCGTGGCGATAGGATCTATCGCCACACAACACAATCATCGTATTAGGATCTATTGCCACAAATTACCGGTTCGTGGCATTAGGATCTATTGCCACGGAACATAATCGTTGCATTACAAACTTTTGCCATGATTGACCAGTTCGTGGCATTAGGATCTATCGCCATGAAGCATGATCGTTGCATTAGGAACTTTTGCAATGCTTCACCAGTTCGTGGCGTTAGGATCTATCGCCACGGAACAGAATCATTGCATTAGGATATATTGCCACGATTCACCAGTTTGTGGCATTAGGATCTATCGCCACGAAAACACAATCGTTGCATTCGGAACTTTTGCCATGATTCACCAGTTCGTGGCGATAGGATCTATCGTCACAGAACATAATGGTTGCATTAGGAACTTTTGCCACGATTCACCAGTTTGTGGCGTTAGGATCTATCGCCACAGAACACAATCGTTGCATTACGAACTTTTGCCATGATTAAACAGTTCATGGCGTTAGGATCTATCATCACGGAACATAATCGTTGCATTAGGAACTTTTTCCACGATTCACCATGATTTAATATCGGCTTGCTTCTAAGCTTGCTACTAAATAGAATAGCATCTTCTATCTTTTCCAAAAAAAAAATCAAATAGTTCACGTACAGCTAGCTCACACAGTACTTATATAAAAAAAATCATCATCTTCGCTCCCCCCCCCAATATTGAAGGTACAATACCATCATTGATATATGTATCATCGTTGTCATCGTTGCCATCATCTTCATTTTCTGATGGAACTCTATGTGTCTCAAACTGATCACATGTTCTCATATGAAGAGCGACAGCATCACCGGTTGCTCCCTCAATGTCATTCCTATACCATGCGGTCATATCCTCATTTACATTAGTAAGTCGTCGATCATCAAATGTCTCAGCCTCCATCGTCTCAGTGAAATTATTTTCACTGTCTCCAGAGGGCATGGCAAAAAGGTTTCGTGGCTTCGTTTTAACAACTGTAGCCCATTTAGGTTGCTTCACACTTCGAACGTAAAAAAATTATTCTGCTTGGGTGGCTAGAATGTAAGGCTCATACTTAAATTGAGAAAGAGTAGTGTTAACATCTATCATTCCGTATCGATTCATTTTGTAGCCTATGCTTTGGCTCCGACTGGAACGAGGCCGATCAAACAAGTCACATTCAAATAACAGAACCTCTTGATTTTTTTTCAAAATCAACAGAAATCATTTTATTCATTACTCCATACCACTCATGATCACCATCTCGAACACCAACACCACTGTTTTGCGTCCATAAATCTTTTTTCACCTCTGCTGTTGTAAAACCCCACTTTTATGGTATGTGAATTTAGTCATGAGTTTTGTGATCAACTCTATTAGAGATCCAATATAGTGGTACACATGAACTTTATACCATCCAAACCTTTCTTGCACTCATGGTTAAATTTTATTAACATGAGTATTGGACATCACCACTAATTCTAGAATGATTCTATTCACCCCTCTTCAAATTTTTAGAATTATTTGGATGAAGATTATTAGGGAAATTTAAAGTGCAGTACTAATTGGCCCTGCCAAAAATATTCAAATTAGAGGCTCTAAATTTTTCCTTGGCCTCCTAATATTCTCAATAGCTTGCCTGCAGAATTTCAAGATTTTGGGAACTCATTTGCTATTTTATTTGAGGCGCTTAATAAATTTGAATCAAATTTAAATCTGAATTTTAAATTCTTTTCCAACTTCTTTGAACAGAAGATTTGAGTTCACCATTGGCTTCAGAATAATTCATTGACCATCTCCACAAACTTTCATGATTTTTGGAGTTGATCTTCTATTTTTAAACGAATTATTAACTTTTGTATCGGGGGTCTGACTGACCTGTGGGCCCCACCGGTCAGCCGCAGCTGAATGGGTCAGGTCGGCCGCCTGCCATCTCTGTGCCGGCGCTCGACCGCTCGACAGCGCGCGCGCATGCAGCTCCAGCGAGCTGCCTGCGTGCTAGCTTGACGCGGCGCTATAAAAGGACGCCGCCGCTCCCTTATTTCCCCTCCCCGATCAGTGGTTTCCCCCTCTCGCGAGTTAATCTCCGCCGCGCGTCATCGCAGCCGCCCACCTCTGCTCCGTGGTGCGCCGCCGTCTCGCGCCGTTTCAAGCCACGACTCCAACAGCTTAAAGGTGCGCCTAGTCGAGCTCTAACTCTTGGTGCAAATCGTTTCCTTTTTTATTGAGAATTGAAGAAGTTATCGATCTTCTTTCTTCCGGCCGAAGTGAATGAACTCGCTCGGTTTTCGTTTAAATTCTGTTTCTACAAGTAACCATTCTATGCAATTGCTTAGGGATAGTTTCTATAGGACGTAGCGCTCCTACCTGAGCAAAAACCCCTAAAAGTTAT
Source organism: Tuctoria greenei (assembly GCA_036927565.1). Taxonomy (NCBI): domain Eukaryota; kingdom Viridiplantae; phylum Streptophyta; class Magnoliopsida; order Poales; family Poaceae; genus Tuctoria; species Tuctoria greenei. The sequence continues at coordinate 33,073,834 of JAYESD010000006.1, read as the reverse complement.
CGAGCAACGGCCGAGGAAATCGAGTTTTGCTCGCCGCCGGTGAGGAAACCTCGGTTCGCCGTCGAGCTCATAGTTCCCGGTTGTTTCCTCCTCTTCCACGTCCAGTTCCTTGATCTGTATCGTCCTAGGAAGGTTTTGAAGAAGATTCCGAGTGGTTTGAGCTACTCTGGAACTAGTTCCACGTTGCCCGAGTGCTCACCGACGCCGCCGCCGTCGCACGGCCACTTCCGGCGAGTCTCTGGTCCCACCGACCTCACCATCGTGCTCAGCGACTCCAAAGACCCCCACGCGGCGAGTTTGGGCAGTTTGGCCCGTCGGTTTAGCCGGCAGCGAGCTCACCGGCGATTCACCGCCGCGGGCGCCGCCTCGCGCGGGCACTGGCCCGAGGTAGAAGACGACCCCGTAGGGTCCCACCTGCCAGTGGCTGTGAGATCACGGTGCGGCAGGGATCCCGTGCGGCCGCGCGCGAATAATTCTGTGGACTGCGGTGTTGTATTGACCAGAGCACGCCACGTGGCCCATGGGACCCGCCGATTGAAATTTGAATTCTGGCGCCAATGGGCTATTAAAATAATTCCAGAAAATTATTCAAACTTCTAAATTGAATATCTCTCTGTAGACTACTCCTAAAATATTCAAACAAATTTTGTTTGAAAGCTCTTGAGCTCTAGTTTCTGTCAGTACCAAATAGGTTTTGTGAAACTCAAATTCTGTAGAATATAATCTTTCCAAATGCATATACAATTTTTCCAAATAAGATAGCCACTAGAAAAATCCCTAAAATTCACATAAAATTTAGTGTCCTATTCTTGACCACCAGAAAAATTTTGGGAGTCATTGCACCTGTTTAAACCTCTGTGTGGTTCAATTTCCTTTTTTCAGTTATTGAATTTTTACAAATGTTCAGTTGCTTTATTATGTCCCAAATTTAAACTGAACCTTCCTTTAGTCATACACTAGCTCCTGTGAAAATATTGGATTTAATTAACCTACTATCCTAGTCCTAATTTCGTTACAAACTAAATACTGATTTAATGGCTAGAAATTCAATTATAAAGTAAATCCAGAAATTCTTGCCAACTTAGAAATACAATAACTCCTTCCCCAAAGCTTAGAAAATTATGAAACAAACTTTTCTAGAACCAGAACCACTTCCTCTATCATGATTATCAACTGGCAGCTATGTTCAAGCTACAGTTTCTTCTTTAAAATTCTTGGAAGTTATTGCTTGCCATAATTTTAGAGACAACACTATACTTTGATCATCTCCTATTCTTTGCAAGAGCCTTGATCATATTTCCTAGTAGCTACCCTAAAAGTTCCAAAGCCAATTAAGGTCCCTATCATCTAATGATCACCATGGGTTAAAATTTTGGTCTCAATGATGATTATTTTTCAAAGTCATTTATATACCTATTATATGCATATCGTATAGTGACCGAAGTCGAGGAGGAGCCAGATGTCTTGGAAGAGCATCTTCCAAATTTTAACCCAGACTCTGACCTGCAACAAGGCAAGCCCCGGTTTGCATTTAAGAACTTTTCAAAGTTTTCCAGTTTTATTCACTTACGTTTTCAGTTGATATTGTGCATTACATATAAGGTGTTTAATACTCCACTTGCATGACCAAAAATCCCAGGGATTGGTTGGAACGAGTTACAATTTGACCTGTAGTAACTGCCTTGCTAATGCATAGGAAATCTGGTAGAAGTCGAGTAGTTGGAATCTACTCGCGAGAGATGTAGGACATATCTCACAGGATTGGTTAGATACAAAATGGCAGAATATAATGAAATGGAGACCGGGCAGGGAATGGATAGAAGGCGGCAAGAAGTGAGTCTCGGTCGCGTAGCCCTGCCTGTGTCGATTGAGGCCCGCTTCATGTGTGGCCCCGCTGAACAAGCTTGACTTGTACCGGCAACATAATGGACATATGGAATCCAATAAACTGATGTAACTTGATAACTGGGGTGTCGAGGCCCATTAACTCACCATCGACAGGGATGGGTTGAGGACAATAAGGTGTAAATCGGTCAGCGGACACATGAGGTGTTCCGTGCGGAGACCTTCTGTTCGCAGAGGTGAGACGGGATCGGTGTTTGGGTTTCTTGTGAAAGGTGGCCATATACGCCTAGTACTGAAGTGTTATGTAGGTACGGGTGTGCTCGCTGACACTTCCGAACGACGTATGTGTCGTGTTGTCCGGGTGTGTCCTGATTGCAATCACTGTCCCTCGCAGTAATAGAGTACCACTTGTTCACTGTGTCGTGACGTAGTAAATACCAAAGAAGCCAGCAAATTATATTGATTGAATTATAATTACTTTGCAACCTTGTATGATTTAGAGATAGTATAACTAAAAGTTTATAGTTTTCCCCATACTTTAGCTGTAATAGCATTATGTGCTCTGAGCATGTCATATCATCGGTAAAGCGTTTCTTGTTTTATTGTGGATCCTATGATGTGCCATGCTTGGGGAATGTCATTTGCTACATAAAACCTGATTATAAGGATCCACTTGTAGGCGAGTCATTTACGCTTCACCTCACCTATGTTTTAGTGTCCCCCTTGCATATGTCTAGTGAGACGGGTTAGTCTTGCTGAGCCTTATGCTCACGTTTGCAGTTAACGAGTTTTTGCAGGTTATACAATTGATGACGGATTTGATGATGAGGCGGCACCCCCTCCAGGGTGTACAGCCGAGTGGGAACCCTGCACGCTGCCCTAATTGAGTGTTGCTAGTGCAAAGTATCCAAGGCATGGATAACTTTTCTTTTGCATAGCTAGTGCTGAGAGCGTAGCTATGATATGTATATATTCCTTTACTTTCGCTAGTATTGTAAAAACTTCCGCTGTATGAAAAATAAAAGACTTCATCTTGTACTTATTCAGATTCTATTCTTGTATAACTGTTGGGTGTCGCATCGCACGGCACCACCCAATGAGATCCTCGGATGTCGGGATTCCGGTCCCCATAGACATGGTATCAGAGCATCATTGGGAACAGTGTACTTGAACAGAACATATTTTCAAAAATTAGGACTTGAGTGAGGAATTAGTTATATGCCTTTATAAGGAGTATTATTAGTATAAGGTATAAAGGTGGTAAACTAACTATGTGTTATTATATTCTGTAACGACGCCCCGACGTCAGGTAAGAGGTATACGCCACCAAGAGCAGATCAATCTCGGTAAGCTCAGCATACGAGGAGTGGTATGTGAAATTTCCGTGGCTTGGCACGGGAAGTTAATAGGAGTCTCTGAAGCTTTCAATGTTTCTGAGAACCTATGACACGCGGTACCCCAGCGTGCTTCAAAGTTAGTGGGAGCCCCTGTCGGGTGGTGTATAACTCGATAGTATGCCTCTCTAGAACTATCCATGTTCTATGGGAACATGCGAAACACGTATGCCCTAGCGTGTTTAAGCCGGATCGTACGGGAGTCTTTGCTGTACAGACGTATTTACAGCCATGTACCTCGAGACATGACCTCGCTCGAGGGCGACTCACACCAGAGTCGTATGCATTTATTTTCATATATATTATTGTGACTGCCTGACATGTATCCCCGTGCTGCCCTTGAGGTGTGAATGTTTGAAAGAGGATTGTTTGTCTTTTGCAGCATTAACTACGGTAGATGACCGTGTAGAAGCTGTTTGCAAGAGAACGATATAGAAACCACCTATAGACGTAACCGGAAATACCGGATAGAATTTTCTTTGGTGAGCTACGTAGTACCGTCAATATCAAACATGATACTAGACCATCCCTAACGACAGAATGGATGCATAATGTTTTGGAAAGTCCAAATATCAGATGCTGGTAGGTTTGGACTCCGTAAATGGGGTTCCGACTCGATAGAATAAATAGAATCAAGATTCTTGTTTTCGGACAGAAGTTGGCTCGACTTCGCCGGGTTGTAATCTTGGTTATTTACTAGAGAGTATAGGGGTATAATATATGGATGGAAAGCTCGTGAAGATCTCTATAACTTTTCTGTTGAACATAAAGACAGAAAAGCTTGATAATCTGTTGAAATCTGGGGTGTATTGTAACTGCTCCACATGACCTTTCCATTGTACCAGTCTCTGTATTTTTGCCATAACTTGCTGTAGAAAAATCCACTAGCTTGTTGGGATACATGTGTGGAAAGGTTAGGATGATTTTTACAAGTTTGTTATGGGAGGTTTTTCCTGGTTTAGATTGGAGTTAAACCAAATTGGGAAGTCAATACAGTGAGCTGCAGGACGGCTGGTGCAAACCAGTCAGCTCAACTGTTAAGTTTGGATAGTTATAGCTCTTAATCCAGAATAGTGACATGATCACATATATACATTTCTAGAAAGCTTAGGAAGTCCTCTACCAACTTTATTTGTCACTCCTGACCTAAATATGGGTGTAGCTATGACTAATTCCAATTGTTGCAAACTTGGTTCTTGCAGTCCAGAACTTGGAACAGTTTGCACAGGGTTGTGAATTTGTGCGCGATACCTGTATAAAAAATATTTTTAGGATGGCACTCTTTTATTTCTGGATTTTTAATGCGATGTTATACAATGTTTATTTTGTCATTACCTCGTTATCTTATCATGATAAACCTGTATAGAATGTGGAAGTAAGCCCATATACAGGAGAGGTTCTGTCAAAATTTCCAGAAAACTTGAGTCAAACTAAAACCTGTATAGATTCCTCATATTAGTTCGCCTAGAGCTGTATGAGTACAATCTAGAAAGGTTTTGAAGTGTACTACAACTTTTGTATTCAACCTAACTTTTAATTCTGACATTTCCTGTATGAAACATTTGGGTTAATACAGGAAGGTCAGTTGAACCAGAACTGTGATCATTTCCAGTTTGCAGATTTGCTTGAATCAATTGATTATGGATAATTTCTTTTGTCCAACATTATCATTGATTGAGTTCAATACTTATACGGTGTATTGACATCCGGGTATGTTTGTCCACAGATGGCAGCACCAAGAATTCAGTTGCCTAATGGATGGGTGTTCTCCACATGCACCGGGCAAGCCGGTTTCCCGGACGTGTTTGTTAGGTTGCTTCGCCAATTTGGCTATCAGGTGTTGCCTAGCTATTGGGGCAAGAAGATCCAAGAAAACGGTATGTGGAGTTGCACCATCTACGTCAATGTACCTGCTGGTCCACCGCACCTTGGATGGGCTCCATACTCCATCAAGATCAAAGGGTTGATATTAGAGGAAACATGGAGCTACGCCACAAGCATTGCCATAGGGAGGTTTTGCAAACTTCATTACCGTAATCTGGTGGGTACTCCATACGAGTTCTTTCCAGTTAACGGCAGAGATTCTGAGGCTTGGGCAACCCACTTGCTTGCGGAGGTGGGCGAGCACGGTGAAACATCCGCAACAGCCTTAGCGGTGTACGCATACGCATCACATCGCGAGAAGGGAAATTAAAGGGCATGCATAAAAGAATTGACGGACAATCTGAAGCAAGCCATGGTTCGAGTGAATCACTTTGAGAGGGCAAGTGACGCACTCAACCATCGTTTGAACCTTAGGGAGAATCAATGGCATGACGCTGTTATGGATTTAACCGCGTCACGCCAAGAGACTCTAGAGAGGGAAATTGACTTGGAGGCGAGCCTACTCTATGGACACCAGCGAGATACCCAGTTGGACGCAGTGACTGTAGATCGGGATCAGTCCAGAGTAGAGGCTCAGAGCTGGAAGACCAGCTGTGAGCAGGCTCAGTAGGAGAACGAGGCCTGAAGGATGTTTATGATAGAGACAGATTGGCAAGCTAAGATGGCCAAGAGGACGTCGCTTCTGAGTGAGGCATCATCTTCTGCTCCAGCACCCATACCAGTGGTGTCTAATCCTGAGGATGACGAGGAAGAAGAAGATCCTCAGGAGATCGAGTTTTATGAGTAGAGGGCCGTGTTGATGTACTTAACACTTTAGGCCGAGTGTAATGATGTGTAGTAAACACCACTTATGTTGTGTGACTTTATGAGTCTTGTTCTAAATAGTAGCGGGGTCTGTGTACGATGACATGGACATGACGACTTGTGGTGCCCAAGCATAGATGAGACGTCTTCTTTAGATGAAGTCTGTCTATTTTTGGAGATCTATTGTAAACTTGGGCCCATGATAATATAGATTGTATAAAGTTTGTGCTTTATCAATATATATGAATGTTATGCATCATCTATTGTTATCTACCGCATTACTATTTTATGGAAGGATGAACTTGAGGCAATGACACTTATAGTGTGAATTGTTGTATTGCAGTATGGTGCGTACTCGAACCAGTCAAGATGGGGGAGGATCCAGTGGAGGTCAGGGGAATGACACACCACCCCCGGGGCAGTCTACGCCTCAAACGCAACCACCTCCACCACCTCCATCCGCACTTCCCAGAAGTCTCGTGGAGCTTCTCGCTGCAGTACTCGGCTCGCGCGACGAGCAAACCGAGCTATTGCGAACTCTGGTGCAGCACTCGTCCCGTCAAGGGGGATGACAGAATGATAGACCACGTCAGCAATATCAGAGTTCCTACTCTGATTTCTCATCGACACATCCACCGGTCTTCAGAGAGGCCGATGAACCGTTGGATGCGGATAATTGGCTCCGCACCATTGAAGGAAAGTTCGGCTTACTCGAGGTAACCGAACAGCAGAAGGCGCTGTTTGCAGCGCAGCAACTGCAGGGTTCTGCTGGTGCATGGTGGGCCAATTACCTTGCCGCACGCCCCGCAGGCCATGTCGTAAGCTGGGCCGAATTCCGGGAGGCGTTACGCGCCTACCACATCCCTCCCGGGATTATGAGAAGGAAGCTTCAAGAGTTCTTGGAGCTAAGGCAGGGAGGAAGGAGTGCATACGAGTACTCGAAATCATTCAACCACTTGGCCCAATACGCTCAGGACGAAGTGAACACTGAAGATTGGAAGCGCGAATGCTTCTACCGGGGTTTGAACCCCAAGTTGAAGGACAAGCTTGTCCTGTTCAACCGCGGCAACTTCAACGACATCGTCAATGCTGCTATCATGCAGGAGGACGCTACGCGCGAGCTGTCCTCAGACAAAAAGAAGAGGAGTGCTCCGCAGGGCAGCGGAGGTGGTGCTCCTCAGAAGTACCGTATGGTGTACCGATCACCATCCGGCCAGAGGTGGCAACCGCCATCACGACCACCAATGTTAAGTGGTCGCCAGTTCAGCAACTTCGGAGCCCGACCGCAGCCACAACAGGGGATGATCCCACGTGCACTTCCACCTCCACCATGTGCACCGGGATTCCGTCCTCCCATTCGTACTGGCCAAACCCCGTACACGTGTTTCACGTGTGGGCGCACGGGGCACTTCGCCAAGGACTGTCGGCAGAATCGACAAGACGGCGGGCAATCATCCTACCAGGGGCCCGACCAACCCTGCAACCAGCCCAAGAAGCCAGCCACCAGAACCGGCAACGTCCACCACCTCGCCATCGAGGACGTTCCGGAAGGCGCACCCGTGCTCACGAGTACGTTCTCTATCTTCAATCAATCCGTAGTCATACTCTTTGACTCCGGAGCTTCACACGACGTCATTAGTAAATCTTTTGTCATTAAAAGTCAATTGCCTGTTATATCCACCAAAACTCCATATGTGATTAGCACTCCAGCCGGGAAAACAGTAACAAATGAATTGGTTCCTGGGATACCACTAAACCTAGATGGAACCATATATCTTACTTCACTTATGATACTAGAGCATTAGAAATTAGATGTCATCTTGGGAATGGCATGGTTACAATATCATGGTGCTATTCTAGATCTGGTCCCTTGAAAGATATATCTAAATTCTCCACGCCATCCCTCTCAAGTTCTCAAGCTTGAGAAAGCCATTCTAGTGAATTCATCTACCCAGAATACCGAGATTATGGAACTTAAGGATATTCCGGTAGTATGTGAATACTAGGATGTATTTCCTGAAGATCTTCCTGGTATGCCCCCAGAAAGAGATATAGAGTTCAAGATTGAACTTGCACCAGGAACAGTGCCAATCTCAAGACCACCCTACAAGATGGCACCCAAGGAACTTGCAGAACTTAAGGAACAGTTAAATGAACTTGAGAACAAAGGTTTCATTCGTCCAAGTTCATCCCCCATGGGGTTGTTTTGCACTGTTCATAGAAAAGAAGGATAAGACCTTGAGACTGTGTGTAGACTATCGTCCACTCAATGCTGTCACTATCAAGAACAAGTATCCACTACCACGCATTGATATTCTTTTCGATCAATTGGTGGGTGCTAAGGTATTTTTGAAGATGGATCTTCGTTCTGGTTATCATCAGATTAGGATCCGACCAGAAGATATACCAAAGACAGCCTTCTCAACAAGGTATGGACTGTATGAGTACCTTGTTATGTCCTTCGGATTGACCAACTAAAAGCATCTAGGCCCCCCTCATGTTGTATGGTTTTGGTGATTAATGACAACCATTGAACTTTACTAATGAATTTGTGAATGCAAGGTCCCCATAAACACTAAATAAGATGAAATGATTATGTCATTGGAGACCCATAGATACTCAACTTTTGAGATCAAATTCATGAGATAAAGACAAGACGTGAAGGCTCTATGTCCAAGTCACTCAATCAAAAATTGACATCATACAATGCTTAAGAATCATAAGAGAGCCGTGTGGAACAAATGTCTAAGAGGTCATTCGAGAAAGACACAAAAGATTCACTCAAAACAACTCGAAGCAAGCAAAATCAACTCACCGGATGAACCGATGATTTCCAAAATGAACACATCGGTCGAGTTGATTCAACTGAAGAAAAAGACCTCAGACAAATGAACTCACCGGATCATCCAATGTGAAGGGCTCAACAACATCGGTGCATCAATACAGTTTGCAGTACAATTGGAACAAGTGAAGCACCGGATCATCCGATGTGCAGAATTACACACATCGGTTGATCACTCCAGTAAGCATCAAGATCAAGCAAATTCTGGAGGAAGAGCCACCGGATCATCCGATGAGAAGACAGGGGCAACATCGGTCTAATAACGGTAATATCTGACACAATGACGTCAGCCAAAGTAATTACACCGATGATAACTAGAGGGGAGACATCGGATCATCCGGTGTGCACAGAAAAGTTCTGTCAGCCTACTTTTCCAACGGCTATTTTGGTTAATCTGGCTATAAAACCCCTCTAACCCGGTCATTTCGACAAGTCTTGATCACCTGAAGCCCACTACACATCCAAGAGCATTCAAGACCATAGAGCATACATTTCCACACTTTTAGATCATTTGTAATAGGCTAGAGAGAAGCTTGTGTGCGTTCTTTCTCTGTGATTGAACTCTCTAGGCTAGTGAGAAGTTGAAGAAGATTGTTCCGGAGCTTGCCAAGGTGTGTGTGGAAGCCCGGAACATCGAAGGTTGTACAAGGCTTGAGCTCCACCTTGCCGGAGATGGCGAACGGAGAAGATTAGTGAAGACTCCATTGTCTCGGTGACATTGGAAGTGGCAAAACCCTTCGGTGGGTGCCACAACGTGGATGTAGGAAGATCCTTGCGATCTTGCCGAACCACGGGATAAATCTCCGTGTCCCCTAGCGTTTGCATTCCTCTCCCTCTCTTTACATTTTGCAATCTTTACTTCAAGTTATATCTACGTTGATTGCATAGCTAGAACCGCATTGGGAATTGGGCTTAAGTAGTTCGTTTTTAATTGTTTTAAAAATTTGAAAGAAAGCCCAATTCACCCCCCTTGGGCGTTTCGATCCTTACAATTGGTATCAGAGCAAGGTTGCTCATAGGATCATTCTAGCTTCACCGCTAGAGAGCAAAAATGGCCAAGGTTGGGGGTTCGGTTCCTATCTTCGAGGGCAAGAATTTTGCCTATTGGAAAGCACGCATGCGCCCTTACCTTGAAGCTATTGCCCCCGAAGTTTGGGAAGCGACTCATGTGGGATTTGGAGAACTTAACTATGTGGGTGATCAAGTTAAGTGGGATGCTAAGGCTAGGAATGCAATTTATGAATGCATAAGTCAAGATGTCTTCTCTAGAATTGCCAGTAAGGAGAAAGCTTGCGAAATTTGGGCTTGCTTGATAGAAATCCATGAGGGCTCATCTCGTGTAAAGGAACTTAAATATCACATGCTCAAAGCTAAATATGATGAATTTAAGATGCTTCCTCATGAAAATGTTAATGAAATGTTTTCACGCTTAAATGTTCTTATTGAGGAAATTAATGCTCTTGACATTGCGTCTCTTGGCAAGGGACTTATTAACCGCAAGATCCTCATGCTCCTTCCCAAGCCGAAGTACAACATCATCAACTCCATGCTCCAAAAGGAATCACTTGACAATATTGAAGTTTCGGAGCTCATTGGAGAAATACACGCTCATGAGATGAGTGTACTTGGGATGATGGAGCAATCATCATCAAAAACAATTGCTCTAAAGGCCTCCACCAAGAAGACAAGCTTCAAGAAGAAGAAGGTGGTTGAGCCTAGCTCAAGTGAAGAAGAGCAAGCGTCAAGTGAAGATGACGATGATGAGCTTGCCTTGATGATGAGAAAGTTCTCACGCTTGAACTCCAAGATCACCAAAAAGGGATACACCTTTGATCCCAAGAAGAAGGAATTTCTACCAAGAAGAGACGATCGCAAGATATGCTACAATTGCGGAGATCAAGGCCACATCTCCTATGATTGTCCAAAACCGGACAAAAGGAGAGAGAACTACAAAGGCAAGCAACGCAAGCTTGAAGAAAGTGATGATAATGAAGAAGAAGCCAAGCCCAAACCAAGAACCTTTGGGAAGAAGAAGCAAGACAAGGGCAAGAAGGCAAGACTCTTCCCAAAGAGAAGAAGTGGTCCACAAAAGGTGTTTATGTGTGAGGCAAATGAATGGGTCACCGACAAAGAAACAAGTGATGAAGAGAGTGAAGGAGAAGAAGAAAGCTTGGCCGGCCTTGCCATTGCCAACCATGATGACTCACCTCTTCCTCCACCACCCATGTGCCTCATGGCAAAAGGTAACACCAAGGTATGTGACGACTCTAGTGATGATGAGCTTTCCCCCGATGATTTAACTTCTTTGATTAATGAATATCATGCTATCATTAAGAGAGAGAAGAGTAAGGTTAAAACTCTTGAAGAAATTCGTGCTAAACTTGAGAATGCTAACCTTGATTTGCTTGACAAGTATGAAAGCATACTCAAAGAGCATGACACGCTCAAATCTCATGTCAAGCAAATTGAGGAGGAAAATGCTAAAATCAAGGTAGACAATGATGAGCTCAACATAGCACACCAAACTCTCTTGGAGGAACACAACAAGCTAATTCATGAATACCAAACACTTAACATTGCTCATGACATGCTTGATCAAGAGTTAAAAGATGCAAAGAAACAAACTCTTAATGATAAGATATCCATTACTTCGCATGTCTCTAATGTCTTGGACAAGTCTTTGTCTTTAAAAGCTAATGCTAGGGAGAAGGACTTGTTGGAGGAAATTGAGAGTCTCCGCACTAGTGTGGCTAGACTTTCAAAAGGTGAAGTCAAGCACAAGGAAATCCTCTTCCAACAAGCGAAAGCCTTCAACAAAAGAGGACTTGGATCCTTCCTGGTGCCCAACAAAGGAAAGGTTCCCTCACCGGAGCTTAGAACAAGCTTCATCAAGGAAGTTGGTTCTTATTGCCAACATTGTGAGGTCACCGGTCACCACACAAGGGAGTGTCCTCTTCCTAACCGACCTTCGCCTAAATTGCCTAATAACTACAAATCTATTTTCAATGATTGCTATTATCTTCTTAGCAAAGTGAATGGCAAGGTGAAAGCTAGGTTCATTGGCAAAGACATGAAGAGCATGAAGGGGAAGCTCCCCAAGCAACTTTGAGTCCCAAAGACACTTGTATCTCACATACAAGGACCTAAGTTGGCTTGGGTGCCTAAAGTCAAAAATTAACTTCATGTGTGTAGGTGAACTACAAAGCCGGAGGAAAGCATTGGGTACTCGATAGCGGGTGCACACAACACATGACCGGCAATGATGGTATGTTCACCACCATAGAAAACCCCGGTAATCATGAACAAGTCACTTTTGGTGACAATTCTAAGGGTAAGGTAATAGGACTTGGTAAAACTGCTATCTCTAATGATTTATCCATTTCTAATGTATTGTATGTTAAGTCGCTTAGCTTTAATCTACTTTCCATTGCACAACTTTGTGATCTTGGACTAACGTGCACATTTAGCAAAAATGATGTTGTTGTGAGTAGTGAGACAAGCAAAGAGCTAATCTTCAAAGGGTTTCGGCATGGACATCTCTACTTAGTAGATTTGTCCAACAAGAATGCTAGCCTAACCACTTGTCTTTTCACTAAGACAAGCTTGGGTTGGCTATGGCACCGACGCATAGCACACATTGGAATGAGCAAACTCAAGAAGTCATTCAAGCTTGGGATGGTGACCGGCGTGAAGGATGTGACGTTTGAGAAGAACAAGCTTTGTAGCGCGTGTCAAGCTGGAAAGCAAGTTGCTTCACACCACCCAATGAAGACAATGGTGTCAACCTCCAAGCCACTTGAACTACTCCACATGGACCTCTTCGGACCGTCCACATACCAAAGCCTTGGCGGTAACCTCTATTGTCTTGTTATAGTTGATGACTACTCTCGCTATGCTTGGACTCTATTTTTAGGTGACAAGAGTGAAACTCCGGAAGTGTTCAAGACCTTCGCGAACCGTGCTCAAAGGGAATTCCAACTTCCCATTATCAAGGTCCGGAGTGACAACGGCACCGAATTCAAGAACTACAACATTGGGGAGTGGTGTGACCGTGAAGGTGTGAAGCATGAATTCTCCGCCACATACACTCCTCAACAAAACGGTGTTGTTGAGAGGAAGAACAAAACCCTCATCACTCTTGCAAGAGCAATGCTTGATGACTACGGCACGTCGGAGAAGTTTTGGGCCGAAGCAATCAACACGGCGTGCCATGCTGCAAATAGGGTCTATCTTCACCGACTACTCCAAAAGACCCCATATGAGCTCCTCATTGGGAGAAAGCCCAACATCTCCTACTTTAGAGTCTTTGGGTGCAAGTGCTACATCTACCGCAAGAAAAGGCTTGGTAAGTTTGAAAGAAGATGTGATGTTGGCATTTTTCTTGGTTATGCATCAAACTCAAAAGCATATCGAGTATTCAACCAAACCTCCGGTCTAGTTGAAGAAAGTTGTGATGTTGAGTTTGATGAGACTAATGGCTCCCAAGAGGAGAGTTTTGGTCATGATGAAATAGATGATGAGCCTCTACGAGAAGCCATGAAGAACATGACCATTGGAGACATCAAGCCGGAAGTTGAAGAGGGCCATGATCAAGAGGGAGCTTCAAGTTCCAACAACAACACCTCCATGGCGCCTCAAGTAGATGAAGAGGAGAAAGATGATCCATTGCCAACTCAAGACTCACAAGCAATACAACATCAAGATGAAGAAGAAGTCCATGATCAAGTCCAACCACAAGAGGAACAACATGCTTCACCACCGCCAAGTGCTTCACAACCACTTATGAGGCATGGACGCATCTCCAAGGCGCATCCAATGGACCAAATCATTGGAAGTCCTTCAAGGGGCGTAAGTACTCGTTCCCGCCATGTTGCTTCATTTTGTGAGCACTACTCGTTTGTTTCGTGTGTAGAACCCACTCACATCGAGGAAGCGCTCCAAGACCCAAATTGGGTGATGGCCATGCAAGAAGAACTCAACAACTTCATCTGCAATGAAGTTTGGGTGTTGGAGGAGCGACCCAAGGACAAGAACGTCATCGGAACAAAGTGGGTGTACCGCAACAAACAAGACGAAAATGGCGTTGTGGTCCGCAACAAGGCAAGACTTGTGGCCAAAGGGTTCTCGCAAGTTGAAGGACTAGACTTTGGGGTGACATTTGCTCCGGTCGCCCGGTTAGAGGCAATTCGTATTCTCCTTGCTTTTGCTTCACATCATAATATTACTCTTTATCAAATGGATGTGAAAAGTGCCTTTCTTAATGGCTACATTAATGAGCTTGTTTATGTTGAACAACCTCCCGGGTTTGAAGATCCGAGGAATCCTAACCATGTGTATAGGTTGCACAAGGCGCTCTACGGGCTCAAGCAAGCACCTAGGGCGTGGTATGAACGACTACGGGACTTCCTCATCATGCAAGGATTTAAGATCGGGAGGGTGGACACCACACTCTTCACCAAAGACATCAACGGAGATTTGTTCATTTGTCAAATTTATGTTGATGATATTATTTTTGGTTCAACTAACGAAGCTTTTAGCCATGAGTTTGGCAAAATGATGTCTAGGGAATTCGAGATGTCAATGATTGGAGAGCTCAACTTCTTCCTTGGATTCCAAATCAAGCAACTTCAAGAGGGAACCTTTGTCTACCAAGAGAAATACACCAGGGACCTCTTGAAGAAATTTGAGATGGGATATTGTAGCTCAAGAAGCACTCCAATGGCAAAAAATTTCCATCTCGACGCGGATAAGGACGGTAAACCTATTGACCAATCTCACTACCGCTCTATGATTGGTTCATTGCTTTATCTTACCGCATCTAGGCCCGATATAATGTTTAGTGTATGCTTATGTGCTCGCTTTCAAGCGTCTCCTAAAGAATCGCATAAGAAGGCGGTCTTTAGGATACTTAGGTATCTTAAGCATACACCTAGTATGGGCTTGTGGTACCCTAAAGGTACAACCTTCCAACTCTTGGGATACTCGGATTCGGACTTTGCCGGATGCCGCGTAGATCGCAAGAGTACCTCCGGTGGGTGCCACTTGCTTGGGCGTTCCCTAGTGTCTTGGTCTAGCAAAAAGCAAAATTCCGTGGCTTTGTCCACTGTAACACCCTAAATTTTCGCATCTTACATTGCATACATGATCATGCATTAAACATTAGTAGGATAAAAGAAAAATGATAAAATATACAAATGTATGTAGCAAAAGAAGAAATAGAAAATAATAATTATTGTCTAAAACTTGTAATGAGAAATAAGTATAAAAATAATAATAAAAATATATAAGTATATATATAAATAATATATAACAATATATGAAAATAAATAAAATATTAATAATATACATTATAATAATAATAAATAATAAATATATAACATGAATAATATTTATATATGAAATAAATATAATAAATAACATAAATTATAAAAGGAAGTATAAAAAGAAAAGTAAAATAAAAAAAATAAATATAAAATAATAGATTGTATGATAATAAATATATATAATAATAAATGAATAAAATAAATAAGATAAATAAATAATAAAAAAAAGTAATATGTTTCAAAAAAAAAAGAAAAAAAAAACCGAAAAGGGACCGCTGGCCAGGCGGCCGAGCCAGCCCAGCCAGCCGGCCCCGCACCCGACCGCGCGCGACCGCGCGTTGGCCCCCGCGCCGGCCACGCCGCGAGCCGCCTCGGGCCCCGCTCCCCGCCGCCCACGCGATCCGGCCTCGCCGCGCTCGCGCGCTCCCACTGACGCACCCCGCCTGGCTCCGCTGGGCCCCGCCCGACGCGCCGTCCCGCTCGCCCCGCGCTCACCCCACCCCGACCGCGCGAATCCCGCCGCACCCCGCCGCCTAGCGCCCGACGCGCGCAGCGCGCGCCGATTCCATGCGACCCAGCGTGAATCTCGCCGCCTGGGCCCACTCTATCCCACTTCCGCGCGCCGATCCGCCCACCCGCACTGCAGCTCACGCCCCCTGGGTCCCACGCCCCGACTCCCGCCTCCCGCGCCGTAACAACCGAGCCGGACTCCACGGGAGCCCTAGCTCACGCCTATAAAAGGGACCGAGGTCCCTAGGCTTTTTCCAGATCGATCAAATCAGCCGCCGCCAGGAAAAAAAGGGGATCCCGCCGCCGGTACAGAGAAGAAGAAAACGCACCAGAGGCTGCGCCGCCAGGGGAAGAAAAGGAAGAAAAAAAGAGGGGAAGAAGAGGAAGAAAAAGAGGAGGGCACCGCCGTTCGCCGGAGATCGTCGCCGACATCGCGCCGCCGCCGTCGTACCGCCGAAGGACTGCTGCACCGTCTATTTCGTCTACACGTCGCATTTATTCCGCGACCGTCACGCCGTCAGATCTACGGTAGGGTTCGTTCCCGATGCGAATTTTTGCGATCACATTGAATCTAATAGGCGTAAATTAATTTTAGTCGCACCATAAATTTTATTTCAGCAGCATTAATCCGCCCTAAAATCCCCGTAAACCCTTATGAACACGTATGAACTAGACGCATCTAAATAATAAACGACCGTAGTAAATTAATTATTAAACTGTGCATGCATGCATGACATTGCATGTTGATTATTTTGTGTGCATTATGTTGAATTGTATATGTTTTCTTGTATGTATGATCACGCGTAGAGGAACGTGCTCAAGAGGCCGCATACGAGGATTTCCAAAACCAAGACTTCGAAGCGCTTGAGCAACCCCATCCGCCGGAGCAAGGCAAGTGTCCTTGAAGCATATTGATCCTATTTTAAACTAAATGTTTTGTTTGCGAACTTGCATGCTTGTGTCAAATTGACGGGAATCCTATGGTAGGAAGTTTACTAGTTTTGTTTGACCACCCTTGTCACCTGGAATTATGGTAGAGAGTCGGGAAGGGTTTTTACCTTATCGCTTCGCTTAATTAATTGGGATGATAAACAACACTACACATTTAATTATGCATCAATGATATTCTGGTTAATGTGAACTGGTCAATACGATGGGTGATCTAAGCAAGCATGGTTATGTGGATGGGTTGGTCGTTATGGTGGTTTGCTTGCCTTAGATCTAAGGACCGGTTCATGCGAGAATATGCCAGGTCAACAGTGCCACCACAAGGCCAAGTATGGGTGCGGCGTAGCTGAATAATTAGGAGCGCTGCTAGTATTGTATGGACCATTGGATGGCGCGGGGAATGGGAGTCGAGGAGGACTGCCCTGGGATCCGCATGGCACACGAGGGGACCCGTGGGTGGGAGAATAGAGATTCAAGCCTGCCGGTGAAACCTTAGTGGGGCCGTACATGCTAGTAGTCCCTTTTGAAAGGCTATTTTGTGATCTCTTGGCCACACACCTACGGAAGTGTGAGATGGCACAATGGAGGTTTCTTAGTCATCGAAAGGTGATAAAATCACAAACATGTGGGTAAAGTGGTACAACCTCTGCAGAGTGTTTAAAACTATCATGATAGCCGTGCTCCCGGTTATGAGCGCCTGGATGACCTACATGATTAGAGTTGGAAATTGGGATTTGGGATGGTTATGGTTTGGTGATGGTTGTGTTCATGGTTATGGAATTGAGTTATAGTAATTGGACATGGATAATGGTAATGTTGGTAATAATTGGATATTGTTTACACTTTGTTAATATGATGGGATTTATTTCACATAGACATAGTATAATGCTTTTCAAATGTTTTACTGTACTTTTCAGCACTTAGCCATTATTATTGTCGTCATTTGAATTAGCCACATGTCATACTTTCCACACTTGCTGAGTACGACATGTACTCACCCTTGCAATCCCCCCCAACAGCTACTGGAGACAATTGGGAGTACCCTGAGGATCACGAGGAGTACTAGGTTGCGTACCGCCGTCAATTGCCTGTGGATTGGAGTCGTGCTGTTTAGTTTATTTTCCGCTGCAATTATTTAGAGTTTTATTATTCGTGAACT
Source organism: Tuctoria greenei (assembly GCA_036927565.1). NCBI lineage: Eukaryota > Viridiplantae > Streptophyta > Magnoliopsida > Poales > Poaceae > Tuctoria > Tuctoria greenei. The sequence goes on along the minus strand of JAYESD010000006.1, from coordinate 33,056,125 downwards.
ATTGGATTATTGTAATAAAGTACTTATTTATTAGTTAAGACATGGTTAAATTCTGTTTATCATTTGTGAATCATTCGTGTATGTGTGTTGAACATCCTGGGCACACATATGCGTTACGCTTGGTTCATATTCGGAACCCGGTGTCACAAATTGGTATCAGAGCCACAGGTTGACCGTAGGACGCAGCCTAGATAGAATGGACACTTTAGAGCACATAGGAGCACACAGGAATCGATGTGTTTTTGTTGGTGTGCTGTTTGCTATATATTGTTTGCTTGTGTGCTTAATAGAGGATTTTGGGATGCCTTAGCATTGCCATGTCCACCTAGGCTAGTGTAGCTAGTTGGTTAGCTTCATATCCCTTGATGCATATAGTTGGGACGTTCTTCCCAAATTCTAAATCCTTCTGTCCCTACCTTTCCTTCGCCAACAGATGGTGAGAACTCGCAACCAGAGGGATGCCAATGATGAGGAGGAGAACCATGGAGCGCCTCAGAACAACATCGGACAAGGATCTACTCAGGGAACTATCAATATCGAGCAGCTATTGGCTATGCAAAACCAGCTCATGCAGACCATGATACAGACCATGGGACAGCTGCAGGCTGGCAATATCAACAATCAACCCCACATACCTCCACCGCCACCCCCGCCTCCTCATGACCGATTGGGAGAGTTTATGAGGACTAGGCCGCCAACCTTCGCTCAAGCTGCCGACCCTATGGATGCTGATGATTGGCTCAAGTCCGTGGAGAAGAAGCTAGCTATTGTCCAATGCAGTGACCGGGAGAAGGTACTATTTGCATCTCATCAACTCGTTGGAGCAGCCGCCGATTGGTGGGATTCACTATGCAATGCTCATGAGAATCAAGAGAGGATCACCTGGGCGGAATTCAAAGAGAGTTTCCGTTCTCATTACGTGCCGGAAGGTGTTATGCTCTTGAAGAGGCAAGAATTCGAGAACTTAAGGCAAGGAAGATCAAGCGTGAGTGAATATCTCAACAAGTTCACTCAACTCTCAAGGTATGCGCCCGAGGATGTTAGCCGAGACAGCCGGAAGCAATATTTGTTCATGAGAGGCCTCAACAATGAGATACAAGTGCAACTACTCAACTGCGATTATGCCAATTTCCAGAAACTTGTAGACAAAGCAATTGTAGTTGAGAACAAGATCCGTGAGATGGAGCAAGAAATCAAGAGGAAGGCGCCGTATCAAGGACAACAACAAGGAAGTAATGTGCGCCCTCGCCTTGCACCACCAAATGCGCCTCATTACAGCTCCCCTATTCCTGCTCAGCGCCCTGGTTATGCACCACACCCAACTCAGTTTGTGCAGCAGCGCCCTGATATGCAAGCAATGCCTTATGCGCCTCGTGCTGATTTTCCTGGAACCAATGCTCAAAACCAAGCTCGTCCCAATAATTCTGGGGGAGTTAAGAGGTGCTACACTTGTGGAGAAGCTGGACACTTTGCGAATCAATGTCCTAAGTCAGGCCTTGGTCAAAGAAGCAATGCGACGAGGCAAAACCCAAGACCTAATGGAGTACAGCCACAAGGAAACCGAGGACAGCAGAATTTTGCTCGTGGCAATGTGAACCATGTCTCCACGGAGGATGCTCAACAAGCGAATGACGTGGTCATTGGTATGTTTCTTGCTAACTCCAACCCCGCGACTATGTTATTTGATTCTGGAGCATCACATTTTTTTCATTACATCGAAGTATGTTGCCAAGTATAGTTTGCCTATCTCTCATATGAAGTCTACCCTAGTGGTTAAGTCTCCTGGAGGAGAGATGAGAACAAATATAGTATGTCCAAAAGTAAGCCTTAAAATAAGGGGGGTAGACTTCTCCGCCAACCTCATTGTTTTGCATTCACAAGAAGTAAGAGGATCCGTTGGTGCAAAGTGCAATGGAAACGCCATACGGAAACCGAAGCCAAATGGGAACGTGAAGAAGACCTGAAGGCAGAATTCCCTCACCTTTTCTCCACGCTATCGAATCTCGAGGGCGAGATTCATTTTAAGGGGGGTAGAATTGTAACACCCTAAATTTTCGCATCTTGCATTGCATACATGATCATGCATTAAACATTAGTAGGATAAAAGAAAAATGATAAAATATACAAATGTATGTAGCAAAAGAAGAAATAGAAAATAATAATTATTGTCTAAAACTTGTAATGAGAAATAAGTATAAAAATAATAATAAAAATATATAAGTATATATATAAATAATATATAACAATATATGAAAATAAATAAAATATTAATAATATACATTATAATAATAATAAATAATAAATATATAACATGAATAATATTTATATATGAAATAAATATAATAAATAACATAAATTATAAAAGGAAGTATAAAAAGAAAAGTAAAATAAAAAAAAATAAATATAAAATAATAGATTGTATGATAATAAATATATATATAATAATAAATGAATAAAATAAATAAGATAAATAAATAATTAAAAAAGTAATATGTTTCAGAAAAAAAAGAAAAAAAAACCGAAAAGGGACCGCTGGCCAGGCGGCCGAGCCAGCCCAGCCAGCCGGCCCCGCACCCGACCGCGCGCGACCGCGCGTTGGCCCCCGCGCCGGCCACGCCGCGAGCCGCCTCGGGCCCCGCTCCCCGCCGCCCACGCGATCCGGCCTCGCCGCGCTCGCGCGCTCCCACTGACGCACCCCGCCTGGCTCCGCTGGGCCCCGCCCGACGCGCCGTCCCGCTCGCCCCGCGCTCACCCCACCCCGACCGCGCGAATCCCGCCGCACCCCGCCGCCTAGCGCCCGACGCGCGCAGCGCGCGCCGATTCCACGCGACCCAGCGTGAATCTCGCCGCCTGGGCCCACTCTATCCCACTTCCGCGCGCCGATCCGCCCACCCGCACTGCAGCTCACGCCCCCTGGGTCCCACGCCCCGACTCCCGCCTCCCGCGCCGTAACAACCGAGCCGGACTCCACGGGAGCCCTAGCTCACGCCTATAAAAGGGACCGAGGTCCCTAGGCTTTTTCCAGATCGATCAAATCAGCCGCCGCCAGGAAAAAAGGGGATCCCGCCGCCGGTACAGAGAAGAAGAAAACGCACCAGAGGCTGCGCCGCCAGGGGAAGAAAAGGAAGAAAAAAAGAGGGGAAGAAGAGGAAGAAAAAGAGGAGGGCACCGCCGTTCGCCGGAGATCGTCGCCGACATCGCGCCGCCGCCGTCGTACCGCCGAAGGACTGCTGCACCGTATATTTCGTCTACACGTCGCATTTATTCCGCGACCGTCACGCCGTCAGATCTACGGTAGGGTTCGTTCCCGATGCGAATTTTTGCGATCACATTGAATCTAATAGGCGTAAATTAATTTTAGTCGCACCATAAATTTTATTTCAGCAGCATTAATCCGCCCTAAAATCCCCGTAAACCCTTATGAACACGTATGAACTAGATGCATCTAAATAATAAACGACCGTAGTAAATTAATTATTAAACTGTGCATGCATGCATGACATTGCATGTTGATTATTTTGTGTGCATTATGTTGAATTGTATATGTTTTCTTGTATGTATGATCACGCGTAGAGGAACGTGCTCAAGAGGCCGCATACGAGGATTTCCAAAACCAAGACTTCGAAGCGCTTGAGCAACCCCATCCGCCGGAGCAAGGCAAGTGTCCTTGAAGCATATTGATCCTATTTTAAACTAAATGTTTTGTTTGCGAACTTGCATGCTTGTGTCAAATTGACGGGAATCCTATGGTAGGAAGTTTACTAGTTTTGTTTGACCACCCTTGTCACCTGGAATTATGGTAGAGAGTCGGGAAGGGTTTTTACCTTATCGCTTCGCTTAATTAATTGGGATGATAAACAACACTACACATTTAATTATGCATCAATGATATTCTGGTTAATGTGAACTGGTCAATACGATGGGTGATCTAAGCAAGCATGGTTATGTGGATGGGTTGGTCGTTATGGTGGTTTGCTTGCCTTAGATCTAAGGACCGGTTCATGCGAGAATATGCCAGGTCAACAGTGCCACCACAAGGCCAAGTATGGGTGCGGCGTAGCTGAATAATTAGGAGCGCTGCTAGTATTGTATGGACCATTGGATGGCGCAGGGAATGGGAGTCGAGGAGGACTGCCCTGGGATCCGCATGGCACACGAGGGGACCCGTGGGTGGGAGAATAGAGATTCAAGCCTGCCGGTGAAACCTTAGTGGGGCCGTACATGCTAGTAGTCCCTTTTGAAAGGCTATTTTGTGATCTCTTGGCCACACACCTACGGAAGTGTGAGATGGCACAATGGAGGTTTCTTAGTCATCGAAAGGTGATAAAATCACAAACATGTGGGTAAAGTGGTACAACCTCTGCAGAGTGTTTAAAACTATCATGATAGCCGTGCTCCCGGTTATGAGCGCCTGGATGACCTACATGATTAGAGTTGGAAATTGGGATTTGGGATGGTTATGGTTTGGTGATGGTTGTGGTCATGGTTATGGAATTGAGTTATGGTAATTGGACATGGATAATGGTAATGTTGGTAATAATTGGATATTGTTTACACTTTGTTAATATGATGGGATTTATTTCACATAGACATAGTATAATGCTTTTCAAATGTTTTACTGTACTTTTCAGCACTTAGCCATTATTATTGTCGTCATTTGAATTAGCCACATGTCATACTTTCCACACTTGCTGAGTACGACATGTACTCACCCTTGCAATCCCCCCCAACAGCTACTGGAGACAATTGGGAGTACCCTGAGGATCACGAGGAGTACTAGGTTGCGTACCGCCGTCAATTGCCTGTGGATTGGAGTCGTGCTGTTTAGTTTATTTTCCGCTGCAATTATTTAGAGTTTTATTATTCGTGAACTATTGGATTATTGTAATAAAGTACTTATTTATTAGTTAAGACGTGGTTAAATTCTGTTTATCATTTGTGAATCATTCGTGTATGTGTGTTGAACATCCTGGGCACACATATGCGTTACGCTTGGTTCATATTCGGAACCCGGTGTCACATCCACCGCGAAAGCGGAGTATATAGCGGCCGGTGCATGTTGTGCCCAAATTCTATATATGAAGCAAACCCTTTTGGACTTTGGTATTAAAATTGGTTGTGTGCCTCTCCTTTGTGACAATGAAAGTGCGGTTAAGATAGCTAGAAACCCCGTTCAACACTCCCGCACTAAGCACATTGACATTCGCCATCACTTCTTGCGGGATCATGAGGCTAAAGGAGACATCTCTTTGCAAGGTGTTAGATCCGAAGAACAATTGGCGGATATCTTCACTAAACCACTTGATGAGAAAACCTTTTCTAGACTTAGAAATGAATTAAATGTGCTAGATGCATCTAACGTCATGTAAGTTGCCATGTTCATGTAAGGATGCATATCATATAAGTCTTGTCTAACTCCCAAAGGATAGGGGCAAGCTAGAAATAGTTTTCCCTGAGGAAGCCTTTGGAAGGTTTAAACTTGGCAAGATAGATTTATTTTATGCCTTGCATGATCTCTTCCATATAGACTTGCACTCATTCTATTTCTTTTACTATAACTTGTTTGGCATTGCATACGGTAGATTGTCACAAAGGGGAACCCACCTCGTGAGAAGGAGACTTGTTTGAAATGCAATATCTCAACTCATATAAGGTGGAAAGAACAAAATGTTAGGTGCGTTAATGCCTAGAGGAACATGCTTCATTGAGATAGTAGTCTTCATACTCTACCTCACAAAGCATGGGCCTTACATTTCATTTGGATATTTTCCTCCCATTTTTCTCGATGTTCCATTTTGTTTAAGGTCTAGCCAAGCTATTGGCATATTAGCTTTTTGAGGGGTAAGGGGTTGCCCAAAAAGTCCTAAGACATGTGTTTCCCATTGTTTGATTGCTTGGTCAAAGGACATATTTGGGATGTTGGTGTTTAGTTTTCATCGGATTATCCGATGCCTAAGTCCTTCCCCCATCGGATCAGTAGGTGTTCAAAATCCAAGTGCCAGATCAGTCAATATTCAAAATCGACCGATGAGTTCAAACAGAAAAACATCGGTCCATCTGATGTTAACAAATCTGAAACCTTGATGAATTCCACCGATGCTTTTTCATCCAACGTCGGACCATCCGGTGTCAACTTCCCTCTTTTGAATATCCTTACCGTGCCATTCGACCGATGATCAAAACCCTAGACGTCGGTCCATCCGGTGTAAATTGCATTTTTCTGGAGAACCTTACTGTGGCATTCGACCGATGTTCACTTCGCCTAGCATCGGTCCATCCGGTGTTAAATTTTCGACTAGGGTTTGGGACCTACTATTTAAATCGGCCGTACGCCTCTTTCTTCCCTCTCCCGATCCCGACGTCGCGCCGCCGCCTTCATCCGCGCCACCATTCACCAGCGCCGCCGCCCACAGCACCGCCGCCGCCGGACGCCGCCGCCGCCGCCGTCCACCGGCTCGCAGCGCCGCCGTCTAGCGCCGCCGCCGCCCACAACGCCGCCGCCGCCTCTCCTCGCCACGCGTCGCCTCCATCGCGCCGCAGACCACCGCGCAACCGCCACCACCCTCGCGCCGCCGTTCGCCGCTCGACGCGCCGCCTCCACCTCCGAAGTCCCCACCACCATCGACCTCGCCGCCGCCTCTCCTCGCCGCCGCCGCTTCAACTTCGCACCCGGTCCCCGTTTGCTCTCCGTCGCCTAGGTTTGCTTCGTGCCGTGCGACGTCCATCGTTGTTTTTGTCGTACTTTCTTTCTTCGTCGCTAACCCTAGCTCTCCATTGCGTCTAGATGGGTCGCGGCCGCAAAGGAAAGGGAAAGGCGATCGCGGAGCCCGCCGCGAAGAAGCGCAAACTGTCGAAGGATGAGAAGAAGGCCCTAATGGCCGCTCGCGCCGCCGAGGAGCGTGAGCGTGGCCGAGGGGGTTCCCTGAGGATCTGCGAGGCTCGTCCGAGGCAGCCTCCCGTGATCGACGACTCCGACGCCGAAGAGGAGCCAGTTGAGCCTCTCGTCTGCCGGCGTTCAGCCCGGACGCGTGGGGGTCACACCGAGGCTGCTCCTCGTCCGAGACCGACGACTGCCGACCGTCGTGAGGACAGGGAGGCCGAGAGGGCCATCTACGAGATGGACACGACCGTCCGTGTCGGTGAGGGAGTCCGTCTCACGGACTACCGGAAGATGAAGGCCAAGCAGCTACGCAAGCTTCGATGGAGCGTGCTGCTTGAGGAGTGGTACCCTCAGCCCCGTGAGGCTCTTGTGGACAGTCGCTTCTGGACTGTCACCCAGGCGTCTCTCTACGAGACCTACAGACGTCGGGGGCACAAGCTTTTTTAGCACAACTACCTGGACTGGGGGCAGCTCGCTTTGGCAGCAGAGACTGAGGTCCGTTCATACATTGAGAGATACAGAGGTTTGGTGCAGCTGCTTGCTTATGAGAGAAGTGCATATGTGGAAGATTGGGTCCGTGTCTTCTACGCGACCCTGTACATCTCTGAGGGCAGGAGGTCAATCGACTTCATGTTTATGGGACAGCGCTACCATCTCTCGAGACAGACTTTGGGGCAGCTTCTTGGTTTGGACCTGCACGACACCTGCGTGCACGAGAAGGTATACGGGCAGGCAGATCCACCAAGGAGGCCACTTACTGGAGGGGTAGCACCACAGCTTGACGAGATCCGGTCCCTGTTTGGCCCCACGTTCTCTCCGGACCAGCCGAGAGTTCCAGCTCTTCTGACCCCAGCTGCGCGCATTGTGCACCTCGCCTTGCGCCGCACGCTCCTGCCGAGGTCAGGGTACTTGGAGGGGTTCACTAGTTTGCAGCAGACCCTCCTGTTCTACATAATGAACGGGATGGATTTCGACATTGTGGACATCCTCCTGTGCGAGATGGAAGACGTGATCACAGATGGGGTTGGCATGATGAGGCAGATGGTCTACGGGCACTGGATCAGTTACATATGCTCTATGATGGTGCCTGAGGGGGATGCAGCACAGGCCAGACTTGCTGACGAGAGTGTGACTTGCTTTGGTCACTACCGTGCCCCGGATCCTGGAGACCGTCGCCTTGGTCGTCCAGTTGAGCGCTAGGTCCGGGCCCGTCTGTCTGAAGAAGATTGGTCCGACCTAGAGCGGGAGGACGAGAGACTTGCAGAGGCTGAGGCTCAGGGGGAGGACATGCAGCACATTTGGTCGGAGAGCAACACTGACGACAGTGTCGAGGAGTATTTCCCTCCTCCCCCCTCTCCCCGGCAGCACGACGCGGAGGCTGGAGGTTCTACAGTGCCACCTCCCACTCCACCTCCCGTCACTGAGGCGCAGGTCACGCAGTCGTCTGAGCTGACTTCGCTCCTCCAGCAGATGGTCGAGCAACAGCGGCTGGACAGGCTGGCCGCCGAGCAGGCCCGCGCGGAGCATGCTGCGCGTCTTCTTGAGCTCCAGCAGTAGCAGCAGGAGATGCAGCGTCAGATCGCCCGTGAGAGGCGTGAAGACACTGATCGGTTGACGGGGCTCATCGACCAGATGCACCAGCGCACTCTGGAGCAGCAGCAGCAGACGCAGCAGGCGATGATGGGGATCCTGGGGTTGATCACCAACCTCTACACCCAAACCGGGATCGCCCTCCCATCGCAGCTGCCTGGAATAGCTCCTCCGCCTCCTGTCTTGGCTCCAGCTGCTGCACCAGTGGCTCCAGTTCCCTCCACTCCGATCCCTTCGTTCAGCATGTCCCCGCTGTTGGCTCTAGGTGCTCCTCTTCACTCCCCACTGCTGGCCACGTCACTGTTTCTTCAGACGCCGGCCTCCGTCACCAGTGTCCCTGCTCCAGCACCTCCTCCTCAGCAGGCACCGACGGTGGCACCTTCGGCTCCGGCAGCACCCTCCTCCGCTACTCCGGCCAGCAGCTCCGACGACAGCGGCGGTGACCAGTTCGTCATCGCGCCCAGCTCTCAGGGTCTGTAGGTGCTCGGATCCCTTTTTGGTGTCTTGATGCCAAAGGGGGAGAAGAGTTAGAGAGTCAGGGGGAGTCCTAGTGTTAGGGGGAGTCGAGCCCAGCTTATCTTTACTTATCTTTATTGTATTTGGGTATTTGCTACATTTGGTGTGTAATGAACCTATTTCCATGAGTTGTTAATCATTTGGACTCATTTGATGTTTATCTATGATTATGATCTCTTTGAATTCACTTGTGTTATTAATTGATGTTTAAAGCTTCAAAGTGTAACACCCTGTATTCATTGCATATTTTCTTATGGTTCATTCTATCAAATTCATTTATATTGCGCTTTGATTATTGTGTTGTCATCAATCACCAAAAAGGGGGAGATTGAAAGCATCTAGGCCCCCCTCATGTTGTATGGTTTTGGTGATTAATGACAACCATTGAACTTTACTAATGAATTTGTGAATGCAAGGTCCCCATAAACACTAAATAAGATGAAATGATTATGTCATTGGAGACCCATAGATACTCAACTTTTGAGATCAAATTCATGAGATAAAGACAAGACGTGAAGGCTCTATGTCCAAGTCACTCAATCAAAAATTGACATCATACAATGCTTAAGAATCATAAGAGAGCCGTGTGGAACAAATGTCTAAGAGCTCATTCGAGAAAGACACAAAAGATTCACTCAAAACAACTCGAAGCAAGCAAAATCAACTCACCGGATCAACCGATGATTTCCAAAATGAACACATCGGTCGAGTTGATTCAACTGAAGAAAAAGACCTCAGACAAATGAACTCACCGGATCATCCGATGTGAAGGGCTCAACAACATCGGTGCATCAATACAGTTTGCAGTACAATTGGAACAAGTGAAGCACCGGATCATCCGATGTGCAGAATTACACACATCGGTTGATCACTCCAGTAAGCATCAAGATCAAGCAAATTCTGGAGGAAGAGCCACCGGATCATCCGATGAGAAGACAGGGGCAACATCGGTCTAATAACGGTAATATCTGACACAATGACGTCAGCCAAAGTAATTACACCGATGATAACTAGAGGGGAGACATCGGATCATCCGGTGTGCACAGAAAAGTTCTGTCAGCCTACTTTTCCAACGGCTATTTCGGTTAAGCTGGCTATAAAACCCCTCTAACCTGGTCATTTCGATAAGTCTTGATCACCTGAAGCCCACTACACATCCAAGAGCATTCAAGACCATAGAGCATACATTTCCACACTTTTAGATCATTTGTAATAGGCTAGAGAGAAGCTTGTGTGCGTTCTTTCTCTGTGATTGAACTCTCTAGGCTAGTGAGAAGTTGAAGAAGATCGTTCCGGAGCTTGCCAAGGTGTGTGTGGAAGCCCGGAACATCGAAGGTTGTACAAGGCTTGAGCTCCACCTTGCCGGAGATGGCGAACAGAGAAGATTAGTGAAGACTCCATTGTCTCGATGACATTGGAAGTGGCAAAACCCTTCGGTGGGTGCCACAACGTGGATGTAGGAAGATCCTTGCGATCTTGCCGAACCACGGGATAAATCTCCATGTCCCCTAGAGTTTGCATTCCTCTCCCTCTCTTTACATTTTGCAATCTTTACTTCAAGTTATATCTACGTTGATTGCATAGCTAGAACCGCATTGGGAATTGGGCTTAAGTAGTTCATTTTTAATTGTTTTAAAAATTTGAAAGAAAGCCCAATTCACCCCCCCCCCCCCCTTGGGCGTTTCGATCCTTACACCAACGCATCGGCTCATTTCATGTATCTCATGAACTCGGTATTTATGCCCGAATTGGACAAGTTTGTCGTGGTTTTCATTGACGACATACTTGTGTATTCAAAATCTGAAGAAGAACATGCTCAACACTTGCGTATCGTGCTTCAACAATTACGGGACCATCAGCTACATGCTAAGTTCAGCAAGTGTGAATTCTGGATCAGCCAAGTGCCATTTTTAGGGCACATCATATTAGAAGAAGGGGTTGCAGTTGATCCCATCAAGATCAAGCAAGTCCTCAAATGGGAGTCTCCAAAGTATGTACATGAAGTCCAGAGTTTCCTAGGTTTAGCAGGATATTACTGGAGGTTTATACCCAATTTCTCCAAGATAGCTAAACCAATGACTGAACTGCTGAAGAAAGGGCAGAAGTATGTATGGACTGGGGCATGTGAGGCAGGTTTCAAAGCATTGGTGAAATACCTTACAACAGCACCAGTATTAGCTCAACCAGACACAACCAAATCTTTTGACGTGTATTGTGACGCATCAGGAATTGGTTTGGGATGTGTGTTGATGCAGGATAGACGAGTGATCGCTTATGGATCACGACAGCTTCGGAACCATGAGCATCACTATCCGACTCATGATCTCGAGCTCGCTGCTGTGGTACTGACATTGAAGATGTGGAGGCATTATCTACTGGGTAATCTAGTACACCTCTACACTAATCACAAGAGCTTGAAATACATCTTCACACAGAAGGATTTGAATATGCAACAACGGAGATGGTTAGAGTTGATCAAGGACTATGAGATTGAGATCCACTACCATCCAGGCAAAGTGAATGTAGTCGCAGATGCTCTGAGCCGCAAGTCCCATGTCAACAATCTTTCCATTTCCGCAATGGAAGGAGAAGAAGAACCGAGTCTCTACTTGGTTCCATATGGGGCACTCCACAATCTCGCTCTAATTCCTACCATCAGGGAGGATATTGTAGCAGTTTAGAAGAAAGACAAAGGAATTTCACACATTCGGCAAAGAATGGGAAAGGGGGAGATGAAATGTTTTCGATGTGACAATGAAGGCACCCTCTGGTTTAACAACCGTATAGTGGTACCACGAGATATGGAGCTTAGAAAGAAGATACTGGACGAAGCTCATTTGTCCAAGTATTCCGTTCATCCGGGAAGCAACAAAATGTACCAAGATTTGAAAAAGAAATTCTGGTGGACTCAGATGAAGAGGGAAGTAGCTAAATACGTATCCGAGTGTGATACGTGCCGGCGAGTGAAGGCCGACCATATGAAGCCAGCCAGACAACTTCAACCCTTAAGCATCCCGACATGGAAATGGGAGGATATCAGCATGGATTTCATTGTGGGTTTACCTCTCACTCTCCGAAAGCACGATTCAATATGGGTGATAGTTGACCGACTGACTAAGACGACGCATTTCATTCCAATCAATACCAACTATCATTCATCAAGATAAGCGGAGTTATATATTGCCAGAATCGTATGCCTCCACGGAGTACCCCGCACCATCATCTCCGATTGTGGAGCTGTATTTGTTTCGCAATTCTGGGAGCATCTCCAAGATGCGCTGGGAACCAAGTTGATTCAGAGCTTGGCTTATCATCCTTAGACCGATGGTCAGACCGAATGAGTGAATCAAGTACTAGAAGACATGCTTCGCGCCTGTGTCATCCACCATGGTAGGAATTGGGATGATCACCTACCATTGGCGGAATTTTCGTACAACAACAGTTATCATGCTAGCATTCAGATGGCGCCATATGAAGCTCTTTATGGCCGGAAGTGTTGCACACCTCTAAACTGGTGTGAATCCGGCGAACGAGTGGTGTATGGCATCGACTTGATAAATGAAGTCGAGGAACGGATTCGCACTATTCAAGCCAATCTCAAAGCTGCTCAGTCTCGTCAGAAGAGTTACGCGGACAAACGACGTCGACCACTTCACTTCAACGTAGGGGATCCCATCTATCTTCGTGTGTCTCCGATGAAAGGGGTTCATCGATTTGGTGTAAAGGGGAAGCTAGCTCCACGTTTTATTGGGCCCATCGAAATCCTAGAACAATGCGGACTTGTGGCATATGAATTGGCGTTACCGCCGTCACTTTCAAGATTTCACAATGTATTCCACATTTCGCAGTACAGAAATGTCTTAAAACTCCCGCTGATGTCTGTATAGAAGATTTGGAAGTCCTCCAATCAGATCTCACTTATTCCGAGCATCCAACTCAGATAGTCGATGAGAAGACTCGCACCACAAGAAGCCACACCTTGCATTTCTACAAGGTCTTGTGGAGCAACCACAATGTTGAAGAAGCCGCGTGGGAAAGCGAGGAGTATCTAAGGACGAACTATCCAGACTTGTTAGCAGCATATGTTCGTTAGATCTTTTTCTTTTGCCTTCTTTTGTAATCTCGGGACGAGATTCTTTTAAGGGGGTAGGAATGTAAAACCCCACTTTTATGGTATGTGAATTCAGTCATGAGTTTTGTGATCAACTATATTAGAGATCCAATATAGTGGTACACATGAACTTTATACCATCCAAACATTTCTTGCACTCATGGTTAAATTTTATTAACATGAGTATTGGACATCACCACTAATTCTAGAATGATTCTATTCACCCCTCTACAAATTTTTAAAATTATTTGGATGAAGATTATTAGGGCAATTTAAAGTGCAGTACTAATTGGCCCTGCCAAAAATATTCAAATTAGAGGCTCTAAATTTTTCCTTGGCCTCCTAATATTCTCAATAGCTTGCCTGCAAAATTTCAAGATTTTGGGAACTCATTTGCTATTTTATTTGAGGCGCTTAACAAATTTGAATCAAATTCAAATCTGAATTTTAAATTCTTTCCCAACTTCTTTGAACATAAGATTTGAGTTCACCATTGGTTTCAGAATAATTCATTGACCATCTCCACAAAGTTTCATGATTTTTGGGGTTGATCTTCTATTTTTAATGAATTATTAACTTTTGTATTGGGGGTCTGACTGACCTGTGGGCCCCACCGGTCAGCCACTGCTGAATTGGTCAGGTCGGCCGCCTGCCATCTCTGCGCCGGTGCTCGACCGCTCGACAGCGCGCGCGCATGCAGCTCCAGCGAGCTGCCTGCATGCTAGCTTGCCACGGCGCTATAAAAGGCCGCCGCCGCTCCCTTATTTCCCCTCCCCGATCAGTGGTTTCCCCCCTCTCGCGAGTTAATTTCCGCCGCGCGCCATCGCAGCCGCCCACCTCTGCTCCGTGGTGTGCCGCCGTCTCGCGCCGTTTCAAGCCACGACTCCAACAGCTTAAAGGTGCGCCTAGTCGATCTCTAACTCTCGGTGTAAACCGTTTCCTTTTTATTGAGAATTGAAGAAGTTATCGATCTTCTTTCATCCGGCCGAAGTGAATGAACTCGCTCGGTTTTCGTTCAAATTCCGTTTCTACAAGTAATCATTCTATGCAATTGCTTAGGGATAGTTTCTATAGGACCTAGCGCTCCTACCTGAGCAAAAACCCCTAAAAGTTATCGAGCAACGGCCGAGGAACTCGAGTTTTGCTCGCCACCGGTGAGGAAACCTCGGTTCGCCGTCGAGCTCATAGTTCCCGGTTGTTTCCTCCTCTTCCACGTCCAGTTCCTTGATCTGCATCGTCCCAGGAAGGTTTTGAAGAAGATCCCGAGTGGTTTGAGCTACACTGGAGCGAGTTCCACATTGCCCGAGTGCTCACCGCCACCGCCGCCGTCGCACGGCCACTTCTGGCGAGTCTCTGGTCCCACCGACCTCACTGTCGTGCTCAGCGACTCCAAAAACCCCCAGGCAGCGAGTTTGGGCAAGTTTAGCCCGTCGGTTTAGTCGGCGGTGAGCTCACCAGCGAGTCACCGCCGCGGGCGCCGCCTCACGCGGGCACTGGCCCGAGGTAGAAGACGACCCCGTAGGGTCCCACCTGCCAGCGGCTGTGAGATCACGATGCGGCAGGGATCCCGTGCGGCCGCGCGCGAATAATTCAGTGGACTGCGGTGTTGCATTGACCAGAGCACGCCACGTGGCCCATGGGACCCGCCGATTGAAATTTGAATTCTGGCGCCAATGGGCTATTAAAATAATTCCAGAAAATTATTCAAACTTCTAAATTGAATATCTCTCTGTAGACTACTCCAAAAATATTCAAACAAATTTTGTTTGAAAGCTCTTGAGCTCTAGTTTCTGTTAGTACCAATTAGGTTCTGTGAAACTCAAATTCTGTAGAATATAATCTTTCCAAATGCATATACAATTTTTCCAAATAAGATAGCCACTGGAAAAATCCCTAAAATTCACATAAAATTTAGTGTCCTATTCTTGACCACCAGAAAAAGTTTGGGAGTCATTGCACCTGTTTAAACCTCTGTATGGTTCAATTTCCTTTTTCAGTTATTGAATTTTTACAAATGTTCAGTTGCTTTATTATGTCCCAAATTTAAACTGAACCTTCCTTTAGTCATACACTAGCTCCTGAAAAATCTTGGATTTAATTAACCTACTATCCTAGTCCTAATTCCGTTACAAACTAAATACTGATTTAATGGCTAGAAATTCAATTATAAAGTAAATCCACAAATTCTTGCCAACTTAGAAATACAATAACTCCTTCCCCAAAGCTTATAAAATTATGAAACAAATTTTTCTAGAACCAGAACCACTTCCTCTATCATGATTATCAACTGGCAGCTATGTTCAAGCTACAGTTTCTTCTTTAAAATTCTTGGAAGTTATTGCTTTCCATAATTTTAGAGACAACACTATACTTTGATCATCTCCTGTTCTTTGCAAGAGCCTTGATCATATTTCCTAGTAGCTACCCTAAAAGTTCCAAAGCCAATTAAGGTCCCTATCATCTAATGATCACCATGGGTTAAAATTTTGGTCTCAATGATGATTATTTTTCAAAGTCATTTATGTACCTATTATATGCATATCGTATAGTGACCGAAGTCGAGGAGGAGCCAGAAGTCTTGGAAGAGCATCTTCCAAATTTTAACCCAGACTCTGACCTGCAACAAGGCAAGCCCCAGTTTACATTTAAGAACTTTTCAAAGTTTTCCAGTTTTATTCACTTACGTTTTCAGTTGATATTGTGCATTACGTATAAGTTGTTTGATACTCCACTTGCATGACCAAAAATCCCAGGGATTGGTTGGAACGAGTTACAATTTGACCTGTAGTAACTGCCTTGCTAATGCATAGGAAATCGGTAGAAGTCGAGTAGTTGGAATCTACTCGCGAGAGATGTAGGACATATCTCACATGATTGGTTAGATACAAAATGGCAGAATATAATGAAATGGAGACCGGGCAGGGAATGGATAGGAAGCGGCGAGAAGTGAGTCTCGGTCGCGTAGCCCTACCTGTGTCGATTAAGGCCCGCTTCGTGTGCGGCCCCGCTGAACAAGCTTGACTTGTACCAGCAACATAATGGATATATGGAATCTAATAAACTGATGTAAATTGATAACTGGGGTGTCGAGGCCCATTAACTCACCATCGATAGGGGTGGGTTGAGGACAGTAAGGTGTAAATCGGTCAGCGGACACATGAGGTGTTCTGTGCAGAGACCTTCTGTTCGCGGAGGTGAGATGGGCTCGGCGTTCGGGTTTCTTGTGAAAGTTGGCCATATACGCCTAGTACTGAAGTGTTATGTAGGTACGGGTGTGCTCGCTGACACTTCTGAACAACGTATGTGTCGTTTTGTCCGGGTGTGTCCTGATTGCAATCACTGTCCCTCGCAGTAATAGAGTACCACTTGTTCACTATGTCGTGACGTAGTAAATACTAAAGAAGCCAGCAAATTATATTGTATTGAATTATAATTACTTTGCAACCTTGTATGATTTAGAGATAGTATAACTAAAAGTTTACAGTTTTCCCCATACTTTAGCTGTAATAGTATTATGTGCTCTGAGCATGTCATATCATCGGTAAAGCGTTTCTTGTTTGATTGTGGAGCCTATGATGTGCCATGCTTGGGGAATGTCATTTTCTACATAAAACCTGATTATAAGGATCCACTTGTAGGTGAGTCATTTACGCTTCACCTCACCTATGTTTTAGTGTCCCCCTTGCATATGTCTAGTGAGACGGGTTAGTCTTGCTGAGCCTTATGCTCACGTTTGCAGTTAACGAGTTTTTGCAGGTTATACAGTTGATGACGGGTTTGATGATGAGGCGGCACCCCCTCCAGGGTGTACAGCCGAGTGGGAACCCAGCACGCCGCCCTAATTGAATGTTGCTAGTGCAAAGTATCCAAGGCATAGATAACTGTGCTTTTGCATAGCTAGTGCTGAGAGCGTAGCTATGATATGTATATATTCCTTTACTTCCGCTAGTATTGTAAAAACTTCCGCTGTATGAAAAATAAAACACTTCATCTTGTACTTATTCAGATTCTATTCTTGTATAACTGTTGGGTGTCGCATCGCACAGCACCACCCAATGAGATCCTCGGATGTCGGGATTCCGGTCCCCACAGCTGTTTGAAAGAAGAATCCATTTATGAATGATCGACTAAAAAAACGTGCCTGGCAATTAGGTCCTCTAGATAATGCATACAAATAATCGGTTACTTTGTCTTCTTTGTGTAATGTCGTAATCTGTACACATTAGTATAAATGGGGTCATACATAAACCAACTTCAGAACAGATATTTAATCAACATTTCATCAAAGTAAAAACTTGCAGGTACTTACTCGTTTCTGAAACCAATAAACAAACTCATATCTATGGTGTTTTTCAACATCACGAGAATGAATCTTTTTCAGCTCTTCAAAATGCTCACTGAAAAGGGTACAAAATTAAATTAGCCATCTACGATAAGTATGATCCAATATAGTATAGAACATCTAAGTTATACGTACTTGATCCATGGAGTGGCCTCTTCAACATTAGAAATAATATAGTGCCTGATGTTAAGTAGTTCTACCATAGTAAGTTGGCCCCATTTAAACCCTTTTTTAGAATTATCAACTTCTATAAATATCTTAGACTCGAGAGAGGGTTCATTCCTAGCTGTAGCTTCATGACGTTCTGGCCTATTAAACTTGGTGCTGATGTCATCCAAAAACTGACTACAAAAAGTCATACACTCTTCCATAATATATCCCTCAGCTATAGAACCCTCCGGGTGAGCTCTGTTACGTACATACCTCTTCAATGTACCAAGGTACCTCTCAATTGGATACATCCATCTGTAAGAAACAGGTCCACCCAAGCGAGCTTCTTCAGCAAGATGGATTGGAAGATGTACCATGATATCAAAGAAAGTGGGAGGAAGCAACATCTCAAGCTTACAAATTGTTTCAGGAAATTTTTTGATCATTTTATCCAAATATGGTTCCGCTAATTCTTTAGAACAAATTCCAAAAAAGAATCTGCTAAACTCAATTAAAGGTGCAACAACCTTTTCAGGCAATATGTCACGTATTGCAATAGGAAGGAGCTTCTAAAATATAATATGGCAGTCATGAGTTTTTAGACCTGATACCTTATGTGTTTTTATGTCCACACATCTCTTGATGTTTGAGGCATAACCATCGGGCATCTTCACATCTGCCAAAAACTTCCACAAGGTGGTCTTCTGATCTTTATGCAAAGTATATGCACTACAAGGATTTCGACCTGTTGCAACGATTTTACTGCAATGAATACTAAATCGTTGCAGTAAGCCTGGCTTTTTGCCACGATTCACTAGTTCGTGGCACTAGGATCTATCGCCATGGAACACAATCGTTGCATTAGGATCTGTTGCCACGAATCACTAGTTCGTGGCGTCAGGATGCTAATGCAACGGATCACAATCGTTGCATTAGGATCTGTTGTCACGAAATACTGGTTTGTGGCGTTACAGCTTTATTGCCACGGAAAACAGTCGTTGCATTAGGATCTGTTGCCACGAATTACTGGTTCGTGGTGTTACAGCTTTATTTCCATGTAACACAGTCGTTGCATTAGGATCTGTTGCCACGAAATACTGGTTCGTGGCGTTACAGCTTTATTGCCAAGGAACATAGTCGTTGCATTAGGATCTGTTTCCACGAATTACTGGTTAGTGGCGTTATAGCTTTATTGCCACGAAACATAGTCGTTGCATTAGGATATGTTGCCACAAATCAGTAAACAGTTGCATTTGGACCGTAATGCAATGAAACAGAATCATTGCATTAGGATGTGTTGCCACGATACTCTGTTTCGTGGCGTTACAGCTTTATTGCCACGGAACACAATCTTTGCATTAGGATTTGTTGCCACGAATTACTGGTTCATGGCGTTACATCTTTATTGCCATGGAACACAGTCGTTGCATTAGGATCTGTTGCCACGAATCAGCAAATAGTTGCATTTGGACCGTAATGCAACAAAACAGAATCGTTGCATTAGGATGTGTTGCCACGATACTCTGGTTCGTGGCATTACAGCTTTATTGCCACGGAACACATTTGTTGCATTAGGATCTGTTGCCACGAATCAGCAAACAGTTGCATTTGGACTGTAATGCAACGAAACAGAATCGTTGCATTAGGATGTGTTGCCACGATACTATGGTTCGTAGCGTTACAACTTTATTGCAACAGAACACAGTCGTTGCATTAGGATCTGTTGCCACGATATTGGTTCGTGGTGTTATAGCTTATTGCCAAAGAACACAGTTGTTGCATTAGGATCTGTTGCCATGAATTACTGGTTCATGGCGTTACAGCTTTATTGCCACGGAACACAGTCGTTGTATTAGGATCTGTTGCCACGAATCAGCAAACAGTTGCATTTGGACCGTAATGCAATGAAACAGAATCGTTGCATTAGGGTGTGTTGCCACGACACTCTGGTTCGTGGCGTTACAGCTTTATTGCCATGGAACACAGTCGTTGCATTAGGATCTGTTGCCACGAATCAGCAAACAGTTGCATTTGGACCGTAATGCAACGAAACAGAATCGTTGCATTAGGATGTGTTGCCACGATACTCTGGTTTGTGGCGTTACAGCTTTATTGCCATGGAACACAATCGTTGCATTAGGATCTGTTGCCATGAATCAGCAAACAGTTGCATTTCGACTGTAATGCAATGAAACAGAATGGTTGCATTAGGATGTGTTGCCACGATACTCTGGTTCGTGGCGTTATAGCTCTATTGCCACAGAACACAATCGTTGCATTAGGATCTGTTGCCACGAATTACTGGTTCGTGGCGTTACAGCTTTGTTGCCACAGAACACAGTCGTTGCATTAGGATCTGTTGCCACGGATCAGCAAACAGTTGCATTTGGACTGTAATGCAACGAAACATAATTGTTGCATTAGGATGTGTTGCCATGATACTCTGGTTCGTGGCGTATAGCTTTATTGCCACAGAACACAATCGTTGCATTAGGATCTATTGCCACGAATTACTGGTTCGTGGCGTTACAACTTTATTGCCACGGAACACAGTCGTTGCATTAGGATCTGTTGCCACGAATCAGCAAACAATTTTTGCGTTCTCCTCGGTGCTGTGCTGATCAATGATGTTCATTACTTTTTGCCTCCTGACAACTCAGTGCTGGACTAACGACGTTGATGATCCATAACATACTCAACGATGTAAAACATCAGGTATTAACGCATCAACAAATATGAGGGGGAGAATACCAACGCGCAGATTTAAAAGTATGTTGCGGATCATCAGCGTCCTCAGTCCAGAAGCAGGGTAGAATTGGCGCCGTGGCCGCCGCGAACTCGAGAACGGATGAGGAGAAGGCTCATTGCCAACAGATCGAGGGGACGGAAGCTACACGACCGCTATGGGCGATGAGCCTTCCCCTCGATCCGTTCTCGAGGATTGCAGAAAATTTATTTCCGCCCGCCTAGGCCCAGAGTCGGGCCTGCCTTTAAGACCATCCACAGTGGTTCACGGTAAAGCAGTGATGGGACGCGAAGTGGTTCCAATTGAATTCAAAGATGCGCATGCGGGATGCATAACCTCTGCAGTACTGCAGGTGCAGTAAAAGTCACTGACATGTGGGCCCCATGACCAGCCAGACCCACATGTCAGTGACTGTTACTGCACCTGCAGTACTGCAGGTGATTTCAACGCATGCGCTGCGCGCGTCTAAGGCGCCTCGGTGACTGGCGCGCACGTAAGCTCGGTGTGCCCGGTCGCATCAGCCGCCTGTGCAAATGGCTACAGCTTGAACAAAGGACGAAACCTTATGCGGCAAACACCAACGTATAATACTTCCTCCGCCCCAACTCAACTCTATTTCTGTTTTGGTCGAACTAATTACCTTTGACAAATGATTTATATGGAATTTATTAACTTCAATAACATGTAGTACTAGATTGTATATTATAGAAATATTTTTCATGGTGAATCTAAAAGTACAATTCTTGTATTGTTAAAACAGATCAAAATTGCGTAAATCTGAAAGATAGATTTGACGAAACCTAAGACTTCCCTTTGAAAAAGTTTTATACTTTACATTAGTTTTACATATGTAATATGCACATAGGATATATCACTAAATAGTTTTGCAAAAAAAACATGCAGGAGAAATATGTATATCCCATATATATGCTACTACTACGTAAATTAGGGGTGGGCAAATAAACTGAGACCGAAAAACCGAAACCGATAAAACCGAGACCGGAACTGAAAAGACTGAAATATCGGGTATCGGTTACTTTTCGGGTAGCAAATATAAATAACTGAAAAATAAATGTCGGGTTCGGACGGATGAATTCATTGTGGAGCTACATGTCACGTACTTAATTATACTAAAAATCATGATCTTCGCTGTCATCCCCCCACAGTGGAGCTACATGACCATCATTGGTATATGTATCGTCGTCGTCCTCGTCTTCATTTTCTGATGCAAGTCCATCTACCTCAAACCGATCACCTGACGTTGTCATTATAGGAGTGGAAGCATCGCCGCTGGCTCCCTCAATGTCATTCCTAGCCCATGCGGTCATATCCTCATTATTGATATCATCAGTAAGCAGATCATCATGAAATGTCTCAGCCTCCATCGTCTCAGTCACATTATTTTCACTGTCTCCAGGGGGCATGGCAAAAAGGTTTTGTGGTTTCGTTTTAACAACTGGTGCCCATTTAGGATGCTTCACACTTGGAACATAAAAAACTTGTTCTGCTTGGGTGGCTAGAATGTAAGGCTCATACTGGAATCGAAACAGAGTAGTGTCAACATCTATCATTCCGTATTGATCCTTTTTGTAGCCTCTGCTTTGGTTCTGACTGCTTCCAAAAGGCCGATCAAACCATTCACACTGAAATAACAGAACCTCTTGATTTTTTCCAAAATCAACAGCAATGATTTTTTTTATTACTCTAAACCAATCATGATCAGTGCCCCGAACAACAATACCACTGTTTTTGGTCCGTAAATCTTTTTCCACATCTGCAGTTCGAAAGAAGAAGCCATTGATGAATAACCAACTAAAAAAACGTGCCCGACGATCAGGTCCTCTAGATAATGTATACAGATAATCGGTTGCTTTGCCTTCTTTGTGTAATGTCGTAATCTGTAGACATTAGTATAACAGGGGTTATCGACGACAAACCAATTTCAGAACACATATTTGTTCAATATTTCATCAAAGTGCAAACTTGCATGTACTTACTCGTTTCTGAAACCAATCAACAAACTCATCTCTATGGCGTTTATCAACATCACGAGAATGAATCTTTTTTAGCTCTTCAATATGCTCACTGAAAAGGGTACAAAATTAAATTAGCCATCTACAATAAGCCATATATAGTATACAACATCTGAGTTATACGTTATTACTTGATCCATGGAGCGGCCTCTTCGATGTTAGTAATAAGATAATGCCTGATGTTATGTAGTTCCACCATAGTAAGTTGATCCCATTTATACCCTTTTTTAGAATTATCAACTTCTGTAAATATGTTAGAATTATCAACAGAAGGTTCATTTGTAGCTGCAGCTTCATGACGTTCTGGCCTATTACGCTTGGTGCTGATGTTATCCAAAAACTGACTACAAAAAGTCATACACTCTTCGACAATATATCCCTCAGCTATAGAACCCTCCAGGTGAGCTTTGTTACGTACATACCTCTTCAATGTACCAAGGTACCTCTCAATTGGATACATCCATCTATAAGAAACAGGTCCACCCAACCGTGCTTCTTCGGCAAGATGGGTTGGAAGATGTACCATGATATCAAAGAAAGCGGGAGGAAACAACATCTCAAGCTTACAAATTGTTTCACGAATTTTTTTACTCATCTTGTCCAAATCTGGTTCCGCCAATTCTTTAGAACAAATTCCAGAAAAGAATGTGCTAAACTCAATTAAAGGTGCAACTACCTTTTCAGGCAATATGTTACGTATTGTAATAGGAAGGAGCTTCTGAAATATAATATGGCAGTCATGAGTTTTTAGACCCGATACCTTACATGCTTTTATGTCCACACATCTCTTGATGTTTGAGACATAACCGTCGGGCACCTTCACATTCCCTAAAAACTTGCACAAGGTGGTCTTCTCATCTTTGCCCAAAGTATATAATGCTGGTAGGAATGTGTACTTGCTCTTTATGAACTTCGGATGTTGATCTGGCCGTATACCCATATCCTTCATATCAAGACGAGCTTGTAGACTATCTTCTATTTTTACCATCCATAGCAAGCAATGTCCCCAATGTGCTATCACAAATGTTTTTCTCAATGTGCATGACATCCAAGTTATGCCTTATTAGCAATGTCTTCCAATAAGGGAGGTCGAAAAACATACTTTTCTTCTTCCAATTATGCCATCTATTTTCCTCGGTGTGCTTTCTCTTATTATTCGTCGGTCCAAAACTCACTTGATCAAAACAATCGTATTGTTCGAGTACTTCATCACCAGAGAGTGATGTTGGAGCCTCTCTATTCTCTGCCTTGTTGTTGAAAGAACCTTTGTTTCGACGCCATCTGTGATCCTGAGGTAGGAAACGACGATGACCCATGTAACAATGCTTTCGTCCATATTTCAACCAGAAGGCGTCAGTGTTTATATGGCAGTATGGACATGCTAGCTTCCCTTTTGTGCTCCATCCACATAGCATTGCATATGCTGGAAAATCATTTATTGTCCATAATAAAGAAGCTCGCATGACAAATGTCTCTTTCTTTAAACTGTCATATGTTTCAACACCATCAGACCATAATTTCAGTAGCTCATCAATCAAAGGCTGCAGATACACATCAATGTTGTTTCCAGGTGACTTTGGCCCAGGAATTATCATTGACATCACCCAATAAGACTGCTTCATACACAACGAAGGTGGTAGATTATAAGGGATTAGAATCACAGGCCATGTACTGTAAGAAACATTCATTACTCCAAAAGGATTGAAACCATCAGATGCTAGCCCAAGTCTTATGTTGCGAGGATCAGATGAGAAATTTGGGTGAATGCTATCAAAATGCTTCCACTCTTTCGAATCGGCAGGATGGCGTAATATTCCATCATCAGCACAACCTTCTTTGTGCCAGCGCATGTTTGATGTCATTGATTCTCCCATATAAAACCTTTGTAGACGGGGAATAAGAGGGAAGTAACGTAGAACCTTGCGTGCTACAAGCTTCTTGGATTTTCAACAAGGTAAAGCCTCTCTTGCATCCCCAGCAGTACTATTTTTCCATCTTAATTCACCACATTTTGGGCAACTATTCAGCAGAGAATAGTCCTTTCGGAATAACACACAGTCATTGACACATGAATCGATCTTTTGGTAGTCCAGCCCGAGGTCACGAACAACCTTCTGAAGTTTATCAAGTGTATTAGGAATGCAGTGGCCCTTTGGAAGCGCAAATGAGAATAGTTCAAGTAACATCTCACAAGCTACTTTGCTCATACCAGTTAAACACTTTATCTGGTACAACCTGACAATGTAGGATAACTGGGTCAGCTGCGAACAACCTGGATGCAACTCCTTTTTGGCTTCAGTTAATAAGTCATAGAATTTCTTTGCATCCCCAGTTGGCTCCTACTGGTTTATAGCATTTTCTTGATCATCAACATCTGCTGAAGTACCACCATGATCAGTGCCTCTAAGTAGACTGGACAACATATTTTGCATAGCACCATCATCAGAAATTATCTCCTCATTATTTGCTGATTCCTCAACAATATTTTCTTGAACTCGTATTTCTCCATGGTGTATCCAACAAGTATAATCCAATAACATCCCATTTCTGAGCAGGTGTAAATGAACTCCCTTGCATTTCTTGTGGCAAATATTACGACATCTCGTGCAAGGACAAGGCATAATTCCTCCTTCACGAGTGCCCTGAAATGCAAAATTTAAAAATGACTTCATTCCATCCTGCCACTCCCTCGTATGCCTATCTTTTCCCATACATGTCTTATCTTCTGACATCGCTTCCTACAATTCAATCAGCCATCAGCCTATCCGTAAGAGGGTAGATGTACAAGAACACATTATGTGAGCAATTGTACCTAGCTGTTGTTACTCCACGCGCTGCGGCCGGCGGATTCTCCTACAAGTGTGGCGGCCGGCGGATGCTCCTCCAAGCGTGGCGGCCGGCGGTTGGTCCTACAAGAGTTGTGGCCGGTGGATGCTCCTACAAGCGCGGCGGCCGGCGGATGCTCCCCCAAGCGTAGCGACCGGTGGATGCTCCTCCAAGCGTGGCGGCCAGCGGATGCTCCTCCAAGTGTGGCGGTCGGCGAATGCTCCTCCAAGCGTGGTGGCCCGCGGATGCTTCTACAAGCGTGGCGGCCGGCGGATGCTCCTACAATCGTGGCGGACGGCGGATGCTCCTACAAGCGCGTTGCGGAGAGGGGGCCGGCATTGCGGGTCGAAGGGTACCGTAATAAAATATTATTTTCGTTTCTTATTTTCCTTCTTCATTCGGCGTGACAAAAATTTCCCGCCGCGGGCAGGCAGGCAGGTAGGACAAAAAAGCTGGGCCGCTTGTTATTTGTTGGCTGAAATTGCACTGATTCACTTTATACTCAAGCTGGGCCTTCGCGCTTTCATGACGCTTGCACAGAGCCGAAGGCCTCGAAAGGTCCGATCCTATCACCGGATTTTCGTGAGATCCTCAAGGGACGCTGCTTCCGATGTTTGGCCTCTTCATCCTTGCCTTCTTAAACCACCCCCCCCCCCCCCCTATTGCTTCCAGGCTCAAGTTCCCGACTGATTCCCATCCATGCTCCTGTGTGTTGCCTAAGAAGTCCTTTGCCTCTGTTGTCGCAGCGCCATGCCTCACAACCATGTTAGACGCGAGCAGGTACCTGCAGGCTCATCGTCCCTGCGCCCTCATGAGGGGCAATGCACGATGGTCAACAACCGCCTCATGACGATGGAGTTTATCCGTTTGCGCCGCCAAGCAGCTGTTCTGCGACCCAGAGGAGGTCGCAGCGAGGCGACGCCCATGGAGATCACCCTGGCCATCCATCACCAACTTGAAATCCCACATTGGGCTTTCACCGTGTCCACATTTGGGGATGGTGAGTTTCTGGTGCGGTTCACCCGTGATGACTATCGGGAGCTCGCCATCGAGACGGCAATCATCTCCATGCCGGATGATAACCACTACTACTGGTCGTGGATCTTTGGCGTCGGTGTGCCGATCTTCGGGTGGTTCTTCCACGTGCAGGTTGTCATCGAGAACCTCCCTTTGCATGTCTGGTCTGCAGAGGGCATCAGACAGGTTCTAGGTGACGTCTTCCTCTTTGATCACTTTGATGCTTCCACTTACCACCAGGAGCGTGCTGACCTATGCACGGTCGTTGGGTGGATGAAAGACCCAAGCCTCCTGCCTCGGGCCAACATGGCCACCTTCTTTGCAGGAAGTGATGGCCAGACTAGGAGTGATGGCAGGCCGCCGGCGGAACCTTTCAACCATGCCGCAGTGGTCCGGCCTAGCGGCCTCACGACGGAGCTCATCATCCACCTAGATCACTACCTCGACTATACGCCGCCGGTCCACCCAAACTCCCCGGCCTCCTCGTCATCAGGCGACTCTTCTGACGGACACTCCTCGGTGTCCTTGAACTCTTTGGGGGACACCTTCCCGCGGCCGAAGAGATTCTACTGGCGGCGTGGGGAAGTGGATGAGGCGGACAAGCAGCTCTTTTAGTATGGCTACCAAAGTGTCCTAGCTCATGTGTTATGTTTCCTATGGAAACTAAAAATCCTTTACAAATCCTATCCTTCAAAGGGAGCCTATGTTTGAGAGGATTACGACTGGATTAATTTCTGTGAAAAGATTTCCTGTTTAACATTTTGGTTGTCCTTCCTTTTTTCAAACATTTTCTTCCTCGTGTTGTCTTCACTTTTTTCTTTCCAGTCCTAGCTACCGGCCTATTGCATTTTCCTATTACTACTACTTTACAGACCGCTTTGCAGGCCCCGCTGCGGGCAATCTCCTGGCAACTTCACCGGTTTGGGGACAAGGAGGGTTTGGCAATCAGAAAATTCGAACTAATTTTGCACAGATAGTACATCCATGAACAAGAACACCAAGTACATTTAACTTAAAAACATTACTCCCTCCGTCCCAAAATACTTGTCCCTTTCGATGGAGGGAGTATCTCCGTCCCAAAATACTTGTCGCTTTGGATGGAGGGAGTATATTACAAACACAAGAAAAAATAAACTACAACTAAAACCATGAAACGAAAAACTACAACTAAAAACATGAAACGAAAAACTGCAACTAAAAACATGAAAAGAAAACACCTAAATACTACTCTACTCAGCCTCCACCTCCTCCTCCTCGGGTGGGTCCTCGGGCTCCTGACCCTCCTCTAGCGCCTCGGGCTCTGGTGACGGAAGGTGACCCAGTCTCAAGGTCGCCGCCACGATGAGGTTGCGACGACACGCGACGCCGAGCTCGGCCGCCATCGTCTCCTAGAGGGAGTCAAGATGAGAGGCCACGTGCGAGAGGCCGAAGACGTAGTGGCCCGTGGTGTCCATTCTAGTACTTTGTGGAAGGGTACCGAGCCCAAGGCGTTCCATGGAGTGAGATGTATCCATAAATACATCTCGGGCCATGTTGAACAGGAGGGTATCCTTCACACGCGGCGGCGAGGGGGGGTCCAGCCGCGGCCGCTTACCGGTAGTCGGGTCCCTCGGCGGACTCGGTGGCGGAGGGTTGCTCGAGCTCGAAAGCATTTTCTATATACTAGCCGCGGCTAGGTTTTGTGGAGAGAAGAGAGGATGTTGGAATGGTTGTGCGGAAAAGACGATGGCGCGAGTGACCATCTTATACTCCCTCCGTCCTAACTGAACTCTATTTTTAGGATTCAAACCGCACATTAGTCAACACATAAACTTACCCTAACACCCTTCATCAATACATATCCTCCCGCTTTCCATTCAATGCCAGCAAGTTGCTACGGCAACAAAGGACAGTACGTGAAAATTTGCAGAGCACACAGCTGACATGACCATACAGTCAAAGTAAAGTTGAGCTGGGACAAAAAAAATTGGCTGGAAATAACTGCCCACACACCACCATCCCTCTTCTCTGTGCGTACTAAAAATCATCGGGCGTCTCATCGTCTTCTCCGCGCGTACTAATAAAGAGTAGTAAGACAACACACCATCTTCTACTCCGCCACACACACCATCCTCTTCTCCGCGTGTACTCTTCCTCTCCATCGCGCGCGCCCTCATTGGTTCCCTTCGAAGCCCATGGAGTTCCCCTTGCCGCACGATATTGCGGTCCTGATCGCGGGGTGGGTCACCGCAACCTCCACCCAGCCCATGGACGACCTCTCCAGTCTGCGCGTCACCTGCAAGGCCATGCACGCGACGTGCCCTGATCCCGCCGTGGGCAGGCGCGTGGCGCTGTAGCGGGAGAGCAGCTGGGAGTGGTTCCAACGGCACGGTAACGGGAGCTACGGCACCCTCGTGGAGCGCCTGGCCAACGTGGGCAACCCTCATGCGTGCTACGTCACCGGGTTCGACCTCGTCTTCAACTACGGCCACGCGCAGGTGCAGCAGGGCACCCAGTTCCTTGCCCGGGCGTCCGCGAACGGCCACAAGGTGGCGGCCTACATCCTCGCCATGCTCCGCTATGACGCCGACTGCGGGGACCGCGACGCCCTCGAGTATATCCGGCAGGTCAAAGGCGAGGCCCACTTTGGCGACAACGCGGCCGGGTCCGTCGCGATGAAGAGGACCAACACGGAGTGCTGCCGGTGTCGGAATCAAGCCATGCAGAGGCTCGACGTTTTCGTGAGCTGGAGGTTACTGCGTAGGCCTCCTCCGAGACCGCCGCCGGTGGTGCTGCCCGAAATTGACGATTACGTTTGCCGCTACCCAACAGGGGGGAACCAGGGGCCTGCCCGCTGCGGCCGGTGAGGGTGGTATGAGTGGACCGTCTTCTGTACTGAGAACTGTAGGATTGAGCGCGAATATGACCTGTTCCGCCATAACGTGTTGTACTCTATAGGTTATATTCCCTCCATTCCCTTTTGGATGCGCTACCCCTAGTTCTCCCAACGCCAATGAGAAGTGAACAAAGGGAGTACTGTATATAAAATAGACTTGTATAAGGCATGTTGATGTGTTTCTCCTATATATGCATACTCGTCTCTGATGAATGTTGCACTTGTTGTGTTTCCCCTATGTGCGCTCCTCTTTTGTTTAGCCCCGTTTGCATCAAAGAAAACAACATGATAAAACGTGAAAAGAAAAAATATCAAAAAAAACAAGAGAAACAGAACATCACGACTTGAGATGTTTTTCGATTCACGCACGAAGTGGGTTAAAGGTTAAAACATGGCGTCGTTAAAGGAGATGTTTTTCGATAAAAGGAGAATTTTTTGATAATACATCAGACACATTGTTCATGAACATAAAAGACATATTACATTAAAATACTACCAACACATATATTACAAACAAGAGTAAAGAAAACATGGATGAAAAACACGTAGAAACAAGAACAAAACTACTCCTAATCCTATTCTACTCGGAGGCCTCGTCCACCTCCGCCGCCGCGCGCGCCTAGGCTGACGCATCCTCCGGCGGCTCTGCCTCCGCCTCCGACGGCAGCGGCGACTCCTCTTTCGTCTCCACACCGAGCTTAGAGGTGACGCTGTGCAGAATCTTCCAGCGGCCCTGTACCCCAGCAACCTCCGCGATTGTCTCGTGGAGGGCGTCGAGACGAGCGGCCACAAAGCTTTACCCGAACAAGTAGTAGCCGGCGGATTCCATGCTGGGGAGCTGGGGAAGCCTCCCAAGACCCAGACGGCGACAGATGAGAGATGTATTGTTAAATACATCCCGCGACATTGTGTCCAGCGCTCTTGCATGTTCGACGGTGGAGGACACGTCGTCTTCGACATCTTTAATTCGGCGCGTTAATTCGTCGATGCGGGCAGTAAAGAGGCAGACAGTCTCCTGTAACCAGTCGGGCTGAGGAGATGCCGGCGCCGCCATCAGTTCCACCGGCATTGCCAGCGGCGATGGAAATGGAGAAGGAGGTTCGGAGGACATCGATGGCCTAGAGCGCTTTGGCGGGGGGCTACCCATTTGTGTGGCGACGGAGGTGCAGAGAAAGAGTGAGAGGTGGTCGACGGTGGCGGGGGGAGAAGTTTGGAGGCTAGGATCTAAGGAGCGGTGCGGCGGAGAAGCAAGAGAACGGTGAGCTTTTATAGCAGGTCGTCGTCTAATAGCGGGCGTGTGGTGAGGGGTCCCCATCTCGGCGTCGGTTTTTCACAGCCGGTTTTTAAGTTTATCTCAGGCGGGTTTTACTTACCAACCGTCTGATAAGATATTTAATCAAAAATATTAATTAAGAAGAAGTAAATATCTTCACAGACGGTTGGTACTTAATAACCGTCAAGGAAGATTTTTATCTCATACGTGTATTACTTACCAACCGCCTGAGATAATGCTTGATACTGTTCTTCAGTTTCCTTATCCCTTGCTTCTTTTTTATTTAGATTCCAATATAAATACTCAAACATGTTTAGATTATGCAAATTGTGTCCAAATCTGATGATTCTTTCTTCTATATTTGTATAAAATCAACATCTACCGCATGAACAAAATATTTTAAAACTTGTATAGCTGACATTGTAATGTTTTGGTAAATATCAAATTAATTGCTACTCACATATTATTCACATTTGTGTATCGCATAAAAAAAGATCTTTCACTCAAATTTGTTTGTATGAGCATATTTGTATCATTTATACATGTATGAATTTTGTTAATTTTTTTTAAAAGCATTCCAACATGTCAAACTTCAAATTATCCATCATTCTAACTACATGCTCATATACATATGAGGCATTCATCAAATTATGAACACACATTGATTAGAAAAGTTTAAGTAAATCTGAAAAAATTCATAGAGGTTGGTATGATGAGTAAAAATGTCCACTGAAAAAATAAATGATAAAGGCATTATATTCATCAATATAGAAAAATGAAAAATAGCATTTGTTGTATGTTTTTTATGTTCTGACCAATTTCAAAAGATTTATGATGTGAAATTTAATGGTAACCTTTACTTATCAATAATATTACAAGAAAGTGGAATTTTGCCTTTTTAAAAGACCCACATTTAATCAAGAATATTAATTCAGAAGAAGTAAATA
The DNA here is from genome assembly GCA_036927565.1 of Tuctoria greenei. Taxonomy (NCBI): domain Eukaryota; kingdom Viridiplantae; phylum Streptophyta; class Magnoliopsida; order Poales; family Poaceae; genus Tuctoria; species Tuctoria greenei. The sequence continues at coordinate 33,024,819 of JAYESD010000006.1, read as the reverse complement.
TCTTCACAGGCGGTTGGTACTTAATAACTGTCTGAGAAGATGTTTATCTCAATCGGATATTACTTACCAACCGCCTGAGATAATGCCCGATACTGTTCTTCAGTTTCCTTATCCCTTACTTCTTTTTTATTTAGATTCCAATATAAATACTCAAACATGTTCAGATTCTGTAAATTGTGTCCAAATTTGATGATTCTTTCTTCTACATTTGTATAAAATTAACATCTACCACCTGAACAAAATATTTAAAACTTGTATAGCTGACATTGTAATGTTTTGGTAAATATCAAATGAATTTCTACTCACATATTATTCACATTTGTGTATCTCATAAAAAAAAGATCCTTCACTCAAATTTGTTTGTATGAACATATTTGTATCATTTATACATGTATGAATTTTGTTATTTTTTTTAAAAGCATTCCAACATGTCAAACTTCAAATTATCCATCATTCTAACTAAATGCTCATATATACATATGAGACATTCATCAAATTATGAACACACATTGATTCAAAAAATTTTAAAAAAAAATCTGAAAAAATTCATAGAGGTTGGTATGATGAGTAAAAATGTCATCTGAAAAAATAAATGAAAAAGGCATTATATTCATCAAGATAGAAAAATGAAAAATAGCATTTGTTGTATGTTTTTTATGTTCTGACCACTTTCAAATGATTTATGAAGTGAAATTTAATGGTAACCTTTACATATCAATAATATTACAAGAAAGTGGAATTTTACTTTTTTAAAGGACCCACATTTAATCAAGAATATTAATTAGGAAGAAGTAAATATCTTCTCGAGCGGTTGGTAAGTAAAACCTGTCTGGGGTAACCATCTTCTTTGGCGGTCGGTACTTAAAATCCGCCTGAGAAAATTGGAGTTTATGTATACCCCTCGGCAGCGTAGGAACACTTAGACACCGTTAGGCTGCCAAAATTTCGTTTGCCACCAAGTGTTCGCCCTCGTCACTTCCAGATACGCCGCCGAGCTTCGCCGTCGCTGCCGAGCTTCGCCCTCGTCACTTCCAGGTACGCCCTCATTGCTGAAAAAGAGTGTCTCTTCTCGCCTGCAGCTACCTCGCCTTGCCTCACCTCTGCATCCAAATCCAAGTGCCACACTTTGCGATTCTTGATACTAGAAAAAGGCTGGAGGATTTGCTTTTTGTCCCTTGCTTGATCAGTTATAGGTCCAGAGCTAGGCGAGGCCGGCAGAGTAGTTTTTAGGAGTTCTTGTACATATTTGTTTTGTAGTTTTAGGTGTTCTTGTACATGTTTAGCTTCAATTCTGTTCTTGTACATATTTCTTGTGTTTTGTAATATATATGTGTTCATTCGTGTCAATGAATACTGGTGTGTTAGAATTTATGGATTTCAATCAAGTGAATGTGCTCTAAGTTTAGTGATGTGTTAATCTGTCACAAGTGAACCGAGCGAATTGGACAAAAACAAAAGATCTTAGGGTTTGAAGCTCGTCTTGATTTGTAATTGCAAAGCTAAAGGAGACAAACAATGACTTTAAGCGCGTCTCGCATCGCTTTGTGATCGATGGACATCCGATCTGTCGCCCATCGTTGTCTCCTATTTGGGTTTCTTACGTAGTGTAATTGGTTGATCATGTTTGCGGTCCGTGCATGTTAGACATAGCTAGAATTAAAACACCTCGGACCTCGGTCATGTTTAACAACACTAACATGCATGCATATATATATATATATATATATATATATATATATATATATATATATATATATACCTCAAACAGTACATGACGATCTTTCAACAAAAAGAGAAAACACATATATATATACCTCAAACAGTACATCATGAAACATGATCGTGGATCGAGGTCTCAAATGCATGTTGAACATAGAACAGAAATAGTATTAGACAACATATAGAGAAGAAAAGAACAAATGGAACAGGTGCGAAGGATTAGTCCCACCTCGGAAAGTTGAGGTCGGTGCACCGATGTTATAAGGCATGGCGCACAGTTGCAGTTAAAAATCCGAATGAAAGTAATGCGTGCAGGACTAGGCCCATGTTCGCTGCAAGGCGTCCCCTGGCACGGACACACGGTCATGAAGTTGGCTTAGGCATGTACGGACGGATTTTTTTTATATAACGAAAAAATTGTTTTTCCCCGCGTGTAAATTTACTCCTAATGGGACGCGTCGAGCCGTTGGGACCGAGAGGATGCAAACTGCGGTTTCGAGGAAACCGGGGCCACTGACTGGTTCATAATTAAGTGTGGTTTCGTCTAGCGTCTGATCGTCTCGACATGCCCGCTTAGACGACGACCCGCTATAAAGGCTCACTGTCCTCTTGCTTCTCCGCCGCACCACTCCTTAGCCCCTGCCACCGTCGACCACCTCTCGCTCTTTCTCTGCACCTCCGTCGCCACACAAATGGGTAGCCTCGAGCCAAAGCGCTCTAGGCCATCGACGTCCTCCGAACCTCCTTCTCTGTTTCCATCGCCGCCGGCAATGCCGGTGGAACTGATGGCGGCGCCCGCATCTCCGCCCGCGACGCCTGCACTTCCTCATCCCGGTTGGGTTGAGCAGACTCTCAGACTCCTCACCGACCGCATCGACGAACTCGATCGGCGCCTTAAGGTGGCCACCGACGCCAAGTCCGTCGCTCTCATAGCACACTAGCACTCAACGCAGTGGAGCGGAAGGTCTTTTCCGACACAGATCGCTCGTGTCATCGTCTGGGTCTTGGGACCGTTCCCCTCCACACGAGCATGGACACCGCGGGCCACTACTGCTACGGGTTGATGAATGTGGCCGGTCGTCTCGACGCCCTCCACGAGACGATCGCGGAGGTTGCTGGGGTAGAGGGCCTTCTGAAAATTAAGCACCGCGTCGCCGAGAAGCTTCGGACTGTGATGGTGGTTGAGGAGTATGAGGCGGCTTGGGCAGCAGCGGCAGCGGAGGAGGCGAAGCAGGAGGCGTCTCTTGAGGCGGAGGTGGACGCGGCTATGGAGGCGACGGCAGCGGCGGAGGAGGAGCAGGAGGAGGCGGCAGCGGCGGCGGAGGTGGAGGCAGAGGCGGCAGCAGCGACGGCAGCGGCGGAGGAGGAGGAGGACGAGGAGGCGGCACCGGCGGCGGAGGCCGAGGAGGCGGCAGCGGCGGAGGAGGAGGACGTGGTTTTCTCCCAGTAGAGTAGTATTAGGAGTAGTTTATCTATTTCATGATCTCTGAGTAGAGTAGTATTAGGTGTAGTTTATCTTGTTCTTTTTGTCTACTACGTGTTTTCCAATTACTTGTTTGTTAATGAAATATGTCTTTATGTTCATAGACAATGTGTTCTATATATGCAGTATCGAAAAACTTCTTTTATCGAAAACATCTCCTATATGTTTGTAACTTGGGACCGTCTATATTTCTTGTGGCTGAATGAATTAAATCCGGTAAACATTATCCTTACAAGTAATAGAACTAACAATAGACATGATGTATAATTAACTTGATTAGGAAATTACGTCATCTAAATTGCTAACTAGTCCGATGCAACAGGTGCATGAAAAGTACTTTATCCGTTGTAACTAATATCTGATGACATTGTTGATATATATATCGTATGTACCTGTGATACTCGTATCCCAGGCGGCTTTGGATCGATGGCATGAAGATTAGACATCATAGGGGAAAATGTTTTTTTGTAGTAGTAGTATATACTCTGTATATGTTATCATTTCATTGCGGCGAATGTTATATTTAAAATGCTGATTGTTTACCTTTTACTGGACCATGGATTTGCCGTCCTCCTTTCGTGGACTTGGGTGTTCTGTATTTGCATGTCGTTTGCATTAGCACAATGATACATTTGGCGATTCATATTTTTGTTCGTATTTTTTTTGGAATGTCCCACTACCACATGACTGCTTTTACATCTCCATGAAAACAAAGATGAACGGCAGGTAGCGGTCCCTCGAAAAAATTTTCGTTCTTCTTGGCGCGCACAATTGAGATTTTCACAATTGAAACTTCACTCCGTGCGCCCAAAATTCCAGTCCCGCCCATTTGTAGCTAGCCACGACGAATATAAATGTGCGTCTCCCTCTAATCCCACAGTGGCTTCCGTTCCCGGCACACATGTTCTCCTCTTAGTGCTGTGTTCCAAACTTGCATTCCTAAGAAGTTCCCATGTCAGTGGTGGTGGTGACTATGGGTACAACATCGAGCGACCAATTTTGACGGGCTCTACCGAACCTCTTCGTCGTCGACCCTGCCCTGTGACATCCCGAACTCCAGTTTTGTGCTACGTAAGTTCTACACGATCCATGGCGTCTTTTTATAGAGCTACTCCCTCCTTATCGCTTTAGTTGTTGTCCCAACAGCTGCAGCCAGTTCATTCCTAGTTGTCGTCCAAACTTCTTATATGCTCTTATGTTTCATGAATGTCTCGTATAAAATCTGATTAATGGTGCAATCGTGCAATCAACTATCCTCAATCATTAGATATGCATCCTACAGTCAATTCATCTTTTTATTTTACCCTAGCATCTGGTTGCATTCTACTTTTTTCCATATATAAAATACACTACACCTCTGCCCCGAAATAAATGTCGCTCCGACAGTTTATGGTAGTGTATTTCTAGTACATTTCCATGTCAGGAAAGATAACTATTAAAAACCACATGTACTATGTAATTTCTTGATTTAGAAGTAAATGACGCCAGGGTTATCTTATCAACCACTCCCAATGTTGTACTCTCATTCCTGTTTTCCAAACTTGTATTCCTAAGATTTTCAGTTCCCACGGTTTATACACATTTTTCTTGTTTTTCTTTCTTGGACTATACAGTTTTTTTCCTACTCCTTCATTTCTAATTCCTCTGTTCAAAACAAACATTTTCAGTTCATAGCAACCACACCGCCCGATCTAAAATACACATCCTCATGTAATCTGACGTTATCACTGTTACTTACTATATATACTCTTTACTTTAGGAACAAGACACCAAACCGTCATGTCGTCTACAAGTAAACGTTATGGGCAACAAGCACCTGGTATAACTATAAATGTGTTTACTATCAAAATACACATATTTATAACACATTAATTCCTTTGCATCGTATGCAGAGAATATTGCAGCACCTGATGCTCAGGAACCCCGAGATTCGTCATCCCATGCTGGTACTATGAGTATAAATATGTACCAGTCTCTACTAAATATTTTAGCATTGCGATTTTAGTTTCCTAGTCCCGGTTAACAGTTAATCAGTATATGTGATGGCGCGATTTATTGATGCCTACACACACACGATGGGCTCTCTCGCCGCCGGCCACTCCGACACCGGCGACCACACCCTGCTGCTGCTCACTTCAGTGTCCTCCCCGACGCGTCTCCCTCCACCATCGCCACGTACCATCCTTCGCGTGTCAGGATGACCCCGCCGCCCGCAAACCCCTGTCGCCACCGGTCACTCCGGCACCGGCCGGCGCCCACGCCCTGCTGGTGAGTATATGTGATGGCGTGATTTATTGATGCCTACACGCGCACACTGGGCTCTCTCGCCGCCGCCACTCCGGCACCGGCGACCACGCCCTGCTGCTGCTCACTTCAGTGTCCTCAGAAACGCGTCTCCCTCGACCATGGACACGTCCCATCCTTCGCGTGTCATGATGACCCCGCCGCCCGCAAACCCATGTCGCCACCGGTCACTCCGGCACCGGCCGGCGCCCACGCCCTACTGGTGGTCACTTCTCTGTCCTCCCCGACGTGTCTCCCTCCATCTCCACATCCCATCGTTCGCGTGCCATGATGACCCCGCCGCTCGCAAACCCCTGGCCATTACGGCGTACCTACATGCTATGCCCCATATGACATGGCATACCCTGGAAAAAATAGTCCAATATCATTAACCCATGTCCACTAAGAAATGTTAGTATCATATAGTTTAGAGATGCATGTACATGATGGTTCATTGCTGCTTATATGATCTCAATTCCGTTTTTTACACTGCCAAATGCGTTGCTGATGTCTGGTAATTAACGCAAGATTATATTCATGTATCCATTCTAGTGGCACTTTAGGGCGAGATGCTAACATGCAAAGCAAAATATCAGTATGCAATCCACCTAAATTTAATTCCTAGATCCGCCACACTGTCCTCCTAGCCTCAAGACTTGCTCCGGGGTGATATCAATGGACGCAGATCACCTGACTTATACATTTTTACTGCACGCGATGCAGTAAAGATCCAACGGAATCACACTGTTGGATCTTTACTGCATCGCCTGCAGTAAAAACATAAGTCACGTGAGATCACCGATGTGATCTGGACGTCGATCCTCTGACTTAAATGTGGTCACTGCACTGCCAGACCGAACCCTAGCTTTGTTAAACGTCACAAGCTGCCCACCTCATCTTTCTTGCATCCTCTACCTGCTAATACCGCTGACGTCCATGACTTGCCCTGCCACCAATTCACCTCGAGACGCGCTCTTGCTGATGTCGGTCAGACCGTACCGGCAGTACTGCAGAGGATGAGCACCTGGCAAACCCTCTCTTTCTCTAGCATCGCCAGCTACTGTCTTGCCTGCTTTGCAGCTGGACTGAAAATCCCCTGCAGTACTACGGGTGTTGTAGTGCCACTGACTACTGCCTGATGCAGGGTATGAACAACAATAAAGAAGTCAACAAGTCGATGCATCGCCCAATATGGAGCAAAATGCTGTTGCGACGCGGTGTTCCCACGCTCGTATTTGCCGCACTCGTCCTGAAGATGGTAAAACATCAGACTTCTTCTTCTTTCACACTATTTGTACATGATACTAGGCCTGGTCAGTTGCTAATTTGCTTTAAACGTTTACCGTTTAAATGACACTAACAGAAGGAAAGAAGTTTGGAAGAGGGGTTGCTAAAGGACTTAAGGTTGCTAAATTGTGCTATCTAGCATCTGCAAATAGAACAAATGATCAGAATCGGAAGCTACTAATTCAGTGGTCCGATAGGTTGGGTGCTGTGGTTGGTCCTAATCAGCGGCACTTTGTCGATGATGTGGTTATTACAACAAAAAAAATGCACCCCTCGCTGGTGTAAGGAAGTGGGCAGAGGTTGGCGATACATCGAAGAGCGATATAGTGAGAGACATTCTGGTTAGTGTTGTGACATCCCACATAAGTATTTTTTTCTAGCGACCTCCATCTTGTACGTTTACAACAGTGTGATATACAATGTACAGAATCCCTGGGACTTGGAGGACACAGATGATACCAGATGAAAAATATTGAAGATTGCTGCTGAGCTCTACAAGGGGTGGCGATCAACATTGCATGACACCTATAAGAAGTATTCGACCGATGAGGAACGTATACAAAACAAGCCTGTTGACGTAGCAGATTCCGATTGGTTGGCGCTTATGGACTATTTTGGGTCCGAGGGATTCAAGGTCAGCTAGCTTTCTAATACCTTCATATCCTACAAAAACTATTTGATAACACCCATTCGTGAAATTAATTCTTAAAATTGCAGTCAATAAGCAGAACTAATTCACGAAATCGAAGTACTCAAAAGACAAAACACTTTCTTGGCTCAAAATCCTACGCCCAACTTAGTTAGGAGAAGGTATGAAAACTAAATCATGCTTTTACTTTGCACTACAATCATTCAATCAAATTTTACTTGTATTTGATGTAGCGAGACCCAGAGACCGGAAAAGAACCCGATGACATAGAACTGTGGGAGGCAAGCCATGTGAAGAACGGTCAATGGGCAAACGAGCAGGTAGAAGCTGTACATGTGAGAAACACTTCAAACAGTCCCCATTTAAATAAATATTTGTAATGTACATGTGACTTTTCTTTTTGTATATAAACCCAGGCACGTGCCCAAATCAACGTCAAGGAAGCTGAGCTGGGAGTCCCAATCCCAGATGAGGAAAGAAACAACATCTTCCAGCTTACTTATATATCTGCAACCGGTTCTGGAGGATCACAGTTTTGGGGGCGTGGTTATATGGCTAAACCTAATGTTTCTGAAAGATTGTGTATCCAGATGTCTGACCAGCTCGGCCAGCAAGTTCGATCCTTGCAAAATAGAAATGAAGAACTCAACTCTCAGGTGCAAGAGTTGGAAGGAAGAAATGATTATATGACCTCCCAGATGGATGGCTTCATCCAAGCAAATGAACATCTCAACCAGGAAGTCCAGGCTTTACATGATCAGATGGCAGCCAATTCTACACGGCAAGAAAAGGAGCTAGCAGACATGCGCAGAATGATGGAGAGCTTTCAAAATCAACAACGGCTAGCAGCAACTCCACAAAAGGCTTCTGCTCGCACCAAGTCGAAGCTGGATGTTCAAGAAACTATTCCTAATACTACAACTCATCGCAGTGCTATTTTAATGGGTACAATGTTGCAACTTGAAAAACTATAAATAACATCGTCTCGCAACGATGCAAGGGTCCTTGAGCGTTGCATCAATTGCTGGATGTTTGTTGTTAAGTCGACAGACGTATCGTGTGCGAATAAATTGATTCTGTTGCAACTAATTTTCAAACCTGGTGCATTAGGATTCTAGTGCCGCTAATTATATAACGTGGCATTAACAGATTATTGCGACGAAAATAAACTGTTGCAATAAGAAGCTAGCTATTGCCACAAATTATAAAACATTGCACTACAAACATTTGGCTACGACTAAAAAAGTGTTGCACTAGACTGCTATTGCCACCACCCAGAGAACGTCGCATTACGACCCTGTTGCAACAGATTTGACTATGTTGCATTATGAACCTATTGCCACACATCAGAAATCGTTGCAATACAATACTGTTGTCACGGTTTTGAAATGTTGCAATACCGTACTATTCACCATGAACGTGAAATCGTTGCATTACCGTATTATTGGCCACGGCTGTGAAATCGTCGCGATACCATATTATTCGCCACGAGTGTGAAATCGTCCCGATACCGTACTATTCGGCACGGAAGTGAAATCGTTGCAACACCGTAGTATTCGCCACGAGTGTGAAATCGTTGCGATACGATATTATTCACCATGAGTGTGAAAGCATCGCGATACCGTACTATTCGCCGCGGATGTGAAAACATCATGATACCATATTATTCGCCACGCGTGTGAAATTGTCGCGATACCGTACTATTCGCCACGGATGTGAAATCGTTGCAACACCATACTATTCGCCACGAATGTAAAAACGTTGCCATACCCTACAATTCACTATGGATGTAAAATCGTTGAAACACCGTACTATTCGCCGCGAATGTGAAAACATCGCGATACCATACTATTCGCCACGAGTATGAAATCGTCGCGATACCGTACTTATCGCCACAGATGTGAAATCATCGCAAATAACATATTATTTGTTGCAATACATTAAATCGTCGCAATACGTTAAACCGTTGCAATACCATACTATTTGCCACGAATGTGGAGTCGTTGCAATACCATACTTTTTGCCACGAATGTGGCATTGTTGCGACACCGTTATTTTCGTTGCAATACGTTAAATCATCGCAATACGTTAAACCGTTGCAATACCATACTATTTGCCACGAACGTGGAGTCGTTGCAATACCATACTTTTTGCCACGAATGTGGCATCATTGCAACACCGTTATTTTCGTTGCAATACGCTAAATCGTCGCAATACGTTAAACCGTTGCAATACCATACTATTTGCAACGAATGTGGAGTCGTTGCAGTACCATACTTTTTGCCATGAATGTGACATCATTGCAACACCGATATTTTCGTCGCAATACGTTAAACCGTTGCAATACCATACTATTTGCCACCAACGTGGAGTCGTCGCAATACCATACTATTTGCCACGGATGTCAAGTCGTCGCAATAACCTATTGCCACAACTGTTATTGCCACGAGTCGGAAAAACTATCACGACGTTCTATTTTGTTGCAAAAACAACCTATCGCGATGAATTTCGACCTATTGCAACGATTTTTTTCGTCGCAATAAACCGGAATCCTAGTAGTGATGATGCTGATGGACAATCATACTTCCCTTTCATACCCACCGGGTGTTGCTTTGGCCAAATACCCATTTCCTGCATATCAACATGAGCTTGTAGACTATCTTTTGTTTTACCATCCATATTAAGCAATGTCCACAATATGCTATCACAAATCTTTTTCTCAATGTGCATGACATCCAAGTTATGCCTTATTAGCAACGTCTTCCAATATGAGAGCTGAAAAAATATACTTTTCTTCTTCCAACTATGCCACCTATCTTCCTCAGTGCCCTTTCTCTTATTATTCGTCTGTCCAAAAGTCACTTGATCAAAAGTCTTGTATCGTTTGAGTACTTCGTGACCAGAGAGTGATGTTGGAGCCTCTCTGTTCTCTATGTTGTTGTTGAAAGAAGATTTGTCTCGACGCCACCTGTGGTTCTGGGGTAGGAAACGACGATGACCAATGTAGCAATACTTCCGTCCATGTTTCAACCACAAGGCGTCAATGTTTACATGGCAGTATGGACATGATAGCTTACCCTTTTGTGCTCCATCCACATAGCATTGTATATGCTGGAAAATCATTTATTGTCCACAATATAGAAGCTCGCATGAGAAATGTCTCTTTCTCTGAACTGTCGTATGTTTCAACACCATCAGACCATAATTTCAGTAGCTCATCAATCAAAGGCCGCAAATACACATTAATGTTGTTTCCATGTGACTTTGGCCGAGGAATTATCATTGACATCAACCAATAAGGCTGCTTCATACACAACCAAGGTGGTAGATTATAAGAGATTAGAATCACAGGCCATGTATTGTTAGAAACATTCATTACTCCAAAAGGATTGAAACCATCAGATGCTAGCCCAAGTCTTATGTTGCGAGGATCAGATGAGAAATTTGGGTGAATGCTATCAAAATGCTTCCATGCTTTCGAATCTGCAGGATGGCATAATATTCCATCATCAATACATTCTTCTTTGTGCCAGCGCATGTTTGATGTTGTTGATTCTGCCATATAAAACCATTGGAGACGGCGAATAAGAGGGAAGTATCATAGAATCTTGCGTGCTACAAGCTTCTTGGCTTTTCCACAAGGTAAAGCCTCTCTTGCATTCCCACCAGTACTATTTTTCCATCTTAACTCACCACATTTTAGGCATCGATCCAGTAGATATTAGTCCTTCCGAAATAACACACAATCATTGAGACATGCATCGATATTTTCATAGCTCAACCCGATGTCACAAACAACCTTCTGAACTTTATCAAGTGTATTAGGAATGCAATGGCCCTCTGGAAGCACATATGAGAATAGTTCAAGGATCAACTCACACGCTTTTTTGCTCAAACCAGTTAAATACTTTATCTGGTACAACCTGACAATGAAGGATAATTGGGTCACCTTCTCACAACCTGGATACAAATCCTTTTTGGCATCATTTAATAAGTCATAGAATGCCTTTGCACACCCAGTTGGCTCCTGCTGGTTTATACCATTTTCTGGATCATACACATTTGCTGATGTACCAGCATGATCAGTGCCTCTAAGTAGACTGGACAACATATTATCCATAGAAGCATCATCAGAAATTATCTCCTCATTATTTGTTAATTGCTTAGCAATATTTTTCTCAACTCGTTTTTCTCCATGGTGTACCCAACAAGTATAATCAAATGACATCCCATTATGAAACAAGTGAAGATGAACTTCCTTGCGTGTCCCGTGGCAAATATTATGATATTTCGTGCTAGGACAAGGCTTAGTTTCTTCTTATGCTAAATTTAAAAATGATTTCACTCCATCCTGCTACTCCTTCGTACGCCTGTCTTTTCCCATCCATCTCTTATCTTATGACATCGCTTCCTACAATTCAATCAACGTATCTGTAAGAGGATAGAACTACAATAACATTATGTGAGCAATTGTACCTAGCGTTGTTGCTCCTCCACGTGCGGCGGCCGGCGGACCTCCACGCCGGTGGACGGCGTATGCTCTTCCAAGGGTGTGGCGGCCGGCGGATGCTCCTCCAAGATCGTGGCGGCCGGCAGATTCTACTCCAAGAGTGTGGCGGCCGGCGGATGCTCCTCCAAGCGTGTTTCATGAAATCGGGAGAGGGGCTGTTGTGGATAGAAGGGTCCGGTGGGGAGGCAGCTAGGACAAAGCATACGTGAAGTTATCAGAGTAGGCCCAACACTGCACTGGGCCGCATGTTATTCGTTGGTTGAAACTGCGCTGAGTCACTTTGTAATCGTGGGCCGAAACTGAGCTGGGACGCTTGGTGTTCGTCCCCATGACGCGTGAGCCCATCTACGGGCGCGCATCTGGATCTGGCAATTTGTTATCTAAATAAGTTAATGTAGCAATGGGTGTGGTATTTCGATCAAAATAAAGCATACACATAAAATCTCTTGAACCGCAGCAACACAGTGATATAAACAAGATTAAATACTACAGTAGATATAAACATCAACGGAACCAAACAGTAATGTTCAACGTACCATTCTAGACAACAAACTAATCGACAGAACTAGCTATTACATAATCCCCTATAAACACAAAATAAACTAATCGACACATCTAGTCTGCAGCACTTCCCTTCAAGCAGTGGTAATAACTTCTGGTCGCGTATAGGAGTAGTGGTAATGATTACACCGCGTATAGGGCATTGGGCCAGTGGTACGTTCGGGTCAGTGGTATATATGGTGCCAGGATCAGAGAACAGCGATAGAAGACATGAAGGAAGAATGTGGCACCATCTGAGAACGGTATGCACTTGCTATCCAGTGCGTCGTTAAAGGAGATGTTTATCGATAACAGGAGAAATTTTTAATTTCACACGCAAGGGTCCTAGCGTATGCAAGGAAAAATTATGCTTATAAAAAACAACAGTTGCATCCCTCTCAGTTATCGCAATGGCTCGACATGTCCCATCGGCTTCACTGACAGTTTTTCAATTTTACACGGAAAGGGCCCAGGGCTTATATAAAAAACATTCATCCCATACACGCCTCATACACGTTCCGTTCGACTTTGACCGGGCGAGCGTACAATGTCGAACGGAGCGTGTTTCAATTAAATGTGTAAGTACAATAGTGTGCATTGCCTTATATTCTCGTTGCAACGACCTCAACTTTCTGAGGTGGGACAAATCATTCACACCTTGTCAAAATCGCTTGCACGAATTCGTTACGGACACTGCACGCGGGGGCAGACGTAGGGAATATGACAGGTGACCAGTGCACAACCTGGGCCCAGGTGGTGCATAGATTGTACATGACGAGGATACGATTCATGGAATTAATTCTGGCGTTATCCCTGTCATGTCCGTCCATCATACGACCTCATTTGGGCAAAATGAATTTTCGTGCATACGGTATGCACCAAAACGCTGGTGCACACCCATTTAGATTGACATCACGACATCTTTTACCAATCTCAAAGCACTTCATTGAAAAGAAAAAAAAATCACAGTCATGCAACTGCTTCATCCATCCGTTCATGTGGACACATGTCACAAATCTGGAACGGTATGCACAACCTTGGATATGCATACGGTAGCCATAAAATTTTTTTCCTCGTTTGGGTAGGAGTGGATCTACTTCAATCTAAGTTGATTAGAGAGGCCATCATACGACCTGGCGTAATCAAGATTTTTAAATATGATATACTACTCTTTTTTAGTTCTTATCATTATGACCACAAGTTACATTGTCTCAACCAAACACCACGTACAACCACAATGACTCAGCGGAATCAGGAATTGGCCAATTAAAATGGAAGTCAGCAGTCTCACGGTTCATAGATCGAAATGCGCGCCATCCTTTTTCTTCTTCCTTTTTTCTATCCATAACCGTGAGACTGCTAAGTTCCATATTTAACGGCACATGTACGGTCCGGGTGTGCCGGTGTACCTTAACCCCCGTCGTGCGTCTCCGGTGGTAGTTGGAAGACCCCTGTAGGTATGTTCTAATTCATGTCCTCCAACTCCATCTAGATTTCTGATGACGCATGCGGGTCACCACCAGACAAACCATCAAAGCCTTGGTGATGAGAAGCATGCAAGTTTCTTGATGAAAATCTGACTGTGGGGTCCGGTGATGGGCGGCATGCAAGTTTTTGTTGAAAAATTGACTATGGGGGCCGCAGTCAGTTTTTCATCAAAAAACTTGCATGCCGCTCAACACTGAGGCTTTGTTGGTTTGTCTGGTGGTGAACCGCCTAAGTCATCGGAAACCTTGATGGAGTTGGAGGACAGGAATCAGAGCATACCTGCAAGGCTCTTCCCAACCACCACCGGGGATGGACGACAGGGGGTTAAGGTACATCGGCACACCCATACCGTACGTGTACCCGGTCAGCCGTGTACTAGTTTCCTTCTAACCTCCAGCTGGCTGTCTAGATTGTATACTCCTTCCTTCCCATAACATTGTCATTTTGGCCAAGATTTTTAGTTCATTTTTAGTCCAAAATGAACTAAAAATCTTGTCCAAAACAACAATTATTGTGGAATGGAGGAGTACCTTTTATCCTCAAACCCTCGAGGGAACATCATTCCTGTGAAACATGCATGGCCCGCCCCCGCAGTCATTAGTTTCTCATCAAGAAACTTGCATTCCGCTCATCACCGAGGCTTTGCTGGTCTTGGACTCGACGTCATGGTAGAAGAAAGCGAAAGCATGCAGGGAAAGATTACTGGTCTCGAGACTATTCTCTATGGAGAATGTTTCTTATGTATTCATCACAGAACACATATACACTTTATATAGGCTAGCTAGTATAGTGTGAAACCAAAACTAAACGCTTTCGCACTACAGAAATTCAAAGGCTAGTGTTAATGACTAAACATAGGCCAACACAGTCAAACAATGATGTTAGACCAACGCAGTCAACAATGACTGTTACATGTGTGCGTGCTTATCCTTTCTATAGTCTGGTGGTGAACCGCCTGCATCATCGGAAGCCTAGATGGAGTTGGAGGACAGGAATCAGAGCATACCTGCCTGGACCAGGATCGCCTGACGTAGCGACATTTTACTGCATGCGTGCAGTAAAGACTGCATCCACCGTTTTTTTTTTTGATCCAACTGTTGTACTTCCTAGCTATCCAACTAAGGGGTACATTCAAATCATTTCTTTAAACTCTTGCCTGCTTGCTTCAGCATGAGAAAGAGTTTACATGCATATAATGATGCATACTTCAAACATCTAAATAAAACAAACATCTATATCAAATTAACAGGATTAAAAACACATTAATCATCAAGGACATTAGGGAGAGTTCCGATGCTTTCATTTTGTAAACATGACCAGAACTCAAGAGTTTTTATTTTAATTGCCTCTTGTTTGCATCAGCATGAAGTACAATCTTTTTTTTTATTTGCCTAGAGCATGAAGTGTTGTATAGATCGACCGCAATAATTAATGAGAAAATACCATATTTCAAAAGACTTCTGAAAATAGGATGCAATAAAATTCACTACGTCAGGCGATCCTGGTCTACCTGCAAGGGTCTTCCCAACAACAACCGGGGACGCACGAAGGGAGTTAAGGTGCATCGGCACACCGGCCCGAACTATACGTGTACCCGGCCAACCGCGTAGCTTCGTTTTATATTTTATTCCCTAGGCTTAAAAGTTTGCTCTTCCTCTCTGTTGGCTCCGTTTGCTCTTCCCTAGGCTTAAAAGTTTTATATTGTACAATATTTTTATATATGTAATATGACATAGGATATATCACTTGATGGTTTTGCAAAAAAATATAATGGAGGAGAAATATGTATATCCCATGCAACTACGTAAATCCATCCCAATTAGTTAGCTAGTTATTTTTTAAGATGATAAAAAATTATTATCTTTTTCTAAGTGAGGTGGTCGGGGTAGATGATGTACATGTCATAATAGCTTATGAGGCATGCCAATGTGGATGTCCAACTCAGACTAAGGACGAAAGTGAAACTATTTTTTGAAGTTGATTGACTAAATAATTGACCCATCTGAAATTTTAAGGACCAAACTTTGTTTTGATTGAAAGTTTGAGGATGAAGTTGAGTATTGCTAGCTTGCTGAGCTCAAGCTCGAAAAGTTCGAGTAAGCTCATTTATTGTTGTCATCTATGATATGTACGTATGATTAACTAAACTATATAATTCTATTAAAAATGTTCTGTGGGACACAATTTTTATATATGATAGAAACAAACTTGCTCGAGTTTGACTCGTTGACAGCCCTACATGCAACTAAAGTTTTGGTGCAATCGTGTAATCAAAGATTTTCATCCGTTCGATCTACATCTTACGGTTATTACATCTTTTTATTTAACCCCTTCCACCACTACCATCACCCTCCACCTGGTGGAGGGGGTTAAATAAAAAGATTCAACGACCGTAATGTAGATCGATCCAACAGTTGAACACGGTTTATTGCACGATTGCACCAAACATCTGATTACATTCTAGTTGAACCCAACTTTAAAACAGGAAATCTTTTGACAATGATTAATCCAGTCGTAGTGGTTTTCTCATCTTGTTTTTGTGATGTTTTATTTTTTTCTTGTATTGTGATGTTGTTTTTCATGTTTTGTACTTCCTCCTTCCCATATTACTTGTCGTTAATAATTTGGACAAGTTTTCTAGTTCAAATATGAACTAAAAAACTTGTTCTAACGACAAGTAACATAGGAAGGAGGGAGTAATATTTTATGATAATGAACTCAGTGTTGTTTGTTTGTTCCATCTGTTATTTTGTGTTTCTATCTGATGTTTAGTGAACTATCAGTTCTATCTATATTCTCTATTATTGAACGACCCTAGACACCGCTGGTGGCCTCTAAAGTGGCCTGTACGATACTTTAGCCGTTGGAGGTGACAGGAGATCGCCCGCAGCGGGGCCTGTAAAGCGGTCTGTAAAGTAGTATACAGTCATAACAGGTAGCGACGACTGGAAAGAAAAGTGGAGACCATCAACAGAGAGAAAAGAAAAGAAAGGACGAGAAAAATGTTAGAAAAAGATAGGTCGAACTCCAACGTACCAGTGGCTCTATGCCCTTTTACGCGGTGTAATCATTACCACTACTCTTATACGCGGCCAGAAGTTATTACTACTGCTTGAAGGGAAGTGTTGCGGACTAGATGTGTCGATTAGTAGTTTATTGTGTGTTTATTAGGGATTATGTAACAGCTAGTTCTGTCGATTAGCGACGACTGGAATGAAAACTGGAGACAATGAACAAAGAGAAAAGAAAAGAAAGGACGATAAAAATGTTAGAAAAATAAGTAGTACTGTAAAACAAGAAATGTTTGGCGCAGATTACTGTCAAACATAGTATGTTATCTCTATTGATGACAGGATATTATTCTTGTGGTGATGTTGAAAACAGAGCGGTTCCATTACTTCGCGCGTCCTGTCAGTGCATGCAAGAGGCGTGGGTCTCATAGGTTGTGGGTTCACATGTCAGCCACCTTTAATGCACATGCAGTACTGCTGAGGATGTGGAATCCGCCACCGCTGGAAGCTGAACCATCACTGTGCGCGACCCCCAGCTAATACTCTGGAGACACCAAAAAACCGCAACCTTCAAATATTAAAGTAGTACACCCTTTGTTCCTCTTAGGCAGATTTGTTTCTTCGCGGTTCATCGCTCATTAATGGCAAACTTCTCCATCGACCCCCATCGATTTTGTCCGCAGCTGATGACCCCAGAATATAGTGGTCCGTTGTGTCACATATCTGACGAAATCGCGAAGAAAAATGAGGAATATGCGACTGCGGTCACAAATGAGGTACTAACTCCAATGAATTTATGGACCAGATAGCAGTGTACATCCAAGATCAGGCAGTAATGCACGTAGTTACTTACAGTGCACATCCCCATGGGATTGGCATGTAGTACGAGTTAAGAAATAAACTGGAGAGAGATGCTTTGGTCCGAGCAAATCCCCACGTCGAATGTATTTCCTTCGGAAGGGAACACTGATTTCCTTTGTTCCAAACTAGTGTATGATTGAATGTATTTCATGAAGAATCCATTTCTTTGAACTGTCTCGTGAGTTTCCTTTGATGCAAACGGGGCTAAACAAAAGACGAGCGCGCATAGGGGAAACACAACAAGTGCAACTTTCATCAGAGACGAGCGCGCATAGGGGAAACACATCAACATGCCTTATACAAGTCTATTTTATATACTCCCTTTGTTCTCTTTTAATTGGCGTTGGGAGAACTAAGGGTGCATCCAAAAGGGAATGAAGGGAATATAACCCATAGAGTACAATGCCTCACGGTAGAACCATTCATGCTCGTGCTTAATCCTACAGTTCTCAGTATAGAAGACACTCCACTCCTCCCACCCATGCCTACCACAGCGGGCAATTCCCTGGTCCCCCCCTATTGGGCAGCCCCAAGTGTCATCGTCAATGTTGGGCATCGCCACCGGCGGCGCTCCCGGACGAGGCCTGCCCAGGAACCTCCAGACGACACCATAGACACTCTTCATGGCTTCATGCCAACACCAGCGACACTCCTTGTTGGTCCACTTCAACGCGACAGACCCAGCCGCATTGTAACTGACATCGGTCTAACCTTTGACCTGCCAGATATACTCAAGGGCATCGCGGGCCCCCCGATCAGCGTCATAGCAGAGCATGGCGAGTATGTAGGCCGCCACCATGTGGCCGTTCACGGCCGCCCGGGCAAGGAACAGGGTGCCCGGCTACGCGTGACCATCCTTGAAGACGAGGTCGAACCCGGTGACATATCACGCATAAGGGTTACTGACGATTGCCAGGCGCTCCACGAGGGCATCGTAGCTCCCCTTAAGCTTCCTGATGCTCTACCGCTCCAGCACCACGCGCCTTCCCACAGCGCGATCCTGGCACGACGTGTGCATGGCCTTGCAGGTGGCGCGGAGACTGGAGAGGTCATCCATGGGCTGCGGGGAGGTTACGGCGACCCACCCCGCGATTAGGACCGCAATATCGTGCGGCAAGGGGAACTCCATGGGCTTCGAAGGGAACCAATGAGGGTGTGCGCGACGGAGACGAATAGGAAGAGTACACACGGAGAAGAGATGGTATGTGTGTGTTGCGGAGAAGAGGATGGTGTGTCTTTATTAGTACACGCGGAGAAGACTATGAGATGCACGCAGACGCGTGCAATGATGGTTATGGCTTCCAAAGTGCACAGTTTGAATGCTACTTATGAAACTACGTATGAATATCTTTCCCTTCCGAAGGATTCCATTCCTTTAAATTGTCCCGTGAGTTTCCTTTGATGTAAACTGGGCTAAACAAAAGACGAGTGCTGGAGTTAAGGCTTCTAAAGTGCAGCTGTACGCTACTTTAACCGTTGGAGTTGTCAGGAGGCAGGAGATCGCCAGTAGTGGGGCCTGCAAAGCAGTCTATAAAAAGTACTCCTCCCTCCGTCCCAACTCAACTCTATTTTTAGCTTTGGTCAAACTTACCTTTGACCAATGATTTCATGTCTGGTCCTTATCCTGATGATCAAGGTCCTCTGCCTACTGCCCCAAATGACTTGGGGTAGAATGATCCTGGTGATCGGAATAAAGTGTCGGATATGTTGTCCACGGTGCAGATATTCAACACAAGCAAAAGGTAGCATATCCTAATCTTTCTCCTCATATATAGCGTGTTAACTAATTTTTTGGCCCCAAATGATCTAGAAAAATTACTCCAGATTTGATGATGCCATAAACTAATCGTTGCTCAAAACCATGACGGTGCTCATCAAGCTCGCAAGCTCAACTTCGCCCTCAAACTTTCAATCAAGACTCATTTTTTGGTCCTTGAACTTTCAAATGGGTCAATTATTTAGGCCCTGTTTTGAACCTCTAAAGCTAATAGTTAACTACTAAAAATTAACTCTAGGGGTTCCAAACCCCCCAGCTAATAGCAGGACAAAAAATGAGCTAACCTCCCAGCTAACAATTATTTCATTAGCTGCTCCAACCCAGCTAATCCCAGCTAATAGTTGCCTAAAGTCGAAATTACCCCTCACTCCCTCCCTCCCTCATCTATCCCTCTCCTCTCTCTCCATCTACTCCCGAAGGAATCTGCCTGTGCGGCCTTCCCGTCGCCGTGTATCCCCACCTCCGTCGGCTTGGCACCACCGGCGATGCTCCGCCGCACCCGTCACATCGGCTCATTGGCCCCGCCCCGACGTAGCAGTGGTGCCGCGGCAGCCCCGTCGACCATTCGAGCCGGTGCCTCTGTTGGACCTACACCGCCGTTCTCCCGCTCCACCACCGTGGAGGGCCGCACGGGGCCCACGACACGTCTGCCACAGCCCGTGCGCGCGGTCACAGGCTGCTGCTGGTCCCGCGCGCGCCAGCCAGACGACGTGGTAATACGTACGTCTCCCTTCCATCGTCGGCGGGCGCCCCCACCAGCGGTAGGACAAGCAACAAGGTTCAATTTAGGGGCAAAATAGTCTTTTAATGTTGAGGAACAAAATTAGCTCCAGTGGTTCCAAACAACTACCAGCTAATCATTAGCTAGCTAACAATTAGTTGATCCAATTCAGCTAATAGATTATTAGCTAGCTAATTATTAGTTTTAGGGGTTCCAAACATGGCCTTAGTCCCTCGACTTCACACAACCATGGCATGCCACATACGTAAGCTATTATGCCACATCATGTACCCCGGCCACCTCACTTAGAAAAGATAATAATTTTTTATCATTTTAAAAAGTAACTAGCCAATTAATTCGGGTGGTTTACGTAGTTGCATGGGATATACATATTTCTCCTCCATGTTTTTTTTTTGCAAAACTATCAAGTGACATATCCTATGTGCATATTACATATGTAAAAAATTGTAAAATATAAAACTTTTAAGCTTAGGGAAGTGCAAACAGAGCAAACGGGGAGGATGAGGAAACTTTTAATCCTAGAGAATAAAATATAAAATGAAGCTACACAGTTGGCCGGGTACATGGGTGTGCCAGTGCACCATAACCTCCGTCTTGCGTCCCATGTCAACTCTATTTTTTAGGTTCCCTTTCGATTGAAGGAATGGAAAAGGAATTTTGAAGGATAGTATTTGTAAAAGGATTTTTTTCATACATGACCATTTGGCTCATAGGAAAAAGAAAGGGTAGTTTCTATAGGAATTGATTCCTTTGCTAAATTTTGTAGGAAACATAACATGAGCTTGGACCTCTTTTTTCTTTCCTGGCTCATGTTGCATGTTGCTTTGTTTGTCCTATGATGCTGCCAAAGGGATTCTCATCTCAATTCCTATATTTTCAATTCCTATAGGATTGCAAAAACATACAATTTCAATTCCTATATTTTTCCTATTTTTGTGCTTTTCAATTCCTTATCCAAAGGGAGCCTTAGGTTTCGTGAAATCTATCTTTGACCAATGATTTATGTAATTTTCATCTGTTTTAACAATACAAGACTTGTACTTTTAGATTCACCATGAAAATATTTCATCAATATATAATCTAGTACTGTACATGTTATTGAAGTTAATAAATTCCATATAAATCATTGGTCAAAGGTAAGTTTGACCAAAAAAGAAATAGAGTTGAGTTGGGGCGGAGGAATTATATATGTTGTTGTTTGCCGCATAAGGTTTGGTCCTTGAAGCCGTAGCCATTTGTACAGGCGGCTGATGCGACCGGGCACATCGAGCTTATGTGCGTGCCAGTTACCGAGGCGCCTTAAATGTGCACAGTGCATGCACATCTTTGAATTCAATTGGAACCGCTCTGTATCCCATCACCAATACTGCGCACGTCGGGAGATGAACAGCCAGGCTGCTACTACGCTATAAGATCACCCGAACACGCCATCGTCTTCTTCGCACAGCCACTCTTCCTCTCTTCCCAAAACCGCGCCAAGAACACCATGGCTGACAAGAAAACGCAGCTGACAAGCCCGGCAAAGGACGCCAAGGGGAAGCATCCCCGACCAGACTCCCACCCGGACAACGAGTGGGCTCTCCGAAAGATGGCACGCGATGTATTTGACAATGCATCGTGCTCCAAGCGTCACCTTGGGCTTGGTACCCTTCCAGAGTATACTACAATGGGGACCATGAGCCACAACGTCTTCGGCGTGACACACTTAGCCGGTCATCTCGACGTCCTCTGGGACACGCTAGTGGACGAGCTCGGCGTTGCCGGCCACGACAACCTGGTGGCAGCGATGTCCGGGAAACTAGGCTTTCCGTCTCTGCAGCGGGAGGTGCCCCCGCCCTACCAGGAGCCCAAGAAGGAGGAGGAGGAGGAGGAGGGGGAGGAGGAGCAGGAGGAGGAGGAGGAGGAGGAGGAGGTGGTGGTGGAGGAGAAGTAGTTTTTTTCTTGTTCTTAGTTGTGTTGTTTTTCTTTTCTTGTTTGTAGTTTGTGTTTTTCTTTTTTATTGTTTTTAATGTATCGTCTTAAGGTAATGAAATTTATGTTGCTGTTCATTGGTGCGCAAAAATAGTTCTAATGTTGCTGTTCTAACAATAAACTAGTGGACTATTTCTCTCTTTTATTTTTCAGAATGGAATATATTTCCACTTCCAACTCTACTGAGTTGGAGATCCAGAAAGTGACTACCACCTAGTTTATCTGACAGCACCAGCAGGGAGAACCTTCCCCCTCACTCTGTGCCCACTCTCTATGTTCAAACCCAACACGGATCTAACATAATGAGCAATCAAACAGCAAAGTACGTAGTAAATCACAAAAGACGCTACAACAGTTTTTGGAGTATCAACTTTAGCCCAGATTAAATGCTCGTGGGCGTCATTGCAAAAGGGTTAAGACAAAAAAGACTTGATTTGGATAGCTTGCAAAGACATACTAGAAGTCAGAGTCATCCAAGTTTTTGCCCGATTTGGACTGAGTCTTAGTTATAGACTTCCATATTAATAAAATATACCGGGTGTTTTACTTTCACTAGTGTGTCGGGTTGAGTCTTTTGTTGTTGATCTTCACAAATTGGTGTATCAGTGCGGCCATACTCTGTACTGAGGAAAAGGTTGGTTTAATGGCAATGACTGCTATGCAATCCGAACTTCTGTCCAAGCGTGCAATTATATAATATCTAAAAAAGCTTTAGCCCATTTTAACAAAGCCCCATCCACCGAGCATCGTCCTCAGTCTCGTCGTGCATGTTTGACATGAAGAATGTTCCCTCGAGGGTTCGAGGATAGAATATCATCTAGGAACAACTCAATATGTACGCAATTCATCAAATTAATTGCATGCCTTGCACAATACAATATAATTTCCAACCATGCCGTACTCGTCCTTTCGAAGAAACGATAGCCGTAGGTGCTAGCGCCTACGTGTTCAGATTTTAGGAACAAATGAACGCACTTGTCAAAACACGTACGCCACATCCGATCCTCAACGTCATCAAATTTAACAAGGGGAGCAACGTCTCTCCACGACATTCAGCCTGGTGTTGCACACACGGCTCTCGCCTCACGCCGGCCACGTATCCTGATCCAACCGTACAACTTCAAATAAAGGAGGGCTAGATGTGAAAGTGCATCTAGGAATCCCTTTTTGGTTTTGGATGATTTATGACAAGCAAATGAGATCCTAACCACTTTGTTGAGATGAGCACAGGTTTTAATGTGAAAACAAGCAAAGTACCAAAAAGAAGGGAGAATGAGGAGCAATGTGGAAAAGAGCTCAAGGAACAAATGTAGTAGATCATTTTGTATGGAGTGCGTTAATGAAACACACCCCAAGAGCTTAAACACAAATAAACACACACATTGCACAAATTTATACAGGACTGGACTAGTTCGACTGACACCGGACTAGTCTGATATCTCTCTATAAGGATCGAATGCCCAAGAGGGGCGGTGAATTGGGCCTCTTTTCAAAAATCTAAACAATAAAACTTAATTCCTAAAAGCCCAATTCCCTACGCAAACTATCTATGCATTGAAGTAAATAGCTACTTCGCGGAATGTAAAATGCATTAATGTAAGGGAGAGGAAGAGGATGCAAACTCCCGAGGAGAAACGAGGATTTATCCCGTGGTTCGGCAAGATCGTCAAGATCTTACTACATCCACGTTGTGGCACCTACCAAAGGGTTTAGACACACCCAAGTCACCGAGACGAGGGATCTCCACTATTCTTCTTCGTTTGCCAACCTTGGCAAGGTGGAGCTCAAGCCTTGTACAACTTCGACCCTCCGGGCTTCCACAAACGCCTTGGCAAGCTCCGGAAGTCTCTTACAGTTACAAACACCAAGGGGCACTCCCTTGAGGCTCTCACTATCCTAGAGATTCCACACACCCAGAATGGAGGCACACAAGCTCTCTCTCTAGCTAGCTCTAGTCTATCTCTTGGTGTGTAGGTGGTCGAAAATGATGTAGAAGTGATGGCTCTTGGTCTTGAACACTTGTGGATGTGTTGAGAATGTCTGGTGATCAAGACTTGTCGAAATGACAGGTTTAGGGGGTATTTATAGCCAGCCTCCACGACATAGCCGTTGGAAAAGTAGGCTGACAGAACTTTTCTGCGAACATCGGATGATCCGATGTCTCCCCTTTAGTTATCATCGGTCAAGTTTACTTTAGCTGACGTCATTGTGTCAGATATGACCGTTGTTAGACCGATGTTGCACTTGTCTTCTCATCGGATGATCCGGTGGCTCTTCCTCTAGAATTGACTCAAACTTGATGCTTACTGGAGTGATTGACAGATGTGTATATTTCTGTACATCGGATGATCCGGTGCTACGCTTGGTCCAAGGATATTGCAAACTGTATTGATGGACCGATGTAGCTGAGCCCTTAACATCAGATGATCCGGTGAGTGCTTTGTTCTGAGGTCTTCTTCTTTGTCTGAACCAACTCGACCGATGTGTTGTTCTCAGAAATCATCGGTTGATCCGCTGAGTTGATTTTGTTTGCTTCGAGTTGTTTCTAAGTGATTCTTTTGTGTCTTGCTCGATTGACCTCTTAGACTTTTGTTGGAAATGTACTTCTGATGGTTGTCAAGCATTAAGTGTCATCAATTGTGGTTGAATGACTTTGACATAAGAGCTTTCACTTCTTGTCTTCATATCATTGATTCGATCTCATAAAGTGATTGTATATGGGTCTCCAATGACATATAGATCCCATTTGATTGATTGATTATGGGGACCTTACATTCACAAATTCATTAGTAAAATCCAATGGTTGTCATTAATCACCGAAACCGTACCTCATGGGGGCCTAGATGCTTTCAATCTCCCCCTTTTTGGTGATTGATGACAACACAACAATTTAAAGCACAATAGTAATGAATTTTATAGTACGAAGCTTAAGAGGATATGCAATGAATACAAGATTATTACACTTAAAATTTGAAAGCTCAATCAAAGAATAACTCAAGTGAATAAGTGATCATAAGATAGGCACCAAATAAGCTCAATCGATTAACAACTTAAGAGAACTCAATAAACACCAAATGAGTAGCAAAAGTATCGAATTACAAAAGATGACAATATCGAATTACAAAAGATGATATAGGTAAACTCCCCCTAAGGCTAGGACACTCCCCCTGAGACTAAGCTATCCTACCCCTGAATCCTCTAACTCTTCTCCCCCTTTGGCATCAAGACACCAAAAAGGGATCCGAGTGCCTAAGGACCCTGAGTACTAGGCGCGATGACGAACTGGTCACCGTCGCTATCGTCGGAGCTGCTGCCTGGAGTAGAGGTAGAAGGAGCTGTCGGAGCCGTAGGAGCCGTCGTCAGTGCCTGCTGGGTAGGAGTTGCTGGAACAGGGGCACTGACGACGGATGCCGGTGTCTGCTAGAACAGTGTCGTGGCCGGCAGTGGAGAGTGAATCGGTGCACCGGGAGCCAGCAGTGGAGACATGCTGATCGAAGGGATCGGTGTAGTCGGCACCGGAGCGGCAGCTGGAGCAAGGACCGGTGGAGGTGGAGCATCTCCTGGCAGCTGCGATGGGAGGGCAATCCCAGTCTGGGTGTAGAGGTTGGTGATCAACCCCAGGATGCCCATCATCGCCTGCTGCGTCTGTTGCTGCTGGTCGAGGGAGCGCTGGTGCATCTGGTCGATCAGCCCAGTCAGCCGGTCAGTGTCCTCTCGCCTCTCATGGGCGATCTAGCGCTGCATCTCCTGCTGTTGCTGCTGGAGCTCCAGAAGGCATGCGGCCTGCTCCCCTCGGACCTGCTCAGCTGCAAGCCGGTCCAAGCGCTGCTGCTCAACCATCTGCTGTAGGAGGGATGTGAGCTCGGACGGCTGAGAATCCTGTGCCTCTGAGATGGGAGGTGGAGTAGGGGGTGGCACTGTAGAGCCTCCAGCCTCCGCGTCGTGCTGCCTGGGTGAGGGAGGAGGTGGGAAGTACTCCTCAACACTGTCATCTGTGTCGCTCTCGGACCATATATGCTGCAGGTCCTCACCCTGTGCCTCTGCCTCAACCAGCCTCTCATCCTCCTTCTCCAGATCCGACCAGTCCTCCTCAGATAGACGAGCCCTGACCTGACGCTCGACTGGACGGACAAGGCGGCGGTCTCCAGGAGCTGGGGCACGGTAGTGACCGAACCGTGTGACACTCTCGTCAGTGAGACAGTCATGCACGACGGACTCCTCAGGGACCATCATGGAGAGCAGGTAGCTGATCCAGTGTCCATACACGAGCTGCCTCATCATGCCAACTCTGTCAGTGATCACATCCTCCATCTCGCATATGAGGACGTCCACTGTATCAATCTCCATCCCGTTCATGATGTAGATCAAGAGGGTCTGCTGCAGGCTGGTGAACCCCTCTATGTAACCGGACCTCGGCAAGAGAGTGCGGCGCAAGGCAAGGTGCACTGTGCATGCAGCAGGAGTCAGTAGTGCCGGTACCCTTGGCTGGTGTGGAGAGAAGGTCAGGCCAAACAAGGAGCGAATCTCCTCTAGTGGTGGTGCCACTCCTCCAGTGATCGGCCTCCGCGGTGGGTCTGCCTGACCATACACCCTCTCATGCACACAAGTGTCGTGCAGGTCCGCTCCCAGCAGCTGTGCAAGCGTCTGTCTCATCAGGTGATGGTGCTGTCCCATGAACATGAAGTCAATCGACCTGCGGCCCTCAGAGACGTAGAGGGTAGCGTAGAACACGCAGACCCAATCCTCCACATATGCGCTCCTCTCATAGGACGTCAGCTGGACCAATCCTCTGTACCTCTCAAAGTAGGGGCGTATCTCTTTCTCTACAGCCAGGGCGAGCTGTCCCAGTCCAGAAAGTTGTGCTTGAATAACTTGTGGCCTCAGCGTCTGTAGGTCTCATAGAGCGATGCCTGTGTCACAGTCCAGAAACGACTGTCCACAAGAGCCTCTCTGGGCTGCGGGTACCACTCCTCAAGCAACACACTCCATCTGAGTCTTCGGAGTTGCTTGGCCTTCATCTTCCGGTAATCTGTCAATCGGACACCTTCACCGACACGGACAGTGGTGTCCATCTCGTAGATGGCTCTCTGGGCCTCCCTGTCCTCACAACGATTGGCAGCCGTCGGTCTCGGACGTCGTGCTGCCGCGGGATGCCCCCCACGGGTCCGGGCTGAGCGCCAGCGAACAAGAGGCACTTCAGGCTCTTCTTCGGCCTCGGACTCATCGATCACGGGAGGCTACCTCGGACGAGCCTCGCGGATCCTTAGTGATTTTCCTCGGCCACGCTGTTGCTCCTCGGCGGCGCGAGCAGCCATCAATGCCTTTTTCTCCTCCTTGGATAGCTTCTGCTTCTTTGCGGCCGGCTCCGCAATGGCCTTGCCCTTGTTCTTCTTGTACGAGCCGTTGCGATGAGGCAATGCACGTGAACGAAGTCGACGATTCACGGAACGGCGACACGAAGGTTGACGCGGCCGGGAAACCCTAGCGACGTGGTAGCGGCCATAGCGGGAGGCACCACGGTGGTGAGGCTGTGCGTGGGGCGAGGTGGCGGCGGTGCTGGGAGATGCGGCAGCGGTGGTGCTGCAGAGGAGGCGAGTGGCAGCGGCGGATGCAACTGTGTTGGTGCGGAGGCGGCGGCTGCGATGATGCAGCGGCAGCTGAGGTGGTGCGGCGACCGGAGGCGGCGGGCGGTGGCGAAGATGAGCGCGTCGGGATCAGGAAGAGAGAGAAAACGGGAGGTGAAGCACCGTTTAAATAGTGGGTCCCAAACCCTAGCCGAAACTTTAACACCGGATGGACCGACGTTGGTCGTTAGAAGCATCGGTCGAATGGCACAGTAAGGGTATTCAAAAAGGTGCCGTTGACACCGGATGGTCCGACGTGGAAGGGAATATCATTGGTGGAATTCATCAAAGTTCCAGAATTGTGCACATCAGATGGACCGATGTTTTTCAGAATGAACTCGTCGGATGATTTGTGTTGCTGACTGGTCTGACTTAAGCATCGGATTATCCGATGACTACAAAACAGCAACATCCCATATATGTCCTTTGACCAAACAAACAATCAATGAGAAACACATGTCTTAGGACCTTTTGGGCAACCCCTTACGCCTCAAAGATACTAATATGCCAATGACTTGGCTAGGCCTTAAAGCAAATAGAACACCGAAGAAAATGGGAAGGAAATTATCCAAATAAAATGTAAGGCCCATGCTTTGTGAGCTAGAGTATGAAGACTTCTATCTCTTTAGAGCATGTTCCTCTAGGCATTAACGCACCTAACATTTTGTTCTTTCCATCACATATGAGTTGAGATATTGCATTTCAAACAAGTCTCTTTCTCATGAGGTGGGTTCCCCTTTGTGACAATCTACCGTATGCAATGCCAAGCAATTTTATAGTGCAAGAAATTATAAGTCTATATGGCAGTCATCATGCAAGGCATAAAATAAATATATCTTGCCAAATTTGAACCTTTCAAAGGCTTCTTCAGGGAGAGCCACTCTCCAAACCTTGGGGAAACCCAAAAGAACCTCCATCCCAAGCTAACCCTTGCTCACCCCTATCCTTTGAGAGTTAGGCAAGACCTATATGAGATGCATTCTTACATGATGTTCGTTGCATCTAGCACATTTAATTCACCTCATAGCCTAGAAAAGTTTTCTCATCAAGTGGTTTAGTGAAGATATCCGCCAATTGTTCTTCGGACCTAACACCTCGCAATGAGATGTCTCCCTTAGCTTCATGGTCCCTCAAGAAATGATGGCGAATATCAATGTGCTTAGTGCGGGAGTGTTGAACGGGGTTTTAAGCTATATTAGCTGCACTTTCATTGTCACAAAGGAGAGGCACACAACCAAGTTTAATACCAAAGTCCAAAATGGTTTGCTTCATAAAAAGAATTGTGGCACAACATGCACTGGCCGCTATATATTCCGCTTCCGCCATGGACAAGGCAACGGAATTTTGCTTCTTGCTAGACCAAGATACTAGGGAACGCCCAAGCAAGTGGCACCCACCGGAGGTACTCTTGCTATCCACGCGGCATTCGGCAAAGTCCGAATCCGAGTATCCCAAGAGATGGAATTTTGCACCTTTAGGGTACCACAAGCCCATACTAGGGGTATGCTTAAGATACCAAAGTATCCTAAAGACCGCCTTCCTATGCGATTCTTTAGGTGCCGCTTCAAAGCGAGCACACAAGCATACACTAAACATGATATCGGGCCTAGATGCGGTAAGATAAAGCAATGAGCCAATCATAGAACGGTAGTTAGATTGGTCAATAGGTTTACCGTCCTTATCCGCGTCGAGATGACAATTTGTTTCCATTGGAGTGCTTCTTGAGCTACAATCTCCCATCTCAAATTTCTTCAAGAGGTCCCTGATGTACTTCTCTTGATAGATGAAGGTCCCCTCTTGAAGTTGCTTGATTTGAAATCCAAGGAAGAAGTTGAGCTCTCCAATCATTGACATCTCGAATTCCCTAGACATCATTTTGCCAAACTCATGGCTAAGAGCTTCGTTAGTTGAACCAAAAATTAAATCATCAACATAAATTTGACAAATAAACAAATCTATGTTGATGTCTTTGGTGAATAGCGTAGTGTCCACCCTCCCGATCTTGAATCCTTGCATCATAAGGAAATCCCGTAGTCGTTCATACCATGCCCTCGGTGCTTGCTTGAGCCCCGTAGAGCGCCTTGTGCAACCTATACACATGATTAGGATTCCTCGGATCTTCAAACCCGGGAGGTTGTTCAACATAAACAAGCTCGTTAATGTAACCATTAACAAAGGCACTTTTCACATCCATTTGATAAAGTCTAATATTATGATGTGAAGCAAAAGCAAGGAGTATAAGGATGGCTTCTAGCCGGGCGACCGGGGCAAATGTCTCCCCAAGTCTAGTCCTTCAACTTGCGAGAACCCTTTGGCCACAAGTCTTGCCTTGTTGTGGACCACAACGCCATTCTCGTCTTGTTTGTTGCGGTACACCCACTTTGTTCCGATGACGTTCTCGTCCTTGGGTTGCTCCTCCAACACCCAAACTTCATTGTGGATGAAGTTGTTGAGTTCTTCTTGCATGGCCATCACCCAATTTGGGTCTTGGAGTGCTTCCTCAATATGAGTGGGTTCTACACATGAAACAAACGAGTAGTGCTCACAAAATGAAGCGAAATGGTGAGAACGTGTACTTACACCCCTTGACGGACTTCCAATGATTTGGTCCATCGGATGCGCCTTGGAGATGCGTCCATGCCTCATAAGTGGTTGTGAAGCACTTGGCGAAGGTGATGCGTGTTGCTCCTCTTGTGGTTGGACTTGATCATGGACTTCTTCTTCTTCTTGATGTTGTTGTGCTTGTTAGTCTTGAGTCGGCAATGGATCATCCTTCTATTCTTCGTCAACTTGAGGCGCCATGGAGGTGCTGTTGTTGGAACTTGAAGCTCCCCCTTGATCATGGCTCTCCTCAACTTCAGGCTTGATGTCTCCAATGGTCATGTTCTTCATGGCTTCTCGTAGAGGCTCATCATCTATTTCATCATGACCAAAACTCTCCTCTTGGGAGCCATTAGTCTCATCAAACTCAACATCACAACTTTCCTCAACTAAACCGGAGGTTTGGTTGAATACTCGATATGCTTTTGAGTTTGATGCATAACCAAGAAATATACCAACACCACATCTTCTTTCAAACTTACCGAACCTTTTCTTGCGGTAGATGTAGCACTTGCATCCAAAGACTTGAAAGTAGGAGATGTTGGGCTTTCTCCCAATGAGAAGCTCATACGGGGTCTTTTGAAGTAGTCGATGGAGATAGACCCTATTTGCGGCATGGCACGCCATGTTGATTGCTTTGGCCCAAAACTTCACCGACATGCCGTAGTCATCAAGCATTGCTCTCGCAAGAGTGATGAGTGTCTTGTTCTTCCTCTCAACGACACCGTTTTGTTGAGGGGTGTATGTGGCCGAAAACTCATTCTTCACGTCTTCACGGTCACATCACTCCCCAATGTTGTAGTTCTTGAATTCGGTGCCGTTGTCACTCCGGACCTTGATGATGGGAAGTTGAAATTCTCTTTGAGCGCGGTTGGCGAAGGTCTTGAACACTTCCAGAGTTTCACTCTTGTCACCTAGAAATAAAGTCCAAGCATAGCGAGAGTAGTCATCAACTATAACAAGACAATAGAGGTTACCGCCAAGGATTTGATATGTGGACGGTTCGAAGAGGTCCATGTGGAGTAGCTCAAGTGGCTTGGAGGTTGACACCATTGTCTTCATTGGGTGGTGTGAGGCAACTTGCTTCCCGGCTTGACAAGCGCTACAAAGCTTGTTCCTCTCAAATGTAACATCCTTCACGCCGGTCACCATCCCAAGCTTGAATGACTTCTTGAGTTTGCTCATCCCTATGTGCGCTATGCGTCGGTGCCATAGCCATCCCAAACTTGTCTTAGTGAAAAGGCAAGTGGTCAAGCTAGCATTCTTGTTGGAGAAGTCCACTAGGTAGAGATGTCCATGCCGAAATCCTTTGAAGACTATGTCTTGGCTTGTTTCACTACTCACAACAACATCATTTTTGCTAAATGTGCATGTTAGTCCAAGATCACATAGTTGTGCAATGGAAAGTAAATTAAAACTAAGTGACTTGACATACAAAACATTGGAAATGGATAAATCGTTTGAAATAGCAATTTTACCTAACCCAATTACCTTTCCCTTAGAGTTATCACCAAAGGTGACTTGTTCATGATTGCTGGGGTTTTCTATGGTGGTGAACATACCATCATTGCCGGTCATATGTTGGGTGCACCCGCTATCGAGTACCCAATGCTTTCCTCCGGCTTTGTAGTTCACCTACACACATGAATTCAATTTTTAACTTTAGGCATCCAAGCCAACTTAGGTCCTTGTATGTGTGATACAAGTGTCTTTGGGACCCAAAGTTGCTTGGGGAGCTTCTCCTTCATGCCCTTCATGTCCTTGCCAATGAACCTAGCCTTCACATTGCCATCTACTTTACTCAAGAGATAATAACGATCATTGAAAGTAGATTTGTAATTTTGGGCAACTTGGGAGAGGTTCGGTTAGGAAGAGGACACTCCCTTGTGTGGTGATCGGTGACCTCACAATGTTGGCAATAAGAACCAACTTCCTTGATGAAGCTTGTTCTAAGCTTCGGTGAGGGCACCTTTCCTTTGTTAGGCACCAGGAAGGATCCAAGTCCTCTCTTGTTGAAGGCCTTTGCTTGTTGGAAGAGTATTTCCTTGTGTTTGACTTCCCCTTTTGAAAGTCTAGCCACACTAGTGCGGAGACTCTCAATTTCTTCCAACAAGTCCTTCTCCCTAGCATTTGCTTTCACAGGCAAAGACTTGTTCAAGGCATTAGTGACATGAGAAGTAATGGATATCCTATCATTAAGAGTTTGCTTCTTTATATTTTTCAACTCTTGATCAAGCACGTCATGAGCAAGGTTAAGTGTTTGATGTTATTGTAATAACTTGTTGTGCTCTTCCAAAAGTGTTTGGTGTGCTAAGTTAAGCTCATGATTATCTAACTTGATTTTAGCCTTTTCTTCCTCAATTTGCTTGACATGAGATTTGAGCGTCTCATGCTCTTTGAGTATGCTTTCATACTTGTCAAGCAAATCGAGGTTAGCACTCTCAAGTCTAGCACGAGTTTCTTCAAGAGTTTTAACCTTACTCTTTTCCCACTTAATGATAGCATGATATTCATTTATCAAAGAAGTTAAATCATCGGGGGAAAGCTCATCATCGCTAGAGTCATCACATACCTTGGTGTTACCTTTTGCCATGAGGCACATGGGCGGTGGATGAAGAGGTGAGTCATCATTTTTGGCAATGGCGAGGCTGGCCAAACTTTCTTCTTCCACTTCACTCTCTTCATCACTTGTTCCTTCGTCCGCGACCCATTCATTTGCCTCACACATGAACACCTTTTGTGGGCCATTTCTCTTCTTTGGGAAGAGTTTTGCCTTCTTGCCCTTGTCATGTTTCCTCTTCCCAAAGGATCTTGGTTTGGGTTTGGCCTCTTCTTCACAATCTTCACTTTCTTCAAGCTTGCGATGCTTGCTCTTGTAGTTCTCTCTTCTTTTGTCCAGTTTTGGACAATCATAGGAGATGTGGCCTTGATCACCACAATTGTAGCAAGTCTTGTGATCATCTCTTCTTTGTAGAAATGCTTTCTTCTTGGGATCAAAGGTGTATCCCTTCTTGGTAATCTTGGAGTTCAAGCGTGAGAACTTTCTCATCATCAATGCAAGCTCATCATCATCATCTTCACTTGATACTTGCTCTTCTTCACTTGAGCTAGGCACAACCACCTTCTTCTTCTTGAGGCTTGTTTTCTTGGTGGAGGCCTTTAGAGCAATTGTTTTTGAAGATGATTGCTCCATCATCCCAAGCACACTCATCTCATGAGCGTGAATTTCTCCAATGAGCTCTGAAACTTCAATGTGGTCAAGAGACTCTTTTTGGAGCATGGAGTTGATGATGTTGTACTTTGGCTTGGGAAGGAGCATGAGGATCTTGTGGTTGATGAGTCCCTTGCCAAGAGAAGCAATGTCAAGAGCATTAATTTCTTCAATAAGTACATTCAAGCGAGAGAACATCTCATTGACATTTTCATGAGGTAGCATCTTAAATTCATCATATTTTGCTTTTAGCATGTGATATTTTAGTTCTTTCACACGAGAAGAACCCTCAAGAATTTCTATCAAGCAAGCCCAAATTTCACATGCCTTTTCTTTGCTAGCAATCCTAGCAAAAACATCTTGACCAATGCACTCATAGATTGCATTCCTAGCTTTAGCATCCCATTTAATTTGATCACCAACATAGTTGTGTTCTCCAAACCCCGCGTGGGTCGCTTCCCATACTTCGGGAGCAATAGCCTTTAGATAAGCGCGCATGCGTGCTTTTCAATAGGCAAAGTTCTTGCCCTCGAAGATACGAACCGAACCCCCAACCTTGGCCATTTTAGCTCTCTAGCGGTGAAGCTAGAATGATACTATGAGCAACCTTGCTCTGATACCAATTGTAAGGATCGAATGCCCAAGAGGGGGGGTGAATTGGGCTTCTTTTCAAAAATCTAAACAATAAAACTTAATTCCTAAAAGCCCAATTCCCTACGCAAACTATCTATGCATTGAAGTAAATAGCAACTTCGCGGAATGCAAAATGCATAAATGTAAGGGAGAGGAAGAGGATGCAAACTCCCGAGGAGACACGAGGATTTATCCCGTGGTTTGGCAAGATCGTCAAGATCTTCCTACATCCATGTTGTGGCACCCACCAAAGTGTTTAGCCACACCCAAGTCACCGAGACGAGGGATCTCCACTATTCTTCTCCGTTTGCCAACCTTGGCAAGGTGGAGCTCAAGCCTTGTACAACTTCGACCCTCCGGGCTTCCACAAACGCCTTGGCAAGCTCCGGAAGTCTCTTACAGTTACAAACACCAAGGGGCACTCCCTTGAGGCTCTCACTATCCTAGAGATTCCTCTCACCCAGAATGGAGGCACACAAGCTCTCTCTCTCTAGCTAGCTCTAGCATATATCTTGTTGTGTAGGTGGTCGAAAATGATGTAGAAGTGATGGCTCTTGGTCTTGAACGTTTGTGGATGTGTTGAGAATGTCTGGTGATCAAGACTTGTCAAAATGACAGGTTTAGGGGGTATTTATAGCCAGCCTCCACGAAATAGCCGTTGGAAAAGTAGGCTGACAGAACTTTTCTGCAAACATCGGATGATCCGATGTCTCCCCTTTAGTTATCATCGGTCAAGTTTACTTTAGCTGACGTCATTGTGTCAGATAGACCGTTGTTAGACCGATGTTGCACTTGTCTTCTCATCGGATGATCCGGTGGCTCTTCCTCCAGAATTGACTCAAACTTGATGCTTACTGGAGTGATTGACCGATGTGTATATTTTTGTACATCGGATGATCCGGTGCTACGGTTGGTCCAAGGATATTGCAAACTGTATTGATGGACCGATGTAGCTGAGACCTTAACATCGGATGATCCGGTGAGTGCTTTGTTCTGAGGTCTTCTTCTTCTGCTGAACCAACTCGACCGATGTGTTGTTCTCAGAAATCATTGGTCAATCCGGTGAGTTGATTTTGTTTGCTTTGAGTTGTTTCTAAGTGATTCTTTTGTGCCTTGCCCGATTGACCTCTTAGACTTTTGTTGGAAATATACTTCTGATGGTTGTCAAGCATTAAGTGTCATCAATTGTGGTTGAATGACTTTGACATAAGAGCTTTCACTTCTTGTCTTCATATCATTGATTCGATCTCGTAAAGTGATTGTATATGGGTCTCCAATGACATATAGATTCCATTTGATTGAGTGATTATGGGGACCTTGCATTCACAAATTCATTAGTAAAATCCAATGGTTGTCATTAACCACCGAAACCGTACCTCATGGGGGCCTAGATGCTTTCACTCTCTGCACAAGATCGGACAAGTCTGATATCACACCGGACTAGTCCGATATCCCTCTGACTAGAATCGGACTAGTCCTCTCCAGTGCAGACTATTCCTCAAAACACTTCACAAGCTGCACAAAATCAGACAAGTCCAATCACCCACGGACTAGTCCGATATCATTCTGATCTAAATCGGACAAGTCCGATATTGGCACGGACTAGTCCAAAAACCCCCTGACCTAAATCGTACAAGTCCTCCAAGTGCGGACTTGTCATCCAATTCATTTAGGGTTTCACTAATCCGGACAAGTCCGATGACTATCGGACTAGGGCGAAGATTTTCAAAAGCGAAATCGGACAAGTCCGCTCCTAGCTGGACTAGTCAGATATTTCGGGACACTTAGGGTTTGCTACAAACAACACACCGAACTAGTCTGGTGTCCACCACGGACTAGTACGATCTTTCTAAACCCTAACGGTCACTTTTAGAAACCCCATATAAATAGAGGTGCACAGACCAACTTTAATCTCTCTCGACCCCCTGCACCGTCACACCTCCCAAGAGCCTCAAAAACACATCTCTCTTGAGGATACGCTATGGAACATTGGAAAGACATGATTCATCACTCTTGAGCTCTTGGTTTGATTCCCTAACACATTCCTGTGATTTTAATTGTAATCTCTTGAGTGTGTTCTTGGTGGAGTTCTCACTGTAATCTAGGGGAGCCCTCAATGTGTGAGAAGGCCCCTTGAATTTGGTTATTTACCATTTGTGATAAGAGAAGAGGATTGGCCTTCGTGGCGATCCGACGAGGGTAGGGTTGGAGAAGACCCAGTCCTTTTGTGGACTCCTCAATGTAGATGTAGGTTGCCTTTGTGGGAGCCGAACCACAGAATAAATTGCTTGTGTTCTTGCTTTGTGTTCATCGTTCTTATTTATCATATCAATCTAGGGTTTCAATCAATCTTACTCACTTTACATTGAAACATCAAATATAAGATTGACTTGTGGTATACTCTAGCTCATAATCTTGCAACACCTCAATTACAAGTATATTTTCGCTGCATACATCCTAGAATCAAATTAATTGATCAAACTTGATTAACCTAGTCGGTACACACCAGACTAGTACGCACTTTACCAGACCAATCTGATATCTTGAGTTTTGATTTGGCTGTTAAGTGTTGCAGGTTCTGACAAATATCGAAAAGGCCTATTCACTCCCCCCTCTAGGCCACATTCAATTGGTATCAGAGCAGGTTCTTCAAGAAAGGGACTAATCGCTCTAAGAGATCATGTCAGACATGAAGGACGTACACAAGAGCAACAACCAAGAGAAAGTCGATGATGACAAGAATCAGAAAGTGGAAAAGCTCCTCGAAGCCATTAAGTGTTGCAGGTTCCAAAAAATATCGAAAAGGCCTATTCACTTCCCCTCTAGGCCACATTCAAGAAGATTGGTGGAAAAATAATACGTATAAGAAAAAAGGGAAGAAGAAAAATGATGGCACGCATTTTGATACATGAACCATGAGACTGCTGACATCCATCTTCATTCGCCAGTTCCCAATTCCGCTGATCTCTCCAGCATGCATTCACACTAGCTACTCTATGGTGGTTGGACCCATGGTATCAAGTGGTCCACCTGGCATATCCAGTGGGTGGGCCCCTAAGAAATTTGTTGTTGTTGTACGTGGTGTTTGGTTGAGACAATGCAAATTGGGGTCATAACGATAAGAAATAAAAATTAAAAAGGGTATATCAGATTCAAAAATCTTTATTACTCTCTTTACTCTGCGCTCGGGCCCGTCAAATTCGGAAACTTCTCCGCTCATATCGTAACTGCATCAGATATATCCAGGCCCGTTTCCAATTAAAATCCAAACTGAAGGTGCAGACGAAAGTTTTGCATAAGAGAAAAGTTGCATCGCACTGCTGCAGATGCCAACTGTAGGGACGACAAGGAGAGAGGACCCAATGGCGGGGACTCAGGTGTACAATGTGACATTCGAGGAAGATGTGATCACCACCACAGCGACGTCCTCTGGCGAGGCCATGGAGGACTGGCTCAACGAGGTCCTCTCAGTCCACCGTTGGTGCCTTCACAAGCTCATCGTCGGGCTCCATGTCGAGTGGCGACCCAACTACTTCGCCGACCAGAACCCTGTCGCCTTTCTGCATCTCCGCATCGGCCGCCGCTGCCTCATCTTCCAGGTCATCCACGCTGACTACTTCCCCGACGAGCTGGAGGATTTCCTCGGTGATTCCGGCTATCGCTTGGTCAGCGTGGGCGTGGAGGGTTACGCCGGCAAACTTTGGAAGGACTGGCAGCTGAAGGTGGCCAAAACGCTGGACCTGGCTGAGCTCGTGGGGGAGGAGATGGGTCGCCCTAGCCTCCGCCGTGCGGGGCTGAAGGACATCGCAAGCGCTGTAATGGGCGCCGACATGGAGAAGCCTTATCGGGTGAGGACGAGCAACCGGGACGCGTACAATCTCTCCGGAGAGCAGATGAGTTATGCGTGCATCGACGCCTTCATCTCCTTTGAGGTTGGTTGCAAACTGCTCTCTGACAACTACTGATCTAACCACCGAGTTTGCGGATCGGCTGCCGTCGATCATCCCAGCATGGAATTCGCAGGTGCATCGCTCAAGTTCTAGCTTTTCTGCTTGTGCACCCAATCTCTCATAGAATTTTTTTATTGAGGAAACACTATATCTTGCTTTTAAAAACATGCATGTTATTTCACATACATCGAGGTTATTCACATGCATGTTAGTTGTCCATGCATGCTACGCCCCAAACATGATCAACGAGCCTCAAACATGATGATCTCTCATCAAAAAGAGAAAACACGTAATGTCATCAAACATGATCGAGGTCTTTCACATGGATGTTAGACATACATATGCATGCCACGCCCCGAACTTGTATTGCAAGAATAGAATATTTCCTACCATGTATATATATTTATATATTTATCATATTCTCTACCATGCATGTGTATTCTCTCAACCTATATGGCAGTTTATCTACCACACTGATGAAAAATATTATCCTGTCATCAATAGAGATAACAAATTTGACACAAGGATGGTCCCTCGATGGTACGAGGATAGAATGTGGACTACCATCGACTAATAAGAACACAGCTCTCACTACGTACGTGGTCAATAAATCGATCGCATGCTGCCATTATGTATCGTTGTACTCGTCTTTTGAAGAAACGACAGGTGTAGGCACTAGCCGCTACGTGTTCTGATTTTAGGAACAAATGAACACACTTGTGAAAACATGTATGCCACATCCGATCCTCAACGCCATCAAATTAACATGCTCCTCAATAAGGGGGCACAAAAATCCTCAACACGTGACCAAACATGCTTGATCGCGAGTCTCTTTCACGTGCATTATATTCATGTCCACCATCATACATGATCACAACAATTATCATCGGTTCGATATGGACTCTCAGTCGGCAACAGTCGGATCCTTCAAAAAAAAGATATGGACTCTCGGTCAATTTCCACGCACGTTCACGTCAATCTTCACACCTCGTTGAAATCTTTCGCACGAAATGTTATGAACACCGCGGGACATACCTACAAAGTATGTTAGGTGGGCCATTGCATATCTTGGTCCCTTTGTGTGTCAAATTGAAAAACTGGTCGATGGGATGTGTCGAGCCATTGCGATAACCAAGAGGAGGCGGACCGCGGTTTGGAGTAACTCTAATCATCGATTCACAAGCACAATTTTTGAAGAGTCCGATCATGTCCACTCACGCGCTTAGATGATGACCCGCTATAAAGGCACACCGTCCTCTTCTTCTCCGCCGCACATCTCGATCGAATTTAGCCTCCAAACTTCTCCTCTTGCTTCTCTACTGCACCACCATCGACCACCTCTCTCTCTTTGTTTGCACCTCCGTTGTTACACAAATGTGTAGCCCCGCACCGAAGCGCTCCAGGTCATCGACGTCCTCCGAACCTCCTTCTCCATTTCTGTCGTCGCCCATGCCGGTGGAACTTGAGGCGGCGCCCACACCTCCTCCACCCCCGTCTTTGCCCGCGGAGCCGGCTCCTCTTCCCTCCGACTATGATGAGATTGTTTGCCTCATCGAGAAATGCATCAACAAACTCGACAGCAAGCTTAAGGAGGTCACCGGCAACCTATTCGCCGCCGACGTGCAAGCAAAAGTGCTTGACAAAATGCGCAGGATGTATTTGGCAATACATATCACTCTTGTCGCCGACTGGGACTTGGGATCCTTCCCCACCACACCAGCATGGACTCCGTTGGCTACTACATCTTCAGTTTAGGCTTTATGGCCGCTCATCTTGACTGCATCTACGAGACGATCGGTGAGGAGGCTGGGCTGGAGATTCGCGAGCAACTGGTGAACGCCGTCGGCTGGAAGAAGTTCGATCTGGTGTTGGAGGATGCTCCACCGGCAGTTGCGGCGGAGGCGGAGGCGCCGCCGGCGGATGCAGAGGCGACGGCGGAGGAGGTGGACAAGTCCTCCTCCGAGTATAGTACGATTAGTAGTAGTTTTTTCTTTTGTTTTCTATGTGTTTTTCTTCTTGTTTGCAATATATGTGTTGTTTTTATGTTAATGAAAAATGTCTTTTATGCTCATGAACAATGTGTCCTACAGTACATGCATTAACGAAAAACTCCTCCTTTTATCGAAAAACATCGCATATGGAAAATTAACACATTAGTAATATTATATCTAATAAATATTAAACACATTAGGACGTACGTAGTAGTGTTATATTTCAAAAAATTACGAAAATAAAAAGCTAGACCATGTAACTGTACATCGCATTTGGATGATGCAAATACTAATTAATTTTATTTCTTTTCTCTTTACCAGCTGTCATCGTGACCCCCCCCCCCCCCCCACAACCGGCCTGGCCCTCGGCAGTATCCCCTCCTGCCTAGGCCCAAAGTGGGTCCTGCCTTTAAGATGATCCAATACATGAAGAAATGGATGGTCCTATATCTCCAATCCAACTTCGACGTCAAACCAAACGCAATTGATGACTGAGCACTTTGTCACATGTCACTAGAGTGTACGCACAAATACACGGCCTCAACATCGGGTTTAGGGTGCATCGTGCACATGACCTGCCCAAACACTCACGTAATTAGCATACACCTGCAAGAGCAACTACCTGGCCGCATCCTTCGCGTACGAACAGCAACGCCGACCAACTTATACTTTTTGTACTACATACAAAGAATTTTCCTTGTCCATGAGCCAATAAACAAGCCCTTCTGATGCAGCAACTAATAATCAGCACGTGATTAATGAGCCTCAAACTATATATATATATATATATATATATATATATATATATATATATATATATATATATATATATATATATATATATATATGTGTGTGTGTGTGTGTGTGTGTGTGTGTGTGTGTGTGTGTGTCGATCTTTTAACAAAAAGAGAAAACACGTAATGTTGTCATCAAACATGATCGCGAGGTTTTCAAGTGCATGTTGTTACTTGTCCATGCTTGCTACGCCCCAAACATGATCAACGAGCCTCAAACATGATGATATTTCAAGAAAAAGAGAGAAAACATGCGTAACGTCATATCTTACATGATCGTTGACGTCTCTCTCACATTAATGTTATAGTTGTCTATGCATATATATATATATATATATATATATATATATATATATATATATATATATATATATATATATATATATATATGCTACGCCCCGAACATATGATCAATGAGCCTCAAACTTGTTGCTTTGTTGTTAAAGAATAAACTACAAAGCGACAAGATTATGGAGACTGGGGGAGTACACCACACACACACACACAAACACACACACACACACACGCACACACACACACACACACACACACACACACACACACACACACACACACACACACACACACACACACACACACACACACACACACACACACACACACATATATATATATATATATATACATATATATATATATATTTATATATATATATATAACATGTTAGTTGTCATGCCCCAAACATGATCAACGAGCCTCAAACTATATATGACGATGTTTCGACAAAAGGAAGAGAAAGCACGTAATAATGTTGTCATCAAACATGATCGCGAGGTTTTCAAGTGCATGTTACTTGTCTATGCTTGCTACACCCCAAACATGATCAACAAGCCTCAAATATGACGATCTTTCAGCTGAAAAAACTGGAACATTGCATATGCCTTGGGCCGGTGGGCCCTTTGCGTGTCAAACCAAAAAACTAGAACTAAAAAACTGAAACACCGCCCGACGGACCTACTACAAAGTATGCCAGGTGGGCCACTGCATACCCTGGACCCTTTGCGTGTCAAATTAAAAATTGCCTGTGAAGCCGAGATGGGACAAGTCGAGCCGTTGCGATAACCTAGAGGAGGCAAACCACGGTTTGGATTAACTCAGACCCACCCACCAATTCGAAAGCGCAGTTTTTGAAGCATCCAATCATCTCCACTCGCGCACTTAGACGATGACCCACTATAAAGGCACACCAGTCCTCTTGCGTCTCCGCCGCACCACTCCATCGATCGTAGCCTCTAAACTTCTCTTGTTTCACCAGTCCAAAATGTTTTTGGGTAGCTCCGCTGAGCTTTGTCTTTAGCTCCGGCATGTCTTTGTTAAGCTCCGATATGTTTTGCTAGGTCCGACTTATGTTGGTTAGCTCTGACATGTTTTTCTAGCTCCTGCGCTAGGTTGTACTAGATTTGGTAAGCTGCGGCGCTAGGTTGTACGAGCTTTGGTAAGCTCTGGCGCTAGGTTGTACTAGCTTTGGTAAGCTCCAGCTCAAGCTCCGGTTAGCTTTGGCAAGGTTCAGAGCTTGACCGCAATGATCCTGCTTTTACTGTAAAATGTTTTGAACTTGCTTTACATTATTGCAAAGGTTGCTTAATATTCATTTGCTAGGTTTTTTATCTATTTTGGTTGATATGGATGATATCTTTTTTGCTATGGTTTGCAACATGCTTATGTGAGGTGCTCACGTAAGATGTTGTAGTTTTGGAACTAACGAGAGTCAAGTCGAGGACTTGTGCTCGAAAGTATTGGTTGTTTATTCATGTGCAGGTGTTGCTTGAGTTCAAGACATGGCTGCTGACGGGATCCATTGAACTAGTCTTAGCGAGAAGATGATGTTAAACAACCAAGTTCGGGAGGAATTGTGGTTGAGTTGATCGGGAGGTCGCGCAACATGTTTGAATCAAGAACAATGCATATGAAGGTATCATGGACGTCGAAGGAAGGTGTTCGCACGTATGCATGTGGTGCATGATGTGGCAACATGGTTCCAAAGATGGTCTAAGGAAGGAAAGATCTGGTTGGAAGGATCGGATCATATCGATTGATGACTTCGGCTGCGGTTGAGTCGGTTATGGCTCGGTATGGAAAGTATCGAGTTGGTTCTGATAGGATTTCGTGTGGGTCACCAATTTGAGTTGTTTTAGGAATGTGGAATACATTCCTAAGGTGTTTGGTAGTCTTCAGATTGCTTCTATCTGCGTATAGAAGAGTCCTAAGCAGTTATGGAAAGTTTCGA
This sequence comes from Tuctoria greenei, assembly GCA_036927565.1. Classification (NCBI taxonomy): domain Eukaryota; kingdom Viridiplantae; phylum Streptophyta; class Magnoliopsida; order Poales; family Poaceae; genus Tuctoria; species Tuctoria greenei. The sequence continues at coordinate 32,981,446 of JAYESD010000006.1, read as the reverse complement.
TTCATGATTTGAGTAGGATTAGAGTCCTAGTTGAGATTAGGTTGGCCTAAGGGCTGGTTATATAAGCAAGGAATGCCAGAGCTCGTGGGAGACGACTTTGGAGCTGTTCCTCTTGTCTTCTGTTGAATAAAATTCGTAGTTTAAAGGAACTTTTGTGCCTTGTTCGTCCGACTTGTTCCAGACAAGTTATTCTCGTCGAGTTTTCTGCACAGCACTATCTTTCTTCGGTTGTTTTATCATAACTCGTGTTTTACAGATCCAATTGACGTGATTCTTTTTGGGTTGTCTTCGCAACTTGATTATCTATCATCTGGCCAAATTTCACGGTCATTGGATTTGTGGTTTCTGATCTACACGAGTTTCTTTGCAGCGTTCCAAAACTGTTTTTCTCGGGTAGGACAAATTGACCTCTGTTCGATCTTTCAATCGTAACTAGAGTTTCTCTCGACGGATTTGAGTGATTCTTGTTGTGTCGTCTTCGTGACTTGATTCTCTCTAATATCTATCACTTTTGTCATGGTGAAACACGTTTAGATTAGTCTCAAACACGATTTCTTTAATAGATCGTTTTTCTGGCAAAGGGGTTGGGATTTAATTGTTTCTGCTGCGTAAGATTTTTAAATCTACCATTCACCCCCCTCTGGTAGATTTTCACGTGCTCTTCGATCCTATAATTGGTATCATAGCCACAGTGCTCTAATCTTTGTGATTTGCACATATTTTGACTAATCATCATAGAGAAATACTCCGCAAAACCTTGTGTGTTTAGTGGTATTGATTTTGAAGTTTGGAAGGCACGTATGGAAGCCTTCATCCAGGCTCAAGGCTTCGCAATATGGGAGGAGGTATACAAGCCATACGAAGTGCGGTCAAATGATCAAGTTACAACTACAAATCTGAGAGATGTCGACAACAATATCAAGGCTCGGAACTTGATCATACAAGGATTAACTCAAAGCGATTTCGACCGTGTTGCACACCTCCAATCGGCATACGATGTGTCGAAAGAACTTTGTGACTACCACAAAGGATCCAACACGATCAAGGAGGTAAGGCAAGACATGTTCAATAAAGAATGCATGCGCTTCGAGATGCAACCCGGTGAGTCTATTGATGACCTTTTTGCTCGCTTTAATAAAATTCTCAGCAGCTTGCGTAGTGTCAAAGTTAATTTTTCAGATGCTGAAAATGCTAGGCAATTGTTAAGTGCATTAGATATGTCAATTTGGGAGATGAAAGTCACATCTATTCATGAATCTACTGTCATGAGTACACTTACTTTAGATGTGCTATATTCCAAGTTAAAAACTCATGAAATTGACATAATATCACGTAAGAACCCCAACAAGTCTATTGCTTTTGTGTCTCAATGTGACATGCCTAGCTCCGGTCAATCTTCATCTTGTGGTACACTTGCTTTGCTGTCCTCTATAACCCTTGAACAGATTGAGGAGTTTCAAGAGGAGGAGCTAGTACTTCTCTCTACTAGGTTCTCAAAAGCATTGCAAAATGTGAGAACTAGAAGGAGAGGAAGTGCTGGACCTCAATGATGCTTCGAATATGGTAAGACAGGACATTTTCGCACGGATTGCCCTAGCCTTTTGGGTACTACATCCCGTGATGAAAAGCAATCAAGGACAAAGCACTCCTCAACAAACGAGAAGGAGAAAAAGGGTTTTACCAGACGTCAATTGGTTAGCAGTTTTATCTCCGCACTTCAAGAACTTGGCTCAAGCGATGTGGAAATTGGAAGTGACAAAGATGAAGATGATTTGGCAAACTTGTGCTTCATGGCGGGCAAATCAAGATCATGTATGGAGGATGCAGAACACAACAGCGATAATGAAGAGGTTACACGATTGAGGAAGGAGAACGTTTGGATCGTGGATTCAGGTTGCTCACACCACATGATTGGTAACAAAGAATGGTTCTCCTCCCTCTCTTTTTGTGTCACGTGTAGAAAATGTTACTTTTGCCGATAATTCTTCAGCTCCTATAATTGCTAAGGGTTCAGTTAGAGTAAATAATCACTACACTTAGAAGGATGTGGCACTTGTTAAAATTTTGAAATACAACTTGCTTTCTGTGTCACAACCGCTAGATGAAAATCTAGAAATTATTTTCACTAAAAATTGTTGCAAAGTTGTAAATTCAAATAGTGAGCTTATTTTTAACATGTCTCAGTTTGGGAGAGTTTTTAAAGCTGATTTTGATATGTCTTCCTCTAAGCATAGGTGTCTAGTTGCTAATGATTCAAAAGACTTATATTTTTGGCATCGTAGACCTGGTCACGTAGGCTTTGATCATCTAACATGTGTTAGTGCTCTTGATCGCATACGTGGGCTGCCTAAACTTAAAGGGGAAAAAGAAATTGTGTTCTCTTCTTGTAGACATGCTAAGATGGTTGCAAGTTCACATACTCCTCTCACAATGATCATGACAACTGAACCGGGTCAACTTTTGCACCTTTACACCGTAGGACCTTCACGCGTTCAATCCTTCGAAGGTAAATGGTATGTTCTTGTGATTGTTGATGATTATTCTAGATACTCTTGGGTTTACTTTATGGCATCTAAGAATGAAGTTTTTAGTCACTTTAGAACTTTATTTATTAGATTATCAATTGATCACCAAGGATCTTTGAAAGCAATTAGAAGTGATAATGGATTCGAATTTAAAAATTAATCTTTTGATCACTTTTGTGCTGAAAATGGAATAGATCACCAATTTTCTTCACCATATGTTCCTCAACAAAACGGTGTTGTAGAAAGAAAGAACAGAACCTTAGATGAGATGGCTTGGACTATGCTTGATGAATATCAAACTCCTAGGAAATTTTGGGCTGATGCGATTGCAACTGCTTGTTATGTCTCAAATCGTGTTTTCTTGCGCGCTAAGCTAGGTAAAACACCATATGAGCTCTGGTTTGGACATAGGCCTAGTGTTACACACTTTTCGGGTCTTTGGTTGCAAATGCTTTGTTAATAAACATGGTAATATTGATAAATTTGATCCTAGATCTGTTGATGGCATGTTTCTTGGTTATCCTTCTCATACTAGAGACTATCGTGTGCTTTTACTTGACACTAACAAAATTATGGTGACTTGTGAGGTGTCTTTTGATGAAGCTAGCCCAGGTACTAGCTCACACATTGCAGGTCCAGATCCATATCCGCAGGGGGAGAGCATTTTCGTTGAAGATGAGGAAGAGGTGGAGCTGCTGCCTAAAAATTCAGCAGCTAATGACATTGTTCCAGCTCCTGATTTTGATTCACATCCAGCACAGATGACCACCATTGCTGGTCTAGATCCTCCTCAAGTCACAAGCTCATCGATTTGTGATGAACTTGAAGAAGAAGAAGCTTGTGAAGCATCCACTCCCCTCTGGGTTCTCAAAAGTTATCACCCACAACAAATTATTGGAAGCTTGCACGAACGAGTCACACGGTCCAGGTTTTGCGATCCAAACTCTCATGCTCATTCTGCTTTTGTTGCTTCTTTTGAATCCAAAGATATATCACACGCACTCACTAATGAATCGTGGATTATTGCCATGCAAGAAGAGCTAGAAAATTTTGAAAGAAATAATGTTTGGAAACTTGTACCTCCACCTCAAGGTCACACTTTAATTGGAACTAAATGGGTGTTTAAAAATAAACAAAGTGAGGATGGGGTTGTGGTTAGAAATAAGGCTAGGTTGGTTGCTCAAGGTTTCACTCAAGTTGAAGGTCTAGATTTTGATGAAACTGTTGCTCCTATTGCTAGATTAGAGGCCATAAGAATTTTCTTAGCTTTTGCTGCATCTAAAGGTTTTATGCTTTATCAAATGGAAGTTAAAAGTGCTTTTCTTAATGGCTACATAGATGAGGAGGTCTATGTCAAACAATCACCGGGTTTTGAAAATTCAGATTTCCCTAATCATGTTTACAAACTGTCCAATGCCTTGAACGGTCTCAAACAAGCCTTTAGAGCATGGTATGATAGGTTAAAAACATTCTTACTTGAAAAGGTGTTTACCATGGCTAAGGATGATAAAACTCTTTTTGTGCTTAAGCATGGCAATGGCTCATTATTCGTTCAAGTGTATGTGGATGATATCATCTTTGGTTGTGCTTCTCATGATCTTGTGTCCAAGTTTTCAGCTATGATGAGTTCAGAATTTGAGATGAGTATGATGGGAGAACTCACGTACTTTTTGGGGCTACAAATCAAGCAAACCAAGGAGGGTACCTTTGTGCATCAAATGAAGTATACAAAAGACCTCCTAAGGAGCTTCAACATGGACAAAAGAAAGCCTCTTCGGACACCAATGGGAACAGCAACAACACTTGAACTTGATGAAGATTGTGCACCCTTGGATCAAAAAGAATATAGAAGCATGATCGGATCACTTCTGTACCTCACGGCATCAAGACCGGACATAAAATTCAGCATATATCTTTGTGTACGGTTTCAAGCCTCCCCACGTGCTTGACATTGTCAAGTCGTCAAAAGGATTCTCAGGTACTTACATGGAACTCAGGAATTTGGCATTTTTCTTCCTTCTTCATCAACCATTACTTTGAAAGCTTTTTTGGATGCTGATTTTGGGGGTTGTAGGATTGATAGGAAAAGTACTTCTGGTGCTTGTCATTTTCTTGGTAATTCACTTGTCGCTTGGTCCTCTAGAAAACAAAACTCAGTTGCACAATCCACAGTCAAATCTGAATATGTAGCTGCTGCTAGTGTTTGCTCACAAATTATTTGGATTGTTCAAACACTTAAGGACTATGGGGTTGATCTAGATATCGTTCCACTGTTTTGTGATAACACTAGTTCCATTTGCATTGCTAAAAACCCCTTGCAACATTCTAGAACTAAGCACATTGACATTAGGTATCACTTTCTCCGTGATAATGTTGAAAAAGGAAATATTGTGCTTCACCATGTAGATACCGAACAACAATTGGCTGACATTTTTACAAAAGCTTTGGATTTCACTCATTTTTGTTACATTCGTAGTGAAATAGGGGTTATGCATCCTCATGGCTTAAATTGAGGGGGAGTTTTGAAACTTGGGAAGTCTATGTGTGAATCTGGAATTAAGATAATATGAGCATAGTATTTCATACATATATGACTTTGTGATTCTTTTTACATGCTAAAAGTTCTTACTACATTACTCGTGTTGTACATTTTGTAGTTTTTGCCATGTCTAGTAATTGGAATAATTACTTACACTAAATCTGGTCATGGTCGAACTTTCTTGCTGTTTTGAACTTGTTGCATACTCACAAGTGCTTTTAATCATAAAAATTTAATCAAGTAATCAACTCACATATTGAGTTTTTATGAACAAATATAAATTGAGAAAAGATCAAGAGAATATGCATGCATCGCACTTCTTCTTCTGAGATGGCTTATCATTGCACTTAGATATGAACTTGGAAGAAGTTGTGTATGACTAAAACCATGTCCTTAAGTTTCTGATTGTCAACTGACATAGTGTAACACCCTCATTTTCATGCATCATGCCCTACATACACTCATATACATGTTTAACATTAACCCACATCAAGAGGAACGAGTTTAAAATTGATTTGGAGCAAAACCGCACTTAAAACGTAGGAAAGTGCGGACTAGTCCGATTTTGCTGAGGACTAGTCCGATTTCTCTCTGACTAAAAACGGACTTGTCCGTTTTTGCTGCGGACTAGTCTGATTTTGCTGCGGACTAGTCCGATTTTGGCTCTGGAAACTTTCGGACTTGTCCGATTTTGTGTGGACTAGTCCGATATTCCATGAATCCTTGAAAATTTGCTAAGTCCCTGGACTTTTCCGGACTAGTCCGGTGTTCCAGCGGACTTGTCCGTTTTTCCTCTCTGTTCAAATTCGGACTTGTCCGATTTTTGGCCCGACTTGTCCGATTTTCTCTCTGGACGACTTCGGACTAGTCCGGTCCTGTCCGGACTTGTCCGATATTTCGCGACTCCGAGTTGATCTCTTGTTTTACGACTTGTTTCTTGGGTTTCTCGTTAAGTGGGCCTAGGGACGTCATGCCTAACTCTTTTAGAGCCCATGTGGGACTCTAAACCGGCCTCTACTCATCCCAAAACTCGAAAGCCATCTAACCCTAGCCTCCACATCTATATAAACAGCCCAACCCCTTGGTTTGACATCTATTTGCCATTTTTCCACCACCCAAACCCTAGTTTGTGGGGAGCCACCATCAAGGAGGGAGGAGAAGATCCCAAGCAAGAGGAAGAAGAGGAGGAAACGAAGAAGGATCAAGATCTCCACCAAGTTTCATCCTTCACCACCAATTCATCTCCAAGTTCATCACCAACCCTAGATCATCAAGATCCAAGTGTTACCTCCAAGTTTCTTGGTTCATTGGAGTTCTAAACACCTGGTATACCTTCTATTCTCTTTTCCTTACGTGAATTCAACCCCTAATCTCCAAATTCACGTCGATCTAGAAAACCCTAATCTGCTGATCTTGTCAAGTGCGGACTTGTCCGGTCCCTAGCGGACTAGTCTGATCTTTCTGGTTAAATTGTGTTGAATTAATTCTAAAATTTGATCTAATCGACCCCAAACCTGTATAAACTTGTTAAAAGCTATTAGAACTAGTTAGTTATCATTAAAAGCAATCAAGTAACAAGTTCTACCTTGCATTTGCATTAATCATACATGTCATGTCATATTGAGTAATATTTGTGCACTCTTTGATTGTGTTTCTTGTCTTGTATGTTCATTGTGTGGATTAGATGGATTTGCGCTAGGGAGTGCCACGGAGGATCTACATCACCAAGAGTTTGAAGGCTTTGATCCTGATCAACAGCAAGAGCAAGGCAAGTGTCCTTGAAGCATATTGATCCTATTTTTAAAATAAATGTTTTGTTTGCAAACTGCATGCTGTGTCAATTTGATGGGAATCCTATGGTAGGAAGTTTACTAGCTTTGTTTAACCACCCTTGTCACCTGGAATATATGGTAGAGAGTCGGGAAGGGTTTTTACCTTTTTGCTTTGCTTAATTAATTGGGATGGAAAAAGCAACACTACACATTTAATTATGTATTAATGATATTCTGGTTATTGTGAACTGGTCGATACGGTTTGGTAATGGGTGATCTAAGCAAGCCTGGTATGTGGATGGGTTGGATGTTATGGTGGTTTGCTTGCTTTAGATCTAAGGACCGGTTCATGCGAGAATAAGCCAGGACTACAGTGCTACCACGAGGCCAAGTATGGGTGCGGCGTAGCTGATTAATTAGGGCTTTGCTAGTGCTGTTTGGACCACTGTGGATGCTCGGGGAAGGGGTAGTCGGATTGGGTTTGTTGAGGATTGGTGGGACTACCCTGGGATCCGAATGGCTCAAGAGGGGGCCCTTGGTTGAAGATGTGATCTGCGGGAGACATCCCCACCGGTGAAACCTCAGTGGGGTCTAAATAGGCTAGTAATCCCTTTGTAAAGGCTATTTTGTGATCTCTTGGCCGCACACCAACGGAAGTGTGTAATGTGACTGACGGGTCATGGGCATAAGGGAGGTTCTTAGTCGCGGAAAGGTGATGAAATCATGAACACGTGGGTAAATAGGTACAAACTCTGCAGAGGTAAATAAAACTATCATGATAGCCGTGCTCCCGGTTATGAGCACCTGGACAACTTCCATGATTAGAGGGTATTTGGTATTGGTAATGGTTATTGTAATGGTTATGGTAATGGTTATGGTGATGGTTATGGTTGGTTATGGATTTATTTCTGGTATTGAATATGGTTATTGGCAATGGTGAAATCTGGACTTATGGATGATGGTAGTAAATTCAGTTTGGTATTATGGTATTGCTTATGATTATGATGGGTTTGATTCATATAATTATAATATATTGCTTTTCAAATGTTTTAATGTACTTTTCAGCACTTTGCCATTATTATTGTCGTCATTTGAATCAGCCACATGTCATACTTTCCACACTTGCTGAGTACGACATGTACTCACTCTTGCAATCCCCCACCCCAACAGTTGCAGGTCAGGATTGGGAGTTTTATGGTGATAATGCGGAGTCCTAGGCCATGTCTGCCGTCAGCTTTGCCTGTGGTGTTGATTGGATCTGCGCATACATACCCTGTCGCTTATGCTGCATAGTTGCTTTGTTTGCTTAATTAGTTTATTTCCGCTGCATTAGTTGAACTTGTCATTTATATTCATTAGAGCTTGTATTCGAGGATAATATGGTTTGTGTAATAAATTTGATAATTAATCTTGTTCTGTGGTAATTTTCTGTATACTCTTTTGTGATTGCACTCGTGTATGTGTGTTGAACATCCTGGGCACACATATGCATTAGCTTGGTTCAGTTTTTGAAACCGGGCGTCACAAATTGGTATCAGAGCCACAGGTTGACCGTAGGACACAACCTAGATAGAATGGACACATTAGAGCACATAGGAGCACTCAGGAATCGATGTGTTTTTGCTTGGAGTGCTGTTTGCTATATATATTGTTTGCTTGTGTGCTTAATAGAGGATTTTGGGATGCCTTAGCATTGCCATGTCCACCTAGGCTAGTGTAGCTAGTTGTTTAGTTTCATATCCCTTGATGCATATAGTTGGGGACGTTTTCTAATTCTTACCTACTGCTTTTCTTCAGATGGTGAGGACTCGCAACCAGAGGGATGGCAATGATGAGGAGGAGAACAATGGAGTACCTCAGAACAACATCGGACAAGGATCTACTCAGGGAGGTATCAACATCGAGCAGCTATTGGCCATGCAAAACCAGCTCATGCAGACCATGATACAGACTATGGGACAGCTGCAGGCTGGCAATATCAACAATCAGCCCCACATGCCCCCACCGCCACCCCCACCTCCTCATAACCGATTGGGAGAGTTTATGAGGACTAGGCCACCAACCTTTGCTCAAGCTGCTGACCCTATGGATGCTGATGATTGGCTCAAGTCCGTGGAGAAGAAACTTGCTATTGTCCAATGCAGTGACCGAGAGAAGGTGCTATTTGCTTCTCATCAACTCGTTGGAGCAGCCGCCGATTGGTGGGATTCACTATGCAATGCTCATGAGGATCAAGAGAGAATTACCTGGGCGGAATTCAAGGAGAGTTTCCGTTCTCATTATGTGCCGGAAGGTGTTATGATCTTGAAGAGGCAAGAATTTGAGAACTTGAGACAAGGAAAATCAAGCGTGAGTGAATATCATAATAAGTTCACTCAACTCTCAAGATATGCGCCTGAGGATGTTAGCCGGGACAGCCGGAAGCAATACTTGTTCATGAGGGGATTGAACAATACGATCCAAGTGCAATTGCTCAACTGTGATTATGTCAATTTCCAGAAGCTTGTGGACAAAGCAATTGTGGTTGAGAACAAGATTCGTGAGATGGAGCAAGAAATCAAGAGGAAGGCGCCATATCAAGGACAGCAACAAGGAAGTAATGTGCGCCCCCGCTTTGCGCCGCCCAATGCGCCTCATTATAGCTCCTCTATTCCTGCTCAGCGCCCTGGTTATGCACCGCGCCCAACTCAGTTTGTGCAGCAGCGCCCTGTTATGCAAGCACCTAGGCCTCCAATGCCTTATGCACCTCGTGCTGATTTTCCTGGTGCTAATGTTCAAAACCAAACTCGTCCCAATAATTCTGGTGGAGTTAAGAAGTGTTATACTTGTGGAGAAGCTGGACACTTTGCGCATCAATGTCCTAAGTCAGGCCTTGGTCAAGGGAGCAATGCACCGAGGCAAAACCCAAGACCTAATGGAGGACAGCCACAAGGAAGCCGTGGACAGTAAATTTTGCTCGTGGCAACGTGAACCATGTCTCTACGGAGGATGCTCAACAAGCGGATGACGTGGTCATTAGTATGTTTCTCGCCAACTCCAACCCCGCGACTATGTTATTTGATTCTGGAGCATCGCATTCATTCATTGCATCGAAGTATGTTGCCAAGTATAGCTTGCCTGTCTCTCATATGAAGTTTACTCTATTGGTTAAGTCTCCTGAAGGAGAGATGAGGACAAATATAGTATGTCCAAAAGTAAGCCTTAGAATAAGGGGGTAGACTTCTCCGCCAACCTCACTGTTTTAGATTCTCAAGGGTTGGATATTATACTTGGTATGGACTGGTTGAGGAAGCACAATGGAGTTATTGAATGTGCCACAAAGACGGTGAAGTTGTCTAATGAAGAAGGGATCACCGTAGAATTTGAAGCAACCCAACATGCACCGAAGCAATTAGAGCTGAATCATATGGACGGTGTCGCAATAGAGGAGAAGTAGCATATAAGTTGGAGATGCCAGCTCATCTTTCAGACGTGCATGATGTCTTTCATGTTTCCCAGCTCAAGAAGTGTTTGAGAGTACCGGAAGAACAAGTGCCAATGGAAGAATTGGAACTAGAGGAAGATTTGACGTATGCCGAGCCACCGGTCAAAGTCTTGGAAACTAAGGAGAGGGTCACAAGGAACAAGGTCATTAGATGGTGTAAAGTTCAATGGAAGCACCATACCGAAAAAGAAGCAACTTGGGAGCTAGAAGATTATCTCAAGAAGGAATTTCCCTATCTCTTCTCTTCCGCGTCGAATCTCGAGGGCGAGATTCATTTTAAGGGGGGTAGGTTTGTAACACCCTCATTTTCATGCATCATGCCCTACATACACTCATATACATGTTTAACATTAACCCACATCAAGAGGAACGAGTTTAAAATTGATTCGGAGCATTTAAAATTGATTTGGAGCAAAACCGCACTTAAACGCAGGAAAGTGCTGACTAGTCCGATTTTGCTGAGGACTAGTCCGATTTCTCTCTGAATAAAAATGGACTTGTCCGTTTTTGCTGCGGACTAGTCTGATTTTGGCTCTGGAAACTTTCGGACTTGTCCGATTTTGTGCGGACGTCCGATATTCCATGAATCCTTGAAAATTTGCTAAGTCCCTGGACTTTTCTGGACTAGTCCAGTGTTCCAGCGGACTTGTCCGTTTTTCCTCTCTGTTCAAATTCATACTTGTCCGATTTTTGGCCCGACTTGTCCAATTTTCTCTGTGGACGACTTCGGACTAGTCCGGTCCTGTCCGGACTTGTCCGATATTTCGCGACTCTGAGTTGATATCTTGTTTTACGACTTGTTTCCTGGGTTTCACGTTAAGTGGGCCTAGAGACGTCGTGCCTAACTCTTTTAGAGCCCATGTGGGACTCTAAACCAGCCTCTACTCATCCCAAAACTCGAAATCCATCTAACCCTAGCCTCCACCTCTATATAAACAGCCCAACCCCTTGGTTTGACATCTATTTGCCACTTTTCCACCACCCAAACCCTAGTTCGTGGGGAGCCACCATCAAGGAGGGAGGAGAAGATCCCAAGCAAGAGGAAGAAGAGGAGGAAATGAACAAGGATCAAGATCTCCACCAAGTTTTGTCCTTCACCACCAATTCATCTCCAAGTTCATCACCAACCCTAGATCATCAAGATCCAAGTGTTACCTCCAAGTTTCTTGGTTCATTGGAGTTCTAAACACCTGGTATACCTTCTATTCTCTTTTCCTTACGTGAATTCAACCCCTAATCTCCAAATTCACGTCGATCTAGAAAACCCTAATCTGCTGATCTCGTCAAGTGCGGACTTGTCCGGTCCCTAGCGGACTAGTCCGATCTTTCTGGTTAAATTGTGTTGAATTAATTCTAAAATTTGATCTAATCGACCCCAAACCTGTATAAACTTGTTAAAAGCTATTAGAACTAGTTAGTTATCATTAAAAGCAATCAAGTAACAAGTTCTACCTTGCATTTGCATTAATCATACATGTCATGTCATATTGAGTAATATTTGTGCACTCTTTGATTGTGTTTCTTGTCTTGTATGTTCATTGTGTGGATTAGACGGATTTGCGCTAGAGAGTGCCACGGAGGATCTACATCACCAAGAGTTTGAAGGCTTTGATCCTGATCAACAGCAAGAGCAAGGAAAGTGTCCTTGAAGCATATTGATCCTGTTTTTAAAATAAATGTTTTGTTTGCAAACTGCATGCTGTGTCAATTTGATGGGAATCCTATGGTAGGAAGTTTACTAGCTTTGTTTAACCACCCTTGTCACCTGGAATATATGGTAGAGAGTCGGGAAGGGTTTTTACCTTTTTGCTTCGCTTAATTAATTGGGATGGAAAAACTAACACTACACATTTAATTATGTATTAATGATATTCTGGTTATTGTGAACTGGTCGATACGGTTTGGTAATGGGTGATCAAAGCAAGCCTGGTATGTGGATGGGTTGGATGTTATGGTGGTTTGCTTGCTTTAGATCTAAGGACCGGTTCATGCGAGAATAAGTCAGGACTATAGTGCCACCACGAGGCCAAGTATGGGTGCGGTGTAGCTGATTAATTAGGGCTTTGCTAGTGCTGTTTGGACCATTATGGATGCTCGGGGAAGGGGTAGTCGGATTGGGTTTGTTGAGGATTGGTGGGACTACCCTGGGATCCGAATGGCTCAAGAGGGGGCCCTTGGTTGAAGATGTGCTCTGCGGGAGACATCGCCACCTGTGAAACCTCAGTGGGGTCTAAATAGGCTAGTAATCCCTTTGTAAAGGCTATTTTGTGATCTCTTGGCCACACACCAACGGAAGTGTGTAATGTGACCGACGGGTCATGGGCATAAGGGAGGTTCTTAGTCGCCGAAAGGTGATGAAATCACGAACATGTGGGTAAAGAGGTACAAACTCTGCAGAGTTAAATAAAACTATCATGATAGCCGTGCTCCCGGTTATGAGCACCTGGACAACTTCCATGATTAGAGAGTATTTGGTATTGGTAATGGTTATTGTAATGGTTATGGTAATGGTTATGGTGATGGTTATGGTTGGTTATGGATTTATTTCTGGTATTGAATATGGTTATTGGCAATGGTGAAATCTGGACTTATGGATGATGGTAGTAAATTCAGTTTGGTATTAAGGTATTGCTTATGATTATGATGGGTTTGATTCATATAATTATAATATATTGCTTTTCAAATGTTTTAATGTACTTTTCAGCACTTTGCCATTATTATTGTCATCATTTGAATCAGCCACATGTCATACTTTCCACACTTGCTGAGTACGACATGTACTCACTCTTGTAATCCCCCACCCCAACAGTTGCAGGTCAGGATTGGGAGTTTTATGGTGATAATGCGGAGTCCTAGGCCGTGTCTACCGTCAGCTTTGCCTGTGGTGTTGATTGGAGCTGCGCATACATACCCCGTTGCTTATGTTGCATAGTTGCTTAGTTTGCTTAATTAGTTTATTTCCGCTGCATTAGTTGAACTTGTCATTTATATTCATTAGAGCTTGTATTCGAGGATAATATGGTTTGTGTAATAAATTTGATAATTAATCTTGTTATGTGGTAATTTTCTGTATACTCTTTTGTGATTGCACTCGTGTATGTGTGTTGAACATCCTGGGCACACATATGCGTTAGCTTGGTTCAGTTTTTGGAACCGGGCGTCACACATAGACTTGGTTTGGTTGGTTAGAATAAGGCAGATGCGCATATAATCTCTTGCAAAGATCATATGATCAAAATTTGTGCTTTGAAAAATAATAAAATGCAGCAACAAGTGTCATGCTTTCAGGTCTTGAAATAGTTAAGTTTGTGAGATCATGACTTGCTTAAGTTGAAAATTACATTTGATCTCTAGCATGGCTTACACTACTTTATGTATCTCATTGATGTGATAGTGTAAGTTACTTGATAGTATGACTTGGATGAGCTTTGTTTTATATGTATATATTATAATATGCTCATAACAATTAAAATTTCTCTTTTCAACCTTGTTGAAGACATTGTCAAAGGGGGGGAGATAATATGGTAAATTTTAAAAGATAAGTATGCAAGGGGGAGAAATTTATTACACAATGCACATATTCACATTTTTTTGGCACGATTCTTCTCAGGGGGAGAATTTCTTTTTCTCATTTTATTTTTGTTTTACAAAGGGGGAGAAATTGTTTTCAAAACTTTTAATGTCAATAAGCCAATGTTCGGATCTTAAGTGGTGTTGCCAATGCATTCATCAAGGGGGAGAATGTGAGACCTATGTGTGTTGAATACATTGGCTTGTACTGAATACATTGGCTTTGATGATAAAAGTTTTGAAATTCTGCTAAAACACCTTTTTAGCAAAGTCCGACTCTAGCTCCGAGCTTCTGCAAGGTCTGACAATAGGTCTGACTTGCTTTGTCAAAGTCCAAAATGTTTTTGGGTAGCTCCGGTGAGCTTTGTCTTTAGCTTCGGCATGTCTTTGATAGCTCTGGCATGTCTTTGTTAAGATCTGATATGTTTTGCTAGGTCCGACTTATGTTGGTTAGCTCCGATATGTTGTTTTTCTATCTCCTGCGCTAGGTTGTACTAGATTTGGTAAGCTCCGGCACTAGGTTGTACTAGCTTTGGTAAGCTCTGGCGCTAGGTTGTACTAGCTTTAGTAAGATCCAGCTCAAGCTCTGGTTAGCTTTGGTAAGGTTCGGAGCTTGATTGCAATGATCCTGCTTTTACTATAAAATGTTTCGAACTTTCTTTACATTGTTGGAAAAATTGCTTAGTATTCATTTGCCAAGTTTTTGATGCGTTTTGGTTGATATGGATGGTATCATTTTTGCTATGGTTTGCAACATGCTTATGTGAGGTGCTCACGTAAGATGTTGTAGTTTCAGAACTAACGAGGGTCAAGTCGAGGACTTGTGCTCGAAAGTATTGGTTGTTTATTCATGTGCAGGTGTTGCTTGAGTTCAAGAAATGGCTGCTGACGGGGTCCATTGAACTAGTCTTAGGGAGAAGATGAGGTTCAACAACCAAGTTCGGGAGGAATTGTGGTTGAGTTGATCGGGAGGTCGCGCAGCATGTTTGAATCAAGAACAACGCATATGAAGGTATCATGGACATCGAAGGAAGGTGTTCGCACGTATGCATGCGGTGCATGACGTGGCAACATGGTTCTGAAGATGGGCTAAGGAAGGAAAGATCTGGTTGGAAGGATCGGATCGTATCGGTTGATTACTTCGGCTGCGACGGAGTCGGTTATGGCTCGGTATGGAAAGTATCGAGTTGGTTATGATAGGATTTCATGTGGGTCATGAATTTGATTTGTTTTAGGAATGTGGGATATGTTCCTTAGGTGTTTGGTAGTCTTAAGATTGCTTCTATCTGCGTATAGAAGAGTCCTAAGCAGTTATGGAAAGTTTTGATTCGTGATTTGAGTAGGATTAGAGTCCTAGTTGATATTGGGTTAGTCTAAAGGCTGGTTATATAAGCAAGGGAGGCCAGAGCTCGTGGGAGACGATTTTGGGTCTGTTTCTCTTATGTTCTATTGAATAAAATTCGTAGTTGAAATGAACATTTGTGCCTTGTTTGTCCGACTTGTTCCAGACAAGTTTTTCTCGTCGAGTTTTCTGCACAGCACTACCTTTCTTCGGTGGTTTTATGATAACTCGAGTTTTACAGATCCAATAGACGTGATTCTTTTTGCGTTGTCTTCAAAACATGATTATCTATCATCTGTCAAAAATTTCATGATCATTGGATTTGTGGTTTCTGATCTATACGGGTTTCTTTGCAGCATTCCAGAACTGTTTTTCTCGGGTAGGACAAATTGACCTTTGTTCGATCTTTCAATCGTAACTTGAGTTTCTCTCGACGGATTTGAGTGATTCTTGTTGTGTCGTATTTGTGACTTGATTCTCTCTGATATCTATCACTTATGTCACGGTGAAACACGTTTAGATTAGCCTCACACAAGATTTCTTTAACAGATCATTTTTCTGCCGAAGGGGTTGGGATTTAATTGTTTCCGCTGCGTAAGATTTTTAAATCTACCATTCACCCCCCTCCAGTAGCTTTTCACGTGCTCTTCGATCCAACAACACCGCTTTGATGAACTCGATCGACGCCTGAAGGAGGCCACCGAGCACCTTTCTGCCACCGCCGGGCGCGCAAAAAAGATCGACAAATTGGCGGAGAAGGAGGTGGAGGAGATCTCCTCCGACTCCGAGTAGAGTAGTATTTGTAGTTTTTCTTTTTCTTGTTTTCTATGTTCTTTCGTAGTTCTTGTTTGTAATATATGTGTTGTTTTTATTTTAATAATAGATGTCTTTTCTATTCATGAACAATGCATCCTACTATGCAGTATCAAAAAACAACTATTTTCTGAAAAAGGGGCAAGATAACTGTTGTTCAATGTCTAGCATAGAATTCGTTGTGTTGCGACAATCGACGACTCTTGGTTGAAACTCCATTGAGGTCGTTGTTGAGGTTGTGTTTCTCCTCTTTTGTGTACTTCCACTCAATTTTTTTTTCATTTGTAGTCATCACATGTGAAAATGTATTTTTAGTATTCGTATATACTACATGTTATCATTTCATTGTGATTAATGTTACAAAATGCTGATTGTTTGCCATCGTCCTTTCGTGGACTTGGGTGTTCTGTATTTGCATATCGTTTGCATCAGCACATATACATTTGGCTATTCATATTTTTGTTCATATTTTTTTGGAATGTCCCACTAGCTATCAGATGACTACTTTTAGATTTAGATCTCCATGCATGGCAACAAGGATGAATTAAGAAACGAGCAAGTTGTCTGAAGAAGTCTACCCTTCTAGCGACACGCACCATGTGCAGGAATCGATGCGACATGACATGTAATTAATCATGATTGCATGCATGCACAAGGGCACGACTAGCGTCGAATTCTTCAGGCCCGCGAAAATTTTTTCGTTCTTCTTGGCATGCCACAATTGAGATTTCAACAATTCAGTTTTCACTCCCTGCGCCTCCAATTTCAGTCCCGCCTATTGTAACCCTATTTCAGCCACGATGAGTATAAATGGAAACACTGGCCTCCATTCCCAAGACACCGGTGCCCCGCCCTTCCGGTGATCTCGCAGTACTCCAAATGTGTTGTCTCTCTGTCCTGTGTTCCATACTTGTATTCCTAAGAAATTCCCATATTTTCATTTCCCACGGTTTTTACAATTCTTTTCCCCATGGATCTCGCAGTGAGGCATCGAAGCTCTTGGTGGTGTTGACTCTTGGGAACAATGCCGGGCGACCAAGTTTGACGGGCTCTACCGAACCTCTTCGTCGCCAACACCTCCCTACGACATCGCATCCCGGACTCCAGTTTTGTGCTAGGTAAACTACACGATCCATGTCGTCTTTTTATAGAGCTATATTGGCTTGATTCTACACGATCCATGCAGTTTTCGGCTACTTAAGTTCTACACGATTATCCTGATATACGTAGATTAAATAAATTAACAAAGAAGAAATGTGGTCTTCTGTTTCACAAATTTAGTTTTATATATATATATATAGCATATACTACATCTGTTCCGAAATAAATGTCGCCCCAACAGCTTATTACGGTAGTGTATTTCTAGTTCAATTCCTTGCCGAGAACGACAAATACTAAAAACCGGAGGTAGTATGTAATTTTTGGATTTAGAGGTAAATGACGCACGGGCTATCTAATCAACCACTCCAAATGTTGTACTCTCATTCCTGTTTTACAAATTTTTATTCCTAAGATTTTCAGTGCCCATAATTTTTATACTTTTTTCTTTCTTGTGGCTTTCTCGGATCGTACATTTTTTTCTATTCCTTCATTTCTAATTCCTCTATTCGAAACAAACACTGCAGTTTATAGAAACCACACCGTCTGATCCAAAATCTCCGTCGGTCATGTAATCTGACGTTATCACTGTTATTTGGAATGACTACTTACAATGCTCTTTACATTAGGAACAAGACATTAAACCGTGATGTCGTCTACAAGCATTCATGGTGGCCAACAAGCACCTGGTATAACTATAAATGTGTTTACTATCTAAATTAAAAAAGTTTAGAAAACATTAAATCCTTTGCATGGTATGCAGATAATATTGCAGCACATGATGTTCAGGAACCCCGAGGTTCTTCACTCCCTGGTACTACGATGCATGAACCAACAGCAGCTATAGATATACAAACCAAAAATACTCCTTCCGCCCAGAGTAACTTTACTTTTGGAGCTTAAAAAATGTCCCACTCTAAGTCTATCGGTAGCTTCCAACTACCCATATCACATCACATTACTACCTGCCTCTCTATTGTGCCACTTGTTTTGGCAGAGCATGTTACTCCCTCCTTATCTTTTTAATTGACGTTTCTTACAAAAAAATTGAACTACAAATGAACTGGAACTGATGTCCGAACGTTAAACAAAAAAATAAAGAGGGGGTAGTTTTTTACTCTTTTGGCATTGAATTTGGTGCATTTTGAGAGACTATGTTTTGTCCTTTATATATATTGATGATGGGTGTATCATGGTCATTTGCATTCTTTCCTAGGCTCTACTAATTGTTTTAGCATGCCTTGCGATTCTACTTTCTTAGGAGTCTTTATAGTGAACAGTTCATCAGCCTGTGTGATGGCTTGATTTTTTTATGCCTCCACGCTGTGCTCTCTCGCCGCCGACCACTGCGGCCGGCATCGGCACCCACACACTGCTGCTGGTCACTTCAGTGTCCTCCCCAACGTGTCTCCCTCGCCCATCGCCATGTCCCATCCTTCGCGTGCCATGATGACCCCGCCGCCCACAAATCCCTGGCCATTACTTGCCCTGCCACCAATCCTCCTTGAGAGTTGCTCCTGGTGATCTCGGCCAGACGAAACCCTCCTTTTTAAGCGTCGCAAGCTGGGACTATGCAGTATTGCACCTGCAGTAGCCGCGACTGACAAGTGGACCCCATGTCTCATGGGCCCACATGTCAGTGGCGGTTAATGCAGGTGTAGTACTGCAGAGGATTTCAATCTCGCATGATGCCTGCCTTATCTGTCTTACTTTCACCACCTGCTACCGTTGGCGTTCATTACTTGCCCTGCAACTAATAATTCTCTCCGAGACGCACTCGGTTGATGTCAGTCAGACCAAACCGGCGAACCCTATCTTTGTCTAGTCTAGCGGTGCCAGCTGCATGTCCGCCCCCTCAGTCTTGTCTGCTTCGCTGCTGGACTGAAAATCCTCTGCACTACTATGAGTGAAGTAGCGTCACTGACATGTGTACCTGATGGCTCATTTTAGGGTATGAACAGCAACAAGAAGTCAACAATGTACTCACCATCGCCCCCCCCCACCGATCAAAATAGTTGTCATTCAGACAGTCCTAACTAGTTCATTTTTAATTCATTTGTTGGTCTGATACAACAATTAATATAAACCAGAAGGGAGTAATACAGAATAAAATGGTGCTGGGACACGGTCATCCCACAGTCGTATTTGCCGCACTCCTCCTGAAGATGGTATGAACATCAAACTTTTCTTCATTTCACACTATTTGTACATGATACAAAACTTGGTCAGGCGGTAATTTGCTTTAATCGTTTACTGTTTGAATCAATGTAATTGAAGGAAGGAAGCTAGGAAGAAGTGTGGCTAAAGGACTTAAGGTTTCCAAAATAAGCTATGCATCCCAAGTTAGTAGAACGGAGCATGTGAAGCTACCAATTCAGTTCTCCACTAGGTTGGGTGCTGCGGTTGGTATTAATCAGCTGCACTTTATCGATGATGTGTTTATGTTTACAAAAAGACGTACATCCCTCAACGGTGCAAGAAACTGGGCAGAGGTTGGCCATAGTAACAAGAGAGATATAGTACGAGACATTCTGGTTAGTGTTGTGACACCCCCACACAAGTATTTTTTTCTTACAATCTCCATCTTGTACATTTATAGCAACTTGTTATACAATTTACAGGATTCCTGGGACATAGAGGACACACCGGAGAGCGGAAGAAAATTTTTGAAAATTGCTGGTGAGCGCTACAAGGGGTGGCACTCGACTTTGCATGCCACCTATAAGAGTTATTCTACCGATGAAGAACATATATGAAACAAGCCTGCTGACGTAACGGCGCCCGAGTGGTTGCACCTAATAGAATATTTTGGGTCTGAGCGATTCAAGGTCAGCTAACTTTTTAATAGCTTCGCATCATACAAAAACTATTTGATTTACATTCATTCATGGAGTTAATTCTTAAAATTATTGTAGTCAATAAGCAGGACCAATTCTCAAAATCGAAGAAGACAAAAGGCGAGTCACTTGCTTGGCTCCATATCCTACGCCCAACTTAGTTACGAGAAGGGATGAAAAATAAATCACACTTTTACTTTGCGCTGCAAACAATATGTATACTGACATGTTGAATTTTACCTGTATTTTATGTTGCGAGACCGAGAGACCGGAGAAGAACACGATGACATACAACTGTGGGAGGCAAGCCATTTGCTGGAGAATGGTGACTGGGCAAACAAGCTGGCAGAAGATGTACATGTGAGTCACACTTCAAACAATCCCCAATTAAATAAAAATTTGCAATTTACCTGTGACTTTTCTTTTTGTATATAGATCCAGGCACGTGCCCAAGTGGATGACATGGAAGCTGAGCAGGGAGGCCCAATTCCAAATGATGAGAGAAACCACATCATCCAGCATTGTTATAGATCCTCAATTGGTTGTGCAGGATCACGGGTTCGGGGCGTGGTTATATGACTAACCCAACATATCCTAAACGTGAACGTATGCATATCAAGATGAATGAACACCTCAACAACCAAGTTTGAAACTTAGAAGATAGAAATGCAGGCCTCAATCACATAGTACAGGAGTTGGAAGGAAGAAATGATAGCTTAACCACCCAGATGGACTGCATAAACAAGAAGAATGAAGAGTTAAACGTTCAAGTCCAGAACTTACAATGTCAGATAGCAGCTGATCGTGAACAGACATCTAAGGAAATGCAGGACATGTGCGTCTCAATGGCTGAAATGCACAAAATGATGATGGAGACCACTCCACAAAATGTCCAACCAAGGAACCGCCAAAAGCCACTTGCTGCAACAATTAGTCCCGGTCAGCTTAGGAAAACTTACATCCAAACATGTCGCGACTGTAATATTTGAGTGTTGTTATGCGTGTTGCAATATCAATGGATGGATGTTTATTGTTAAACTCGCGATTATGTTGCCACTAGTTTTCAAACCTGGTGCATTAGGATTCTACTGCCGCTAATTATAAAACGTGGCATTACAAATTTCTTGTCACAAATGATAAATTGTTGCAATAGGAAGCTATTGCCACGAATTACTAAATGTTGCAGTATAAACATTTGGCCATGACTCAAAAAAATGTTGCACTAGACTGCTATTGCCACGACGCAGAAAATGTTGCATTACAACACTATTGCCACATACGAGAAAGTGTTGCATTACACCTCTATCACCACAAATCATTAAACATTGCATTACAACCGTACTGCCACATATTAGAAAACGCTGCATTATGAACTTATTACACAGATCAGGAAACAATGCATTAGAAACCTATTGCCACAGATCAAGAAACGTTGCATTACGAACCTATCGCCACTGATAAGAAATTGTTGCAATACCAAACTACTCGCAGCGGATGTGAAATCATTGCAGTACCATACTATTTCCCAGGGATCTGAAATCATTGCAATACACTACTATTCGCCACGTTTGTGCACTCATTGCAATAACATACTATTTGCCACGGACGTTAAACTGCTACCGTACCATACTATTTGCCACGACTATGACATCATTGCAGTACCATACTACTTGCCATGAATGTGAAATCGTTGCAATACCGAGATATTCGTTGCAATATGTTAAATCGCCGCAATACCATAAATCATTGCAAACCATACTATTTGCCACAACTGTGAAAATCATTGCAATATTGTAGTATTTGCCACGAATGAGAAATCATTGCAATCACATACCATTACCACGAACGTTAAATCGTCGCAATACCATGCTATTCCTTGCAATACGTTAAATCGTAGCAATATGCCAAATCATTGCAATAACATACTAGTTGCTACGAATGTGAAATCGTTACATTACCGTATTATTGCCGCGGGTGTGAAATCATTGCAACCACATACAATTACCACGAATATGAAATTGTTGCAATACCATGCTATTCTTTGCAATATGTTAAATAGTTGTAATACGCTAAATCGTTGTAATAACATACTATTTGCCACGAATATGAAATCGTTGCAATACCGTACTATTTGCCATGATCATAAACTCGTTGCAATACAGTACTATTCGTTGCAATACGTTAAATCATCGCAATACATGAAATCATTGCAATAGCATCCTATTTGCCACCGATGTGAAATCATTGCAATACCATACTATTTGCCCCGGATGTCAAGGCGTCGCAACAATCTATCGCCACGGGAATTATTATGACAATTCGTAAAAACTATCGCCACGCTCTTTTTCGTTGCAACAGTGACCTATTGCGATGAAAAATGACCTATTGCGATGAATTTTTTCGTTGCGATAAACCGGAATCCTTGCAGTGTGAGCGTAACACCCTACTCCACAGGATGTGTAGTTGTATTATGAGTGTATCACGCCTGTATGCGTGTGAGCTTAGTTGTCTCTGCACCGTGCGATGCAACCCTTTTATAGTCTAAGGGCTGGCCGTTACATCAGCCTGGCCCGACATGTGCCCGTGGCGGTAATTAATTGCCTAATACATGATCTGTTAATATTAAGCATAATTAATAGTGTGATAACGCGCTTTAATGGTGGCGTTATCGGTGTTAAGGGTCCTCTGATCGTGTGTCACTAATATAGCATTAATGACACGTAAACAGGTCTTGTAACTGTTGCTTTAATTCACTACAGGAATATCGAAGAGTTACATCGGCCAGTTTAAGTTACGTCGGTTGGCCGACGTAAGTTAAATAACTTACGTCGGCGCCATGGAACCGACATAAGTACGTTAACCTACGTCGGCTGCCGACGTAAGTAAGGAGACCGACAACTTTTAACACTAACTTACGTCGGCTAGAGCAACAGGCCGACGTAAATAAAAGAGCCGACGTAACTTAGTGTTAACTTACGATGGCCAATAGTATGGCCGTCGCAAGTTACGTCCGCCGACGTAAGTTGAGTATTTAGCCGACGTAAGTTATGTATTTTAACCTAGCCCGCGTGCCCTTCTCTTTTCTTCCTTACCCGCCGCTTTCTCTTCTCTTCCCCGCCGCCTGCGCACGACGCCCCCACCGCGCCCCGGCCCCGCCGCCGCCGCCCCCGCTACCGCTCCAGCTCCCGCCGACCCGCGGCGCCCACGCCGCCGCCGTCCTCACCGCGACCCGGCCCCACCGCCCCCGCTCCCGCCGACCCGAGGCACCCACGCCGCCGCCGGCCTCGCCGCGCCCTGGCCCCCACCGCCCCCGCTCCCGCTCCGGCTGACCCGCGGCGCCCACACCGCCGCCGGCCTCGCCGCACCCCCGTCTCCTCCGGCCCCCTGCGCCGCCCCGGCCCTCACCGCCCTCAGCCTCCCCCGGCCCCGTCGCGCCGCCCTGCCTTCGGCCCACCGCCCCCAGACCTCACCGCTGCCCCCAGACCTCGCCGCCGCCGGCCCCGCCCCTGCGCCCCCACCGCCGGCTCGTCCGCCGATCCTCGTTGCAAGTATTTCCTCACCACTCCCCTTGCTCTCATTGTTTTGAATTATTGCACATGCATTTGCTTGAAATTTTTCCTAAATTGTCGATTGCACATGCATTTGCAAGTGTTTACTCTTAATAGAAAATTGTGAATTGCTATGCTTATGTTAGAAATTGATGAATTGCTATGCTTATGTTAGAAATTGATTAGAAATTATATAGATACACAAATAATGTTTACTATGCTTATGTTAGAATTAAATCGATAAATTGATGAATTACAATTGATGAATTTTTATGCTTATTTGTTATGCTTAGAATTATGGTTAGAATTGAATTGCTTATGTTTAGGTTTAATTTAATTGAATTCAATTGCTTATGTTAGAATTGAGTTGATAAATTGATGAATTACAATGGATAATTTTATGTTTAGGTTTATTTGAATTGCTTAGTTTTTTTGAATTATGGTTACAATTTTAATTTTGATTGCTTGAGTGTTTAAGAACTATATATACATAAATGGGCTTCGGACCGACTTGACAAGGCCCGACAAGGCCCATTTAGTGGTAAGGTAAAGTATGCGTGTAGACGGGCACGAAGGCGAACGACGACGGTGAGGATGGCAAGCACCTGCGCGTGGATGGCGTACCCCGACAAAGTGGTTTCATCTCCGATCTATTTACAGCAGCTAACCCAAAAGCCGTCATGGAATTGTCATCTAAGACCAACTTTCCTCTCAGTCTTTCTCTAGTTCTTTCCTCTCTCTTAAATGACCTCAAAATGAAAATGAGCAACGTAACCTATAGCAATGTGTTACCCATTTCGGATCGGCACGTCTCACATGCCATTGGCATGTGAGACGTGCAGGTTCGGAATTGTCCCTTTTTGGACAGCCTCGGAGTGACCGAGGGGGCGTGGCTTGTGACGAGACGCGGGTCCGGATTTGGACGAGATTTCGGTGGCGTAAGCCTGTTGTTCTCTGCTGCACCATTTTTGGGCGTGCAGTGGAGAACAGCGGGGTTATGCTGCCGAAATTTCGTTCGAATCCGGATCACGCGTCTCGTCATGAGCACGCTCCGCTCGGTCACTCTTGGGTGGGTTTAGGATCTATCTGCCTAGGTTGTAGGGCCGTGACACATAACATAACAATACATTAACGACAATTTCTTTCGCGTTAAACTGCAGAGTCAAACATGGGCGAAGACCGTAGTTGGATGTACACTGGTTGGAAGAGCAGAACTGGTGGTCACTCAGATGAGTGGTACGCCAAGACAGAAGCTTTTGTGGAACGAGCTTTTTCGTTGTCAAATAGCGATAAGGCGCGGTGCCCATGTACGAAATGCCAAAACGGAACGTTTTTGGACAAAGTGGAACTTACGTTGCACTTGTGTCGAAACGGTTACGTGTCACATTATGAGTTGTGGAACTTCCACGGCGAGACAGCTTCTCAAGCTGTACAAGAAGTGGAAGCTGACAATGATGATGCTCAAGAGGTTGATATGATGGATGAGATGCTGGAAGCTATACGACCAGAGCTTACAGAAGATACTCAAACAGCAGAGGTTAAAGAGTTCTTCAAACGTCTCAAAGATTCAGAAGAGGCTCTGCATGAACACACTAAAATGTCAATCCTCAATTTTGTGACTAGACTTATGGCAAATAAGTCTAAGTTCTTCTTTTCTAACAATTGTTACAACATGCTCATCGATTTGTTCAAAGATGCTCTTCCACAACCCAACAAAGTGCCTAAGGATATGTACAACTCGAAGAAAATTCTTTCTGGTCTCGGGATGAAGCACGAAAAGATTGATGTGTGTCCGGACAACTGCATGCTTTTCTGGAGAGAGCATGCCAATGAGAACAAATGTTTGAAATGTGGTCAACCGAGGTTTGTCGAAGTTGTTAATAACGATGGTAATACAGTGACGACGGAAGTCGCACGTAAGCAGCTTCGTTACTTACCTGTGACACCGAGGTTGAAGCGGCTGTTCCTTTCAAAAAAAACGGCCAGACACATGAGATGGCACAAAGAAGGTGAGCGTGAGAACAATGGAGTCAAGACGCACCCGTCCGATGGTGAGGCATGGAAGGCTCTGGACCGGTTCGACCCAGAATTTGCTCGTGAAGCGAGAAATGTTCGCATCGGGTTGGCGACAGATGGGTTCACGCCGTTCAGCACAAACGCCGCACCATACTCCTGTTGGCCCGTCTTTGTCATTCCGTACAATCTTCCGCCGACCTTTTGCATGAAGAATGAGTTTATGTTTCTTAGCCTCATTGTACCTGGGCCAGATCATCCTGGGTCACGTCTCAACGTGATGTTGAAACCGTTGATCGAAGAGTTGAAAATGTTGTGGACAGGAGTCGAAGCGTACGACTGTTACAAGAAACAGAAATTCAACCTCCGAGTTGCTTATTTGTGGTCCGTTCATGATTTTCCGGCATACGGCATGTTTTCTGGATGGAGCACTCATGGTCGGTTGACGTGTCCGATATGTGCCTCGGACACCGATTGCTTTCGACTTACCCATGGAGGCAAGATATCTTACTTCGATTGTCATAGACGTTGGCTACCTCCGAATCACTTGTTTAGACAACAGAGGAATGTCTTCAGAAAGAACACCGTTGTCACTAAAGGACCACCGAAACGTCTTGACGGGTCAGAAATATCTGATATGTTGGACAAATTGGTGCCAGATGAAGGTCGTCCTGGATATTTCGAAGGTTACGGAGACAAACACAATTGGACTCACATATGTGGACTTTGGGAGTTACCGTATGTGAAGTCGTTGATTCTAAGGCACAACATTGATGTTATGCATCAAGAGCGTAACATGGCCGAATGTATCATAAGCACATGCATGGACATGACGGGCAAAACAAAAGACAATTTAAAGGCTCAAAAGGATCTTGCCGAGCTTTGTAACCGTCAAACTCCTGAGCTCTCCGAAAATGGTGGTAAACCACGCGCTCCTTTCTGTCTTCGACCTAAAGAGAAAAAAGAAGTTCTCGAATGGTTGCAAAGGTTGAAATTCCCAGATGGTTACGCAGCTAGTCTGAGACGAGCCGTGAATGTGAAAACGGGAAAGCTCATTGGGTTGAAGAGTCATGATTATCACATAATCATGGAAAGACTTCTGCCTGTTATGTTTCGAGGCTATTTTGACGATGCAGTGTGGAAGGTGTTAGCCGAGCTTAGCCACTTCTATAGGCAACTCTGTGCTAAAGAAATCACGCCAGAGATGATGACTAAATTGGAAAAGGAGGTTCCGGTACTTTTGTGTAAGATGGAAAAAAATTTTCCTCCGGGATTTTTCAATCCAATGCAACATCTCTTAATTCATCTTCCATTTGAAGCGAAAGTGGGCGGTCCCGTGCAATATAGGTGGATGTATCATATTGAAAGATCACTTAGATATCTGAAACCAATGGTTGGTAACAGGGCAAGGGTTGAAGGTTGCATCGCCGAAGCTTTTACTCTTAAGGAAGTAGGATACTTCTCAAGTGTTTACTTTGCAGAGGAAAACAATGTTAATACTTCGGTAATGCGATACAATATAGATGAGCAACCTCCTTGTAGCGATCTCTCCATTTTTGCAACAAGAGGCACTACTTTTGGTAGTTACACTTCGTATGATGTTAGCGAAAAAGAAAGGCGTGCTGCATTCTTCTACATGTACGCTAATATGGAAGAAATGAATGAATATTTCAAGTAAGTGTTTCTCCTACACTTATGCTTTTCACCATCTTTTCCGACACATGTATTCTAAAAGGTTCTCTTTGTCGTGTAGTATGTTCGACAAGCAAAATTGGAGACATAGACATCAACCCACGAGCAAGCAAATAGAACATATTCGACGGGAAGGAATAAACGGGGGATCTAATTTTCTCTCCTGGTTTCGAGATCATGTAACGTTTTCTCGATAACTAATCAATGTTAACAATGTTTTCTTATAACTTAAGAATGCTTACGTTTTCTAATAATTCCATATCTTGGACAGTGCCAAAAAGATGCCAACGTCCATGAAGATTTGCGACAACTATCCCGTGGAGTGGTTAATGTTAGAAGCTATGGTCGATATGACGTCAACGGCTATCGATTCCGTACAACTCAATTTGAATCTCTTCGTCCTCTCGCAGCAACATGTAATACCGGAGTTGTGATGAGGGCAATCGATTCGCAAGATCATGAAACGCAGTACTACGGGATTATTAAAAAAATCCTTGAATTCACTTTTGTCGCAAACAAGCCAATTCGAGCGGTATTCTTTGACTGCGAATGGTTTGATTCCATTCGTGGAATTCGAGTAAACGAATTTGGCATGGTCGAAGTAAAACACAAGGAACGGTTGAAAGGATTCGATTCATTAGTTCTTGCACACCAAGTAGAGCAAGTGTACTATCTACCTTATCCATGCAATAAATTCAAAGCTTGGTGGGTGGTACATAAGGTGAATCCTCATGAGCGGTTATACGCTCTAGGAGATGATGATTATCACGACGAAGCTGAGGTTGATTGTGTCTACCAAGAGGAAGAGTTGCCAGACTCCTTCTCAGTCGAGCCTGGTGTAGGACTCGATAACTTAGTTGGAGACGCTCAAGATATCGAGGCTGGCACGGAAGCGGAAACAGAATCAGAATCAGAATCTGAAGATATCGATGACATGGTCGAACCTGCTGATTTGCGCAAACGAAAACGATATGCGCAACAAGAAGATCGATGGGCTGGTTTAAGGAGTAGGGTGCATGATCGTGATGTTGATGAATTTTGAAGTAACGTTTTATTCACTAATCTAACATTAATTTTGTATATTATCTTTGTATATTAATCATTTATTCCTTGCAATAGGATGTCGTCAAAGGGGAAGGGGAAGGGGAAGCCAGTGAGAGGGTTTGAGCCGCCAGCAGACCCTTGCTCAGGGAGCTCGTTCCGTTCTAGTCGACGTGAGCTCTTTCTGGCACACGCTCCACCCTCAGCTGTCGTGTGCTTTCAGCGGAGAGAGGTAAACTTTAGTTACTATAAAGTTATTTTTGAAATTGCAATTGTTATTAATTATTAATAAAGTTATTCCTTTTGTGCAGTCTGGCTCAGAGACTTCTGAGTCTGAGTCAGAGTCTGAGGCTAGGGGGCCGCTACAGGAGCCCGACTCAGAGGCTAGGGGGCCCTCTAGCGCTAGCCTCCCTTCGGAGCCGGCTAGCGCTAGCCTCCCTGGGCAGCCCTCTACCACTAGCCTTCCTGGAGGCTCCGGGGGGTCTGCAGAGCCTTCAGGGTCACAGGACGCGGCAGCGTCGCAGCAGAGGCGACGGACGAGGAGGACCCACTTTGCGGCTCCTCCTCCGTTTACTACTCAGCGGACCACGATCCGCCCCGTTGGAGACAGGTATAAAAACTGTAAATAGTATACTAAATATTAGATGTTGTTTTTCTTTACTTAATGATTTAATATATTTTGTAGATGTTGGTACGACTTCTCGTTCACGGGGGCCGAGAAGCACCACAGGCAGGTTAACAGTGTCCTCGGTGCTATCGTCAAGTTGCACTACCCCGGTGTAATTGACGGTTTTCCTGCCCTGTCGTGGGATGACTACGCTCGGGTCTCTCACCCGGTGCACGGCACGGTTCAGGGAGCCGTGTGGCATGATTTTATGGTAAGTTTAACTGTTTCGTTTTTTCAACTCCTTTGAATTCTTAATTGCATATCACTTAAATATTTGTTTGCTTAAAGTTGAGGTACCAAGTAGAGGAGTCGGGCATGGAGGACCACGCGAGACGCGTGTTCCATTACAACGCTCGGAAGCTCACGACGGCGGCGTTGTCATACGCCCGGATTCAGGCCGTCAACGCTTACTACAAGCGGCACCCCCGGGAGCAGGAGCAGGAGCAACAAAGGGGTGTCTTTAGGAAGGACTCGGACTCCTACTTGACAGAGGAGCAGTACGCGGAGGTAAGTTTTTAATATTGTTAAATATTTACAATATCTACGTATGTTAACCGCGTTGATGAAAATGAAATATGTGCAGGTTAGTATTTCCTGGTTACAGGGTAACATCGAGGCGTACTTAGCTCTCTGTCGGTACTGGGCTAGCGACGCTTTTATCAACAAGTCCACGAAGGCTAGACAGTGCCGCATGGGGTCCGAGGGCAAGCACAACTATGGCGGTGACGGCTACTTGCGTTTGGCTAAACGCATGGTAAGTACCTTTTTATTTTATTTATGTGTTCTTAATATATTATTTATCTCACTAACACGGATGTACAGGAGCGAGAGCTGGGTCATGAGCCGACCCCGACCCAGGTTTGGAAGAGAGGTCACAAGGGAAGTGACCCTTCTCAGCCAGGGCAGTGTAGTCAGGTCGCAGCCGACCGACTAGTAAGTTTTCGAAATTCATCAATTTCATTATAACTAATACTATTATTGACATACTTACAAGATTTATTTGTTTTGTAGACAAAGTACGCGCAGGAGGTCGCGAAGATACACGGTGCGGATTACGATTGGGAAAGCGCGCCGATCGACCCCCAAGCCGCGTACGCAAGCGGAGGCGGGAAGGCCCACGGACGGTGAGTTCTTCGTGTGTTTCATTTCTTTTTCAATTAATCTTCTTCTACTTAGTGTTTTCATTCTTTTGCAGGTTTGCCATTTTCGATGGAGTTGTCGACTCGAGGTCGACGCGACCTTTGAGAGGCGCTTCATCGTCGCAGGCTTCGACCGCTGGGACCAGTGGTCGTCTCTCGCAGACGCAGCTAGAGCTCCAGGCCATGAGGGAGTCGCTGACGCAAACACAGGCAGAGCTGGAGCGGACGAGAGCGGAGGCAAGGGAGGAGCAGCAGAGGACGGCCTTAATGATGGCCCAGATGCAAGCAACGGTGGCGGTAAGTAATTTAAAGTACCGTAGTTAAATTTCACAACACTTAATAACATATATCTGCTAATATCTTGCAATGGCAGGCTCTTGCTCGACAAAGCGGTCAGGACATCCAGATTCCTACGCTTCCGCCACAGCAGACACCGGAGAAGGTAATATTGTCTATACCTAGGAGTTTGATTCCCTTTTCATTATGTTAAAAAGTTATTTGCATCACATTTAATCCTAATTATGATTCTTTTGCAGGGTTCCGGAACGCGTCGAGATCCCGGAGGCAGTGGAGGGGGTAGCGTGTAGACACTGGAGCAGGTGAGAAACTCTCTTTAAGTGTATCTAATCAAGTTTTAGTAGTTTTTGACCATGGTAGAAATGATTAGTATATAGTGAATAAGTTGTCTGTGCTTCCATTTAACAAAAGGGCTAGTGATTATCGCTGATGTTTCCTTCTTATGTCGAAACTGATGTTCACTGAGTTAACAAAGGGCTAGTGCTTCCATTTAACTAGTGATATAGTACATTACTTCATTTGAAACTACATCATGCTTCCTTCTTTTGTCACTGATGTTCTTGGCCTCTTATGTTATCACTGAGTTGACATTGATGCTTACTAGTGATTATGTTTCTTTTGCAGGGATCCGGAACGTGCCGAGAAGATCCCGGAGGTAATGGAGGGGCTAGCGTGTAGCCCGGTGGTTGTTGATTTTGATTGTTGCAAATTGTGTTGTTGTTGATGTTTTGAACTATATATTGAAACTGTTATGTTGTGTATGATATTATTTGTTTGTTCTGTGTTCTCGCCATCGAGCGAGGTAGTCAGTTTCTGTTTTTAAAAAAAATTCGAAAACTTAACTTACGTCGGCTATGGGCAGGCCGACGTAAGTTAGTCCAGGTTAACTTACATCGGTCAGGCGATACCGACGTAAGTTAAACCACTAAACTTACGTCGGTTTGCCCTGGCCGACGTAAGTTACAGCACTTTACTTACGTCGGCCTGCCCAAGCCGACGTAAGTCCTCAGGCCCAGCCCAAGGCCCATCTCGGCACTTAACTTACGTCGGCTTCTGCAGACCGACGTAATTAAGTTAACTTACGTCGGTGGCCGACGTAAGTCACCTTAATTACGTCCAAAAGCCTACGTCGGCTGGATGCCGACGTAATTAAGGGAAAACCGACGTAATTAAGTTATTTACGTCGGTTTAAGCCTTACTTACGTCGGCTTTGGCCGACGTAAGTGACCGTTATTCCTGTAGTGATTGTCCCTTGAATGTCTGTGCCGTTGGAGATCCGCTAGTCTCTTCATTGTTATCTCAGGTCCGGAGGCTCGACAGGTGGTAGCTCTGGAGCTTCTGATCATGAGGAGAAAGGTCCGGAGCCACTATACACATGGCAGCACCGAAGCTTCCCTCAACTGGGGGTTTGGTCTGGGGTCACTGGACACGTGGCAAGACTGGAGCTTCCCTATAAAGGGGGTTAGGTCCGGCCTTGTGTTACACATGGCAGTGCTGGAGCTACCCAAACGAGGGAGGCGGGTCCAGTGTTGTGTAACACGTGCAGCCTTCAGAGGTCTTCAACTCGGACGGGTGGAACTCCTTAGAGTTTTTTGCGGTATCATGGGGTACCCAGTACGCAGGGTACCGACAGTGGCCCCCGAGCCAACCTCTGGGAGAAATCATTTGGGTTAAGTTATTCTACCAGAGGTGGGGCCATCTTTGATTCCCGCATTGCGGCTTCAAAGGTCACATGATGTGCCATTGGGGTGATGGTTAGCTATTAAACCATCGCCGCGTGGCTTCTCTTGAATGCAGCAGGTGAGATCCTTGCGTGCGGATCTCACGCAATTAAAGGTCGCCAGTTCCCAATACGAAAACTGTATCGGTTCCAAGCGCTCTGTCAGGCCGCCACCCTCGATCTTCCAACTTCCCATCATGATAACGGTTCATCTGGGGTAATAGCCTTTCCGCCAAAGTGGACCCAGGCACATTCGTCATTGACAGGGTAGATTTTTAAAAGTGTGATCTTGATCCCATTGTGGTTTCCATCCAAGTGTTGTGGAGGCTTACTTAAGAAGGAAATCCTGCGCGGTTTGATGACTCTTTATGCTTTCATTCGAACTTGCACCCAGAGTCTCCCAACTTTTGCTTAGCTCTTCCAACTTTTCGCTCCACTTTTCCGCGATGGAGTTAGGTATTCCCCGCAGCAAGGTCAATACCAATGAAAAGATGTCGAGGGTCCACACCTACATGGGGTGGTCCAGTGACTCCTGCGACAAGGACATCCGCTTCGGCAAGCTCCCCTTCAAGAAGGAGCGCACCGAAGAGATGGTGTACTTCTCATTGTACGCCATGGTGGGTCTGATCCCACCTTTTTCGAGCTTTCTCTTGATGCTGCTTGATTTCTACAGCCTCCAGCTTTATCATCTCGACCCCCACTCCCTCTTGCTGGTGGGGACCTTTGTCCACATCTGTGAGATGTGGGTGGGCGTGCCTCCGTGCATTGAGCTGTTCTAGACCTTCTTCACGGTCCACACCACCGAAAAGGGGAGTGAGTTGATTGGCTTCTACTACTTCGTGAAGTGCAAGAATTGCCCTTTCAAGTACTTGAAGACCTTCCCCTTTGGCAAGTAGAACAACTAGAAAAAGACTAGTGATCATCACAGTGGAGGAGCACGAGAGGTTGGAGCTGCCCAAGGGCCTCCCCAATGTTGACATTGATGGCTGGAACGTAGTTCCAGAGCTGTCAGAAGAGTACAAGCCCATCCTGACAAAGATCCAGGAATGCGTGGAGGGTTGAGTGACCCTCAGATTGTATTCGGCAATTTCCTGGTAAATAGGTGGGCTCTGCTGAAGAGTAGGGAGTGGCCCGCATGGGCTATCAAGAGTGAGATGGATGACAACCGAATTGGAGTCGGTTTGAATAGAAACTTGGATGATGATGCTTTTAAGCTCCATATCAAGAAATTTTAGAATGGAGTTATCTCCAGTGACGCCCTGGCTCCGCGGGCTGCCTTCCTGCCTCTAAACATGGTTTCAGAGGTTAGCAGGGAGATCCAGAGGAGAATGCCAGCACTAGATGAGCTCGGCATGGTCGAGAGGCGCCATACCTCCAAGGTTGCAATCCCTAGAGCTTCAGAGAGGGTGGCGCCCACTGCTCCAAGCCAGAAGGTTGATGACACTGGAAAGGTCAAGGGCAAGGAAAGGAGCCGGCCAAATCTTCCAGCCGAAAGGGGAAATCGAGGCATGCTGATGGTAGCTCCATCAGGTCAGCTCCAACTTCAATAGCCTCTTCTCCCCACCGAAGCAGATCTTTAGCGACACTCCTCCTTCGATGCCAGCATCCTCGAGGGGCACTAGCTCCGATAGATCGAATCTGGTTCCAGCACCGGCCGTGCACTCTAGGTCTGGAGGTCCTTCCCAATCGAGGGAGGTTCCGGGTGAGAAGACTCCAGCTGCTGCGGCTATCTCCCGGCCAAGGTCTGATGTTTTTGCCTCACCGGATCTGGTGGGCTCTGACTCCGGGCCTCAGAAGAAGAAATTCCGCGGCGACTGGGGTGGTAGCATCCCCAGGTAAGAATTGTCATCTCACCTTGAGGTGCTAATCTTGTCTTTATCATATCTTTAATTTTCCCAACCTTTTGTTTCCGGGGTGTCAAGAAAGAAGTTTGAGGCTGCGGCACCTACTTCAGCGACTGAGGCTGAGCATGCGGAAGCTCCGGCTTCAAACCCTATGCCTCCCCAAGTGGTGGCAGAAGACACGGCAGATCCAGCGCCAGCTGTCGTGGACTTGGATCTAGAGGATACGCCAGAAACTCCCATGGTAGCGCCAGACCACAGGGGAGAAGTTGATGAAGATGCGCTAGCAGCTGCAGCACCAGCGCCTGAAGCTCCGATGCAGGAGACAGATATGGCGGAAGCTCCGGCGTCTGAGCTGAAGGTAACCGAAGCTCCAGCGCCTATGCCATAAGTTGTTGAAGGTCCAGCGGTTGAGCCAGGGGTGCCTGAAGTTCCGTCCTCCGTGCTTGAGATTTTCGAAGCTCCGGCATCTGATCCAGATGTAGTGGAAGTACCGGTGCCTGAGACGGCCGGGGTGGGTGCTCTAGACGAAGCTCCAACGTCTACCTCGGAGGAGATTAATCCGGAGGTGCCCATGTCCGAGCCGGAGCACCCAGAGGAGTCGGCGGCGGACCCTCTGCCTACATAGCCGATGGTTGAAGATCCGGCAGGGGGACCTTCGGTGTCAGCCCCGGAGGTTGAAGTTCCCTCAGTGGGACCCTCCTCGGCATCGGTAGAAGTAGAAGTGCTTTCGGGGGGCGGCCCTAGTGCCACAGGACCACAGGGGACCACGCTTGTGGCGTGGGATCCAATTTTTGTGCTTGAAGACCCCTAGGAGCCGGGGGAGAACACCCTAGTAGGTCCGGAGCCTATTCCATTGGCGTAGTCTATCGACAACGCCTTCTCTAGTCTTTGTCAAGTCCAGCTTGCCTTCGACCATGATAGCAAGGTCCTCGAAGAAGAGTGCCACACCTTAAGGCATCGGTGCAACATACTTCATTTTGAAACCAAGATGGCGCAGACAAGGATTGCCAACCAACGGGAGTGGGTCGATAAGGAGAAGGATCAGATGGAATATTAGGGCCAGTTGCTGGAGGATAGGGAGGCCTCCATCAGGGCCCTCGACGCTAAGTCTCGAGAAATTCTTGAGAACGCCATAAATAGCAATGATGCTACTAACAAACGTCAAGGCAGCCTCAAAACGTTGAACAAGATTCTCTTGAAGCATCGAGGGGACCTCGATGAGAGGTAAGAGAAGCTCCTGGAGATGCAGAAGGATATTTTGAAAAGAGAGGGGGAGCTCGCCTAGAAACTATCTCTGGGAGAGCAAAACTTGGTAGACCGCACCAAGAAACTTGATCAGCGTTGCAAGAAGGAGGAGGAGAAGCACTACAAGCTGGGGCAAGAGCTCTCCAAAAGAGAAGCTGATGTTGCCATCAGAGAGGGGAAGGTGAGAGGCAGGGAGAAGGACCTGGCCGAACGGTGAAACCGCATCCACCTCCAGGAGACAGAGTTTGCTGACCGCGAAAGGCAAGTGGTTGAAAGCATTCAACAGCATGCCAAATAGGTTGAGTTCATCACCCGGGAGAGTTCGGAGCTTGCGGCCGCCAGGCGGTCACTGGAAGAACTGAGGAATGTAAGGGCGACTGAGTTCCAGCGGGTCTGGGACTTCTTGGAGCATGCCGAAAGAGCTTTGGTGTCGCTTGACTTTGGTCTGGTACGTCTGGAGAACCCAACACTGGAGCTGGACCAGACAATGGTGGCGCTTAGCTCTGCTGGTAGCAAACTCGACGCGCTTAGCTCTACTGGCATGTTACAAGAGTCGAGACCCCAAATTTCTCTAGATCCGGTCTTTGAAGGACCCATTGTCGAAGAGGAGCATGCTGCCAGGTTCAGCATCCAAGAAGCTGCCGAGAAGGTTGCCTCATTTTTCCACAAGACTTAGAACCTTCAGTAGATAGGACCTTTTCCTTTTGCCTTTTACTGTAATCCTCATTTTGTAAACCAGTCCTTCCGATGAATAAAATATACTCTTCTCGAATGAATGAATTCCATTTTGTGTTTGTCTTCAATGCATTGTACTTTATCTTATTGGGTCCCTGGTAGATGTACACAATTTTGATTGCGAACATGTACCAAGAGGTTTTGACAATGTCTTGATGACTTGAATCCTTCGAACTTGTAGCCCGAATGTTTAGTTCTTAGGTCCAAAGTTTACTTTCGACATCTCCAAGGACACTTTGTGACGTCAATGGTGGGCCCCCTGGGAGGTGTCGGAGCTTGATAGGTCCGACGGTGCCCACTGTTAACGCGTAAAACGTTGATGACGGGCCCCCTAGGGGTGTTGGAGCTTGATAGGTCTGACGGCACCCACTGTCAACGCATGAAATGTCGACGGCGGGCCCCCTGGGGGTGTCGGAGCTTGATAGGTCTGACGGCACCAACTGTCAATGCATGAAACGTCGACGGTGGGCCCCCTGGGATCGTCGAAGCTTTCCGGCTTCGACGATATCCACCATCAACGTATAATACATCGATGGCGAATTCCCTTAGGGTGATTTCTTCACCATCTTCGCTTGAGTCGTCATTTAGTCCTCACGTCAATGGCGGGCCCCATGGGAGTTGTCAGAGCTTGTTAGCTCCGAAGATGCCCACTTTCAACG
Organism: Tuctoria greenei; assembly: GCA_036927565.1. Classification (NCBI taxonomy): domain Eukaryota; kingdom Viridiplantae; phylum Streptophyta; class Magnoliopsida; order Poales; family Poaceae; genus Tuctoria; species Tuctoria greenei. Next base: position 32,944,866 of record JAYESD010000006.1, on the reverse strand, counting down.
TTAGAAACGTCGACCGCGGGCCCCCTTGGGGAATGTCGGAGCTTAGTAGCTTTGGCATCGTCCACCATCGTCATGAGTTTTCATTTTTCCTGCGCATCAAAGACAAGAAAAATAATAAAATTCGTCCTCTCATCTATAACTCTTTTGCGGCTTACTGTTCTTATTTGAATTTTAGATCCAAAGGAACTCAATATGATAACAAGTGCATTGATGTAATCTCCCCAGATTCGAATGCCTTCTAGACCCGCCCTACTGAAGCCTGCCAGGATGTAGGTAGAGTGGCATACTTAGGGTGCTTGACCAGGCTAAGTCGATAGCGCACTCCAGACCTGACACTAGCTTTGGCGTTCAGGCGAGTAGACCGTCTAGCAATGCTAAGATCCGAAAAAATCCACAATATAACTTGTACAACATACAAGTAACTTGTACTAAAGCTCAAATAAGAATTGCACAACTTTGCTATAGACAAGAAGGAAAAGGATAATAAAATAAAACGAGCCTGTAAAAAAATTAATGTATGTGGAGTCTGCTTTCACACAATAATGTCTTTCATTATTGGTCCAGATTACAGGGGAGACAAGGAAACACTTAGGGTTTGGAACCAGACCAAGTGTGCTACTCATCTTGTTCTAACCCGGGGTAGGTAAGCCACACTTTCAGTACAGGGACCGAGTTAAATGTTGCTTGAACATCCCAGACCCTCCCGGAGGGGTCCGGATGTTCTCCCAGAGGACCTACCCGACTCTGTGTATAGAATCTATAACTTACATTGTGTGTAATTACATACTCACCTCTGTGAAACTAAGATTAAAACTTACAGAGGTGCTCGAGCCAAGGATTGGGAAGCGGGGTCCCATCCTCAGTTGCTAAGCGAATGCATCCGGGACGGGATACTTTGATCACTCGGAAGGGACCTTCCCAGCTGAGGGAAAGTTTGTTCATCCCTTCACGAGTTAGTATTCTCCGCAGCACGAGATCGCCTTCCTTGAGCTGTCGGTTGTGCACATGCCTTTGATGATAGCGCCAGAGCGCCTAGCGATAACGTGCATTCCGAACAGCTGCTTGGCACCTTCCCTCATCGACGAGGTCAAGGTCTTCATATTGGAGCCAATCCTGCATGGCTTTGTCAAAGGTCCAGACCTGAAGTGACCCCATGGTGATTTCTAGAGGAAGGACTGCTTCACCTCCGTACACCAGGAAGAATGGAGTCTCTCCAGTTGACCGGTTAGGTGTTGTCCTGCTTGCCCACAATGCGGACGGAAGCTACTCTATCCAGTTGTCTCCATGTTTCTTCAGGCGCTCATAGATGCGCGTCTTGAGTCCTTTCAATATTTCTGCATTTGCTCTCTCGGCTTGGCCATTACTTGTCGGGTGAGCTAGTGATGCGTAGCTGACTTGAATGCCAAGGTCTTCGCAATGATCTTGAAATGTTGCACTTGTGAATTGGGTTCTGTTGTCAATGACAACTCTATTTGGAGCTCCAAACCTGTAGTTTATGGACTTCAAGAACTTGATAGCTGACTGCTTGTTGATAGTCAAAACTAGAGTTGCTTCCGGCCACTTGGTGAACTTGTCCATGGAACTTGTAACCTCCGACGGCTTTTCGGAATGGTCCCAAAATGTTCATCCCCCACAAAGCGAATGGCCATGTAGGAGGTATCATTTGGAGTGACTGAGCCGGTGTGTGAATTTGTTTTGTGTGGAACTGACATGCTTCACATTTCTTTACCAACTCGACTGTGTCCTGGAGTGTTGTAGGCCTGTAAAAACCATGCCGGAAGACTTTACCGACCAACGTGCGAGAAGACACGTTGTTCCCACACTCGCCTCCATCGATTTCCGTGAGGATATCGCGGCCTTCTTCCCTTGCAATACACCGTATTAGGACGTTGTTGGCACCGCGCCGGTAAAGATCCCCTTCTACCAGTGTGTATCTTATAGCCAATCTGATGATCCGGTCAGTGGATACACTGTCTTCAGGAAGGATATTGTCTTTCAAGTAGATCCGGATCTCCGAGATCCATGCATCGGAGCTAACTTGAGCTTCTGAGTCTTGGAAATAATGACGAAGCTTTCATGAGGCAATAAGAACTGCATAAAGCAACTTATGCACCTCAATGCATCAAGTCTTGGCGTCGTGAAGTACTTCACTGATGAAGCACACTGGGCGTTGGATGGTCTGGACCGTCCTGGAGATGTCCGCAGCTTCTTCTTCATCAACCCGGACCCTCTCGAAGGAGTCCGGACCTTCTTGTTGAGCTTCTCGGACCCTCCCGGAGGGGTCTGGAACTTCTTCTTGTTCAACTCGGACCCTCCCAGAGGGGTCTAGATCTTCTTGATCAGCCATGTGAACTCCCTCAGATGAGAGAGGTTGATCCTCCAGCATTTCGCCTTGAAGATCCATGCCTGGGGGTTGGGACCCAAACTCGCCTTCAGGTAGCTCTGGACCTTCCCGGAGGGGTCTGGGCTCTTGAACTTGAGATGACTCCGGTCTTTTCACGACCAGGACCATGCTGACAACCTCTGTAGTTGCAGAAATCTAAAGCAGTAGAGGCTCACCAGGGTTCGGAGCTACCAGGCTTGGTAGTGTGGTGAGGAGTTGTTTAAGCTCTTGGAATGCCATTTCTTCTTCTTCAGACCAATGGAATAGCTCGGTCTTCCTCAATAACTTAAATAAGGGTAGCGCCCACTCCGCCAGTCTTGAGATGAACCGGCTGAGCGCAGCTAGACATCCAGTTAGCTTCTAGACATCCTTGATGCAGGTTGGGGGCCGCATGTCTTCAATGGTCTTGATCTTCGTCGGGTTTGCCTCAATTCCTTGGTGGGTCACCAAGAATCCGAGGAGCTTCCCAGAGCTAACCCTGAAGACACATTTGTCCGGGTTCAGCATGGTGCGCGTGATGCACAACATGTCAAAGAGGGATTGCGGGTTGTCAAGGAGTACCTCCTTGTTCTTGAACTTCACGACGATGTCATCGACGTAAACCTCCACCAAGTCCCTTATGAGCTCTCCAAATGTTTTTTGCATAGCTCGCACAAAAGTTGAAGCAACATTTTTGAGACCGAAAGGCATGGCAATATAACAATACAATCCATCTACTGTTATGAAGGTAGTATGCTCTTCATCTTCCCTAGACATTTGGATCTGATGGTAACCAGAATATGCATCTAGGAAACACAATAGCTCACACCCAGAGGTGGACTCCACTATCTGATCTATTCTAGGTAGTGGAGATGGATCTTTTGGACATGCCTTATTCAAGATGGTGTAGTCGATACACATCCGAAGCTTCCCGTCGGCCTTGGATAAAACGACTGGGTTTTTCACCCATCTTAAATGATGAACCTCCTTGATGAAACCAGCTTCAAGCAGCTTCTTGATTTCTTGTCGGATGAAGTTCTTTCGCTCGACTGCTTGCTTCCAGGGCTTCTGGTGTATTGGCCATGCGTCGGGATAAATCTTCAGTCTGTGCTCAATCACCTCCCTGTGGATCCCAAGCATTTGTGATGGTTTCGAGGCAAACATGTCAACATTCGCCCGGAGGAAAGTGATGAGCATGAGTTCCAATTTGTTGTCCAGACCTCCCGATATACAGGTAGTGTGGGCAGCATTGGAACCAATTTGGATGACTTTGACGGGAATGTCGGCGTCGCCGCTTGGCTGCACATGTGGTGCAGAGGTTGATCCTCGATGACGAATTCTTGGAGGTTGGGCAGCGAGCTCCTTGTCAGATGCTCCCTCCTACGCTGTCGCAAGCGCATGAAGTTCTTCTAGTGCAGTGACTCTCGCAGTGCGATCTCTGCGGATTCAGTGACCGCCCGAAGGTGTCAGCATGTTCAACACCAAATAGCCATAGTGAGCTGAGGCCATTAACCTATAGAGGGCAGGCCTGCCTAGGATGGCGTTGAAGGGCAAGCTGATGTGTGTGATGTCGAAGACCAACTTCTCGGTCCTGTAGTTCTCTAGAGTCCCAAAGGTTATTGGGAGTGTAATGGATCCGACAGGGCTGATGGCCCTCGTACCTACCCCGAAGAATGGACGTGAGGGGCGAAGGTCTGAGAGTCGGAGCTAGATCTTCACGAATGCTTCATAGCTCATGAGGTTACGTCCCTCCATCTACCAATACATGGTAGAGCTGGATGTTGTTGATGGTTGGAGATACCATCAATGGCAGTTGGCGAGCTCCGATCATGTTCCTGGGGAAGTCTGTAGCATCAAAACTGATGGGAGTGTCCATCCACTTCCGATGTGGTTCTGCCTTGGCGGAAGGAGTTGCGACAGCCATCTCTCGCCGCATAGTCTTGAGGACATGGCGAGAAGTGATATCAGAGGACCCTCCATATATGGTGTTGAGCATCTTATGACGCTCGTTGTCGGAGACATCATAATCATCGTTGACTGTGTTGTACACAGCCTTCAGGACCTTCTTGGGGCCCTGGAAGCTTAGCTCCGTATTAGCCAGAGCTTCGTCAACTTTTTGTTTTCCTTCCAGCTGGTGGAAAGGGGCTTCTTCCGGGCGCTTGTTGTAGCGCTCGACAAGGTTTTGGACCTCCCGACAATCTTCCAGATTGTGTTTGTTCGTTTTTTGGATCGAACGCCACATCTTTGGATCACTGCCATCTTTTGATGAAGGTCGAGGTCACTTTTCAGGGCATGGCCCCCATCCACCCGGAGCTGCAACTGTGGCAGTAGTAGTTGTGCCGGCCGATGGCTTCTTCTTGCCACTAGAGTTTTTCTTCTTTTTACTACTGGAGGTAGTGGCTTCAGCTTTTGAGGACTTTTTGTTAGCCTTCGGAGCTGGCTTGGAATGCATTTCCCGGCCCTCTGCAGCCCTGACACATTTGTCAGCCAGGCTGAAGAGCTTTGTGACACTGGTGACTTCTTTCGCTGCCAGCTTCTCCAGCATCTTCTTGTCTCTTACACCCTGTCTGAATACCATGATGTCAGAAGCATTGGGGATGGAACGGATGGTGTTTCGTACTTGAGAAAATCGCTGGATGAAGGATCGCAGCGATTCTCCCGACTTTTGTTGTACAGCAAAAAGATCCAGCTTTGTGCCAGGTCGGGTGTAGGAACTCCCGAAGTTGGCGGTGAGCTAGTTGCATAGCTCCGCCCAACCATTGATGGAGTCAGGCAAAAGACTCATGAATCAGGACCTGGCTGTCCTAGTCAGAGCCACAGGAAAATAGTTGGCCATCACGGCCTCATTGACACCCGCCGCGAGAATGGTGGTGGAGTATATTTGGAGGAATTTGACGGTGTTGACAGTCCGTCATATTTCTCCGGCAGATGAGGCTGGAACTTCTGTGGTAATCGGACCATGCGTAGGTGCATGGCCAAGGCTGAACAGTCGCCCCCTACTCCCAAAGGAGAAGGGTTTTCTCGAGCCTCTCACCTCTCGCGAGTGCGCTCGATATGGATGCGGTCGTCCTGTTGTCTGTAGCGGCAATCAAGCTTCGACAGCAGATCATGTGTCGATAGTCTCGACGCGGTGTGCGTTTTACGCGCCCTGGAGGGCAGCAACGTCGCCTGCTAAGACATAGCACGTCTCCGGTGCTGTGAAACTTGCGTACCAAGTCTTACAGACAAGATCCAACGCTGAGAAGGTGTCTGCCCTAAACGGGGGGACCTTTGTTGCTGAGGCAATCAGCTACGATTACAACCAGATGTTCCACATCAGCACTGCACTACTCCATCACACCCTGAGGTGCACCTAGCGGTGGTGGACGTTGGAGGAGAGTACGCACAGCAATTAGCGCGTTCTCGGGGTTGTTGTGTGTTGATGAAGTGACCGACGCCAAGACCCCATACTACTGTCAAGCATTGTTAGCCAGAGTAGGTGTTGGTATGACGCCCGCCGGGACAACAACACCCGCTGGCTGTTGCACATTGGAGGGATTCCCTCCAGCAGGTTGCTTAGCGTTGCCATTGGATGATCCTGCAGCGGAATTCACCATCTTGAAATCTCAAGGCACCCCTACCTGGCACGCCAAATGTCGAAGTGTGCGATCGACACTTCCCCCGGTACTACTAGATCATTGCCTACGGAGGTTCTTGATTGGATGTGGTGTGCGTGAGATTACGAACAAGACTGACATGAGGAGTTTTACGTGCTTCGGGCCGCCTGAGCGTAACACCGTACACCATGGGATGTGTTGTTGTATGTATGAGTGTATGATGCTTGTGTGCGTGTGAGCTTAGTTGTCTCTGTACCGTGCGACAAAGCCCTTTTATAGTCTAAGGGATGGTCGTTACATCAGGATGGCCCGACATGTGGCTCTGTCGGTAACTAATTGTCTAATACACGATCTGTGAATATTAAGCGTAATTAATAGTGTGATAACGCGCCTTAATGGCGGCGTTACCGGTGTTTAGGGTTCTCTGATCGTGTGTCACTAATATAGCATTAATGATATGTAATCAGTTCTTGTAACTGTAGCTTTAACTGTCCCTTGGATATCCGCGCCGTTGGAGATCCGCCAGCCTCTTCGTTGTTGTCTCAGATCCGTAGGCTCGACACGTGGCGGCTCTGGAGCTTCCCATCATGGGGAGGCAGGTCTGGAGCCAATATACACGTGGCAGCACTGGAGCTTCTCTCTACTGGGGGTTGGGTCCAAGGTCACTGGACACATGGCAAGACCAGAGCTTCCCTATAAAGGTGGTTAGATTCGGCCTTGTGTTACATGTGGCGGTGCCGGAGCTACGCAAACGAGGGAGGCGGGTCCAGTGTTGTGTAACATGTGCAGCCTTCGGAGGTCTTCTACTCGGACGGGTGGAACTCCTTAGCATTTTGTGCAATATCAAGGGGTACCCGGTACGTAGGGTACCGACAGAGTGAATGCTCAAGTAGTGTGTGTTGAAGTGAGGGGTCCTATTTATGCACAGAGTTAAGTCGGTTCCCACTATCTTTTGCTCGCGAATCAGTCACAACTAATTTCAGAACACCACAAGAGGGCTACATGTGTCAGTTGACCAAGTTTGGGGACCAGACCAGGTTGTCGGTCGAAGCCTTGGCTCGCGGTGTGCTTTCTTCAGGTGACTGACAGGTGGTTCCTCCGACCTCTTCAGGGCGCCACGCCATTGGATTCCGTCACATACTCCTGTAAGTAGGCCATTTGATCTGTGTGTTGCCACATATTGGCGTTTGATTGGTTGGATGCCACTTTCTAGGATTGCCCCTCTCATTTCCTCATTCCCGCAATAAAATGTTTGCATGCACTATTTCTCTAAGTACAAGTGAACTATGTTAAATGTTAAGATGATGTGTGTAAGAAATATTTATTCCTTCAAATAATTATGTTATATTGACGGTCAAAATTGGTATATAACGACCGTCAACATAGGTCCAGTCAGGCAGCGACGCCATGCGGCCATGGCTAGAAAGCCACGGTGGTAGCAGCCAATCCAGCCTAGGCGGTGGCAGGGCGGCTGTTGAGGTCCATCCAAGAGGCGGTGGCAGAGGAGGGGATCCGATGGCGCTGACCACAACGAGGTGCCTAAAGGTGGCACATTTGTGGGGAGGGTAATAGCCCCAAATCTTGCCGTCGGCACCAGTAGGGGAGGGGAGGTGCGTATTGGGCCGGATCTGGACGAGGAGGAGGCGGCGCGACCGTAAGTCGCGGATCTGAGCGTCCTAACTAGCCAATTAGTGATGGCGTGAACGTCGGGCGTGCTCAGGCCGGATCCAGCCGGGATGATGATGGCAGTTGCCGGAAGGGTGGTGCCGAGGCTCGCCGACATGGCCAGGGGTGCAACATCGATAGGCATGGAGGAGGTGCATGGCTGCTAGCCAATGCATGTCCATGAGTGTCTGGACAGAGGAAGACTCGGACCGGCTAGGGTGGCGAAGCTGTATCCTACAGAGGTCATGCCTGGGAAGGCGGTGGCGGAGGCTGCTGGGCTGGATCCGTAGGCTGCAGAGCCAGCAGTGACCCACATGGCGTAGGCAGAAGGAGGCCACAGCGGCACCCCCAATCGATTGGTGGGAGCCCCAAATTCGGCGGCTATTACGGTGTGTGGCGAGTCGGTACAGAGGCCGACAGGTGCGGTGAAGCTTACATGGGCGACAGAGGTCACGAATCTGGCACCGCCTGTCGCAAATCTGCCGCCGCACGCAAGCCGTGCGGATCTCACCTCCTCGAGCATGGGGAACGGGGCGGCGCTGCGGAGTCACAAATCTGGCAGTGGCAGCCTCCAATCCGCCGACGGAGAGCGCATCCTGCACGGATCTCGCCGCGTCTGGTGTGGGGGCACAGGGTGGCGCGTCGGCCGGGCCTGCGGGGGATAGGGTAGGAGAAAAGTGGGGGAGAACTAGGGGAGGTTGAGGGAGGCCGGCGGCGCCGCCTGCATCAGGGCGGCTGCTGATGATGAGAGGAGGTCCTAGGATTTATCTGATACCATATTGGAAGTAGAAAATGTGGATTAACTTGCATTGATGGGGTATCAAGGGTACATATGACCCTAGGGGGCTGAATACATAGATCTGGTCCGGTAACACACTCATATATAAAACATACGCTAACACTAAGCACAACACACAAGATTCAACAATAACAAATAGGTCATTGAACAGATTCCATATGAATCATCGTTAAGAAAACTTAGATGAAGGTTGTTGATTGAAAAGCAGATAACATGCCTTTCATGTTCGCACATCCTGTTCTGCTTTTTCTGAACATGACATAAGCAATGTTTGCCATCCTAAGAGCTTCGTGTATGATCTATATAATGTACAAAACACATCATTTTGCAAGAATTTTTTGTTGTTGTATTTAGCTATGCACGACAGATGGATCAGCTGAAGCACAGAGGGGGTCCAGAGGCCCATGGCGTGGAACGGCGGAGCACAGAAGACGCATACCAACCTGCACAAGAAGCCCAATTGCCGTTACAGGAGATCGACAAGGCGTGAAGCTGAAAAGACTGAACTCATGTAGCAAGTGTTTCAGATTGATGATTTGGAGCACGAGGTCGCGCAGATCAGTGAGCTGCCTATTTATATAGCGAGGAGGAACATCCCCTCACTTGGATAACATCGCACTTGGTTGAGATATGACGTTTGGCTACAGGAATACTGTCTACACATATTCTGTTATATACCTTTGCAAATTCAGTATTATAAAAAGTTCAGAATTATTGAAGCATGCATGTGCTGTTAGTAATGGATTGCTGCAGATCAGCATCAGATCCAACCTCTATCTGCAAGGCCGAAAAATTATTGTATAGTAGTCGTTATTTTAAAAACTAATTGTTCTGTAAATACAAACAAATAAAAATAGAAACAACAATCTGACATGGTGTCTGAGATATCAAATAGAGCTGGATGGTGGCATAGTCATGAAGCCTTCTCAGAAATTCCATGCAACTCCAGCCACAACACAACTTGGAAATACGCTTGACATAGTCAATTGCCGCGATGTATTTCGAACTGATCACATAACTAGGAGCTTGTTAGTGTATAGTAATTTGTTTTTTAAGTATGTACATGATCAATCTCTTTACTATTGTGTCTGCTATGTGGAACTGCAAGAGCTCTAACTCTGAACCATGTTTGTTTAGTAAAACTTAATGCAACTACTAGTTACCAGATAACTCATCCAAGAGCAAAGAAATGTAAATATACATTTCAAAGGCCAAACTCATTATGTGGCACTCGTTATTTATTTTCCAGTAGAAATTTTTACAAGTGTTCATCATCGGGAAGGTTACACTAGTGGCGGCTGGGAAATTGAAAAGGCCTGAACGACCCCCAGGTAAACAAGACCAATTCTCTAACTACAGAGTAAAACTGAAAGAAAAAATGAAACCACGCTGAATTAGATTCAATAATGCAAAGTAATTAACTTTTGCAATATTCACAAACGTTACAACAATCATTACAACTTGAGTTTTTTGGAACAGAAGTCCAATCTTTACATGCATGCAAGAAACACTCATGCACATTGCAGCTTCCGCCTCTTGTGCAAATGCGCAGGAACTATCTGCGGGTCCTGCATCTTGGGCAACGCCGATGCCAAGTCCTCCTTTCCAGTCGGCGCAGGGGTGCGTTGGTGGGCAAACCATGGATGCTTGAGGGAGGCGCTCGCCGTGAGCCGCTTGTCGGGGTTCCACGTGAGGAGACCGCTCAGCACCTCGAATCCTTGCTCGGACAGCATCGTCTCAGGGAACCGTTCACGCAGCTGGTTACGCCTCCACGCGTACATTAGTTCAGGCAGTGTTGGAATATTTGGGCCTAGGCCCAACTATTCTCTATTGAATTCCAAAGGTGTAAAGGAGGCATTAATCCCACATTGACTATTTGAGGAGAGTGACACTTATTTATAAGGGAAGCTATTTTCTATGTGTGAAATATGTGAGAGAAGAATGGCTATAGCCACAAAAAAATCACACGCACGCGCGCGCGCGTATTCGCATATTCGCGTATTTTCGCTTGAGTTAATGCGTGACTTGTGACTTGCGACGTGGTAATTGGCGCAGTAAATTTGCTCTCTCTCTCTCTCTTTAATAAAACTGACACTAATATGACTTTAATTTGCTGCAATTCGTGACACTTTATGAGTCAGTTTCTGGAAGATAATGGTATGCTGTAACTGACGCAACTATGCTACAAATATTAAAGTTTATTGTCTTCAGTTACTAGAGCCTAATTGTGCTGCATTACTGTATACTTAATTCTGTCAGTTACTAGAGTCTGTCAATATATATACAGAATGAGTGCTTTCATTGTAAAAAACAGAGGTGAACAGACTCACTAGTCCATTGTGTTGAGCATCTGCTGGCTAGTCCATCCCTCCCGTCGGCGTGTCACCGACGTGTGGGAGAGCAGTGTCTTCGAAACCACGTCCCAGTGAAGAATATGCACGGATTGGGGCGAATCAGGTTTTCGGGTAGCATTCGCGCGACTGCTCGATAGAAGATCTGCTTCATCTACTGTCTTCTTCACACACCCCTCTTGTCATTTTTCAAGCTGGAAGTGTCGGCACTTTTAGTAAAGATAAGTTTTCTACGCATGGATATGATAGATATGATTTGCTTTATTTGCATGTTGGTGTTCATGTTATGTGGACTATCTGTCATGCGTACTGTTGTAATTTTAGGAACTAATTTTGTTTCTAAAGTGCATTGTTTTCTAACAATCCAAAATCCTGATAGGCACTTTAAGATGGATAATAGCTTTGCTGATGCGATGAAACCTGAGAAGTTCGCTGGTTCGAACTTTAAAAGATAGGCTACAAAACTTGACTTGTGGCTCACTGCTATGGACATATCCTATGTTCTAAAGTCTGTAGGTCGACCCATGACTGTTAAAAAATAGGTTGAGTTTGATAAGGCTAATGTGATGGCAGTGAGTTGCATTTTGAGTGTGTTGTCCGACAAACTGTGCGATGTTTATATGACTCATAAGAGCGCAAAAGAGCTCTGGGAGGCCATTGAACACAAGTACGGTGCGTCGGATGTTGGACATGAGTTGTATGTCATGGAGCGCTATTACGATTTTAAGATGGCAGACAACCGTTCAGTGGTTGAGCAGGCTCATGAAATACAACTCATTGTCGGAGAGCTCCAACAACTTGGACTAAATTTTCCTGATCGATTTGTGGTTGGGGCATTATTGCCAAATTACCTCCATCTTGGAGGGGATTTGCCACATCTCTAAAACATAAGAGACAAAACATTTTCATTGAGGATTTGTTGGCTTCTCTTGATGTGGAGGAGAAAGCTCGGGCAAAAGATGGTGCGTCCAAGGTGCATGAAGGACAGTCCAGTGCTAATGTCATGCAGCATGCTGGACCAAAGAAAGGGAAAAATAAAGTTGTACACACCACCAACTTCAAGAGAAAGGAGAAGAAGAAGATAAACATGGATGAGGTTGAATGCTATGTCTGTGGCAAGGTTGGGCATTTTGCCAAAAAATGCACAGACAAAAAAGGCAAGAAAACTCAACAAAAATCTGCCAACATGGTTATTAGCGATGATGGAACAGCAGGGTATGGTAATACATATACTGTTTTAACAGCATGTCAACCTACTAAATGGTGAATTGATACAGGGGCTAATATTCATGTTTGTGCTGATGTATCTATGTTTTCTTCTTATCAGGCTACCCACGGTGCCTCCATCCTGATGGGAAACTGCTCACGTGCTTCTGTTCATGGTGTTGGTACGGTCAGTCTGAAGTTCACTTCGGGAAAGACCGTGCAGCTGAAGAACGTGCAGCATGCCCCCCTAATAAATAAAAATCTCGTAAGTGGCTCTTTGTTGTGTCGAGACGGATTTAAGTTGATGTTTGATTCTAATAAAGTAGTTCTGTCAAAATGTGAACTCTTTATTGGAAAAGGCTATGACAGCGGAGGCTTGTTCCGCTTTTCCCTTTCACAGTCTAGTGAATTTTTTGAATAAAGATGATGAAGCGATTGTTTGGCACTCGCGTTTATGTTATATAAATTTTGGATGCACCTCACGGCTATCTACCTTGAAATTAATTCCTAAAATTCCTATAGTGAAAGGTTCCAAGTGTCAATCTTGTGTGCAAGCTAAATAGCCAAGAAAACCTCACTTTGCTGTTGATGAACGAAATACAACACTTTTGGAACTCATTCATTTCGACCTCTGTGAAATGAATGGCGTATTAACTAAGGGGGAAAAGAAATACTTAACGACGTTTATTGATGATTCAACTCATTACTGTTACATGTATTTACTTAAATCAAAGGATGAGGCATTAGATCACTTTAAAATCTATAAGGCTGAGGTTGAGAATCAACTAGAAAGCAAAATCAAGAGAATTAGATCTGATCGTGGGGGAGAGTATTTCTCCAACGAGTTCACCCAATTTTGTGTTGAGAATGGAGTTGTACATAAAAGAACACCACCCTACTCGCCTCAATCAAATGGGATTGCCGAGAGGGAAAACTGCACTCTAATGGACTTGGTGAATGTCATGTTAGATACTGCTGGTTTATCTAAGGAATGGTGGGGGGAGGTAGTTTTGACTGCAAACCATGTACTAAATAGAGTTCCCACTAAAAATAGTGAGAAAAATCCATATGAAGGCTGGAAAGGAAGAAAACCATCTCTTTCTTACCTGCGCACATGGGGGTGTTTGGCTATGGTAAATATACCAATAGTTAAAAAGCGTAAACTCGGACCTAATACTGTTGATTGCATATTTATTGGCTATGCTTCGAATAGTCCTGCTTATAGACTTATAGTAATCAGACCTGATTCACCACTTGTACTTGTTGATACAATAGTTGAATCCAGAGATGCCACATTTTTTGAAAATATTTTTCCTATGAATGATGCACGTAATTCATATGGTCATACGCATGACACAAATTATCCTTCATTCAAAATCTTAGAACAACCTCTTCTTACACCATCAGAAAATCTATTACAGTCGTATGACGGAGAAAACAATGAAACAACTCATAGAATTAGCAAGAGATAGAGGATCCCAAATCCTTTGGTGATGATTTCATTTTTTACCTTGTGGATGACACACCCAGATCCATCCAAGAGGCCTTTGCATCTCATAATGCAGACGATTGGAAGGAAGCAGTCTGTAGTGAGATGGAATCCATCATGACTAATGGAACCTGGGATGTAGTGGATCGTCCATTCGGTTGTAAAACGATTGGGTGTAAGTGGGTATTCAAGAAAAAGCTTAGGCCTGATGTTACTATTGAGAAGTACAAGGCTAGGCTGGTGGCAAAAGGTTATACACAAAAAGAAGGAGAAGAATTCTTTGATACTTACTCACCCGTTGCTAGAATGACAACTATTCGGGTACTTCTTTCTTTGGCTGCCTCACACGGTCTTCTAGTCCATCAAATGGATGTGAAGATGGCTTTCCTTAACGGAGAGTTGGATTAGGATATTTATATGGATCAGCCAGAAGGATTTGAGATACCTGGTCAAGAGAATAAGGTGTGTAAGTTAAAGAAATCTTTATACGGTCTTAAACAGGCACCAAAGTAGTGCATGAGAAATTTGATAGTACCATGACACAAGCAGGCTTTGTTGTCAACGAGGCTGATAAATGTGTATATTATAGATATAGTGGGGGTAGAGGAGTGATCATGTGTTTATATGTAGATGATATATTAATTTTTGGAACTGATATTGATGTGATAAATGAGGTAAAATCTTTTTTGTTCCAAAATTTTGATATGAAAGACTTAGGGGATGCTGATGTTATCTTAAACGTCAAGCTGATAAGAAATGAGAATGGGATTACTCTCTTACAGTCCCATTATGTTGAGAAGGTCTTGAGCCGTTTTGGCTATTTGGACAACAAGCCTTCACCAACACCATACGATCCTAGTATAATTCTTCGGAAGAATAAAAGACTAGGAAGAGACCCACTGAGATATTCTTAGATAATTGGTTCGCTTATGCACCTAGCTGGTGCTACTCGACCTGACATTTCCTTTGCGGTTAGCAAATTGAGCTGGTTTACTGCTAACCCAGGAGATGATCATTGGCGCGCGCTTGAGCGAGTTATGCACTATTTGTATGGTACAATGAGCTATGGACTTCACTATACAAGAGACCCCAAAGTTTTAGAGGGTTATAGTGATTCCAATTGGATTTCTGATGCTGATGAGTTAAAGGCACCAAGTGGTTATGTCTTTACTCTTGGAGGAGCAGCTGTCTCATGGAGGTCTTGTAAACAGACTATTTTGACGAGGTCAACCATGGAGGCAGAGCTTACAGCATTAGATACAGCTTCTGTAGAAGCGGAGTGGCCGAAGGAACTCTTGATGGATTTACCAGTGGTGGAAAAACCAATTCCTCCAATTCTTATGTACTGTGACAATCAAACAGTTCTTGCGCAGGTGTCAAGTACAAAGGATAATATGAAATCCTCAAGACATGTGAAAAGACGGTTAAAATTTGTCAAAAAATTGCGAAACTCCGGAGTGATAGCAATTGATTATGTTCAAACGGCGAAAAATCTGGTAGATCTGTTTACAAAAGGTCTATCAAGAAATGTGATAGATAGTGCATCAAAGGAGATGGGATTGAGACCCACATGAGTTATACACAGCGGTAACCCAAACCTATGTGATCGGAGATCCCGTGAATTAGAATTTTGGAAGAACAAGCTGTATGTATAACTAGGAGAGTATATAACTATGTAGTACCCTCTCGAGTGAAGATGCAGCACTTTCCATTCTGTAAAGAAGGCTGACTTAAGTCTTAATGTGTTCGGAGACTATAGTGCGAGATGGTGTCCTACAGAGTATTCTTGTACGAACACACCTATATGAGCTGACTGTTGGTCGCAGTCTGTGAGATTTGGGAATTCTCTAAGAAGCTCATGAAAGAGACACGAGAGTATGACTTATAGGCTCCACCCGAGGACTGGCCCAATAGGCACCTAGTATCAGTTTGGTCTTTAAAGGAAACCACCTCGCGCAAAACTACAAATTCAAGGCATAGTCCATTGTGTAGTTGTGAGTTGACAGATTTTTTAGATCTAGATGGATGTTCAACCGAATAGGTCTCCATCGTTAAACTGATATATCAAATAACATTGTGGACATACGACAAGTAGTGTCAGCTATGCCTTTGGAATTTGGTGGGGATTGTTGGAATATTTGGACCTAGGCCCAACTATTCTCTATTGAATTCCAAAGGTGTAAAGGAGGCATTAATCCCGCATTGACTATTTGAGGAGAGTAGAACTTATTTATAAGGGAAGCTATTTTCTATGTGTGGAATATGTAAGAGAAGGATGGCTATAGCCACAAACAAATCACATGCACGCGCGTGCGAATTCGCGTATTCACGTGAGTTAACGCGTGACTTGTGACTTCCGACGTGGCGACTGGCGCAGTAAATCTGCTCTCTCTCTCTCTCTCTCTCTCTTTTTAATAAAACTGACACTAATATGACTTTAATTTGCTGCAATTCGTGGCACTTTATGAGTCAGTTTCTGAAAGATAATGGTATGGAGTAACTGACACAATTATGCTACAAATACTGAAGTTTATTGTCTTCAGTTACTAGAGCCTAATTGTGCTACATTAGTGTATACTTAATTCTGTCAGTTACTAGAGTCTCTCAATATATATACAGAATGAGTGCTTTCATTCTAAAAAACAAAGGTGAACAGACTCACTAGTCCACTGTGTTGACCGTCTGCTACAGGCTAGTCCATCCCTCCCGTCGGCGTGTCACCGATGTGTGGGAGAGCAGTGTCTCGAAACCACGTCCTAGTGAAGAATCTGCACGGATTGGGACGAATCTGGTTTTTGGGTAGTGTTTGCGCGACTGCTCGATAGAAGATCTACTTCATCTACATTCTTCTTCACACACTCCTCTCGTCATTTTTCAAGCTGGAAGCGTCAACACTGTAAGTAAAGATGAGTTTTCTACGCATGGATATGATAGATATAATCTGCTTTATTTGCATGTTGGTGTTCATGTTTTGTGGACTACTTGTCATGTGTACTGTTGTAATTTTAGGAATTAATTTTGTTTCTAAAGTGCATTGTTTTCTAACATGCAGCTGTTTGGAAGCGAACGACGTGGAGGAGAACCACGGCCACGTCCTGTTGTTGGGTACGCCGAGCACGTCGATGATGGCATGTGTCTGGTCTTCTGTGTTCATGTCGTGGAATAGGACGCCCCCGCCGATGAGCTCTGCCTTGACGCATCCCAGCGACCAGGTGTCCACGAGCGCGTCATAGTCGGTCTTCCCCAGCAACACCTCCGGCGCCGTGTACCACGTTGTGCCCGCCATATTGTACGGCGGGGCATCGACCATGTGCAACGTGAGCCCAAAGTCGCAGATCTTGACGATGCCCTTAACGACGTTGACGAGTATGTTCTCGGGCTTGAGGTCGCGGTGCATGATGTGGCGCTCGTGCATCTTCTTGACGCCGGACAGCAGCTGCCACATGATGGTGCGCACCATGGCCTCCGGGAGTGGGATATTGCCCTCGCGGCGCTGGAGGAAGAAGTCGCAGAGGCTGGGGCCGACGCACTCCATGACGAGGCGGAGCTCCATGGTCCCGGACTGGCGGACGAGGCCATGGAAGTCGATGACGAACGGGATGCCGCCGCAAGCCTCGAGGAAGCTCTTCTCCCGAATCACTGCGGAAACTCCTTGGTCAGGCGCGCTGTCGGTACCCTAAAAACCATACACCCCCTGAGGTTACAAAGATCTCAAGGGAAGGACGTCTACTCAAATTGAAGACCCTCGGAGGCCCCCTTGTCAGACATAACTGGACCTGCTTCTCCAACATGGTTAACCCCTAGGTTGCCACGTGTACTGCCAGACCGGAGCTACTACCCACAAGGGTGAAGCTCCGGGCTAGGTACCGAAACGGCACCTCCGGACTTAACCCTTGACCGAGAGAAGCTCCGGACCTGACACGTGCCAGGCCACCCCGAAGCTTCCCGCTTCCCACAAGCAAGCTCCGGAGTTGCCACGCGTCCAAACGTTGGAGCTGGCCGCCTCAAACCTCCGGAAGACATTGTAATGACTCCGGATCTTCAAAGGATAGTCGCGGACTTCAAGACCCGATTAATTGTCATTAATTCCATGTTAATGACACTTAATCGGACAATCTTAACACCTGTAACGGCACTGTCGGAGCCCGTTACAGGTGTTATTAACAACAATTAATCGTGTATCAATACTAGTAACCGCCGGGGCCACATGTCGGGCCAGGCTAACTTGTAACGGTTTGTCCTTGTACTATAAAAGGACAGACCGACGATACACGAAGGGATCTGGAACGCTCTCAGGCACACACGCATTGACGTGAGCTTTCATACAAAAACTAATACAACACCCCACACCCGTGGAGTAGGGTATTACGCTCAGGCGGCCCGAACCACGTAAACCACTGTGTCTCTAGTGTCCAATCGTGATTCACCTTCTTGAGTCTCCGCGCCCCCACACCGAACTACAAACTCCTTCAACACTTTAGTAGTGTTAGGAGATCTGCCGACTCCAACAGTCGACAGTTGGCGCGCTAGGTAGGGGGGCCTGAGATTTTCAAGAATGGTGAATTCTGCGGCTGGATCATCCAACGGGCAACCTGCTGCTCAGGCTGTCGGGGGCAATCCCTCCAACATGCAGCCACCAGCAGGAGCCTCAGCACCAGCAGGAGTCACACTCCCACCACCACCATCTTCTCCGACAAACCGTGCCGGGCCACATGATGGTGCGCCGGCGTCACATACTGCGCCGGCAAGTCATGACAACCCAGAACACGCGCTCCATGCAGCGCGTGCTCTTCTCCAGCGACCACCACCTCCGGATGCATCTCGAGATGCCATGGAGCAATGGAGGGCTGATGTTGAGCATTTGGTCGCAGCAGCGGCCGAACGCCTCAACAACCAGGGTCCTCCTCCTTCAGGGCGGGCCCCGTCGCAGCGACGGACGTTGTCTGGAAGACTTGGTCCGCATGTCTCTAACAACCGAAGACGTGCTGCATCACAGCAAGTGACGTCGTTGCCCTCTGGGGCACGACGCACCCATACGGTATCTCGGCTTTCGACACACGACCTCCGGGCGGAGCTTGATCGCCGATACCGCCAACAGGATGGCCGTGTCCATATCGAGCGAGCTCGAGAAAGACGGGATGCTCAAGACCTTTCTACTCTGGAAGGAGTAGGAGGAGGCTGTTCTGCCCTAGCCATGCACCTGCGCATGGTTAGATGGCCACAGAAGTTCCGGCCACACTTGCCGGAAAAATTCGACGGGACTGTCAACCCCGTAGAATTTCTGCAGATATACTCCACTGCAATCTTAGCAGCTGGAGGAAACGAGGCCGTAATGGCCAACTACTTTCCAGTGGCCTTAACTAGGACCGCCAGGTCCTGGTTTATGAGCCTTCCACCCAACTCTATCGACAGTTGGGAGGAGCTGTGCCGACAGTTCACTGCCAATTTCGGGAGTTCATACACCCGACCGGGCACTGAACTAGACCTTTTTGCGGTCGTGCAAAAAGGGGGAGAATCTTTGCGATCATTCATCCAGAGGTTCTCTCAGGTACGCAACACAATCCCTTCTATCTCAAGCGCTTCTGTCATTGTGGCATTCAGACAGGGTGTACGAGACAAGAAGATGTTGGAGAAGCTGGCGATCAAAGAGATCAACAGCGTCACGGAGCTCTTCAGCTTGGCAGACAAATGTGCCAGAGCTGTGGAGGGCCGTGAAATGCACTCCAAACCAGCCTTGGAGGATCACAAAAAATCCTCCAAAGAAGAAGCCGTTACCTCCGGGAGTGGCAAGAAGAAAAAGAAGACCAACGGCAAGAAGAAGCCGTCGGCCGGCACATCCAACGTTGCAGCCACTGCAACTCCTGGAGGCCGGGGGCCACGCCCCGAGAAGCGACCTCGACCGTCTTCTGAAGACGGCGGCAAATCCAAAATGTGGTGCCCCATTCACAAAACGGGCAGCCACAGGCTGGAAGACTGCCGAGAGGTCCAAAACCTTGCCGAGCGCTACAACAAGCGCCGGGAAGGGTCTCCTATCCGACAGAGGGAGGGAAAACAGAAGGTTGACGAAGCTCCGGCTGAAGAGGAGTTAGGGTTTCAAGACCCCAAAAAGGTCCTGAAAGCCGTCTACACCTCCGTCGACGATGACTCCGACGTCTCCGACAACGAGCGTCGGAAAACCATGAACACCATCTTTGGTGGATCATGGGACATCACTTCTCGTCGTGTCATCAAGACTATGCGACGGGATATGGCTGCTGTAGCTCCTACAGCTAGACCGGAGCCACATCGAAAGTGGATGGACACACCCATCACTTTTGATGCTTCAGACTGTCCTCAAAGCATGGTCGGAGCTGGCCAATTACCCTTGATGGTATCTCCCACCATCAACAACATCCAGCTCCATCATGTTATGGTGGATGGAGGTTCGGGGCTGAACCTTATAAGCTTTGAAGCTTTTACCAAACTTCAGCTTCGACCTTCGGATCTTCAGCCCTCTCGACCATTCTCCGGAGTAGGTCCGGGGGCTATTACCCCACTCGGAGCTATAATTCTCCCCGTTACCTTCGGGACACGGGAGAAGTACCGCACCGAGAAGTTGGTCTTCGACGTCGCTCAGATCAACTTACCATTCAACGCCATCTTGGGAAGACCTGCCCTATACAAATTTATGGCAGCTGCTCATTATGGATACTTGGTGTTGAAGATGCCAACACCAGCAGGCGTTCTCCGGATTCGTGGAGATCGCACCGCCGGAGTAACTGCTCTGGAGGAGCTCCATGCACTCACCACTGCGCAAGAGGAGGACTCCAGACAGGGGCAAGCTCCAAAACCCCCGAGCATTCGGCAACGAGGCTCAACCTCTGCTCCCCATGTGCAGCCAAGCGGCGACACCGACATCCCCGTCAAAGTCGTCCAAATTGGTTCCGATGTCACTCAAACCACCCGCATATCGGGTGGGTTGAATGACAAATAGGAACTCGCGCTCATCACTTTCCTCCGGGCTAACGTTGACGTATTTGCTTGGCAACCGTCACAAATGCCTGGGATCCCCAGGGAAGTGATTGAGCACAATCTGAAGATTTACCCCGATGCTCGGCCTGTGCATCAGAAACCTCGAAAACAATCTGTAGAGCGACAGAACTTCATCCGACAAGAAGTGAAGAAGTTGCTCGAAGCCGGATTTATCCGAGAAGTCTTCCATCCAAAATGGCTGGCGAACCCAGTCGTTGTGCCCAAGGCCGGCGGGAAACTTCGGATGTGCATCGACTACACCACATTGAATAAGGCATGTCCAAAAGATCCATTCCCACTACCTAGAATAGATCAGATAGTGGATTCCACCTCCGGGTGCGAGTTACTGTGTTTTCTAGACGCATATTCTGGATATCATCAAATCAAGATGTCTAGGGAGGATGAAGAGCATACTTCATTCATCACAGTGGATGGATTGTATTGTTACACAGCCATGCCGTTTGGTCTCAAGAATGCAGCTTCAACTTTTGTACGAGCTATGTACAAAACTTTCGAAGAACTCATCAGAGACATAGTGGAAGTGTACGTCGATGACATCGTGGTCAAAGTCAAGAACAAGGAGTCCCTCTTGGACACCTTGCAGGCTGTCTTCGACAAGCTGCGGGCCACCCGCACGAAGCTAAACCCAGACAAGTGCGTCTTCGGGGTTAGTTCCGGAAAGCTTCTTGGTTTCCTGGTAAGTCACCGGGGCATAGAGGCTAATCCGACGAAGATAAAAGCCATTGAAGACATGCGGCCACCAACCCGCATCAAAGACGTCCAAAAATTAACTGGATGTCTAGCAGCCCTCAGCCGGTTCATTTCAAGACTGGCGGAAAGAGCACTTCCCTTCTTCAAGTTACTGAGGAAGTCCGGACCATTCCAATGGTCTGAAGAAGCAGAGAAGGCATTCCAGGAGCTGAAACAGTTCCTCACCACCCTACCAGTCCTGGTAGCTCCGAACCCTGGTGAGCCTTTGTTGCTTTACATTTCAGCTACTGACGAAGTCGTCAGTATGGTTCTGGTTGCGGAGAGACCGGAACTACCCAATACTCAGGAATCCAGACCCCTTCGGGAGGGTCCGGAGGTTCCTGAAAGCGGGTCTGGGTCCCAGCTCCCAGGCTCAAACCCACAAGAAGCCACTTCAGAGGACCCGGAACCCTCTAAGAGGGTCCAGGTCATTTCTGAAGAAGCTCCGGGTTCCTCCACCCAGAACCCGGAGGTCCCCGAAGAGAGTCTGGACCCCTCCGGGAGGGTCCGGATCAATGAAGAGGAAGCTCCGGACCCCTCCGGGAGGGTCCGGACCATTCAACGCCCGGTATACTTCATCAGTGAAGTGTTACATGATGCCAATACTCGATACCTGGAGGTGCATAAACTGCTTTATGCAGTTCTTATTGCCTCAAGGAAGCTTCGACACTATTTCCAAGCTCACAAAGTCTCGGTGGTGACCTCATATCCACTTCGAGCGATCCTGCATAATCCCAATTCAACTGGGAATATTGCAAAGTGGGCAGCGGAATTGGCTGAATTCGATCTTGAATTCATTCCGAGACAAGCAATCAAGAGTCAAGCGTTGGCAGATTTCGTGGCAGAATGGACTCCCTCTCCATTAAACCCTGGGGGCCCCAGCGAGCAGAAGACGGAACCTCAAGTTCCAACCTTCACTAAGCCTCACTGGACCCTTTACTTCGACGGCTCCATGCAGAAGCAGGGAGCCGGAGCTGGAATCCTTCTCCTCGCACCAACTGGGGAGAAGTTGAAATACATGGTACACCTTGACTTCAAGGCAACCAACAACATGGCGGAGTATGAAGCACTCATCTATGGATTAAAGGTGGCACTATCATACGGTGTCAAGCAATTGCTGGTCAAAGGAGATTCACAACTCGTCATCAAGCAGGTGAAGGGTGAATGCTCCTGCAATAATCTCCAGCTGGCTGTTTACCTCCTTGAAGTCCATAGGCTTCAGAAGGACTTCGAAGTCTTAGACCTTCACCATGTTCAGCGTGCTCACAACGCTGAAGCTGACGAACTCTCGACCAAGGCGTCAACTGGAGCTCCGACTCCTGATGGAACCTTTGTCCGGAGGTTGTCAAAACCCACAGTTCAGCCTGCCGAACTGAACGAAGGGGGCGAGATCAGCATCCCGAAGCTGACGGTCCCGATGGCCCTGTTACCATGGCAGTCATCAAGGGTCGTAGGTGCTGCCGGAAGCTCCGAGCAACCCAGCAAGCAAGACTCAAATGCTCAAGTCAGTTCCGATGCATGGATCTCGGAGATCCGGAGCTACTTGAAAGACAACATCCTTCCTGATGATGATGTATCCGCTGATCGGGTAGTCAGATTGGCTAAAAGATACACGTTGGTAGAAGGGGATCTCTACCGGCGCGGTGCCAACGGCATCCTAATGCGGTGCATCACAAGGGAAGAAGGCTGCGAGCTCCTCGCAGAAATCCATGGAGGCGAGTGTGGGAACCATGCACCTTCCCGCACGCTGGTCGGAAAAGCCTTTCGGCACGGCTTCTACTGGCCTACAGCGCTCCAGGATGCCACTGAGCTGGTGAAGAAATGCAAAGCATGCCAATTTCATGCAAAGCAAATTCATACACCTGCTCAGTCCTTACAAATGATACCTCCCACATGGCCTTTCGCTGTGTGGGGGATGGACATCTTGGGACCCTTCCCTAGAGCTGTCGGAGGTTACAAGTTCCTGTACGTCGCCATCGACAAGTTCACCAAGTGGCCGGAAGCAACTCCCGTTGTGACGATCAACAAACAATCTGCAATCAATTTTCTACAATCCATCGTGAGCAAATTCGGAGTCCCAAATAAGATCATCACTGATAATGGGACTCAATTCACAAGCTCCGCATTTCAAGGATATTGCGAAGACCTCGGCATACAAGTTTGCTACGCTTCCGTAGCTCATCCTGCCAGCAATGGACAAGCCGAGAGAGCAAATGCAGAGATCCTTAAAGGACTCAAAACACGCACTTATGAGCGCTTGAAAAAGCACAGAGCCAATTGGATCGAAGAGCTTCCGCCCACTCTATGGGCCAACAGGACTTCTCCAAGTCGGGCAACCGGAGAAACACCCTTCTTTCTGGTGTACGGAGCTGAAGCGATCCTTCCTCCGGAAATCACCTTGGGTTCCCTCCGAGTCCGGACCTTCGACGAAGCCGCGCAGGACCAGCTCCGGTGCGAAGACCTAGACCTCCTCGAGGAAGGAAGGTGCCAAGCAGCTGTTCGGAATGCCCGATACAGCCAAGCTCTACGGCGCTATCACCAGCGGCATGTACACAACCGACAGCTCGAGGAAGGCGATCTGGTGCTACGGAGAATACTATCCAGAGAAGGGCAAAACAAACTCTCCCCCGGCTGGGAAGGGCCCTTTCGAGTGATCAAAGTATCCCGTCCCGGAAGCGTTCGCTTGGCTACCGAGGATGGGACACCTCTCCCAAATCCTTGGAACATCGAGCACCTCCGTAAGTTCTACACTTAATTCCACGGAGGTGAGTCTTAAGTAACTTGAAATGTATGTTATAGAGTCATTGTACAGAGTCGGGTAGTTCTTCCGGGAGAGCAGCCGGACCTTTCCCGAAAGGTTTGAAAAGCTCATGCAACACTTGACACAGTCTCCGGACTAAAAGTGTGGCTAACTACCCTGGGTCAAACGAGAAACCAAACACACTTAGCCTGGTTCTGTACCCTAAGAGTGTACTTGTTTCCCCTGTACCCCGGACCTATAATGAAAGACATCTTCATGTGAAATAGACTCCACATGCATTCATTTTTGCATAGGCTCGACATTTTTATTTTTCTCTTTCTTGTCTATAACAGAAACGTGCAATTCTTAAGAAGTTCTAGTTTGACTGGTTTACATACGATTCGAGTTGAATTGTCAGATTTTTTGGATTTAAATATCGTCTGTGGCCAACTCGCCTGAAAGCCGCCAAGCCATTCTAGGGCCGGAGTGCGCTATCGACTTAGCCTGGTCAAGCACCCTAAGTACGCCACTCTACCTACATCCCGGCAGGTCAAAGTAAGGTGGGTCCATGGACAATTGGATCTAAAAGAAAAGACAATTCATCCAGTCGTATTAAAAATCGTGTTCAACTTAAAATTTTCTTGAGAACCGTAAGCCACGACGAAGTTATAGACAAGGAATGAATTTTACTATTTTTCTTGGCTTAAGTGTGCAGGAAAAATGAACCCTACGTTGATGGAGAAAAACCGGAGCTAACCAAGCTCCGACTCCCACCAGGGCGTCAACCGTCGGCGTTGACTAAAAGATGGTGAGAAGACCCCGTCACCGGAGTCTGTTGCCAACAAACCAAGTGTGGCAAAGGTCATTGCCGGAGCTGCTAAGCTCCGACACCTTGGAGTATTAACTACCGACGCTCAACGTGTTGATAGAGGCTATTGCCGGAGCTACTAAGCTCCAGCGATGGACAGTGCCGGAGCTTCTAAGCTCCGACAACTTCAAGGGACCTTCACTATCAAGAACTTCGGACCTAAATTCCACAAGTTCGAAGCAAATTCGTCTTCAACAAAACTCAACATCCTTTTGGTACATGTCCACAATCAAATTGTGCACATCTACCAGGGGGCCAAGTGAAGACAAAGATGTTGAAGACAAAAAAAAAATGAAATTCGCATTCGCAAAAAATTGGGGATTTCATTTCATCTGAAGACCGGAGATTACATCTGGAGACAAGGGATTACAAAATTGAGGAAGAAGAGAAGATACAAGTAAAGGCTAAAAGAGACGGTCCTAGACCCTATGGAAGAACTCGGCGACCTTCTGGGCGACCTCCGACACGCAGGCTCGGGTAGCTTCGCCTTCTCCTTCGACGGGGCCTTCAAGCACCGGGTCCAGAGGAAATCGAGGGTTCCGGCTGGTGTAGCACGTCAACACATATTCTGTGACGTTCCTAGCCAAGGATTGACCCTCGACCTCCAGCTGGTCCGCGATGACGTCGCCCACCTTGGAGAGCTTGCTGCCTGCGGCGCTCAACGCTTACAACGCAAGGTCCGGCTCCGGCTCCGGATCATCCGGGTGCACGGGGCTGAAACCCATCGGCGTCAGCGCGTCGTCAGCCTTGCCCAGGAACTCCCAAATCTGCAAGGAGTCCGCCTTCCTCAAGTTCTTCATCTCTTCCTGGGATCTCCGGGCCGCCGTCAACTCCGAATTCTCGCGGGCGAGGCGCTCAACTTCTTTGGCGTTTTGCTAGATCTTCGCAGCAACCCGCTTCTCAAGTCTTCCGAGCTCCTCCTCCCGGAGGTGGATCTTGTTCCGGCGGTCGACCAGGTCCTTCTCCCTAGCCTCCACTTTCTTCTCCCGGGCGACAAGGGCACACTCGTATTCGTAGAGTTCCTGCCCCCGCACCCAGGTCTTCTCCTCTTCCTCGAGGCAGCGCTCTTCCAATTTCTTAGTGCGCTCCTCGAGGCCCTTGTCCACCAGAGCTGTTTTCTCGGCGAGCTCTTCTTCCCGTCGCAAGACGTCATCCCGTAGCTCTAGGAGTTTTTGCTCCTCGTCCTCGAGCCGTCTTTCCCTCCCTTCAAGTGCCTCTCGGCGCTTGATGAGTGCGGTGCTGATGGCCTCGAGCTGATCAAACCGAGCATTGGCCGCGTCGTTAGCAGCCTTAGCTTGGTCGTGGAACTCCCAGGATTGAGCATCGAGGGCGTGAGTCATGCTTTCCCTCTCGTCCAGCAGCTTATCCCAGAGCTCCAGGCGGATTTTCTCCCGCTTGATCCACTCCTTGTCATCCGCAAGCCTCGACTGCGCCAGCTTAGTCTCGAAGTGGAGCCGATTACGCCACCGCCTAAGGGTTTGGCGCTCCTCTTCAAGAGCCTTGCTGTCGTGGAAGAAGGCCAGTTGGACCTGACGTAGACTGGAGCAGGCGTTGTCGATGGACATCGACAGCGAGATGGGCTCCGGACCTGCTGGGATCTCTTCCGCTGGTTCCAGCGGGTCTTCACATACAAAAATTGGGTCCCACTCTACGAGAGTGGAACCCTGAGCTTCCAAAGCGCTAGGGCCTTCCTCCGGGACGGCCTTAGTCGCCATCGAAGGAGGTCCCGCCACCAAGTCTTAATTTGCCCCCTCAGGCTGGGGGCCAGCGACTTCGTTCAGGCACTCTGGCTCTGCCACAGGTACCATCGACGTCGTCGCCTCCGGAGCAGGAGCCGCTACTGGCTCCGGCCAGGACACCTCTTCTAAGGGAAGCTCAAGCTCCCTCGCCTCTTCAGCGGCCGGCTCAGCGGCCGGCGCTCCAACAATCACCGGCTCTGCGGCCGGAGCTTCGGAATTAACCGGCTCAACTGCCGGAACTACTTCGACTACCGGCTCGCATGCCGGGGCTTCAGCCACCTCCGGCTCAATCGCCGGGGCTTCAGCACTTTCCGGCTCCGAAGCCGGGACTGCTACTTCCTCTGACTCAACAGCCGGAGCTTCTACTACTGCAGCACCAGGACCCGGAGCTTCCACTTCCGGGACGGGTGCCGCTGGCGCATCTTCATTCCCGTGGTCCGGCGCTACCACGGGAACTTCTGGAGACGAGTCGAGGTCCATGACCACGACAGCTGGCACCGGAGCTGTCGCAGCCTCCGCTTGGGACGGCACCGGGACTGGAGCAGGAGCCCTCGCAGCCTCAGACACTGTGGCTGAGGGTGGAGCTTCACTCCCCTTCTTGGGAACGCTGCAGATGAAGAACGAAGAAATTGAGCAAACAGACGCTACAATTAAAAAGTTAATCGAGGTAAAAAAGAAAAATTACCTTGGGAGGCTCCCGCACCAGCTTGCGCGGAACCTCTTTCCCGGACGATCCGGGCTGGCCACGGTCGGCGTAGGAGCTCCGGGAGGACTCCCAAGACTTGCCACAGCCGCGGGCGTTTCCCGGGTCGGAGCTCTCCTTGACCGGGAGGAACTCCTGGACCTGGAGGCCCTCACCGCTCCAGATGCCGGAGTCGCGCGCCCGGAGCTAGCACCACGGGAGGGATCCACCACGGGGACAGTCGCACTCCGGGAGGATCCCACCGCCGGAACAGTAACGTTCCGGAAGGACCCCACCACGGGGACAGTCGCCACGGCGGCGGAGGATCTTCCTTCCTGAGGAGGGGGAACCGGGGGGGAAGTGGCAGGCCCGATGGACCTTCCGTCAGCATGTCGCAACTTCCTCTTCCGGCTCTCCGGCTCCTCCGCCAGCTCCTTGCCCTTGCCGATGACCTCAGCTCTTGGTTGTGGGACAGGGGCGGAGCCGTCTCCGGACAACCCGGGGATCGCCAACCGGGTGGTTGATCTTCTCTCGACGACACCAAGGTCGTCAAGCGCGGGCATCGTCCGCCGGAGCTCCCTGCTGAACTCAACTTCCACGTTCAGAGGGAGGAAGGCCGGCGGCGGAGTCAAGTAATCTCCGTCAACATCGATGCCGTGCTGGAATTTCTTGAGGTGAAACTCCAAGGTCTTCCCCACCATGCTGGACTTCAACCCGGTCTCAACCCGGTCCTCGTCCATCACGCTGTTGAGGGCCCAGGCGAGCTTCTCCCTCCTCTTCAGCGGCGCCCACCTGTTAGACAGGAAGTTGCAGAACACCGCCTGGGGAGTCAATCCTCCCTCCACACATTGGCGGATCCTGGTCAGGACAGGGTCGAAAGCTTCCGCCAGCACCGGAACTTCGCTCCATACCGACGTGTCAATGCCGGGCAGACCGTCTGGAAACTCCAACCGCTCATGCTCCTCCACCCGGACGACTATCCAATCTTTCTTCCAGTCATCCCACTTCCCGGAAGGGAATGACCGGAGGTACTTGAATGGGCACTTCTTGCGCTTCACGAAGAAGTAGAAGCCAAGATACTCATCGCTTCGGCCGGTGGTTTGGACGGTGAAGAAGGTTCGGAAGAGCTCGATGCAGGGAGGGATGCCCACCCACATCTCGCAGAAGTGGACAAAGACAGACACAAGGAGAATGGAGTGAGGGCCAAGGTGGTACAGCTGCAGACCATAGAAGTCCAGCAGCATCAAGAAGAAAGAAGAAAACGGTGGGATCAGCCACACCATGGCGTACGAGGAAAAGTACACCATCTCGCCAGCGTGCTCCTTTTCAAAGGGGAGCTCTCCGCCGGCGCGGACCGAGCGGTTGAAGAAGTCCGAAGACCACCCCATGAGGGCCCGGACCTTCTTCAGTTCACTGTCAGTCTTCAAGCGAATATCACACAGACCCAACTCCATCGCAGCACAGCTAGGCAAGAGAAGAGGAGCAAAGTACGAGTTGGGAGTTTGAGCGCAAGAACAGATGGGAAGCGTAAAGAACTCCCGACGGTGCGCTTTCCTTCTTAAGTAAGCCCTCGCAACGCTTGGATGGAAACTGCAGGGGAGTCAAGGATACTACCCAAGAATTCAACCCTGCCGATGACAAGAGGGCCCGGGACCACCCTGGCGATCAAGTCGAGGCTCTTACCCAGGCGAACAGTTGTCATAAAGAGGCGGGAAACCCAAAGGCGGCGACCTGACAAGGCGCGCGGAACCGATACGGTTTTCGTATCGAGAACCGGCGACCTTCAATTGCGAGAGATCCGCACGTCAAAGATCTTATCTGCCGCCTGAGGTGCGCCACGCGTCGGGATTTAACAGTAAAGCCCCGCCAACGGCACCTCCGAAGACCCTTGAAGACCCAGTTCAAGAGTCACGAGTATGGACCCACCTCCAACGGAATGACTTCACCCCGGTGACTTTCCCCGGAGGTAGGCCCAGGGGGCCACTGTCGGTACCCTAAAAACCATACACCCCCTAAGGTTACAAAGATCTCAAGGGAAGGACGTCTACTCAAATTGAAGACCCTCGGAGGCCCCCTTGTCAGACATAACTGGACCTGCTTCTCCAACATGGTTAACCCCTAGGTTGCCACGTGTACTGCCAGACCGGAGCTACTACCCACAAGGGTGAAGCTCCGGGCTAGGTACCGAAACGGCACCTCCGGACTTAACCCCTGACCGAGAGAAGCTCCGGACCTGACATGTGCCAGGCCACCCCGGAGCTTCCCGCTTCCCACAAGCAAGCTCCGGAGCTGCCACGCGTCCAAACGTCGGAGCCGGCCGCCTCAAACCTCCAGAAGACATTGTAACGACTCCGGATCTTCAAAGGATAGTCGCGGAATTCAAGACCCGATTAATTGTCATTAATTCCATGTTAATGACACTTAATCGGACAATCTTAACACCTGTATCGGCACTGTCGGAGCCCGTTACAGGTGTTATTAACAACAATTAATCGTGTATCAATACTAGTAACCGCCGGGGCCACATGTCGGGCCAGGCTAACTTGTAACGGTTAGTCCTTGTACTATAAAAGGACAGACCGATGATACACGAAGGGCTCTGGAACGCTCTCAGGCACACACGCATTGACGTGAGCTTTCATACAAAAACTAATACAACACCCCACACCCGTGGAGTAGGGTATTACGCTCAGGCGGCCCGAACCACGTAAACCACTGTGTCTCTAGTGTCCAATCGAGATTCACCTTCTTGAGTCTCCACGCCCCCACACCGAACTACAAACTCCTTCAACACTTTAGTAGTGTCAGGAGATCTGCCGACTCCAACAGTCGACACGCGCCGAGGCACTTGATGGCGACGGCCTGGCCAGTGGAGCAGTGGCGGGCCTTGATGACAGAGCCGTAGCCACCCTCACCAAGGTAGCACGTCACCTCGTAGTCCTCCATGCTGCCGCCGGTGAAGCGCTTCTGACTGCAGGCCGCCATCACGAGCAAAAAAAGCGGCGGCGGCGGTGGCAGGCTCTGCAGAACAATTGGAGAGATGGAGGAGGCACTGGTAGGAGAGGGAAGTAGGCGGTGGGGGAAGAAATTGCATAATGGAATCGCTGCAAAGGTAGGACATTTTATAGTCGAGGAGCATGCGTTCGGATTCCGCAGCCGAGTCAGGATTCGGGAACCCGACCACGAACGGAGATTTCCTTCGCTGGCGGTTCAGCAGATTAAGGCTTCGTGTCCGTTGGCGAAGTGTAGGTGTTCTAGGTGTGCTGGGCCTAGGCTGCGGCGCGGAGGAGGCAGGTGGCCGGGCTCGACGACAGCAACGCGGGCGGGTCAGAGCCTGAAGCGGCGGCGGCGCGGTGGGCGAGGGCTCCCGCAGCAAGCGTTGGTGCTCCACGTGCAGTGGCCGCCGGCATTCCGTCCCCCATTGGCGTGTGCATATTTACAATGTATGTTTAACAATACACATCTTGCAAATTGCTCATATTTACAACAGGTACATTGTTCATTTGTATGCACCCATAATATTTGCGCAACTATAGATGGTGATTTTTCAAAAAAATTTGAAAACCTCTAAGTATATTTTTTGTGTAATCATCCTTAGCAGGCGCTTTACATCAGGCTTTTTTTGGTGATACAATGATCTATCGGATTACCTTTAAAATTCGTGCCGAGTCATTTTTATCTTTTGTCCACCCAAATCCTAGCCCCAACTCCACAACGCTCGGGGCGCGATCGCGGCGCCGGCGTGCGCGCGGATCCAGCGAGAGGTGGCGCAGGCGCGCACAGCAGGAGGCAGCACCAGCGTGCACGTGGATCCGGTGGAAAGCAATGTCGGTGTGCGATGGAAGGCGGAGCATGGCGCGACGGGGTGGCACGTCGAGAGCGAGGGCGACACGGCGAGGGCTGCGGTGGTGTGGCGTGGCGAGGGCGGCACGGCACCAGACACTGTCGCCGAGGAAGAAGGTAAGTTTATTCGAAATTTTTTAATTTGTAATTGTTAATCCATAATTTATAGGATTATGTTAATTGTAAAATAATCAAACATTAAAATCTATGATCGATTAATCTATAGAATTAATGGTTAATTACATTATTAATGGCCAATGATAATAATTAGCTGCTAATTATCTGGTGCCTGAAATTTTCTCAAATTTCAGATGACTGGCAAATAGAGATACCCATATTTTTTTGATAAAATTTCAAGTTTCCATATTTTAGTTCATTTTCACCTTATTCGCATCAGGTAGAAATAAGCTAAAAGTTACAGACTTCAAAATTTATGTCAGGACCCTCCTTCCGAGGGTCCACTTGTGCATCCCGTACAAATCCTTAGATGGGTAGTTGGTACGCACAACAGAATAGATCGAGATCCATACAGCCATTATTTATATATAATCAATATAAGTCTTACAAACATGATCTAGATTACATTGGATGTGATCAGAGATGACCACCAAAATAGATAAATCCTCAAAACAGCGGAGTAGAACAGCGACATGCCCAACAGACAGACTTGGG
Source organism: Tuctoria greenei (assembly GCA_036927565.1). NCBI lineage: Eukaryota > Viridiplantae > Streptophyta > Magnoliopsida > Poales > Poaceae > Tuctoria > Tuctoria greenei. The sequence goes on along the minus strand of JAYESD010000006.1, from coordinate 32,913,093 downwards.
AAGTAGGACTAGACCTAACCGTCATCCTCACACGCTTCAACTTCTTTGTCTTCTGATAAACCACATATAAGACAAGAGTGAGTACATAAGGTACTCCGCAAGCCCTAACACTACTCAAAGGGTGGCATTTCATGCATTGGGCTTGTAGCAAGGAGAGGCCATACAGCTTAGTTTGCCGAAAACCATTTTATGCAGGGTTCTCTTTGAAAAGGTTTTCCAATAAGAAGGAGAAGTAGTTGAATCAGTATTATTATAGTTGGCCGGACCTGGGGGAGTTTCAGACAATCCCGCCAGTTCCCTCACTTTTAGATGAATCTTCGGACCCATAGCCCTGATGACTCCGACATGCATGCCGACACTTTACCAAAACACGGCAGCCTCGGACACCCACACACACACTTCAAGGAGATGCACTAATGCTAATCATTAGGAGCCCATATCATAGTGTGCCAAGACTGTGTTAACAGCTATCCGGATAGATTAAGACTCTGCAGAGTTTGTACACTTTACTCACAGGCCATGCACACCTTGCAAGGGCATGACATGACGCTCATACCATCTTCCCCGAGTAACCCCACATTCACACCTCGGCCTGACGCAGGGGCTATTCGGGCATTCACTACCCAGCCAGACATCAGATGACACTCGGTCTTTGTGCCATTTCCTCATCCATCGTGTCCTCCATGGCTCTCCAGGTTTTCTTATGTGGCAGTTACCAGAAAGGTAGGGCGAGTCCCACCCATATAGGTTCTGTGGTTGTATGAAATCACTATGTTGAGGTCAAATGAACCGGTCCTTATATTGGTGAGGCGGCTCCATCCTTCCTTGACAGAAGGACTAGTCCGGAACACACAACATCGAACTAAACTAAAGTACTCAGCACAACCCTAGTCCGGAAAACATGGTGATCGGACTATTACTGAAGCACTCAGCATCGATCGGTGGGTTACACCGAATACGCAGTCGCGGCTAGTATACCTCTTAGGGAGCCTGCGGCATCCCATCACCATACCCGCCTCGACCACCCTTCCCCTTCACACACACAGTTCATTAATCACCCACCCATATCCTAACTCACACCACAAAACACCTTTTAACACTTTTCACAATCACGTATACAATGTGTAGTGGTTTGCGATGCAAACATCGCAGAGGTTCCTAAGCATTCAATAACATGACTACTATAGTGCAGTGATGAAGCTGTTAGGTTATCAAGGGGTTGTGTTGTCAAGGTCAAGGAGGGGATTGTGATAGTCACTGCTATTATTGTTACTGATGCAGTGTCTTGTTTCAAGCCGTTGATAGCGAGTAACTATCATGTTACTGTTTATCGTTGGCTAGTAGCTAACACCGATACTCAGTCATCAACATGGCTCATGCTACAACATTTCAAACGGTCCATTGCATAGCAACATTTTAAAATAGACATACAATAATGCAATGAAAACATGCAATAGGTATGATTGCAAAACATAGGTGAAACATGATCAAGGAGTTAGAGCTTGCCTTTATAGTGGTTTATCGAAGTCTTTGTCACATTCCTCGTGATTCGGGTCCTGAATATCTCCTTCGCAAATCTCTCCGATTACTAAGTACATAGCTACGCGAAAAAATATGATTCATCGGTAAAGATCCAAGAAATCCAAATAGAACTCCAATATATACGAACAATCATTCAATAACACGGTTATTAAGATTCTTATAAGGTTTATTGGAGAATACGCAATTCTATTAATGGCTTTCCTAGAAATGCTACTATTTCATTGGTCAACCAAATGGTCACTCAAAGGTTATAACTATTTTATCGTTCTTCTTAGTTATTTTCATGGTTTACGATAATTAAAGTGAGCTTACTAGTTTATACTATAAATTACATATATTGTGGTCAATGAGTTGAACATAACTTTTATGAGCGCCTTTAGAATTATCCTATCTTCACAATAGTATACTAGCTAACGTTCTACTAATGTAAGTCTCACATATTTTAGAGGCTAAGCATGAGTCCTAACGTGTTTGGACTTAAGGCAATATATCTAGTGAAGACTAGTGTGTGACTTATCATCTCATTCTATTTCTCAATATATTATTGTATTAGTATACTCTAAAGGTTATGAACTTATTCTAGAATTCCTTTAGTGCATGGATATTAGGACACCAGGGAATTACAAGTGGAGGGTCTATTCTATTTAGAGCTTTTATGTGAATTTATATTATCTAATATCTCTCTACTCGCTCTTCTATGTTGATGGTAAATAGTTCATTATCCTATAATTTATTCTAGTCAATTTCTATTCTAAAAGTCCTAATAATATACTCTTAGAAATATTTAAAAGGTCATTTGTGAAGAGAATAATTAGAAGCTTCGACGTGCGTTTTACGAATTATGAATATCTACATGATCTTTCCTATGGAAATGATAACTAGTTCTTTATTCCATCATTTATATTAATCCAATACCACCTGCATTATATTATAGATGTCCAGCAATATACTCTAGGAATTTTAGATGATTATTTGAGAGTAAGTTAGCCCATCTAAAGTTTATATGTGACTTTCTTCTAACTATTGGTAATTTAATAATTTTTTCTATAAGGATGATTATTATTTTTCGACTCAATATCCTATATCTGTTGAATAATACTTTTCATGATATTATCAATATCAATTAATATTTACAATACTTCTTAGATTTTTTTTGAAGGGATTATCAATTTTGGAGGTCAAGCGTGAATTCCCTCAAATTCCTAGTTAATTAAATGGTTTGAAAAAAAGATCAATATTCTACTCATTCTCATAATTCATTTGAGCAACAAGTTATTACTAGTACGTTTAAGAGCAAAATACTAATTTAGGGAATTTTTTGAGATTTTTCCTACACATGAAAATGTGTTTTACAACCTGCTGTGTACACTAACCGCGTGGCTGTAGCAGTCACAGTGAGCAAACAGGGGCTGACAGGTTGGGTGTGTTCTAATCGTGTGAGCATGTGTGTGTACTTAGCAGTTTATCTAGCACGCAGGGGATGACATGTGGGGCCTTTCTGGCAGTGGCGCAGGGAGAACTGCTCCATGGACCAACGTTTGGTCTACGGGCCGCTTGGTGCGTGGTCTACGTGGGCCGGGCGCAGCCAATGGGGCCAGGGGGTGGTGCGTGCGTGGCCCTGAGGTGGCGCTGACTGGACGCTTAGGTGGCGGCCACATGCGTGTCACGTAGGCACAACACAAGCGAACAGGGAAGCAGCAGCGAGTGTCGGCCAGAGGCAACGGTGGCAGCGGGCGGCCAAGGAGTTCGCCGGCGGTTTGCCGGATCTAGTCCGCTGTCTAAGGCGGGTGCACGGGGACATGCACCAGCGATCTGCGTGCTCGGCTGGGCCGGGGACGCGCCCACGGCGGCGGGCCCCGACGCACGGCCGCTAGAGGCGGCGGCGCTCGGGTAGACTCGCGCCCGCTGGGTTTCGCATCGAGCTAGTGCGTCGGGTAGGTATGCGATTGCCCGTGGAAGCTACTCACGGCCTTGGTAGGGTGGCGGCGCTCTAAGTGGCTGGCGGCGGATGGCATCGATGGTGGTCGGAGACGGGTCGTGGCGGCCGCGCGGAGCGTCATTCCACTCATCCACGCTGTAACCCGACAATCTAGCTTGCCAGGGGCGTGTTTTAGAGTGCGTGAGAGATTGTGGGGTGCTTGTCCAGGTCGGGAAAGGTTCAAAGGTGGCGGGCGATGGTCGACAACACCGGGGAAGACGGCGGCGCATTGCGTCCTCACTCCCGAAGGCGTTCCACCTCGGTGTAGTATAACTACACCACCTAAGGGATACGGTGAGTCTAATGGGCAAGAAGGGTTGGGCTAAACGAGTTCCTTGCTCACCGGCAGCTATGGCACGCGGTGGCACCGGCTAGGGGTCGTCGGGATCTACTTCATGGTGTGCTAGGTGGCAAAGCAACAAGTGTTCTACATGTCCTACACAATAAGGAAACAATGGGAGAGTTTAATTGGATTACCTTGCCTCTGACGCATCAGAATGAGCGAGGTTGCTGGCGGCAAGGAAGAAAGGGGGAACTCCGAATTCCCGTTCAGGGAGGGCCGAGTAAGCTTAGTGGTGTTCTGCAGAGGTTAGAGGGGAACTTGCGCGAGTGAATGAAGCAGAGGGGTGCCGTTTTATAGGGGGTAAGAGGCGGTTCAGGGAGGTGGCAGCCGGCTCTATTTTTGGCGCGGGCAGAGGTGGTGCGCGGAGGTTCCTTGGCGCATGCGTTTCGTCAAGGCCATGATGGCGAGGTGGAAACAGGAGGAGGCACCGTGGTGACAGGGCGGCTCAGCGCCTAGCGCGACGCAGCATAGAGCAACGGGTGAAGTCCTGTCACGGCTTTCACGGAGGTGCGGTCGGTCTCAAAATGGAACAGAGGAGGAAGAAGGAGATGGGGCGGTGTGCGCAACTGGTCCAGGATGGGCCGTGCGTGAGGAAGATGGGGGAGCGGGCGGCGTGCTGAGAGAAAGGAGGATGGGCCGCGTGCAGGAAAAAGGAAGGGGGAGAAAGAGAGGCTGGCTGTGCTGCAAGAATGGGGAGAGGGTAGCTGGCCTACGTGTGGAAATACAAGGGAATGGAGAATTGGAGATGGGCTCGGCCCTAAATAAAAAGAGGAGAGTTTTGTGAATTTTCCTAAAGATGGGAGTTTATTTGAATTCAACTCTAGATTCAGTTCAGGTGTTTTAGAACTATGGAATATTTATTTTTGATTTATCTATATAATTTAGTAGACCTTTGATTTAGTATTTTTGCACTTGGTTTATTCGTTGCAATTAGTTTATTAGTTCTTTTTATTTTAAACATTGCACTCCAAGTTTGTAATTTGAGTTCAGTTTACGTGTATTGGATTTTTATCCTAAGTTTTGATTTGGCTTAAGGTTCTATAATACTTTATCAGTCGTTTTCTCTTATTCACTTGTTTATGGAGTTTATATTAAAATTACATACACGTGTTTATATTTACGCGACCTACTACTTTTATTATTAGTTCCCTTTTTTAGCATATATAGATTATATGATTTGATATTTTTTCAATGTTTGTTCAATTATTAGTATATTTCTTTCTTTACATCAATTAATGGGTAACTCGCATGTTCTCATATATTTGTTTTTGTCAACCTCGCTTATTCCTCCACTTTGGTTTTTGTTTGTTGCAGTAGAGTTATGTAGTTTAATTCCTGTTTAATCTTGTATGTAGTTGTATTGGTATACATAGGTGTCTCTATTGTTATTTGCAATTAAAGTTTGTTCAAGATTTACTAAAAAAATTAATTCGGAGTGATTTTTATCTTTGTTTAAAATTCGAGCTGTGACAATTTATCAGCGAAAGGTTTTCCTAGATTTTTATCAGCAAAAGGATCATTTGGCTTGTTCGAGAAGTGCTCAGCATACATTGTAGCTTTTAGAGGACATTATGCTGTCTTTTAAGGTTAGATGGACTGAGTTTTAGCATTCTTCGCCGTTGCACCATATCCGGCTGAGCTGCTGAACTGCAAGGAGACACCAGGATGAACTGGACTGAAGCATGAGGCGTACCTAGAGGTTAATCATCCCCGAGCTACAGATCAAACCAATGACTAGAACTGTTGATACGAGATTGACAATGAAAGAGGCAAGCATTGAAATGTCATCGTCACAAAGTACAATCCAACCTTGTTAGCCATAGCTTTGAACTCTGCTTTTATGGATGTTGTCAACCGGATCGGAGGCAGTTTTCACTTTCCCTGTATATAGGGCCAAGGTGGATATGGATGAGAACGGTATGGTAATTTTCCCGATCATCTGATGTCGTTTTCGAATATATCCGATCCGATTACCATTTTCCCGAAATTATTCGGAAATGAGTAAGTATTTTCAATTCGGAAATCGGAACAAAAATGATTTGAGTCAATTTCAGATCGAATTCTCATAATACCGTATTTATTTGGAAATTATCCGTACAATTTCTAATTATATTCCGAATCAAGGAGGCCCAGTCAGTCACACCTTTTGTCGATTGGCCCATCGCCTGGCCCATCTGAACACGAGCCCAGGCGGCTGCAATACACGGCCGATCTGTCACAACTATAGCATACCCATCGCTCGCCTCCACGCTCACAGGCCGTGAGACTCCGTCTCATGCAGCCGCCGGGCGGCAGTCACTACTAAAAAACATTTTCACAGGCGCCTCGATTTTTTTACACCGACGGTCCCTTAAAAAAATACGCCTATGATGTTGAATGATTCAATAGCCGTCTGTGATGATAGAACTTCAGAAGCGGCTCACAAAACTGAACTGCCGGTGTGAACATACCTACTTTTAAAGATGCGCTTTGAAGAATGAGCCGCATGCATAGTAGTCATTAATACAGGTGGCTGATGTGACCGGGTGCACCGGGCGTGAGCGCCTGTTACAGAGGTGACTTACACGCGCCCAACGCATGCGCGTCCTTTGAATTAAATTTCAAGTGTCCCATCACCATTGCACGCATCAAGAGACGAATCGTCAGACTGCTACGATGCTATAAGGACACACCCGTGCGATCGTCTTCTCCGCACAATCACTCTTCCTTTTCTCTGTAAAACCGCACCGCACCCCATCGACGAAAACACCAAATGGCTGACAAGAACATGTCGCTGCCAAGCCCTTGAGGGACCGATCAGCTAAGCGGCCGTGACCGGACTCTTCCTCTAGCTCCATGCCAATGGAGTTCGTCCTTTGCAATGTGGTGCGAGTAGGGCTGGTAAAAGGGCCTAAAAATGAACTAAAAGTGAAAGGGTTGGATCAGGTCTGAATCAGATCAAATTCTTATTCTTTTTTGGCCTAAGTTTTATAAGGGTCGAAATCACTTGTGAAAGGGCCCTTTGGACCCGGCCCATTCTCGGGCCTAGGTGCGAGATGTATTTAACAGTACATATCGCTCCATGCGGTGCCTTGGGCTCGGTACCCTTTCAGAACATACTAGAATGGACACCACGGGCCACTACGTGTTCGGCCACATGCATGTGGCCGACCGTCTCGACGCTCTCTGGGTGACGATGGAGGCCGAGCTCAGCGTCGACGGCCACAACAACCTGGTGGCAATGATGGCCAGGGACTGTGTTTCCCGGTTGCGCCGCCGGAGGCACCCTAGGCACCCCTGGGGGCCAGGAGCCCGAGGAGGAGGAGTAAAGATTTGTTGTTTTTCTTTTCTTATTTTTAGTTGATTTATTTTTCTTTTCTTGTTATTAGTTGATGTTGTTTTTTTTTGTTTTTAGTTGATGTTTTTTCTTGTTTTGTAATATAAAGTTTTAAGTTAATCAACTTAGTGTTGTTGTGCATTGGTGTGATATTTGTTAATCGGTTTGCAAAATTAGTTCTAATCGCCGATCGATCATCGAAAGAATGTGTTTCTAATAGATGATCATCTAATAGATGTGCTATAAAAACATAAACTAGTGGACTATTTATCGCATTAATGGATGTTATACACATTATTAATGTAGAAAATCTTTATAGATATATATCACATAAGTTGATTAAAAAGTGTAATAAATTTTCACAGACAATCCTTAACTAAAACACGCTTGTGATAATAATATTTCTAAATAACTTCAGGAGTGACTCCTCAACTTCCCAGGCGGTGATTAAGATGCCGCCGCCGGAGAAAATTACTTAAAATGTATTCCAAGAAGTCGCCGCCTGTGATATAACTTCTCTATAAATGAAGCGTCGGTCGCGCCCCGCAACCCTAAATCAGCGAACATTCCTCCAAGCCCTCCCCTGCCACCGTTGAGACCTCACCCTCGCCGTCCTCACTGTCCACACCCTCGCCATCCTCGCCGTCCGCACCCTCGCCGTCCTCGTCGTCTGCACCCTCACCATCCTCGCCGTCCACACCCTCGTTGTCCTCGCTATGGAAGTATTTATCAGTCATCCTTGATGGTTATGATAGTGTGGAAGTAGTGCCTTCCCTCTTTGTAGAGCGGGCTCCTAAGGTTAGTTATAATTTATTATTTTTTATATATTTTCCAGTTATACATTATGGTGACAAAATATTGATGCTACAAATCTGATTACATCTTCTTTTTGAAGCATAAAGCTAGAAATGGAGAAGACATTTTTCCTCAAAGTGGAAGGTGAAACTTCAACAATAATAATGTCTTCTAAATTGCATTTTGAAAGCTTGGTGAAGTGATTGCAGCTCGATCTAGATTGAAGGAGACACAACCATTTCCTATTCATAGGAACACAACTGTTTCCTATTTATTGCAATGTTAGGGAGAGCAAGCTAAGTATTGCAATGTATGAACTATGAATATTAGATGCGAGCTGAAAGAAACTATGAATTGCAATGTATCAACTATGAATTGCTATGTATATTTGAACTATATTTTGCAATGTAGAAACTATAAATTGCAATGTATAGAGCTATGATTTGCAATGTATGAACTATAAATTGCAATATATAAACTATGAATTGCATTGAATACATTGTGATTGCTGTTGTTTAAATTTGATCAAGAAATTAGAAATAATAGGGTTTAATAAGTTCTGTCCTAATGCCTTATCACAAGCACACGTTGTACATTAGGACCCGCCTTAGATAATGCTTCATCATAGGCGGCACATTGTACGTAAACAACTGCCCGTGGAAAATCATTAGCACAGGCGGTCAGCTCTTTGAAATCCACTTTTGATAATATGTTTAGAGCCGCTTGTCATAAAGTTTTTTTTAGTAATGAGTTTGTGGTCAAAGGGGAGCGAGAGCCGGCAGGAAGGCAAGGTGGCATCGTCTGAGCAGTCGCCATACAAAAACGAGGTCAAGGAGCTGCAGTCGCCGTCGACGTGGTCCCGGCCACAGGCTGCTGTCGACGGCGGAGGCGTCATGGATGTCGAGGCGGTGCCAGAGGTTGGTGTAGATTGGGCGGAGCTTGTCGAGGGGGGGTTGTTGGACAAGGGGGACAGCCACCGGGCCGTGGTGACGGGCCTCGCGGTGATAGCAGGATGGTGGGAGGACCACGTAGGAAGAAACGTAAAGGAAGAGGTCAGGAGTGGGAGAATGGACGTCTGGACGAAGAAGATAAAACGTCAAAGGAAATAATGAAGAAAAAAGGAATAAAGAGGGAAAATGGAAAGAGAGAAAAAAGAGGAATAAAAGGAAAACATGGAAGGAAAATAAAATAAAAAGGAAAGAAAATATAAGGAAAATGGAGGAGAAGTCTGCCTGCGTGAGACCGGGAATAGAGGGAAAAGAAAATAAAGAGAGGGATGAATAAAATAGAAGGAAATTGGAAAAGGAAACAAAATAAAAGGAATAAAGAAAGAATAAGTAAACAAAATAGAAATAAAATTAAGTAAATAAAGAGAAGAAAGGGAAATAAAATATAAGGAAAATTATTTTCCCTTGATTACAGACAATTGCCTCTGATCTTATATACTTGTTGATAATTTGGATAGAGAATATTCTGGAGTGTTGTTTTCAAAAAAAAATTGCAATCGTTCCGATATCGACATATTTCCGTTCGAATATACCCGTTTCTGATATTTCCGAAATTTCCGATACCGTAACCGTTTCCGATAGTTCTGTTTCTGATTCCGTTTCCAAAAATTTTATATGAAAATGATTTGACCCTTTTTCCATCCGTTTCCGACTGTTTTCATCCCTAAAGCTGGAGTACCTCTGCATTTTTGCTCACGTCAGTCTATGGTCCAACAAATTCATAAGCTAAGCCATCATTTCTGGAAGAGATTGTCCGCCTCAAACTTACGTCTGCCACGCCATGGCTTTGTCTTGGAGATTTTAACCTCATTTACTAAGCAGCGGAGAAAAATAACCTTAATTTCAGTCACATAATGACGGGTTACTACCAGAGGGCACTGGACAGAGCCGAGCTCCTTGAGATTCGCTTACAAGGCAGGAAGTACATGTGGGCGATTGAAAAGAGGAATCCCGTCTTGGTCAGGCTTGATCAGATGTTTTGTAATGCAGAATGGGAAGCTTCCTTTCTAAACACTCATCTTCGACCCTTGTCATCGGCGGTGTCTGATCATTGTCCCTTATTCCTTACCAAGCAGGAGACAATTTGCCACCTGTAAAAGCCCTAAAGTCAACGTAGAAAGTCCATATAGGAGAATTTAATTTTGAATGGGGAAAATAAAACAAATGACAATTGGGAAATTAAAACAATTCAAACTTCAATAGAAGGGATTCAAAAATTTAAAATTTGCTCCTTTTCAAACTTTGCCAAAAAAATATGAGCTCACCATTAAATCCCAAATATTCCAATTAGCCTCTTTTCAAAGTTTCAGAAATTTTGAAGCTCATTTGCTATTTAATTCAGTGACTCCACTGAAATTTATTCAAATTCAAATTCAAAATTGAATTTGAATTTCATTTGAAACTTGTCCAAATTGAAAATCCAATTGCAGAATCATAATCTCCATATTTAAATTGGCCTCTCCACAAAAATCTAGAATTTTTGGATCAATATTGGTGAGAGAATTAAAGGAGCAGAGAAGATAGGCTTAAGTGGCAGTGGGACCCACCGGTCAGTGGAACATCTACGGTACTGCTTTGCACGCCGTTTTTCCGGCGCTGCCCCGCTCGACACCGCACGCCATGCACGGCGCCAGCGAGCTGCTTGCCTGGCTGCTTCATGGCGTGCTCACTACACCTCTTCCTCTCTATATCTACGCCCCTGCACCGAGTGGAAAAAGCATCGACGACCTCCTCTGTTTTCTCTCTCGAGCTCTCCCCGTCGCCTTGCTGCCTACTCGCATAGCTCTGCTTCTAGGCCGAGTTGGTGCCCGAGTGCAACAGCAAAAAGGTGCGCCAAGCTTCCCTCTAGTCTCTGGTATAATCGGTTCCTTCGTCCCTGGCTTCTTACCCTCATATTTTGAAGTTTTCCCGAAGCTCGCGGTGAAGCCGCCGGGAACCCCTCTGCTCCATCGTCGCCAGCACCCCCAAGCCGCGTTACACCTTGACTTCAATAGCAAAAAGGATCGCCAACGCGAGCTCCCTCTCACGGTAAAAACCATGCCTCTTTCCATTCAGTATCGAGCAAATGATTCTAGTTTTTCTTTCGGTCATTGCCCATGAACTAGCTCGCTTCTCCATTTAATTCACTTTCTACATACAACCATCCATTAATTCTTTCATGGATGTTGTTCAATACATAATAGCGCACGCGCCTACCAAATCTCAGTGGAATCCATCGAATGATTTCTGAGAGATTTGAGTTTTCCCCACCGCCAATGAAAACCCGTCGGTGCACTGTCGAAGTCGACTTTGCCGTTGATTTCATCCCATTTTCTCCCCTAGTCATCTTCCCCATGCTTCCAGTAATGTCCCAACCTTTTCCCGAGCTTCTTGCGCCATTCCCGAGTGATTCCGGCCATCGCCAAAACACTAGCTTCGCCGCCGTCGTCGCGCACGGTATTCCGGCCATCGCCGGCGTTCGGCGACCCCTCCATCGTGCTCAACACCCTGGAAAACGGTTAGGAGGCGAGTGGGGAGGAGAGAGAAGTCCGGGAAAGCCAAACCGGAGAACTCACCGGCGTGGCACCGCCGCGGCCGAGCGGCGGGTTGCGAGGTAGAAGACGACCTCGCGGGCACCGCATGTCAGCGGCGCGTTCGACCGCGTGGATCGGCTGTGGCACCGGATCGACTGCAGCTGTGCGGGTTAACTCCGTGGCCCTCGGTGCGGTGCAGCACTGATTGGTCCAATTCAAATAAGTGGGGCCGGCCGCTTTATTTAAACTTTCCAATTGGAAAATAATTCCAGAATTCAATCAAACTTCTAAAATCCATTACTCCTAGCATATTTGCTCAAAAATTTCCAAATAAATTCTGGTAGACTCCGCTTGATCCCAAATTTGCAGTGGTACAATTTGTTGGACATGAAAGTCCATGAATTTTCATAATTAATTCATTTGAGCTAACTGCTTGGGAAATTAACTATTCCTGTTCTGCTAATTGGAAAATTCCCAATTTTGGTCAGGACACTCCCCAAGATCCAGTTGATCTCCAGTAAAGGTTTCAAGTTCATTGGACCTCATTTACTAGGGTGATCAGTGTTCCAAATCTGTATGTAGTTAAAAATTGGGAAAGTACAGTAACCATCTCAGCTTTTTCCCCAAACTTGAAAAATCTGTTCCTCCCTGTAGGAAGCATAAAAAAAATGTGAAACAAATTTTTCCAGAACCAGTGAAACCCTCTCTACCATAATCAACCACTGGTGGCCATGACAAAGCTACAGATTAAGTCCCGAAATTCAGAGAATCCTTTTTTGTTGGAATTTTAGAGACAACAAGCTTCCTTGAACATCACCAATTTTTGGTCTAGATCTTCCTCATAGATCCTAATGTCCACTGTAAAAATCCCAAAGCCATTTAAAATCATTTACATACCTAATCAGTATTTATAAGATCTTCTCTATAGTTTCTATATCACTCATGTACTTTATATATTGCATATAAATATAGTGACCGAGATCGAGGAGAACCCAGAGCCCTTGGAGACTCTACTTCCTGAAGCTAACTTCCCCTCTGACTCGAAGCCAAGCAAGCTCCGGTTCGCATTTAAGAGCTATTTCAAATTTACTATTTGTATCACTTATGTCTAGGGTGAATTTTGTGCATTAGGGCTAAGGTGCTTGTTACTCCACTTGCATGACCCACAAATCCCATGGAGTATTGGGTAGGTCTAGAGCTTGACGAGTAGACAATTCCATGCTAATGTTTATAGGAATCTGGTAGAAGTCAAGTAGTTGGAATCTACTCGCGTGATAGGATTTTATCACACGGGATGAATTGAATCAAAGAATGGTTTAGAATTGTGAAATTGAGACCGAGCAGCAGGTATGATGCAGCGAGATGTGGTCTCATGTGCGTAGCCCTGCTGGACAAGTTTGAATAGTACCGGATGCATATTGGGCATATGGAACCCAGGAAACCAATGTAACTTGATAACCTGGATCTCGAGGCATAGCCCATTGTCGATAGGGGTGGGCTGAGGGTAGTAAGGTGTAAATTCGCCGGCGGGCACAGACATGCTCTGTGCGGGAACCTTATGCCCGCAATAGTGGGACCGGTTCAGCGTTTGAGTTCTCTTGTGAAAGATTGCTGTGTATGACATGGTGAGGAGCATGGCACGCTCATTAGGCACGGGTGTACATGACGTGTTATTCGGGTGTGTCCTAATTGCAATCACCGTCCCTCACGGTTATTTGAGTACCACTTGTTCACTACGCTGTGACGTAGTAAATATTGAAGAAGTCAGGAGAATACAATGTATTGAATTATACTTGTTTTGAAACTTTGGTTGCTGTCAAATATGCTCACTAAAGTTACTTCATTAAACTTGTAAGCTACTGTTAATAACTTGAAAATTAAGGATCAACATGTAGGCAAGTCATTTATTGCAATATTTATGCCCATGTTAAGTATTCTGCATATAGAGTTCCATGTTTAGGTGAGACGGTTAAGTCTTGTTGAGACTTTGTGCTCATGATTGCTATATTAAGTTGTTTGCAGGTGAGACGTATGAGGAAGGGCCCGAAGACGAGGCGATGCCCCCGTCGGGGTATACCGCCGAGTGGGATCCCTGCACGTCGCCGTATATTTGTGTGTGGCTAGTGTGCAGCGTCTGCAGGCTGGACGGCTATACTTTTGCATAGCTAGGCTAAGAGTTTAGCTATGAATATTATCGTCTGCTGTATATTAAGTATTGTAAAAGACTTCTGATGTTTATATAAAAAAAACTTTGTTTTTTTGTCATATTCTTTTCGTGTGTGCTGTTGAGTGCCGCATCACACGGCACCACCCTCTGCGATTCCTGGAATGTGTGGACCTGGTCCTCACAGCCTGGTATCAGAGCCGCATTGGGAATAGCACGCTTGAAAAGAGCCTATTTTGGAAAACTAAAGAGTAGTCGAGTGAGGATTAGTACTATGCCCACATAAGGTATATTATAGTATTAGTTACTTAAGGTGGCAAGCTAACTTATGTGTTATTATATTTTGTAACGACGCTCCGACGTCAGGTAAGAGGTGAGGTACGCCACGGCAAGCGGATTAATTGTGGTAAGCTCACCATGCAAGAAGTAACATGTGGTTGTTTCTGTGGCTTGGCACGAGAATGTTAATATGAGTCTCTGAAACTTTCCATGTTTCTGAGAACATATGACACGCGGTACCCCAGCGTGCTACAAAATTAGTGGGAGCCCCCGTCGGGTGGGACATAATCCGATACGCCCCCTACTGGTGAAGCACTATGCAAAGATGTGGGACTCCGTCGGGTGGTAGAAACCCGATCATGTACCTCGAGACGTGGCTTAACTCGGTGCGTCCTGTATGGAATGATACGGGACGAACATTTTTACTTTTAAATATATTATTGTGAACTGTTCGCCCGTGCGGACTGTGTCGTACGGCACCATATGTTTATCTATCGTTTGTGTGTAGATGCAGTACACTAATCACGTATAAGTAGCTCGAGTAGAAAATGTTTGCGAGTGAATGTCATTACTACCACATTTGAGACGTATGCCGGAATACTGGAATGCGATTTTTCTTTGGTAAGGGCGTAGTACCGGCATTGCATTCGAGTTTCATCCGGGACGTCAACGACTTTATCCGTGATGTTGGTGTGACTCGACAATAAGTAAAAATTCCCAACTTAGGACTAAGGTTGAATTTGTAATCTCTGTTTTGGAGCATGCTGGTCAAATTTAAAATTAATCATGGGGTCGCTGGGGTATGCAAACCTATTATTTGGGAACTTGAGTAAGTCCTCCACAAGTTTCATTTTCAGCTCCAAGGCAGAGTTGCAACATGCTTATGTGAAGTGCTCACGTAAGATGTTATAGTTTCAGAACTAACGAGAGTCAAGTCGAGGACTTGTGCTTGGAAGCATTGGTTGTTTATTCATGTGCAGGTGTTTCTTGAGTTCAAGACATGGCTGGTGATGGGATCCATTGAACTAGTCTTAGGGAGAAGATGAGGTTCAACAACCAAGTTCGGGAGGAATTGTGGTTGAGTTGATCGGGAGGTTGCGCAACATGTTTGAATCAAGAACAATGCATATGAAGGTATCGTGGACGTCGTTGGAAGATGTTTACACGTATGCAAGGAGTGCATGGACGTGGCTACATGGTTCCCAGGCATGATGAAGAGATGTGGGCATAAAGAATTGGTCAGAAAGGTCCAACCGACTAGGTTATGGACTCAAGCAGCGGCTGAGTCGGGTTTGACTTAAATATGGAAAGATTTGAGTTGCTTATGATAGGATTTCGTGTGGGTCACAATTTTGAGTCATTTTAGGAATGTGGGATACGTTCCTAATGTGTTTGGAAGTCTTAAGATTGCTTCTATCTATGTAGAGTCCTAAGCAGTTATGAAACGTTTCAATTCGCGATTTGAGTAGGATTAGAGTCCTAGTTGAGATTCGGTTGGCCTAAGGGTTGGCTATATAAGCAAGGGAGGCCAGAGCTCGTGGTAGACAACTTTGGGGGTTGTTCTTATTGTGTTCCATTGAATAAAGATCGTAGTTTAAGGAACTTTTGTATCTTGTTCGTCCGACTTGTTCCACACAAGTTTTTTCTCATCGAGTTTTCTGCACAGCACTACCTTTCTTCTGTGGTTTTATCATAACTCGAGTTTTACAGATCCATTTTACGTGATTCTTTTTGGGTTGTCTTCACAACTTTGTTATATATCATCTGTAAAAATTTCACGGTCATTGGATTTGTGGTTTCTGATCTACACGAGTTTCTTTGCAGCGTTCCAGAACTATTTTTTCTCGGGTAGGACAGATTGACCTTTGTTCGATCTTTCAATCGTAACTTGAGTTTCTCTTGACGTGATTGATTCTTGTTGTGTCGTCTTCGCTACTTGATTCTCTCTTATATGTATCACCATTTTCACAGTGAAACACGTTTAGATTAGTCTCACACACAATTTCTTTAACAGATCGTTTTTCTGCCGAAGGGGTTGGGATTTAATGGTTTTCGCTGCGTAAGATTTTTTGAATCTACCATTCACCCCCCTCTGGTAGCTTTTCACGTGGTCTTCGATCCTACAATTGGTATCAGAGCCACGGTGCTCTAATCTTTGTGATTTGCACGTGTTTTTACTAATCATCATGGAGAAATAGTCCGCAAAACCTTGTGTCTTTAGTGGTATTGATTTTTAGGTTTGGAAGGCACGTATGGAAGCCTTCATTCAGACTCAAGGCTTTGCAATATGGGCGAAGGAATACAAGCCTTATGAATTGTCGTCAAACGATCAAGTTACAGCTACAAATCTGAGAGATGTTGACAACAACAACAAGGCTCGGAACTTCATCATACAAGGATTAACGCAAAGCGACTTCACCGTGTTGCACACCTCCGAACTGCATACGATGTGTGGAAAGCACTTTGTGGCTACCACGAAGGATCCAACAAAATTAAGGAGGTAAGACAAGACATGTTCAAGAAAGAATACATGCGCTTTGAGATGCAACCCGGTGAGTCTATTGATGACATTTTTGCTCGCTTTAATAAAATTCTCAGCAACTTGCGTAGTGTCAATGTTAATTTTTTAGATGTTTAAAATGCTAAGCAATTGTTAAGTGCATTAGATATGTCAATTTGGGAGATGAAAGTCACATCTATTTGTGAATCTACTGTCATGAGTTCACTTACTTTAGATGTGATATATTCCAAGTTAAAAACTCATGAAATTGACATAATATCACGTAAGAACCCCAACAAGTCTATTGCTTTTGTTTCTCAACGTGACATTCCTAGCTCTGTTCAATTTTCATCTTGTGGTACACTTGCTTTGTTGTCCTCTCTAACCCTTGAACAGATTGAGGAGTTTCCAGAGGAGGAGCTAGTACTCTCTACTAGGTTCTCAAAAGCATTGCAAAATGTGAGAACTAGAAGGAGAGGAAGCTCTGGACCTCAACGATGTTTTGAATATGGTAAGACATGACATTTTCATTCAAATTTCCATAACCTTTCAGGTCCTACTTCCCGAGATGAAAAGCAAACAAGGACGAAGCACTCCTCTGTAAAATATACGAAGAAAAAGAAGGGTTTTACAGGACGTCAATTGGTGAGTAGTTTTATCTCCGCACTTCAAGAACTTGGCTCAAGCGATGTGGACATTGGAAGTGATGAAGATGAAGATAATTTGGCAAACTTGTGCTTCATGACGGGCAAATCAAGATCAAGTATGGAGGATGCGGGACACAACATCGACAATGAAGAGGTATGTCCTACTTGCGAAGAAATGTGTGATGCTATTTCTCGTGCTACTGTTATAGTTAAGAAAAAGTACAAAAAGATTAGGGACAATGCTGTTAAAATTGAGTCACTAGAATCTAAAATTAATAGTTTGAAATCTTTGGTTCCTAGTGATGATTCTTGTTCCTCATGTGAATTAATATATGAACAATTCTCCTCATTAAGAAGTGTGCACACCTCCACACTTGATAAACTTGAGTTAGAAATTGAAAAGAACAAAGAGCTTGCTGCACTTAATGATAAAAACTTGAAAGATGCTAGCTGTTCTACAATTGATTTGCATTGTTCTACTTGTGATGATCTTGATAAGAAACTACAAGATGCTATGAATGTAATTTCTATATTGAACAATGCTTTATGTTCTCATGAAGTTAAATATTGTTCCAATTGCAAATTAAAAGGAAAAACTTCATGTGAAAATTGCCTTGATCTGTCCAATAAACTTGATGACATGCATAGGACATTAGATCGGTTTTGTAATGTGAATAAAAACCTAAACTTGCTGCTGAATTCTTCCAAGTCTTGCAATGATAAAACTGGTTTAGTTTTAGATTCTCATGATCATGCTAGGGCACATCCACCTAAAATTGTAAGAACATTAGGAAGTGGTTTGATTCAAACAGTTCCTAAACAAAAAGAAGTGGTTTTCAAATCTGCAGTTGTGTTGTCTCATTCGGTGTCAAATAAAAATGTTGTTTGCTCATCTAGATATGAACACAAAGTTAAATTTCATTGTACCTACTGTGGTAGAGATGGTCATGTCATAGACTTTTGTTATAGACTAGCTAAACAACAGAAAAAAAAAGAATGATCGCTAGATCTCATAACTTTCATGCAAAATTTGCTGCACATGTTAAACCGAATGATAGGAACATGCAAACTGCTATAATGAGTCGAGAACATGCAAAGTTTGCTCCCAAACCTACTGTGTTTCATGCTACACATGTAACATCCAGTAGTTGTTGACAAAAATCTTCAAACTTTGGCTCATAAACCTGCTATTTTCTCTCAGCTTTCACGTATTATTCCTGTTGGACATCGTGTGACTCAGTACTGGATTCCTAAATGCCTTTTTACTAACCCCAGTATTGAGTCATCGACATATTGTGCTTCTATGTAGGTTACACGTTGAGGAAGGAGAACTTTCGGATTGTGGATTCAGGTTGCTCACGCCACATGACCGGTAACAAAGAATGGTTCTCCTCCCTCTCTTTTGTGTCACGTGTAGAGAATGTTACTTTTGCTGATAATTCTTCAACTCCTATAATTGCTAAGCGTTCGGTTAGAGTAAATGATCACTACACTTTGAAGGATGTGGTACTTGTTAAATTTTTTAAATACAACTTGCTTTCTATTTCACAACTGCTAGATGAAAATCTGGAAATTATTTTCACTAAAACTTGCTGCAAATTTGTAAATTCAAATAGTGAGCTTATTTTCAACATGTCTCGGTTTGGAAGAGTTTTTAAAGCTGATTTTGATATGTGTTCCTCTAAGCATAGGTGTCTAGTTGCTAATGATTCAAGGGACTTATATTTTTGGCATCGTAGACTTGGTCATGTAGGCTTTGATCATCTAACACGGGTTAGTGCTCTTGATCGCATACGTGGGCTACCTAAGCTTAAAGGGGACAAAGAAATTGTGTGCTCTTCTTGTAGGCATGCTAAGATGGTTGCTGGTTCACATACTCCTTTCACAATGATCATGACAACTGAACCGAGTCAACTTTGGCACCTTGACACTGTAGGACCTTCACGTGTTCAATCCTTCGGAGGTAAATGGTATGTTCTTATGATTATTGATGATTATTCTAGATACTCTTGGGTTTACTTTATGGCATATAAGAATGAAGCTTTTAGTCACTTTAGAACTTTATGAATGTAGGCCTAGAGGGGGGGGGGGTGAATAGGCCTTCTTGAATTTTATCGGTTCCTGTAGCACTTCAACAACAAGGTCAAAACCAGATATATCGGACTAGTCCGGTAAAGTGCGGACTAGTCCGGATTTCACGGACTAGGTTGATCAAGTTAGGTCAATTTGATTGTTTCGTTGACGTTTGCAGCGGAAATATAAACTTCAATAACAGTTCAATGATTGTATGTCAAGTTCTATTGCAAGTATGATTCTTGTTCAACTAGTTAACTTAAATTCAACAAGATGAATCAAACCCTAGATAATGTTGATCAACTAGAATGATGAACACAAACGAACAAGACACAAGATTTATCCCGTGGTTCGGTTACCACGAAGGCAACCTACGTCCACGTTGAGGAGCCCACAAAAGGACCGGGTCTTCACCAACCCTTCCCTCGTCGGATCGCCACGAAGGCCAATCCTCTTCCACTAAACACACAGGGGTAAATCACCAAGTTGAAGGGGCGATCTCACAAGTTGAGAGCTCCCTTGATTACAAGTTTCAAGACCACCAATAACACACTTCGAAATATACAAATTGAGATGCAAGAGTGTGTTAGAGATTCAAACCAAGAGCTCAATTGTGTGCCAAGTGCCTCTCCAATGATCTACAAGTGATCTTCAATGAATTGATTGATTTTGCACTTAATTTCGTGGAGAGAGATGGTTTTTGAGTCTCTTGGGAGGTGTGACGGCGCTAGGGTTCGAGAGAGGGTGAAAGTGGGCCGTGCACCTCTATTTATATGGGGTTTCTAGAAGTTACCGTTAGGGTTCAGAAAGATCGGAATAGTCCGTGGTGGTGACCGGACTAGTCCGGTGTGCTGTGTGAAGCAAACCCTAAGTGTCCAGGAATCTCGGACTAGTCCGGTTCAAAACGGACTTGTCCGATTTCGCTACTGGAAAGCTTCGGACTAGTCCGATTGTCATCGGACTTGTCCGGACACATGAAACCCTAAGTGTTTAGGATGACAAGTCCGCACTTGGAGGACTTGTCCGATTTAGATCAGGGTGTATATCGGACTAGTCCGTGTAAACACCGGACTTGTCCGAAGTGGATCAGAAAGTATATCGGACTAGTCCG
Organism: Tuctoria greenei; assembly: GCA_036927565.1. Classification (NCBI taxonomy): domain Eukaryota; kingdom Viridiplantae; phylum Streptophyta; class Magnoliopsida; order Poales; family Poaceae; genus Tuctoria; species Tuctoria greenei. Next base: position 32,892,825 of record JAYESD010000006.1, on the reverse strand, counting down.
GGTCACAACGGACTTGTCCGATTTTGTGAGACTTGTGCATTGTTTTGAGGACTAGTCCGCATTGGGGAGGACTAGTCCGAAGTGGAACAGAAAGATATCGGACTAGTCCGGTGATGATCGGACTTGTCCGATCTGGTGCGGAATGGGATATCGGACTAGTCCGACTGATATCGGACTAGTCCGGTCCTGTATAGCTTTGTGCATTGTGTGTGTGTGATTAAATGATATTGAGCTCTTGGGTGTGTTTCCTTAACACACTCCATGCATACTAAACTACTAATTTCTTCTCCTTGAGCTCAAATTCATTTTCCTTCTCAATTTCCCTCTTTTTGGTACTTTGCTCATTTTTCATCATTTTCCTGCATTCATCTCAACAAAAGGATTAGGATCCCAATTGCTTGTCATAAATCATCCAAAACCCACAAGGGAGTCCTAGATGCACTTTCAATCTCCCCCTTTTTGGTGATTGATGACAACCAATTGAGATTTCACAAAATGAGGTATAAAATGAGATTCTCATAAAGTATGCACATATGACTCAAAAATTCATCAAGCAACAAGATAATTATTCATATGTGCATTCTTTATGGTGGGATGCATACTAACAGCATGAATGCATTAAGAATGACAGAATTTGCATTGATCAACTAAAATCAAGTGAATATGGAATTTCAGGGACAAAAATTCAGATTTCATCACACACTTGCAAATTATTTGAGCAATTCATAACAGGACCAAACATGATATGAAAATAGAGTTAAGCAAATGCAATCACAATTAAAAAAAGAGAGCTCTCTCCTCGCATCCTATGCAGCTAAAGCTAAGACTAGAGACTCCCCCTCAATCTCTCCCCCTTTGGCATCAAGACACCAAAAAGAGAGAGAGGAAGGTCCTAGGGCTTCACTCTTCGCTGTCAGTCCTCTCGTCGTCTTCATCGTCTTCCTCGCTTTCCGCTTGACGAGGTTGAGAGGTAGGAGGAGGAGCGGAGCTGCTCGAGCCCCCAATGCCAAAATAGGCAAGCTCGGAGGGAGTCAAGGGGTTGAGCTCGGTGATGTCCGGATCAGAATCTTCAGAAAGTACTGGAGATCCAATTGGGTTGATCTCCAGCTTCTCACTCAGCTGCTTCACATTGGCTTTTATGTATCTCATGTTCTCCTTCCTCTTCTGATTTATCTTGTGAAGCTTCACTTCAGTTTTCTTGCATGAGGAGAAAATTGCAGCCAAGTACTTGAGGATCCCACTGGCGGATCCTTTCTTAGGGGCTTCCCTGGAGGGGGGAGTAGCCCTAGCAGCTTCTTCTTGCCTTGCCGGTGCCTCGGGGCTTGAGGCCGGCGATGGAGCAGCCTGGACACTCACTGACTGAGGCTTCTGAGGCCTCAGTGGAGTGTGCTCCACATCCTTCACAAACTCGATTCCTGTGACTTTCTCAATCATGAACATCAAGTAAGGGGCATAGCCACAGGATCGGTTGGGGGTACTTGAGATATTGACCATATCATTCCAAATATAGTCTGCAACATCGAATTGCCTTTTCTTGCTAATGACCCTCATCAGGGTCCGGAGGTAGCCTTGCACACTCCCTGCATCCTCATCCTTGGGGGCAATCGTCTTCCTGAGGACTCTGTTGAGGACCACAAAGAAAGGCTTCATATTCTTTGTGGAGGGAGGGACATACTTGGAGGTGGGCTCATACATGAACTTCATTCCATCCCTCTCAATGACCCCAATGTTGTGGATAATGAGTTGGTCATGTCCTTCAGAGTCAAGGTGCAGCATGCGGGCAAACTCTTCCTGAGTAATAGAATACTTGGATCCATGAGTCATCCAAGTCACACTTTCTTCGTCTTCACTTGAGAAGTGGCACGTTGCATAGAATTGTGCAATCACTTCATCATTCCAATTATATCTGAAGGCAAACAGATCCTTCAGCCCATGTCTCTCTGCAGCTGCTATCACTTCATCAAAAGCTGCACATTTCCTCTTCTCAAGGTGAGCCCAGTCAATCCATTGACTGCGTACCACCAGGGTCTTCATCGGCAAATAGACCAGCTTGTAGAAATCAGCATGGAAATTTGACCAAAACCTGCCATCAGCTGCTTGCTTGGGCCTTGCATAGCAATCAACACTTCTCAACTTCATAGCCACATCGCTGCCCTTGCCATTGAATCTTTCCTCATTGGGGTCCCGGACCCCTTCTCTGGGAGTATGCAGCTTTAGGGGCCCAACAGGCCCTGTGGCAACCCCCTTGCCCTTCCCTTTAGCTTGGCGAAGGCCACTTGAAGGAGGAGCAGCCTTCGAGGCGGGCTTCTTGGCACACACCTTCCTCCGAACCTGGGGAGGTGAGGGAGCAGGCTCGGAGGGTCTCTCTTGGCGTTTCTTGCCAAGACCCGCCGAGGACCGAGGTGCCACCTCGTGGTCCAACTCGGCCTCGAAATCGGAGATTTCATTGTCGGAGCTCGACATGATCTGAGAATGAGTGATCAAGAGAAAGGACAAGTTATACAAGGTATTGGTGAGGTAAGATGGCAATGGAATGCATTAGGGAATTAAAGAATTAGGTTTTGGTTCAGAAATAACGGACTTGTCCGGTGCACAGGCACGGACTAGTCCGGGGGACCGGACTTGTCCGTACCTGGACTGGACTAGTCCGGTGTTCATCCGCAAAAACCTAACAGACTGGACAAAAATTGATCCCTAAGGTAAAACTAGTCTAGCATACACATAGTACATCAACTAGACATGTAACTAGTGAAGAATGCTAGGCCAAACGATAAGCAATAGAGAAATTTGTGATTTCTTAGGGTTTTGAAGAGTATTTACCAAGAAATCAAAGGAGGCTTGAGATTTTGGGGGTTGGAGGCCGGACTTGTCCGCTAACTTCAATCCCCGAGTCTTCAAGCTTGATCTCCGCCCAAGATTGAGGCTTTTCGACGGAGGAATCAAGGATTCGCCTTGGGAGCTCGAGCGCAAGAGAGAGAAAGCTTGGGGGCGAGTGTGGGGTGAAGGGATTAGGGTTTAGTGGCGGCTAGGGTTATGGACACAAAAAATCGGACAAGTCCGGACATGACTGGACTAGTCCGAAGTCCTCCAGAGACCTAAGTCGGACTAGTCCGTGGTCTGTCGGACTAGTCCGGCCTAACCGGCACGCTGTGGACTAGTCTGCAATGGCGGACTAGTCCGGGTAACCACGGACTTGTCCGTGGTCACCAGGAGAGAATTTCATAGCCCATTCATATATATTTGAAGGTCCAATAATTGAGAGTAGAGAGGCAAAACAATTCAAATAATCTTGATGAATTTGACCAGGAAGCAAACAACAATCATACTATGATCAAAAATTCATCAAGATCTAATAATTGACATAGTTTTTCGAGAGAAAAATGGGGAGGGTTAATTTTCACAATTCACTCAATATTTTGAAGCAATCATACAGGTATGCAACTTTTCAAGCCACACTCCGAGAATCAAGAATGTTTAGCTCATTTCGGAGTTCGCAAAAACGTTTTTCATCAAGTGGCTTGGTGAATATGTCGGCCAATTGTTTTTGGGTGTTGACATGAGAGATGGATATGTCTCCTTTCATGGAATGGTCTCTCAAGAAATGGTGTCTTATGTCAATGTGTTTAGTTCTAGAGTGCTCATCTGGATTGTGGGCTATTTTAATGGCACTCTCATTATCACAAAGAAGAGGAATACCATTCACATTGTAACCGTAATCCCTTAGAGTTTGTCGCATCCAAAGGAGTTGTGCACAACAACTCCCGGCTGCAACATACTCCGCTTCGGCTGTGGATAATGCAATGGAATTCTGTTTCTTGGATGACCAAGAAACTAAGGATCTTCCTAGGAATTGGCAAGTGCCGGAAGTGCTTTTTCTATCAACTTTGCACCCGGCATAATCTGCATCGGAATACCCAATGAGATTGAATTTTGAGCCTTTTGGGTACCAAAGACCAAGATTGGGTGTATGAACTAAATATCTTAGGATTCTCTTTACGGCTGTCAAATGACATTCCTTAGGGTTGGCTTGAAATCTTGCACACAAACATACACTCAACATAATATCTGGCCTAGATGCACATAAGTAAAGTAAAGATCCAATCATGGAGCGATATACCTTTTGGTCGACGCTCGGTCCATCTTCATTGAGATCCAAGTGACCATTCGTTGCCATGGGAGTCTTTATGGGCTTTGCCTTGTCCATGCCAAACTTCTTGAGGATGTCCTGTGTGTACTTGGTTTGGCTTATGAATGTTCCTACCCTTTGTTGCCGCACTTGGAATCCCAAGAAGTACTTCAATTCTCCCATCATTGACATTTCAAATCTGTCTGTCATAATTTTATCAGTTTATACACGTGGTCGGGGAACTCTTCGTCTTCAAATCCGGGTGGTTGCTCCACGTACACCTCTTCCTTGATCGGTCCGTTGAGGAAGGCACTTTTCACGTCCATTTGATACAGCTTGAAATCATGGTGAGTAGCATATGCAAGTAATATCCTAATTGATTCAAGCCTAGCTACTGGAGCAAAAGTTTCATCGAAATCCAAACCTTCGACTTGTGAGTAACCTTTGGCCACATGTCGTGCCTTGTTTCTTGTCACCACTCCGTGTTCGTCTTGCTTGTTGCGGAAGACCCACTTGGTGCCCACAATATTTGCATTGGGTCTTTCCACAAGTTCCCAAACCTCGTTTCTCTTGAAATTGTTCAACTCTTCTTGCATTGCCACCACCCAGTCCGGATCCTTCAATGCATCCTCAGTCCTGCGGGGTTCCAAAAAGGAGACAAACGAGTAATGTTCACAAAAATTTGCTATACGAGATCTAGTGGTTACTCCCTTTTGGATGTCGCCGATGATGTTATCGATTGGATGATCCCTTTGAATGCATTGGTGTACTCTAGGGTGTGGCACTTGGGGGATCGTATGTTGGTGATCATCTTCTTCTCCCCCTGAGTTGTTGTCCTCGTTGATTTGTTGATCATGTTCATATTCCTGTGATTTGTCTTGTATCGAGGCTCCCCCTGAATTGTTGATCTCCTCTTGTGGTTCACTTTCCTCTTGTATTTGTGATGATGACTCTTGTGGTCGTACTTCGCCTAGAGCCATCCTCTTCAATGCTTGATAGGGAGCTTCCTCTTTTCCTAATTCACATTGATCAACTTGCTCCTTTTGGGAGCCATTAGTTTCATCAAACACTACGTCACGTGCCACTTCAACAAGTCCGGAGGCCTTGTTGAAAACACGATAGGCGTAAGTGTTCGAATCATAACCAAGCAAGAAACCTTCATCGGACTTCGAAGTGAACTTTGAAGTCCTGGGCTTCTTGTTCAAAATATAGCAAGGAGAACCGAAAACTCGAAAATATGAAATGTTCGGTTTGTTACCGGTGAGTAGCTCATAGGGAGTCTTCTTTAGTAGTCGATGAGGGTAGAGTCGATTTGTGGCATGGCAAGCGGTGTTGATTGCTTCTGCCCAAAATCAATCCGAAGTCTTGTATTCATCGAGCATTATTCTTGCCATCTCTATGAGCGTTCGGTCTTCCTTTCGACAACTCCGTTTTGTTGTGGAGAGTATGGTGCTGAGAATTCATGCTTGATTCCTTCCTCATCAAGGTATTCCTCAACTTGTATGTTCTTGAACTCCGTGCCGTTGTCGCTCCGAATACTCTTTATTGATAGTGAGAACTCGTTTTGCGCTCGCTTGAAGAATTTCTTGAGTGTTCCTTGTGTTTCTGACTTGTCATGCAAAAAGAACACCCAAGTGAACCGGGAAAATCATCAATAATAACTAAACCGTATTTGTTACCGCCGATGCTTATGTAAGCAATTGGACCAAACAAGTCCATATGAAGTAGTTCGAGCGGTCTTGTCGTGGTCATGATGTTCTTCGCAGGATGTTGTGCTCCAACTTGCTTTCCTGCTTGGCACGCGCTACAAGGCCTGTCTTTCTCAAACACAACATCTTTCAAACCTCGGATGTGATCGCCCTTAAGGAGTTTTTGAAGGTTCCTCATACCAACATGTGCTAGCCGTCTATGCCACAACCAACCCATGTTGGTTTTTGCAATCAAGCATGTGTCGAGTTCGGCTTTATCCTTGTTGAAGTCAACAAGGTAAAGCTTTCCCTTTAACATACCCTTGAATGCAACGGAACCATCACTTCTCCTTGAGACGGTCACACCCTCGTTAGTAAACAGGCAATTATAACCTTTGTCACATAACTGAGATATGGACAACAGGTTATAATCTAAAGATTCAACGTGTAAAACATGCGAAAGAGTATGTTCAGGGGATATTGCTATTTTACCGGTACCGAGGACGCTTCCTTGACTGTTATCCCCAAAGTAGATGCCTTCGTTTGGGTCCTGGTTCACTTCATACTCCACAAACATCCTCCTTTCTCCGGTCATGTGATTTGTGCATCCACTGTCTAGCACCCATTTGGATCCACCGGAGGAGTAGGCCTGCAAAAACAAATTACGCCTTGGTTTTAGGTACCCAAGCTTGCTTGGGTCCTTGGAGGTTAGTAACAATACATTTGGGCACCCACACATGGGATTTTGTGTTCCCATGGCGTGGCCCAGCATAATAAGCATACACTTTACCAACATTATTTTTCATTAATACATAAGAAGCATCAAAGGTTTTAAACAAGAGTTGCTGTTGATTATGGGTCGGACTAGTCTGTGTGACCGGACTTGTCCGGATGACCGGACTTGTCCGGACCACAACCGGACTAGTCCGGTTTTCATGGGAGTTCAGATTTTTAGTTTTCGAGTTACCAGGTTGTGAGGGTCCTCCCTTCACAAAGGTAATCCTTCCCTTGTTATTTTTATGATTTCCAGCTCTTTGCTTTCCATCATGAGAGTAACCAATGCCGTACTTGACATTTGGAGGTCTTTGGACCAAATATGCACTACGTGCATAGTTGATCCTCTCCTTGTCAAATATCACACATTGGGTAGGATTTTTGTCCTTTGTGGAGGTAGAATTTTCCTTCAACCTGGTGTTAGTTTCATCACATTTGCAAATATGAGCGATATTAGTTGAAGTGGGTTGAGAAGGTAGGGTTGAAGAGGAGGAAGGTTCACTAAGCTTGAGTGACTCAACCTGCACTTCAAGGATCTTGTTGACCTTGATTAAGTCATCAAGTTGAACCTTGATTGCAACATTTGAGTTGGTTAACTCCAAGCAAGTTTTCTTGCTTGAAGCTAGCTTAAGCTCTAGTGAGTGGTTTCTCTCCTTTTCAAGAGCTAGTAGATTGTCAAGTTCGACATGCTTCTCCTTTTGGGAGATAATCATGTCTTCTTGACGATCAATTAGCTCTTCCTTCTCAACAAGTTGGTTAAGTAAGAATTTCATTTTAGCAGCAGTTTTTCTATCTAAACCAATTAGCATATCTTCATTATCACTATCTACATCATCATCACTCGAGTAAGAATGCAAGGAAGGAGTTTTGATGTTTACCTTGCGTTTACCTTCCTTAGCCATGAGGCAAGTTCCACTTGCTTTCTTTGCAACGAGCGTGGGGAAGAGTGTGGGTTTCTTGGACATGCTTTCAATGGCTATGCTAGCCATTTCTTCTTCATCGGACGATGAGGACTCATCGTTTGAGTCCCACTCCTTTCCGATGTGTGCTTGTTCAACTTGTTTCTTCTTCTTGAAGAATTTCTTCGGTTGAGGCTTGGACTCTTTACTCTTCTTCTTGTTGTCCTCATATGGGCAATCAACTATAAAGTGATTGTACTCACCACAATTATAGCATGCCCGCCTCATCTTCGTCTTTGTCTTCTCCTTGTATTTTCCTTCACTCGATTTTGTTCCTTGTCTTTTCTTCATAATTCTTTTGAACTTCTTCATGAACAAAATCATATCTTCTTCGTCCAGCTCGCTGCTTTCATCATCGCTGTCCTCCTCAAGCTGTGCTTCTTTTGCTTCTTTGGATAGAGGCTTGAGTGAGGACTTCAAGGCAACTCCCTTCTTCTTGGCCGATGTGAGGTCGGCTATTTCTTTGACGTGCTTGGCTTGCTTCTCCATCATCTCAAAGTTGATGATTTTGCCAAGCAGTTCATCCGGAGTCATTTTCTTGTACCCGGGACTTTCTCGGATCATAGAGCAAAGTGTGACGTTGCGAGGCATAAAGGTTCTAAGGATGAGCTTTACAACCTCGTGGTCATTCCACTTTTTGCTACCATATGATCGAACCTTGTTCACAAGAGTCTTCAGTCTGTTGTACATGTCCTGGGGAGACTCATCTTCCTCAATCGCGAACCTTCCCAGTTCGCCTTCAATCATCTCAATCTTTGCCTCCCGCACATGCCTGTCTCCTTCATGTGCTGTCTGTAGTGTGTCCCAGATTTCTTTGGCAATCTCCAATCCGTCCACCTTTGTGAATTCATCTCTACTTAGAGATGAGGTGATAACGGCTGCGGCTTGGGCATTCCTGTGGATGGCTTGCTCTTGACTTGGTGTGAGTTCTTCATCGTCATCAGGGATGTTTATTCCTGTGCACACAATATGCCATAAACTTGGGTTAAGGGAAATCAAGTGCATCTTCATATTTTGCCTCCACATGGAGTAATCACTCCCATCGAAGTGTGGGGCTTTTCCGAGAGGAATAGATAGATAATGACTGCTGTTAGAATTTAAACGGTCATAATTAAAAGGATATCGGGAGTAGTCGGTGTGACTACTCCCCTTCTTCTTTTCTTCAACTTTAGCTTTCCCTTTGGAAAGTGCTTTCTTTCGGAGCAGTGCTTTCAGCTCCAATGTCTCCTCATCATCATCATCGAAGTCTTGAATGGCTTCGAGATACTTTTCAAGCTTTTGGTGCTTGTCATTGTTCATTCCTTCCTGGTTGTTAATTTTCTGGACTTCCTTCATGTCCGACATGATCTCTTCGAGTGGTTGCACTCTTTCCTGAAGAACCTGCTCTGATACCAATTGAATGTAGGCCTAAAGGGGGGGGGGGTGAATAGGCCTTCTTGAATTTTCTCGGTTCCTGTAGCACTTCAACAACAAGGTCAAAACCAGATATATCGGACTAGTCCGGTAAAGTGCGGACTAGTCCGGATTTCACGGACTAGGTTGATCAAGTTAGGTCAATTTGATTGTTTCGTTGACGTTTGCAGCGGAAATATAAACTTCAATAACAGTTCAATGATTGTATGTCAAGTTCTATTGCAAGTATGATTCTTGTTCAACTAGTTAACTTAAATTCAACAAGATGAATCAAACCCTAGATAATGTTGATCAACTAGAATGATGAACACAAACGAACAAGACACAAGATTTATCCCGTGGTTCGGTTACCACGAAGGCAACCTACGTCCACGTTGAGGAGCCCACAAAAGGACCGGGTCTTCACCAACCCTTCCCTCGTCGGATCGCCACGAAGGCCAATCCTCTTCCACTAAACACACAGGGGTAAATCACCAAGTTGAAGGGGCGATCTCACAAGTTGAGAGCTCCCTTGATTACAAGTTTCAAGACCACCAATAACACACTTCGAAATATACAAATTGAGATGCAAGAGTGTGTTAGAGATTCAAACCAAGAGCTCAATCGTGTGCCAAGTGCCTCTCCAATGATCTACAAGTGATCTTCAATGAATTGATTGATTTTGCACTTAATTTCGTGGAGAGAGATGGTTTTTGAGTCTCTTGGGAGGTGTGACGGCGCTAGGGTTCGAGAGAGGGTGAAAGTGGGCCGTGCACCTCTATTTATATGGGGTTTCTAGAAGTTACCGTTAGGGTTCAGAAAGATCGAACTAGTCCGTGGTGGTGACCGGACTAGTCCGGTGTGCTGTGTGAAGCAAACCCTAAGTGTCCAGGAATCTCGGACTAGTCCGGTTCAAAACGGACTTGTCCGATTTCGCTACTGGAAAGCTTCGGACTAGTCCGATTGTCATCGGACTTGTCCGGACACATGAAACCCTAAGTGTTTAGGATGACAAGTCCGCACTTGGAGGACTTGTCCGATTTAGATCAGGGTGTATATCGGACTAGTCCGTGTAAACACCGGACTTGTCCGAAGTGGATCAGAAAGTATATCGGACTAGTCCGGGTCACAACGGACTTGTCCGATTTTGTGAGACTTGTGCATTGTTTTGAGGACTAGTCCGCATTGGGGAGGACTAGTCCGAAGTGGAACAGAAAGATATCGGACTAGTCCGGTGATGATCGGACTTGTCTGATCTGGTGCAGAATGGGATATCGGACTAGTCCGGCTGATATCGGACTAGTCCGGTCCTGTATAGCTTTGTGCATTGTGTGTGTGTGATTAAATGAGATTGAGCTCTTGGGTGTGTTTCCTTAACACACTCCATGCATACTAAACTACTAATTTCTTCTCCTTGAGCTCAAATTCATTTTCCTTCTCAATTTCCCTCTTTTTGGTACTTTGCTCATTTTTCATCATTTTCCTGCATTCATCTCAACAAAAGGATTAGGATCCCAATTGCTTGTCATAAATCATCCAAAACCCACAAGGGAGTCCTAGATGCACTTTCACTTTATTTCTTAGATTATCAATTGATCACCCAGGATCTTTAAAAGCAAGTAGAAGTGATAACGAAACCGAATTTAAAAATCAATCTTTTGATAACTTTTGTGCTGAAAATAGAATGTCACCAATTTTCTTCACCATATGTACCTCAACAAAATGGTGTTGAAGAAAGAAAGAACAGAATCTTAGTTGAGATGGCTAGGACTATGCTTGATGAATATCAAACTCCTAGGAAATTTTGGGCTGATGCGATTGCAACTGCTTGTTATGTCTCAAACCGTGTTTTCTTGCGCACTAAGCTTGGTAAAACACCAAATGAGCTCCGGTTTGGACATAGGCCTAGTGTTACACACTATCGGGTCTTTGGTTGCAAATGCTTTGTTAAGAAACATGGTAATCTTGATATATTTGAACCTAGATCCCTTGATGACATGTTTCTTGGTTATTCATCTCATACTAGAGGCTATCGTGTGCTTTTACTTGACACTAACAAAATTGTGGTGACTTGTGAGGTGTCTTTTGATGAAGCTAGCCCAGGTACTAGCTCAAACATTGCAGGTCCAGATCCATATCCGCAGTGGGAGAGCATTTTTGTTGAAGATTAGGAAGAGGTGGAGCTGCTGCTCGAAAATTCAGCAGCTAATGACATTGTTCCAGCTCCTGATTTTGATTCACAGCAAGCACCGACGACCACTATTGCTGGTCAAGATCCTCCTCAAGTAACAAGCTCATCGATTTGTGATGAACATGAGGAAGAATAAGCTTGTGAAGTGTCCACTCCCCTCCGGGTTCTCAAAATTCATCCTCCGCGACAAATTATTGGAAGCTTGCACGAATGAGTCACACAGTCCAGGTTTTACGATCCAAACTCTCATGCTCATTCTGCTTTTGTTGCTTCTTTTGAACCCAAAGATATATCACACACACTCTCTAATGAATCGTGGATTATTGCCATGCAAGAAGAGTTAAAATTTTTTGAAAGAAATAATGTTTGGAAACTTGTACCTCCACCTTAAGGTCACACTTTAATTGGAACTAAATGGGTGTTTAAAAATAAACAAAGTGAGGATGGAGTTGTGGTTAGTAATAAGGCTAAGTTGGTTGCTCAAGGTTTCACTCAAGTTGAAGGTCTAGATTTTGATAAAACTTTCGCTCATGTTGCTAGATTAGAAGCCATAAGAATTTTATTAGCTTTTGCTACATCTAAATGTTTTAAGATTTATCAAATGGATGTTAAAAGTGCTTTTCTTAATGGCTACATAGATGAGGTGGTTTATGTCAAACAACCACCGAATTTTGAAAATCCATATTTTTCTAATCATGTTAACAAACTGTCCAAGGCCTTGTACGGTCTCAAACAAGCCCCTAGAGCATGGTATGATAGGTTAAAAACATTCTTACTTGAAAAGGGGTTTACCATGGGCAAGGATGATAAAACTCTTTTTGTACTTAAGCATGGCAATGACTCATTATTCGTTCAAGTGTATGTGGATGATATTATCTTTGGTTGTGCTTTTCATGATCTTGTGTCCAAGTTTTCAGCAATGATGAGTTCCGAATTTGAAATGAGTATGATGGGTGAACTCAGTTACTTTTTGGGTCTGCAAATCAAGCAAACAAAGGAGGGTACCTTTGTGCATCAAACGAAGTATACAAAAGACCTTCTAAGGCGGTTCAACATGGACAAAAGCAAGCCTCTTCGGACACCAATGGGAACAGCAACAACACTTGAACTTGATGAAGATGGTGAACCCGTGGATCAAAAAGAATATAGAAGCATGATCGGATCACTTTTTGTAGGATCGAAGAACACGTTAAAAGCTACCAGAGAGGGGGTGAATGGTAGATTTAAACAATCTTACGCAGCGGAAAAATTAAATCTCAACCCCTTCGGCAGAAAAACGATCTGTTAAATAAATCGTGTGTGAAACTAATCTCAACGGGTTTCACCATGAAAAAAGTGATATATATCAGATAGAATCAATTCACGAAGAAAACACAAGAAGAATCACTCAAATCCATCGAGAGAAACTCAAGTTATGATCGAAAGATTGAACAAAGGTCAATCTGTCCTACCCAAGAAAAATAGTTCTGGAATGCTGCAAAGAAACTCGTGTAGATCAGAAACCACAAATGCACTGACAATGCAATTTTGACAGATGATAGATAATCAAGTTGTGAAGACAACCCAAAAAGAATCACGTCAATTGGATCTGTAAAACTCGAGTTATGATAAAACCACCGACAAAAGGTAGTGCTGTCCAGAAACTCGACGAGTAAAACTTGTCTGGAACAAGTCGGACGAACAAGACACAAAAGTTCTTTCAAACTACAAATTTTTATTCAATAGAACACAAGAGGAACAACTCCAAAGTCGTGCACCACGAGCTCTAGCCTCCCTTGCTTATTTAACCAGCTCGAAAGCCAACTCAACTCAAATCAGGACTCTAATCCTACTCCGTTCACGAATCAAAACTTTCCATAACTGCTTAAGACTCTTCTATACGCAGCTAGAAGCAATCTTAAGACTTCCAAACACCTTAGAAACGTATCCCACATTCCTAAAACAACTCAAATTCGTGACCCAAATGAAATCCTATCATAACCAACTCAAAACATTCCATATTTGAGTCAAACCCGGCTCAGCCATAGCCTGAGTCCATAACCTAGTCGGTTGGACCTTTCTGACCAATTCTTTATGTCCACATCTCTTCATCACACCTCGGAACCATGTAGCCACGTCCATGCACTCCTTGCACACGTGCAAACATCTTCCAATGACGTCCACAATACCTTCATATGCATTGCTCTTGATTCAAACATGCTGCGCAACCTCCCGATCAACTCAACCACAATTCCTCCTGAACTTGGTTGTTGAACCTAATCTTCTCCCTAAGACTAGTTCAATGGATCCTGTCACCAGCCATGTCTTGAATTCAAGCAACACCTGCACATGAACAAACAACCAATCTGTACGAGCCCAAGTCTGCGACTTGACTCAAGTTAGTTCCAAAACTACAACACCTTACGTGAGCACCTCACATAAGCATGTTGCAAAGCATAGCAAAATAATATAAGCCTTAACCACCAAAACACAACAAAAACTTAGTAAAAGAATACTAAGCAACCTTTCCATAAGTGTAAAGCAAGTTCGAAACATTTCACAAGAAAATTTGGAACATTACGATCAAGCTCCGAACCTTGCCAAAGCTAACTCAAGCTTGAGCCAGAGCTTACCAAAGATATTACAACCTAGCACCGGAGCTTACCAAAGCTAGTCGGACCTAGCGCCGGAGCTAACCAAAACTAGTCGGAACTAGTCATCCCAAAAGTCGGAGCTAGAAAAACATGTCGGAGCTAACCAACATAAGTCGGACCTAGCAAAACATATCAGAGCTTAATAAAGACATGCCGGAGCTATCAAAGACATGTCAGAGCTAAAAACAAAGCTCACCGGAGCTACCCAAAAACATGTTGGATCTAGACAAAGAAAGTCAGACCTATTGTCGGACCATGCAGAAAAGATGTTATGGCAACATTCAAAACTTTTATTGTCACAACCAATGTATTCAGCACACATAGGTCTCACAATCTCCCTCTTGATGAATGCATTGGCAACACCATTTAAAATCCGAACATTGGCATGAAAAGTTTTGAGAACAATTTTCCCCCTTTTTGAAAATCAAATGAGATACAAAATTAGCATGACACTTGTTGCTGCATTTTATTATTTTTCAAAGCACAAATTTAGATCATATGATATTTGCAAGATATTATATGCGCATCTGCCTTATTCTAACCAACCAAGCTAAGCCTATGTCATTTGACAATCAGAAGCTTAAGGACATGGTTTTAGTCATACACAACTTCTTCCAAGTTCATATCTAAGTGCAATGATAAGCCATCTCAAAAGAAGAAGTGTGATGCATGCATATTCTCTTGATCTTTTCTCAACTTATATTTGTTCACAAAAACTCAACATGTGAGTTGATTACTTGATTAATTCTTTATGATTAAAAACACTTCTGAGTATGCAACAAGTTCAAAACAGCAAGAAAGTTAAACCATGACCAGATTTAGTGTAAGTAAATATTCCAATTACTAGACATGGAAAAAACTACAAAATGTATAACACGAGTAATGTAGTAAGAACTTTTAGAATGTAAAAGGAATCACAAAGTCATATATGTATGAAATACTATGCTCATATTATTTTAATTTCAGATTCACACATAGACTTCTCAAGTTTGAAAACTCCCCCTCAATGTAAGCCATGAGGATGCATAACCCCTATTTCACTATGAATGAAACAAAAACGAGTGAAATCCAAAGGTTTTTTTAAAAATGTCAGTCAATTTTTGTTCGATATCTACATGGTGAAGAACAATGTTTCCTTTTTCAACATTATCACAAAGAAAGTGATACCTAATATCAATGTGCTTAGTTCTAGAATGTTGCAAAGGGTTTTTAGCAATGCAAATGGCACTAGTGTTATCACAAAATAGTGGAACACTATCTAGATCAACCCCATAGTCCTTAAATGTTTGAACAATCCAAAGAATTTGTGAGCAAGCACTAGTAGCAGCTACATATTCAGATTCGGCTGTGGATTGCGCAACTAAATTTTGTTTTCTAGAGGACCAAGCAACAAATGAATTACCAAGAAAATGACAAGCACCGGAAGTACTTTTCCTATCAATCCTACAACCTCCAAAATCAGCATCGGAAAAAGCTTTCAAAGTAACGGTTGAGGAAGAAGGAAGAAAAATGTCAAATTCTTGAGTTCCATGTAAGTACTTGAGAATCCTTTTGACGACTTGACAATGTGAAGCATGTGGGGAGGCTTAAAACCGTGCACAAAGACATACGCTGAGTTGTATGTCCGGTCTTGATGCCGTGAGGTACAAAAGTGATCCGATCATGCTTCTATATTCTTTTTGATCCACAGGTTCACCATCTTCATCAAGTTCAAGTGTTGTTGTTGTTACCATTGGTGTCTGAAGAGGCTTGCTTTTGTCCATGTTGAAGCACCTTAGGAGGTCTTTTGTATACTTCGTTTGATGCACAAAGGTACCCTCCTTGGTTTGCTTGATTTGCAGACCCAAAAAGTAACTTAGTTCACCCATCATACTCATTTCAAATTCGGAACTCATCATTGCCGAAAACTTGGACACAAGATCATGAGAAGCACAACCAAAGATAATATCATCCACATACACTTGAACGAATAATGAGTCATTGCCATGCTTAAGTACAAAAAGAGTTTTATCAACCTTGCCCATGGTAAACCCCTTTTCAAGTAACAATGTTTTTAACCTATCATACCATGCTCTAGGGGCTTGTTTGAGACCGTACAAGGCTTTGGACAGTTTGTAAACATGATTAGGAAAATCTGAATTTTCAAAACCCGGTGGTTGTTTGACATAAAACTCCTCATCTATGTAGCCATTAAGAAAAACACTTTTAACATCCATTTGATATAGCTTAAAACCTTTAGATGCAGCAAAAGCTAACAAAATTCTTATGGCTTCAAATCTAGCAACAGGAGCAAAAGTTTCATCAAAATCTAGACCTTCAACTTGAGTGAAACCTTAAGCAACCAACCTAGCCTTATTCCTAACCACAACCCCATCCTCACTTTTTTTATTTTTAAACACCCATTTAGTTCCAATTAAAGTGTGACCTTGAGGAGGAGGTACAAGTTTCCAAACATTATTTCTTTCAAAATTTTCTAACTCTTCTTGCATGGCAATAATCCAAGGTTCATTAGTGAGTGCGTGTGATATATCTTTGGTTCAAAAGAAGCAACAAAAGAAGAATGAGCATGAGAGTTTGGATCACAAAACCTGGACCGTGTAACTCGTTCGTGCAAGCTTCCAATAACCTGTTGTGGAGGATGAATTTTGAGAACCCGGAGGGGAGTGGACACTTCACAAACTCCTTCTTCTTCATATTCATCGCAAATCGATGAGCTTGTGACTTGAGGAGTATTTGGACCAGCAATTGTGGTTGTCGGTGCTGGCTGTGAATCAAAATCAGGAGCTCGAACAATGTCATTAGCTGCTGAATTTTTGGGCAGCAGCTCCACCTCTTCCTCATCTTCAACGAAAATGCTCTTCCCCTGCGGATATGGATCTGGACCTGCAATGTTTGAGCTAGTACCTGAGCTAGATTCATCAAAAGACACTTCACAAGTCTCCACAATTTTGTTAGTGTCAAGTAAAAGCACACGGTAGCCTCTAGTATGAGATGGATAACCAAGAAACATGCCATCAATGGATCTAGGTTCAAATTTATCAAGATTACCATGTTTCTTAACAAAGCATTTGCAACCAAAGACCCGAAAGTACGTAACACTAGGCCTATGTCCAAACCGGAGCTCATATGGTGTTTTACCTAGCTTAGCACGCAAGAAAACACGATTTGAGACATAACAAGCGGTTGCAATCGCATCAGCCCAAAATTTCTTAGAAGTTTGATATTCATCAAGCATAGTCCTAGCCATCTCAACTAAGGTTTCTGTTCTTTCTTTCTACAACACCGTTTTGTTGAGATACATATGGTGAAGAAAATTGATGATCTATTCCATTTTCAGCACAAAAGTGATCAAAAGATTAATTTTTAAATTCAGTTTCGTTATCACTTCTAATTGCTTTTAAAGATCCTGGGTGATCAATTGATAATCTAAGAAATAAAGTTCTAAAGTGACTAAAAGCATCATTCTTAGATGCCATAAAGTAAACCCAAGAGTATCTAGAATAATCATCAACAATCACAAGAACATACCATTTACCTCCAAAGGATTGAACACGTGAAGGTCCTACGGTGTCAAGGTGCAAAAGTTGACACGGTTCAGTTGTCATGATCATTGTGAGAGGAGTATGTGAACCTACAACCATCTTAGCATGTCTACAAGAAGAGCACACAATTTCTTTTTCCCCTTTAAGCTTAGGCAACCCACGTATGCGATCAAGAGCACTAACACGCGTGAGATGATCAAAGCCTACGTGACCAAGTCTACGATGCCAAAAATATAAATCTTTGGAATCATTAGCAACTAGACACCTATGCTTAGAGGAAGACATATCAAAATCAGCTTTAAAAACTCTTCCAAATTGTGACATGTTAAAAATAAGCTCATTGTTTGAATTTACAACTTTGCAACAATTTTTAGTGAAAATAATTTCCAGATTTTTATATAGCAATTGTGAAACAGAAAGCAAGTTGTATTTCAAATTTTTGACAAGTGCCACATCCTTCAAAGTGTAGTGATCATTTACCCTAACCAAACCCTTAGCAATTATAGGAGTTGAAGAATTATCGGCAAAAGTAACATTCTCTACTCGTGACACAAAAGAGAGGGAGGAGAATCATTCTTTATTACCGGTCATGTGGCATGAGCAATCTAAATCTACAATCCGAATGTTCTCCTTCATCAAGCATGTAACCTATATAGAAGCACAATATGTCGATGACTCAATACTGGGGTTAGTCAAATGACATTTAGGTATCCAGTACTGAGTCACACGACGTGCAGCAGGAAAAACATGCGAAAGCTGAGATAAAACAGCAGGTTTATGAGTCAAAGTTTCAGGTTTTTTATTCTTAACTACTGACCTATAAGGTCTCACTTGTGTAGCACAAAAATCAGTAGCTCCGGAGGTAAACGTTGAATGTTTTTGACTCATAACAGCAGGTTGCATGTTCCTGGCATTCGGTTTAATATGTGCAGCAAATTTTGCATGAAAGTTATGAGATCTAGCAATCATTCTTTCCCTTTTCTGTTGTTTAGCTAGTCTATAACAAAAATCTATGACATGACCATCTCTACAACAGTAGGTACAATGAAAATTTAACTTTGTGTTCATGTCTAGATGAGCAAGTAATATTTTTTTTTTGAAACCGAATGAGACCACTCCTGCAGATTTGAAAACCACTTCTTTTTGTTTAGGAACTGTTTGAATCAAACCACTTTCTAATGATTACAATTTTAGGTGGATGTGCCTTAGCATGAGCATGAGAATCAAAACCTAAACCAGTTTTATCATTGCAAGACTTGGAAGAATTCAGCAGCAAGTTTAGGTTCTTATTCCCGTTACAAAATCGATCTAATGTCCTAAGCATGTTATCAAGTTTATTGGACAGATCAAGGCATTTTCACATGAAGTTTTTCCTTTTAATTTGCAGTGGAACAATTTTTAACTTCATGAGAACATAAAGCATTAATCAATATTGAAGTTTCATTCATAGCATCTTTTAGTTTCTTTTCAAGATCATCACAACTAGAACAATGCAAATCAATTGTAGAACAAGAAGCATCTTTTAAATTTCCAATGTCAAGTGCAACAAGCTTTTTGTTCTTTTCAATTTCTAGTCCAAGTCTATCTAGAGTAGAGGAATGTGCAGTTCTTAATGTGGACAATTGTTCATAGATTAATTCACACGGGGGACAAGAATCATCACTAGGAATCAAGGTTTTCAAATGGTTGATTTTAGATTCTAGTGATTCAATTTTAGCAGCATTATCCCTAAGCTTTTTGTCCTTTTTCTTAACAATAATAGTTGCACGAGAAATTACGCCACACATTTCATTACAGGTAGAACATACCTCATCGTCGTCATTGTTGTGTTCTGCATCCTCCTGACTTGATCTTGATCTTGTTTTGCCCGCCATGAAGCATAAGTTGGCCAAATCATCTTCATCTTCGTCACTTCCAATGTCCACGTCGCTTGAGCCAAGTTCCTGGAGTGCGGAGATAAAACTGTTCACCAGTTGGCAACCTGTAAAACCCTTCTTCTTCTTCTTATCATTTGTTGAGGAGTGCTTCGTCCTTGATTGTTTTTCTTCTCGGAAAGTAGAACCTGAAAGTTTAGGTCATTCTGCACGAAAGTGTCCTATCTTACCACATTCGAAGCATCGTTGAGGTCCGGAGCTTCCTCTCCTTCTAGTTCTCACATTTTGCAATGCCTTTGAGAACCTAGTAGATAGAAGTGCTAGCTCCTCCTCTGGAAATTCCTCGATCTGCTCCAAGGTTAGTGAGGACAACAAAGCAAGAGTATTGCAAGATGATGATTGGCCGAAGCTAGGCATATCACGTTGTGAGACAAATGCAATAGACTTATTTGGGTTCTTACGTGATTAGATGTCAATTTCATGAGTTTTGAGTTTAGAGTAAAGCACATATAAAGTAAGTGTACTCATGACAGTAGATTCATGAATAGATGTAACTTTCATCTCCCAGATTGACATGTCTAATGCACTAAGAAGTTTCCTAGCATTTTCAGCATCAGAAAAATTAACGTTGACACTACGCAAGTTACTGAGAATTTTGTTAAAGCGAGCAAAGAGATCATCGATGGACTCACTGGGTTGCATCTCGAAGCGCATGTATTCTTTCTTGAACATGTCTTGCCTTACCTCCTTGATCGTGTTGGATCCTTCGTGATAGTTACAAAGTGCTCTCCATACATCGTATGTCGATCGGAGATGTGCAACGCAGTCGAAGTCGCTCTGAGTGAGTCCTTGGATGATCAAGTTTCAGGCTTTGTTGTTGTTGTCGATGTCCCGTAGGTTTGTAGCCGTAACTTGATCGTTAGGTGGCACTTCGTAAGGCTTGTACACCTTCTCCCATATTGCGAAGCCTTGCGCCTGGATGAAAGCCTCCATGTGTGCCTTCCAAACCTGAAAATCAATACCAGCAAACACAGAAGGTTTGGCGGAGTATTTCTCCATGATGATTAGAAAAACACGTGCAAATCAAAATTATTGGAGCACCGTGGCTCTGATACCAATTGTAGGATTGAAGAACACGTGAAAAGCTACCAGAGGGGGGTGAATGGTAGATTCAAACAATCTTACAAAGCGGAAAAATTAAATCCCAACCTCTTCTGCAGAAAAACGATCAATTAAAGAAATCATGTGTGAAACTAACCTAAACGTGTTTCACCATGACAAAAGTGATATATATCAGATAGAATCAAGTCACAAAGAAAAAACAATAAGAATCACTCAAATCCGTCGAGAGAAACTCAAGTTATGATTGAAAGATCAAACAAAGGTCAATCTGTCCTACCCGAGAAAAACAGTTCTGGAACGCTGCAAAGAAACTCGTGTAGATCAGAAACCACAAATCCAATGACCGTGAAATTTTTAAATATGATAGATAATCAAGTTGTGAAGACAACACAAAAAGAGTCACGTCAATTGGATCTGTAAAACTCAAGTTATGATAAAACCACCCACGAAAGGTAGTGCTGTCCAGAAACTCAACGAGTAAAACTTGTCTGGAACAAGTCGGACGAACAAGGCACAAAAGTTCCTTCAAACTACGAATTTTTATTCAACTCAAATCGGGACTCTAATCCTACTCCGTTCACGAATCAAATTTTTTCATAACTGCTTAAGACTCTTCTATACGCAGATAGAAGCAATCTTAAGACTTCCAAACACCTTAGAAACGTATCCCACATTCCTAAAACAACTCAAATTTGTGACCTACACGAAATCCTATCATAACCAACTCAAAACATTCCATATTTGAGTCAAACCCGGCTCAGCCATAGCCTGAGTCCATAACCTAGTCGGTTGGACCTTTCTGACCAATTCTTTACGTCCACATCTCTTCATCACGCCTCGGAACCATGTATCCACATCCATGCACTCCTTGCACACGTGCAAACATCTTCCAATGACGTTCACAATGCCTTCATATGCATTGCTCTTGATTCAAACATGATGCGCAACCTCCCGATCAACTCAACCACAATTCCTCCCGAACTTGGTTGTTGAACCTCATCTTCTCCCTAAGACTAGTTCAATGGATCCCATCACCAGCCATGTCTTGAATTCAAGCAACACCTGCACATGAACAAACAACCAATCTGTACGAGCCCAAGTCCGCGACTTGACTCAAGTTAGTTCTAAAACTACAACACCTTACGTGAGCACCTCACATAAGCATGTTGCAAAGCACAGCAAAATGATATAAGCCTTAACCACCAAAACACACCAAAAACTTAGTAAAAGAATACTAAGCAACCTTTCCATAAGTGTAAAGCAAGGTCGAAACATTTCACATGAAAATTTGGAACATTACCATCAAGCTCCGAACCTTGCCAAAGCTAACCAGAGCTTGAGCCGGAGCTTACCAAAGCTAGTACAACCTAGCGCTGGAGCTTACCAAAGCTAGTCGGACCTAGCGCCGGAGCTAACCAAAACTAGTCGGAAATAGTCATTCCAAAAGTCGGAGATAGAAAGACATGTCGAAGCTAACCAACATAAGTCGGACCTAGCAAAACATATCGGAGCTTAACAAAGACATGCCGGAGCTATCAAAGAAATGTCGGAGCGAAAAACAAAGCTCACCGGAGCTACCCAAAAATATGTCGGATCTAGACAAAGAAAGTCGGACCTATTGTCGGACCTTGTAGAATAGATGTTATGGCAGCATTCAAAACTTTTACTGTCAAAGCCAATGTATTCAGGACACATAGGTCTCACACTTTTGTACCTCACGGCATCAAGACCGGACATACACTTCAGCGTATGTCTTTGTAACCATTTTCAAGCCTCCCTAAAAGTGCATCTAAGAATCCCTTGTGGGTTTTGGATGATTTATGACAAGCAAATGAGATCCTAACCACTTTGTTGAGATGAGCACAACCTCTAATGAGAAAATAAGCAAAGTGCCAAAAAGAAAGGAGAATGAGGAACAATGTGGAAAAGAGCTCAAGAAACAAATGTAGTAGATCATTGTGTATGGAGCGTGTTAAAGAAACACACCCCAAGAGCTCAATCACAAATAATCTCACACATTGCACAAATCTATACAGCACCAGACTAGTCCGACTAACCCCGGACTAGTTCGATATCTTATTGCACAATATCGGACAAGTTCGATATCACCACGGACTAGTCCGATATCAGTCTGACTAGAATCGGACTAGTCCTCCCCAGTGCGGACTAGTCCTCCAAACACTTCACAAGTTGCACAAAATCGGACAAGTCCAATATTAGCACGGGCTAGTCCGAAAAACCCTCTGACCTAAATCGGACAAGTCCTCCAAGTGCGGACTTGTCCCCAATTCACTTAGGGTTTCATGTTTCCGGACAAGTCCGATATCCACCGGACTAGTCCGAAGATTTCCATAAGTGAAATCGGACAAGTCCGCTCTTAGCCGGACTAGTCCGATATTTCGGGACACCTAGGGTTTGCTACACACAGCACACCGGACTAGTCCGGTGTCCACCAAGGACTAGTTCGATATTTCTAAACCCTAACGGTCACTTTTGGGAACCCCATATAAATAGGTGTATACAACCCATCTTTCATATCTCTCGACCCCCTACGCCGTCACACCTCCCAAGAGCCTCAAAAACACATCTCTCCACGAAATCAAACGAAACAAAGATCAATCACTTGAGGATACACTTTGGATCATTGGAGAGACACGATACATCACTCATTGAGCTCTTGGTTTGTTTCCCTAACACACTCCTGTGGTTTTCATTGTAATCTTTTGAGTGTGTTCTTGGTGGTGTTCTTGTTATAATCTTGGGGAGCCCTCAACGTGTGAGAAGGCCCCTTGAATTCGGTTATTTGCCCTTTGTGATAAGTGAAGAGGATTGGCCTCCGTGGCGATCCGACGAGGGTAGGGTTGGAGAAGACTCGGTCCTTTTGTGGACTCCTCAACGTGGATGTAGGTTGCCTCTGTGGGGACCTAACCACGGGATAAAATCATTGTGTTCTTCGTTTGTGCTCATTGTTCTTACATTTCATATATATATCTAGGGTTTCGATCAATCGTGTTCACTTTACGTTGAAACATTGAGTTTAAGATTAAATTGTGATACACCCTAGTTTATAGTTGTGCAACACTTAAATTACAAGTATAATTCCGCTGCTTACATCCTAGCATCAAGTTAATCGATCATATTTGATTTACCTAGTCGGTACTCACCGGACTAGTCCGCAATTGACCGGACTAGTCCGATATCTCGAGATTTAATTTGGTTGTCAAGTGTTACAGGTTCTGACAAAAAATCAAAAAGGCCTATTCACCCCCCCTCTAGGCCACATTCAATTGGTATCAGAGCAAGGTTCTTCAAGAAGGAGACTAATCGCTCGAAGAGATTATGTCGGACATGAAGGACGTACACAAGAGCATCAACCAAGAGAAGTTTGAAGAAGACAAGAACACGAAATTGGAGAAGCTCCTTGAAGTCATTCAAGACTTCGAGGATGACGATGAGGAGATGCTAGAACTCAAGGCGCTCCTAAGGAAGAAAACCCTTACCAAGGGAAAGGTGAAGATCAAAGATGAGAAGAAAAAGAAGGGAAGTAGTCACACTGACTACTCCCGATATCCTTTTAATTATGATCGCTTAAATTCTAACAACAATCATTATCTATCTATTCCACTTGGAAAATCCCCAAACTTTGACGGCAATGACTACTCAATGTGGAGGAAAAACATGAAAATGCATCTGATTTCTCTCAATCCAAGTTTGTGGCACATCGTATGCACAGGAATAGATATTCTGGATGATGATGAGGAGCTCACACCTAGCCAAGAGCAAGCAATCCATCGAAATGCCCAAGCTGCTGCAGTCATTACTTCATCGCTCAGTCGGGATGAGTTTACAAAGGTGGATGGACTCGAGATTGCGAAGAAGATATGGGATACATTGCAAACCGCACATGAAGGCGATCGTCATGTGCAAGAAGCAAAGATCGAGATGATTGAAGGCGAGCTAGGAAGATTCACCATCAAAGAAGATGAGTCGCCACAAGATATGTACAACCGACTAAATATGCTCATCAACAAAGTGCGAGCATACGGAAGCAAGAAATGGAACGACAACGAGGTGGTGAAGCTCATTCTTAGAGCCTTCATGCCTCGCAATGTCACTTTATGCTCCATGATACGAGAAAGCCCCAGGTACAAGAAGATGACCCCGTATGAGCTACTTGGGAAAATCATCAACTTTGAGATGATGGAAAAGCAAGTCAAGCACGTTAAGGAGATTGCCGATCTCACCTCGGCAAAGAAGAAAGGGGTTGCTTTGAAGTCCACCCTCAAGCCCTTATCTAAAGAAGCGCGAGAAGCTCAATTAGAAGAAGGCAATGACGATGAGAGCAGCGACTTGGATGAAGATGACATGATACTATTCATGAAGAAGTTCAAAAGAATGATGAAGAAGAGACAAGGGGCTAAATCATGTGAAGGAAAGTACAAGGAAAGATCAAAACCAAAGTTGAGGCGGGCATGCTATAATTGTGGTGAGTATAGGCACTTTATAGTTGATTGCCCATATGAAGAGAACAAGAAGAAGACCAAAGAAGCAAAGGCTCAACCCAAGAAATTCTTCAAGAAGAAGAAACAAGCCGAACAAGCGCATATAGGGAAAGAGTGGGACTCAAATGATGAGTCCTCATCCGAAGAAGAAGAAGAGATGGCTAGCATAGCCATCGAGAAGACATCCAAGAAGTCTACTCTCTTCCTTACTCTCGGCGCATGGAAGGGGAACGACACTTGTCTCATGGCAAAGGAAGGTAAACGCAAGGTAACAACAAAACCCTCTTCTATATATTCCTATTCTAGTGATAGTGAAATTGCTAGCAATAATGAAAATATGCTCATTGGACTAGATAAGAAAACAACCGCAAAAATGAAATTTTTACTTGATCAACTTATTGAGAAGGAGAAGTTGATACACCGTCAAGAAGACAAGATTATCTCCCAAAAGGAGGAATATGTTGAACTTGACAAGCTTCTAGAGCTTGAAAAGGAGCAAAGCAAGTCACTAGAGCTTGAGTAAGCTTCAAGCAAGGAAGCTTTCTTGGAGTTAAGCGACTCAAATGCTACAATCAAGGACGAACTTGCTAACCTAATCAAGGTTAACAAGATCCTTGAAGTGCAAGTTGAGTCACTCAAGCAAGGTGACCCTTCATCCTCCTCATGCTCACCTTCTCAACCCATTAAAACTGAAACTGCTTCTACTTGTACATGTGGTAAAGTTGACACCAGTTTGAAAGACAAGTCAACTTCTACCAAGGATAAGTATCATGCCCAAAGTGGCATATTTGACAAGGACAAGGTCAAATATGCATGTAGTGCATACTTGGCCACAAGACCTCCTAATGTCAAATATGGCATTGGGTATTCCCATGATGGAAAGCAAAATGCTAGAAGCCATAAGAATAACAAGGAAAACATTACCTTTGTAAAGGGAAGACCCTCTCAAACTGGAAAATCCAAAGTTAATGCATCCAACACGCATGATCACCGGACTAGTCCAGTCGGGATCCGGACAAGTCCGATCTCCCAGACTAGTCCTGTGTATAAACAACAACAGTTGCTATTTAGAACTTTCGATGCATCTTATGTCTTAATGAGAAGTAATTTTGGCAAAGTTTATGCTCATTATGTTGGGCCACGCCATGGGAAAACCAAGTCTCATGTGTGGGTGCCCAAATCCCTTGTGACTAACCTAAAAGGACCCAAGCAAGCTTTGGTACCTAAAACCAAGGCATGATCTGTTTTTGTAGCTACTCCTCTGGTGGATCTAAATGGGTGCTAGATAGTGGCTGCACCAACCATATGACCGGAGAAAGAAGGATGTTCGTTGAGTATGAAGAAAATGAGGATCCAAACGAGGGCATCTATTTTGGAGACAATAGTCAATTAAAGGTCTAAACACACTCTTTCTCATGTATTACATGTTGATTCCTTAGATTATAACCTGCTGTCCATATCTCAATTATTCGACAAAGGTTATAATTGCTTGTTCACTAATGAGGGTGTGACCGTCTCTAGGAGGAGTGATGGTTCCATTGCATTCAAGGGTATGTTAAAGGGAAAGCTTTACCTTGTTGACTTCAACAAAGATAAAACCAAACTTGACACATGCTTGATTGCAAAGACCAACATGGGTTGGCTGTGGCATAGACGGCTAGCGCATGTTGGTATGAGGAATCTTCAAAAACTCCTCAAGGGCGATCACGTCCGAGGTTTGAAGGATGTTGTTTTTGAGAAAGACAGGCCTTGTAGCGCGTGCCAAGCCGGGAAGCGGGTTGGAGCACCCCATCCCGCGAAGAATGTCATGGCTACAACAAGACCGCTTGAGCTACTTCACATGGACTTATTCGCTCCAATTGCCTACATAAGCATCAGCGGTAACAAATATGGTTTAGTAGTTGTTGATGATTTTTCTTGCTTCACTTGGGTTTTCTTTTTACATGATAAGTCAGAAACAAAAGGAACACTCAAGAAGTTCTTCAAGCGACCTCAAAATGAGTTTTCATTGACAATCAAGAACATTCAAAGCGACAACGGCACGGAGTTCAAGAACACACAAGTTGAGGAGTACTGAGACGAAGAAGGCATAAAGCACGAGTTTTCAGCACCTTACTCCCCTCAACAAAACAGAGTTGCCGAAAGGAAGAACCGAACCCTCATAGAGATGGCGAGAACAATGCTCGATGAGTACAAGACATCGGATCGATTTTGGGCGGAAGCGGTCAACACCGCTTGCCATGCCATAAATTGACTTTATCTTCATCGACGACTCAAGAAAACATCCTATGAGCTACTCACCAGTAACAAGCCAAATATTTCATATTTTCGAGTTTTCGGTTCCAAATGCTATATTTTGCACAACAAGCCTAGGACGTCAAAGTTTGCTTCGAAGTCCGATGAAGGTTTCTTGCTTGGTTATGATTCGAACACTTACGCCTATCGTGTCTTCAACAAGACCTCCGGACTTGTTGAAGTAGCACGTGACGTAGTGTTCGATGAAACTAATGGCTCCCAAAAGGAGCAAGTTGATCCATGTGTGCTAGATCGAGAAGAAGCTCCTTGTCAAGCATTGAGAAGAATGGCGTTAGGCGAAGTTCGACCACAAGAGCCACCTCTACATATGCATGAGGAGAATGAACCACAAGAGGAGGCCAATGATCAAGGGGGAGCTTCCATACAAGATCAACCTCAAGAAGACGAAAATGACCTAGAAGTCAATGAGGGCAACCATTTAGGGGGAGAAGAAGATGATCATGAATATTCAAGACAGCAAGTGCCAAACCCAAGAGTACACCAATGCGTCCAAAGGGATCACCCAATCGACAACATCATCGGTGACATCCTAAAGGGAGTAACTACTAGATCTCGCATAGCTAATTTTTGTTAGCATTACTCGTTTGTGCACTTTTTGGAACCGTGCAGGGTTGAGGATGCATTGAAGGATCCGGATTGGGTAGTGGCCATGCAAGAAGAACTCAACAATTTCAAAAGGAACGAGGTGTGGGAACTAGTCGAAAGACCCAAATCCAACGTCGTCGGCACCAAATGGGTCTTCCGCAACAAACAAGATGAACACGGGGTAGTGACAAGGAACAAGGCATGACTTGTGGCCAAAGGGTATTCACAAGTCGAAGGTTTGGATTTCGATGAGGCCTTCGCTCCCGTGGCTAGAATTGAGTCTATTAGAATATTACTTGCATATGCTACTCACCATGATTTCAAGCTCTATAAAATGGATGTGAAAAGCGCCTTCCTCAACGGACCAATCAAGGAGGAAGTATATGTGGAGCAACCCCCTGGGTTTGAAGATGAAGAGTTTCCCGACCACGTATTTAAATTGTGTAAGGCTCTCCACGGCCTCAAACAATCTCCTAGAGCTTGGTATGAGTGTCTTAGGGTGTGTTTGGTTGGGAGTCAAAGTGGGATGGGATGGATCCATCCCAGTTTTTAGGGATGGGATGGTCCCGTTTTCTGTTTGTCTAGAGGGATGGGACGATCCCTGTTTCTTGTTTGTTTTGTGGGATGGTGTGGGACGGAATGGTCCCGTCTCTTGTTTGAATGAGAGGATGGGACAGGGACATGTGAGTATGAGTACTTCTGGAAGGCCGCGCGCCTGTCTCCACGGAGGTGGGACGGATCCGTCCCCATGTTTTTGGTGGGATGGTTCCATCCCGCATCTGGGTGGAATATTCTCTTTTGAGGGATGACTCCATCCCACATGTCTCCAAACCAAACAACAGAAAAGTGGGATCGTCCCGTCCCGTCCCACTATATCCCTCGAACCAAACACACCCTTAGAGATTTATTGATTGAAAATGGTTTTAAGATCGGTAAAGTAGACTACACACTGTTTACAAAGAACCTTGACAATGATCTCTTTATTTGTCAAATTTATGTTGATGATATTATCTTTGGTTCAACTAACAAATCTTATTGTGGGGAATTTAGTAAAATTATGATAGAAAGGTTTGAAATGTCTATGATGGGAAAGCTAAAGTACTTCTTGGGATTCCAAGTGAGGCAACGAAAGGAAGGGACGTTCCAAACTAAGTACACTCAAGACATACTCAAGAAGTTTGGAATGGACAAGGTGAAGCCTATAAAGACTCCCATGGCAACGAATGGCCACTTGGATCTCAATGAAGATGGACCAAACGTCAATCAAAAGGCATATCGCTCCATGATTGGATTTTTACTCTACTTATGGGCATCTAGGCCAGACATTATATTGAGTGTATGCTTGTGTGCAAGGTTTCAAGCCAACCAAAAAGAGTGTCATTTGACAGCCGTTAAGAGAATCTTGCGGTATTTAGTTCATACACCCAACATAGGCCATTGGTATCCCAAATGTTCCAAATTCAATCTCGATGGCTACTCCGATGCAGATAATGCCGGATGCAAGGTAGATAGAAAAAGTACCTCCGGTACATGCCAATTCCTAGGGAGATCCCTAGTTTCGTGGTCCTCCAAGAAACAAAACTCCATTGCCCTATCCATGACCGAACCAGAGTATGTTGCAGCCGGGAGTTGTTGTGCACAACTCCTTTGGAAGTGACAAACTCTAAAGGATTACGGTTACAATATGAACCGCATTCCACTCCTTTGTGATAATGAGAGTGCCATTAAAATTTCCCATAATCCCGTTGAGCACTCTAGGACCAAACACATAGACATCCGGCATCACTTTTTGAGAGACCATTCAATGAAGGGAGATATAGCCATTTCACATGTCAATACTGAAAAGCAATTACCCGATATATTCACCAAGCCACTTGATGAAAAACGCTTTTGCGAACTCCGAAATGAACTAAATATCCTTGATGCTCGGAGTGCGGCTTGAAATCGTGTATACCTGAATGCTATCTTCAAAATTCATTGATTGAGTTGTGAAAAACATCTCTCTAAATTTTTTTGAAAAACTATGTCAATTACTAGATCTTGGTGAATTATGATCATTGCTTGATTGTTGTATGCTTACTGATCATATTCATCAAGATAATTTGATTTGATTTGCTTCCCTCCTTTCTTATTAAGTACCTTCGAGTATATACGAATGGACTATGCTCATCTTGTCTGGTGACCATGGACTAGTCCGTGGTTACCCGGACTAGTCCGCACGTGCACACTAGTCCGCAGAGCGCCGATTAGGCTGGACTAGTCCGGCAGACCACAGACTAGTCTTATATAGCCTCTGGAAAAGTTCGGACTAGTCCGATCATTTTTGGACTTGTCCGATTTTTTGTGTCCTTAACCCTAGCCACCACCAAACCCTAATCTCCCTCACCCCACACTTGCCTCAAGCTTTCTCTCTCCACGCTCGAGCTCCCCAAGGCGATTCGACGACTTATCCATCAAAAATCTCCACGTTTGGGTGGAAATCAATCTCCTTCGCTTAGGGACTGAAGACCACGGACTTGTCCGCCCTTCAACCCCTTCTTCTCCGAGATTCAAGCGATTTTTCGGTAAATTTTCCCCCAAACCCAAGAAATCTCCATTTTCTTCATTGTTGATCGAATAGCCTAGCTCCTGTCACCTAATGCAAGTGTCCTTGATGTATTACATTGCTGTTAGGCTAGTTTTGCATTGAGCAACTCCATTTGTCTCATAGTTAAGGTTCTTGAGGATGAATATCGGACTAGTCCGGTCCATGCACGGACCAGTCCGGTCACCCGGACTAGTCCATGCCTGTACACCGGACTTGTTCGATTTTTCTGGACTCAACCCTAACTTCTCAATTCCTCAATGCAATTCCTTGTCATTTATTCTCATCAATACCTTGTGCAATCCATTCTCAGGGCATGTCGAACTCACACGACGAAGTTTCTGACTTCGAGGCCAAGATGGACCATGAAGCCATGCTTCGGTCCTCGACAAGCCTAAGCAAGAAGCGCCACGAGCGACCTTCCAAGCCGGCTTCCTCTCCTCCCCAGGCTCGAAGGAAAGTGCTCGCGAAGAAGCCAGCATCCAAGGCTTCTACTGGAGGTGGCCCTCGCCAAGCCAAGGGCAAGGGCAAGGGTATTGCAACGGGCCCGATTGGCCGTCTAAAGCTGCCAGCTCCAAGGGAAGGGGCCAGGGACCCCGCAGAGGAAAAATTCAACGGAAAGGGCAGTGACACGGCAGCCAAGTTCAGAAATGTTGATTGCTACGACCGTCTGAAGCAAGCTGCTGATGGGAGGTTTTGGAGCAACTTCCATGCAGACTTCTACAAGTCTGTATATCTCCCAATGAAGATGCCAGTGGTGCGCAGCCAATGGATCGATTGGGCGCATTTTGAGAAGAAGGGCTGCTCACCGTTTGTTGAGGTGGTCGAGGCTATTGAGAGGCATGGATTGAAGGATCTCTTTGCCTTCAGGAACAATTGGAATGATGAGGTGATTGCCCAATTTTATGCTACCTGCCACTTCTCAAGTGATGAGGAAGAAAGTGTGACTTGGATGACTCATGGATCCAAGTACACCATCACATATGAAGAATTTGCAAGGATGCTGCATCTTGACACCTCGAGCAATGACAATGTGATCATCCACAACATTGGTGTCATTGAAAAGGACAGGATGAATTTCCTCAATGAACCCAACTCCAAGTTCAACCCCCCTTCTACAAAGAATATGAAGCCCTTCTTTGTGGTGTTGAACCAGGTCCTAAGGAAGACAATTGCCCCCAAGGATGGGGATGCAGGAAGCGTGCAAGGATACCTCAGGACCTTGATGAAGGTCATAAGCAAAGAAAGAAAGTTTGATGTTTTTGACTACATCTGGAACGACATGGTCAACATCTCCTGCACGCCGAACATGTCTTGTGGATATGCACCTTACCTCATGTTTATGATTGAGAAGGTCACAGGAATAGAGTTCGTCAAGGATGTGGAGCACCTTCCTTTGAGGCCCCAGATGCCTCAAAAGCCAAGTGTTCAAGCTGCTCCATCTCCGGCCTCCAGCCCTGAGGCCCCAGCGAGAGCCAGTGCCGGTGCTAGGGCTTCTCCTGCCACTAGGGCCCCTCCTCAAAAGGGGTCCCCAAGTGGCATCTTCAAGTACCTGGAAGCTATCTTTGCCTCCTGCAAAAAGGCCGAGGTGAGGGCCCACAAGCTCAACAAAAGAAGAAAGGATGACATGAGATATGTCAAGGAGAACATGAAGCAGATTTGCCAAAAGCTGGAGATCGAGCCCATTGGATCTCCAGTAATTTCTCATGAGCCCGACTTTGATTTCACCAAGCTCGGGCCCTTGACTCCCTCCGAGCTTGCCTATTTTGGCATTGGGGGCTCGAGTGGCTCCGTTCCTCCTCCTCCTCCTCATCAGCCAGAAGATGAAGATGAAGACGATGAGAGGACCGACAGCGAGGCTTGAAGACTTTAGGTCCCTCCTCTCCTTCTTTTTGGTGTCTTGATGCCAAAGGGGAGAGATTTAAGGGGAGTCTTAGGTTTTAGCTGTAGGATGCGAGGAGAGCTTCTTTTACGTCTTTTGTCTATTTTGTGGGTTGTAAATCTTTTAATATGCTCTTATGATACTTATGGTCTTGTGATGCAATGTTTCGAACTACTTATGAAGTAATTGATGAAATCTATGATTTTGCTCTAAGAATGACATATATGCTTGTTGTTGATGTGTTGATGTATTCTCATCATGATTATTGCTTCTGTACACTTAGTTTTGCATCCCTCCATAAAGAGTGCACATATGGATCATGTTTTCATTGCTTAATGTATTTTAAACTCATATGTGCACACGTTATGAAAATCTCAACTTTTTTATCATATTTTGTGAAATCTCAATTGGTTGTCATCAATCACTAAAAAGGGGGAGATTGAAAGTGCATCTAGGAATCCCTTGTGGGTTTTCGACGATTTATGACAAGCAAATGAGATCCTAACCACTTTGTTGAGATGAGCACATGTTCTAATGAGAAAATAAGCAAAGTGCAAAAAAGAAAG
This sequence comes from Tuctoria greenei, assembly GCA_036927565.1. Classification (NCBI taxonomy): domain Eukaryota; kingdom Viridiplantae; phylum Streptophyta; class Magnoliopsida; order Poales; family Poaceae; genus Tuctoria; species Tuctoria greenei. The sequence continues at coordinate 32,860,089 of JAYESD010000006.1, read as the reverse complement.
GAGAATGAGGAACAATGTGGAAAAGATCTCAAGAAACAAATGTAGTAGATCATTGTGTATGGAGTGTGTTAAAGAAACACACCCCAAGAGCTCAATCACAAATAATCTCACACATTGCACAAATCTATACAGGGTCGGACTAGTCCGACTGACCCCAGACTAGTCTGATATCTTTCTGCACAAGATCGGACAAGTCCGATATCACCACGGACTAGTCTGATATCTCTCTGACTAGAATCGGACTAGTCCTCCCCAATGCAGACTAGTCCTCCAAACACTTCACAAGTTGCACAAAATCGGACAAGTCCAATATTAGCACAGACTAGTCCGAAAAATCCTCTCACCTAAATCGGACAAGTCCTCCAAGTGCGGACTTGTCCCCAATTCACTTAGGGTTTCACATTTCCGGACAAGTCCGATATCCACCAGACTAGTTTGAATATTTCCAGAAGCGAAATCAGACAAGTCCGCTCTCAGTCGAACTAGTCCGATATTTCGGGACTCCTAGGATTTGCTACACACAGCACACCGGACTAGTCCGGTGTCCACCACGGACTATTTCGATATTTCTAAACCCTAACGGTCACTTTTGGGAACCCCATATAAATAGGTGTATACGGCCCATCTTTCATATCTCTCGACCCCCTGCGCCGTCACACCTCCCAAGAGCCTCAAAAACACATCTCTCCACGAAATCAAACGAAACAAAGATCAATCCCTTGATGATACACTTTGGATCATTTGAGAGACATGATTCATCACTCATTGAGCTCTTGGTTTGTTTCCATAACACACTCCTGATGTTTTCATTGTAATCTTTTGAGTGTGTTCTTGGTGGTGTTCTTCTTGTAATCTTGGGGAGCCCTCAACGTGTGAGAAGGCCCCTTGAATACGGTTATTTGCCCTTTGTGATAAGTGAAGAGGATTGGCCTCTGTGGCGATCCGACGAGGGTAGGGTTGGAGAAGACCCGATCCTTTTGTGGACTCCTCAACGTGGATGTAGGTTGCCTTTGTGGGAACCGAACCACGGGATAAAATCATTGTGTTCTTCATTTGTGCTCATTGTTCTTACATTTCATATATATATATATATATATATATATATATATATATATATATATATATATATATATCTAGGGTTTCGATCAATCGTGTTCACTTTATGTTGAAACATTGAGTTTAAGATTAAATTGTGATACACCCTAGTTTATAGTTGTGCAACACTTAAATTACAAGTATAATTATGTTGCTTACATCCTAGGATCAAGTTACTAAATCATATTTGATTAACCTAGTCGGTACTCGCCGAACTAGTCCGCACTTGACCGGACTAGTCCGATATCTCGAGATTTGATATGGTTTTCAAGTGTTGCAGGTTCCGACAAAAAATCAAAAAGGCCTATTCACCCCCCCCCCTCTAGGCCACATTCACTCCCCACGTGCTTCAAATCGTCAAGCCGTCAAAAGGATTCTCAGATACTTACATGAAACTCAAGAATTTGGCATTTTTCTTCCTTCTTCCTCAACCATTACTTTGAAAGCTTTTTCGGATGTTGATTTTGGGGGTTGTAGGATTGATAGGAAAAGTACTTCCGGTGCTTGTCATTTTCTTGGTAATTCACTTGTTGCTTGGTCCTCTAGAAAACAAAACTCAGTTGCACAATCCACGGCTGAATCTAAATATGTAGCTGCTGCTAGTGCTTGCTCACAAATTCTTTAGATTGTTCAAACACTTAAGGACTATGGGGTTGATCTACATAGTGTTCTACTGTTTTGTGATAACACTAGTGCCATTTGCATTGCTAAAAACCCTGGGCAACATTCTAGAAAAAGCACATTGACATTAGGTATCACTTTCTCTGTGATAATGTTGAAAAAGGAAACATTGTGCTTCACCATGTAGATACCGGACAACAATTGGCTGACATTTTTACAAAACCTTTGGATTTCACTCGTTTTTGTTTTATTCGTAGTGAAATAGGGGTTATGCATCCTCATGGCTTACATTGAGGGGGAGTTTTGAAACTTGAGAAGTCTACATGTGAATATGAAATTAAAATAATATGAGCATAGTATTTCATACATATATGACTTTGTGATTCCTTTTACATGCTGAAAGTTCTTACTACATTACTCATGTTATACATTTTGTAGTTTTTACCATGTCTAGTAATTGGAATAATTACTTACACTAAATCTGGTCATGGTCGAACTTCCTTGCTGTTTTGAACTTGTTGCATGCTCACAAGTGCTTTTAATCATAAATAATTAATCAAGTAATCAACTCACATGTCGAGTTTTTATGAACAAATATAAGTTGAGAAAAGATCAAGAGAATATGCATGCATCACACTTCTTCTTTTGAGATGGCTTATCATTGCACTTAGATATGAACTTGGAAGAAGTTGTGTATGACTAAAAGCATGTCCTTAAGCTTCTGATTGTCAAATGACATAGGCTTGGTTTGGTTAGTTAGAATAAGGAAGATGCGCATATAATCTCTTGCAAATATCATATGATCTAAATTTGTGCTTTGAAAAATAATAAAATGCAGCAACAAGTGTCATGCTTTCAGGTTTTAAAATAGTTAAGTTTGTGAGATCATGACTTGATAAATTGAAAATTACATTTGATCTCTAGAATGGCTTACACTACTTTATGTATTTCATTGATGTGATAGTTTAAGTTACTTTATAGTATGACTTGGATGAGCTTTGTTTTATATGTATATGTTATAATGTGCTCATAACAAATAAAATTTGTCTTATAAACCTTGTTGAATACATTGTCAAAGGGGGAGAGATAATATGTGAATTTTTAAAGATAAGTATGCACAGGAGAGAAATTGATTACACATTGCACATATTCACCAATTGTTTTTGGCACGATTCTTCTCGGGGTGAAGAATTTCTTTTTCTCATTTTATTTTTGTTTTACAAAGGGGGAGAAATTTTTTTCAAACCTTTTAATGTGAATAAGCCAATGTTCGGATCTTAAGTGGTGTTGCCAATGCATTCATCAAGGGGAAGATTGTGAGATCTATTTGTGCTGAATACATTGGCTTTAACAATAAAAGTTTTGAATGCTACCATAACATCTTTTTAGCAAGGTCCGACTCTAGCTCCGAGCTTCTGCAAGGTCCAACAATATGTCCGACTTTCTTTGTCTAGGTTCGACATGTTGTTGGGTAGCTCCGGTGAGCTTTGTCTTTAGCTCCCACATGTCTTTGATAGCTCTGACATGTCATTGTTACGCTCCGATATGTTTTGTTAGGTCCGACTTGTGTGGGTTAGCTCTGACATGTTTTTCTAGCTCTAGCTTTTGGGTTGACTAGTTCTGACTAGCTTTGGTAAGCTCCAGCGCTAGGTTGTACTAGCTTTGTAAGCTCCAGCGCTAGGTTGTACTAGCTTTGGTAAGCTCTGGCTCAATCTCCGATTAGCTTTGGCAAGGTTCGGAGCTTGATTGCAATGATCCTGCTTTTACTGTAAAATGTTTCGAACTTGCTTTACATTGTTAGAAAGATTGCTTAGTATTCATTTGCTAAGTTTTTGGTGCATTTTGGTTGATATGGATGATATCATTTTGCTATGTCTTGCAACATGCTTATGTGAAGTGCTCACGTAAGATGATGTAGTTTCAGAACTAACGAGTGTCAAGTCGAGGACTTGTGCTCGAAAGTATTGGTTGTTTATTCATGTGCAGGTGTTGCTTGAGTTCAAGACATGGCTGGTGATGGGATCCATTGAACTAGTCTTAGGGAGAAGATGAGGTTCAACAACCAAGTTCGGGAGGAATTGTGGTTGAGTTGATCGGGAGGTTGCGCAGCATGTTTGAATCAAGAACAATGCATATGAAGGTATCATGGACGTCGTTGGAAGATGTTTGCATGTATGCAAGGAGTGCATGGATGTGGCTACATGGTTCCAAGGCGTGATAAAGTGATGTGGACGTAAAGAATTGGTCAGAAATGTCCTTCATAGGATTTCGTGTGGATCACAAATTTGAGTTGTTTTAGGAATGTGGGATACGTCTTAATGTGTTTGGAAGTCTTAAGATTGCTTCTGTTTGTGTATAGAAGAGTCCTAAGCAGTTATGGAAAGTTTCGATTCGTGATTTGAGTAGGATTAGAGTCCTAGTTGAGATTGGGTTGGCCTAAGGGCTGGTTATATAAGCAAGGGAGGCCAGAGCTCGTGGTAGACGACTTTGGGGGTTGTTCTTCTTGTTTTTCATTGAATAAAGATCATAGTTTAAGGAACTTTTGTGCCTTGTTTGTCTGACTTGTTCCAGACAAGTTTTTCTCGTCGAGTTTTCTGCACAGCACTACCGTTCTTAGGTGGTTTTATCATAACTCGAGTTTTACAAATCCATTTGACGTGATTCTTTTTTGGTTGTCTTTAAAACTTGATTATCTATCATCTGTCTAAATTTCACGGTCATTGGATTTGTGTTTTCTGATCTACACGAGTTTCTTTTCAGCGTTCCAGAACTGTTTTTTTTCGAGTAGGACAGATTGACCTTTGTTCGATCTTTCAATCGTAACTTTAGTTTCTCTCTAGACGGATTTGAGTGATTATTGTTGTGTCGTCTTTGTGACTTGATTCTCTCTGATATATATCACTTTTGTCACGGTGAAACACGTTTATATTAGTCTCACATGATTTCTTTAACAGATCATTTTTCTGCCGAAGAGGTTCGGATTTAATTGTTTCCGCTGCGTAAATTTTTTTTAAATCTACCATTCACCCTCCTCTAGTAGATTTTCACGTGCTCTTCGATCTTACAGTCTTCACGGAGGCCGAGGAGCCTCTGGAGGTGGACAACTTCATCCGCACTCTTGAGGCGAAGTTCGGTTTGCTGCGATGCACCGAACAGCAGAAGGTGCTGTTTGCAGCGCAACAGCTTCAAGGATCCGCCGGTGCTTGGTGGGAGAACTTCATCGCCTCACTGCCGGCCGGTCATGCGGTCATGTGGACCGAATTCTGGGAGGCATTCCGGCCTACCATATCCCTCCTGGAATAATGAAGAGGAAGCTTTAAGAATTCTTGGAGCTAAAGCAAAGCGGGAGGAGTGCCCACGAATACTCCCGCACGTTCAATCATTTGGCGTAGTACGGGACCGAATATGTGGGGACGGAAGATAGAAGAGAGACATATTTTCCGGGGCCTGAATCCAAAGATGAAGGTCCAACTCGCACAGAGCAATCGCGGCACCTTCAACGACATAGTCAATGCCACGATTATACAGGAAGATGCTCAGCGCGAGCTCGTTTCTGATAAGAGGAAACGGAGCGCGCCATCTAGCAGCAGAGGGGGTGGTCCGCAGAAGTACCGTGTGGTGTATCGCGCACCATCCGGTCAGCGATGGCAGCCACCGGCGCGACCGCAGCTATTCCGCGGTCGATCCTTCAACGCACCATGTTTTCAACCACCATCTCCACAACAGCAGCAGCAGCAAAGGATGGTCCCGTGTGCATATCCACCTCCACCACGTGCACCGGGGTACCATCCACAGATTGGAGGGAACCCGACACAGTACATGTGCTATACGTGTGGCCGTGCCGGGCATTTTGCGAGAGACTGCCCGGAGCAGCGTGAAGGCAGCGGGCAAGCACCATATCGGGGTGCCGTTCAACCCTGCAACCAGCCCAAGAAACCAGCATTAAAACACGGCAACGTCCACCACTTAGATCTCGAAGACGTGCCGGAAGGCGAACCCATTCTTGCGGGTACGTTTTCTTTACTCCAAAATCCCGTAGTCATATTATTTGACTCCGGTGCCACCCATAATTTAATTCGCCAATCATATGTTATCAAGCATCAATTACCTATCACTCCCACTGAAAGTCCATTTTTTTATTTGCTCTCCGGGTGGGAAAATATCAGGGGACATGGAAGTCCATAAAGCACAACTTAGGATGGATGGGAATATATATCCGACTTCTCTAATTATATTAGATGGTCAAAGGCTTGATGTCATCTTAGGGATGTCGTGGCTGCACCGTCATGGTGCTGTTCTCGACATTGTTCCACGTGTGGTCCATTTGAACTCTTCACTATATGAACCACACGCTCTCATTCTAGACCGTCTTATCAAAGAAATTCCAGCCACCTACAACGCGGAAGCCACAAAGCTTGAGGACATTCCTGTGGTCCGTGAGTATCCGGACGTGTTTCCCGATGACCTTCCGGGTATGCCACCGGATATGGATATCGTGTTCAAGATTGAACTCATTCCGGGAACCACGCCTATTCAGTGTTCAGTAAGGCGTCATTAGGCGCTTGCCTCAGGGCGCCTGGGCACGAGGTGCAGCCCTTCTGCCTCGCCTCAGGGCATAGGTGGACATTCCGCGACAGACAGTGGCTGAATTGGCGGGAGGGGGCGGCGGCCGACCGGATCCGCAACGGACAGCGGCCGAATCGACGGGAGGGAGCGGCGGGCGGCCGGATCCGTGACAGACGGCGGCCGAATCGACGGGAGGGGCGGCGGCCGGATCTGCGACGGACGACGGCTGAATCAGCGGGAGGTGGGCGACGGGCAGCCTGATCTGCGACTGGCGAATGGATCGGCGACTGGCAGGACTGTGCTCGATTGGTGACGGCGGTGGAGGGGAGGCGGCCGAGCGGGGGAGTGGCGGCGGGGGCAGGCAGGGACTGATGAATCACGTGGTCAGGGGCTCGGGGCAGAGGATTCCTGTGCACTTCTGTTAAGTGGGCTTGGTAAAAATAGAGAAAAGAGGTGGGCTTGGTAAAATAGAGAAGAGATGTGGGCCAACAAAACCAGCCCAGGACAGTAAAGACACACATATAACCAATACAGGACAGTAAAGATACACGTATATTTCTGTATTGTACATATTGGTTACTGTAATGTACATAGATAAATATGTATATATTAAAAATAGTAAAAACGCCTAGAAACGCCTAGGCACGCCTAATCACGCCTAGGCTCTAGGCGGTGGGTCACCGCCCGCCTAGCGCCTTACTGAACCTTGCGCCTATTTACCGAAGGCCGTACAAGATGGCACCAAATGAATTGGCAGAATTAAAGGAGAACTTGAAGGACCTGCTGGACAAAGGTTTTATACTCCCAAGTTCATCACCTTGGGGCTGCTCCGCATTATTTGTGAAGAAGAAGTACAAGACGTTACGTCTATGTGTGGACTATTGCCCGCTCAACGCCGTGACGATCAAGAACAAGTATCTACTATCGCGCATTGATATTTTATTCGATCAATTGGTGGGTGCTAAAGTATTCTCAAAAACAGATCTTCGGTCCAGATATCATCAAATAAAAATCCGACCAGAGGATATACCGAAGACGGCATTCTCGACAAGATACGGGCTCTATGAATATCTCGTCATGTCGTTCGGGCTTAGCAACGCGCCAGCTCACTTCATGTACCTCATGAATTATGTTTTCATGCTGGAGTTGGACAAGTTTGTCGTGGTCTTCATCGACGACATTCTGGTTTATTCTAAATCAGAGGAAGAACACGCAAAACACTTGCATATCATGCTCCAACGATTGTGAGATCACAAGCTTTATGCAAAATTCAGCAAGTGTGAGTTTTGCATCAAACAAGTACCATTTCTTGGTCACATTATTTCAGCGGAGGGCATCATTGTAGATCCAAGCAAAATTGTACAAGTACTGAAATGGAAGTCTCCAATGTCCATTCACGAAGTTCGCAGTTTTCTCGGATTAGCAGGATATTATCGGAGGTTCATTCCGAGCTTCTCAAAAATCGCTAAACCAATGATGGAGCTGCTGAAAAAGGGGTCTAAATATATATGGAGCAAGGCATGTGAGGATGCATTTCAAGCATTGTTGAAACACCTCACAACAGCCCCAATGTTAGCTCAGACGGATACGACCAAATCTTTTGACGTTTATTATGATACGTCCGGAATTGGTCTTGGCTGCGTGCTAATGCAAGAAGGCCGCGTGATTGCGTATGGATCACGGAAGCTCCGAAATCATAAGCAGAATTATCAAAGTCATGACCTTGAACTCACTACCGTGGTACTCGCTTTGAAAATGTGTAGGCATTATTTACTCGGAAATTTAGTGCACCTCTACACCGATCACAAGAGACTGAAATATATCTTCACTCAGAAGGAACTGAATATGCGACAGCGAAGATGGTTGGAATTGATCAAAGACTATGAGATTGAAATTCACTACCATCCCGACAAGGCAAATGTAGTTGCTGATGCGCTGAGCTGCAAGTCTCACGTCAATAATCTATCCATTACTCCCATGGAAGAGGATGAGTCGAGTTTATACTTGGTTCCATATGGAGCGCTATATAATCTTGCTCTCATCCCTACCATACGAGAGGAGATTATGGAAGCTCAAAAGAAAGGCGTGGGTATGCCGCACATTCGGAGGAGAATGAAGAATGGGGAAATGATGTGCTTCCGAAGTGATGAACATGGTACTCTATGGTTCAAAAACCGTATAGTGGTACCCCGTGATATGATACTTCTAAAGAAAATCTTGGACGAAGCTCACTTGTCCAAGAACTCTAGTCATCCGGGCAGCAACAAAATGTATCAAGATCTGAAAACCAGATTTTGGTGGACATGGATGAAAAGAGAGATTGCAAAATATGTGTCCGAGTGTGATATGTGTCAGCGGGTGAAAGACAGACCACATGAGGAAAGACGGACAGCTACAACCACTGAATATTCTGGCATGGAAATGGGAGGACATTAGTATGGATTTCATTGTCAGGTTACCTCTCACATTCCACAAGCATGATTCGATTTGGGTGATAGTCGATCAACTAACCAAATCAGCTCATTTCATCCCTGTACATACAAAGTATATCGCCAAGAAGTATGCGGAATTGTATATTGAAAGAGTCATGTGCTTGCACGGAGTTCCCCGGACGATTATTTCAGATCGCGGTGCGTTGTTCGTTGCTCGTTTTTGGGAGCAGCTGCACGCATCATTGGGGACAAAACTGATCCGATGTTCCGCATACCACAAGCAAACTGATGATCAAACTGAACGGGTGAATCAAATTCTTGAAGATATGCTACGTGCTTGTGCCATCCACCACGGTAAAAATTGGGATGATCATTTACCGTTGGTGGAGTTCTCATACAACAATGGCTATCAAGCGAGCATCAAGATGGCGCCGTATGAAGCTCTCTACGGCCAGAAATGTCGCACCCCACTCAACTGGTGTGAGTCCGGTGAGCGAGTTATATATGGAATTGATCTTGTAAATGAAGTCAAAGAACGAGTGCGAGTGATCCAAGCCAATCTCAAGGCTGCTCAATCTCGGCAGAAAAGTTATGCGGATAAAAGATGTCGACCGCTCCACTTTGACATCAGAGACCACGTTTATCTCTGTGTCTCTTCGATGAAAGGGATTCATCGTTCCGGAGTGAAGGGAAAGCTTGCTCCACGATTCATCAGTCCATTCGCTGTCATTGAAAAATGCAGACCCGTGGCCTATCCTTTGGATTTACCGACATCACTCTCTGAAGTTCACAATGTATTCCACATTTCTCAGCTGGGGAAATGTCTTAAATCCTCAGCTGAAATCCGCACCGAAGACATTGAGGATCTCCAACCGGATCTCACTTATTCTGAGTATCCGATCCGTATCATTGAGGAAAAGACTCGCACCACAAGAAACCGGACTTTATACTTCTACAAAGTATTGTGGAGTAACCATACCGCTGAAGAAGCGATGTGGGAAAGCGAGGATAATCTTCAATCAAACTATCCGGATTTATTATCATCTCATATCCGGTACCTCCATCTCTTTTATTTGTAATCTCGGGATGAGATTCTTTTAAGGGAGAAGGAATGTAAAAGCCCTAAAGCCAAGGTACAAATTCCATATAGGAGAATTTAGATTTGAATGGGGAAAAGAAATCAAATGGCAATTGGGAAATTAAACCAATTCAAACTTCAATTGAAGGGATTCAAAAATTTAAAATTTGCTCCTGTTCAAACTTTGCCAAAATAAAAATCTGAGATCACCATTAAATCCCAAATATTCCAATTAGCCTCTTTGCAATGTTTCAGAAATTTTGATGCTCATTTTCTATTTAATTCAGTGACTCCATTGAATTTTATTCAAATTCAAATTTGAATTTGAATTACATTTGAAACTTGTCCAAATTGGAAATCCAATTGCAGAATCATAATCTCCATATTTAAATTGGCCTCTCAACAAAAATCTAGAATTTTTGGATCAATATTGGTGAGAGAATTAAAGGAGCAGAGAAGATAGGCTTAAGGGGCAGTTGGACCCACCGGTCAGTGGAACATCTACGGTACTGCTCTGCACGCCGTTTTTCCGGCACTGCCCCGCTCGACACCGCACGCCATGCATGGTGCCAGCGAGCTGCTCACCTGCCTGCTTCATGGCGTGCTCACTACACCTCTTCATCTCTATATCTACGCCCCTGCACCGAGTGGAAAAAGCATCGGCGGCCTCCTCTGTTTTATCTACCGAGCTCTCCCCGTCGCCTTGCTGCCTCCTCACATAGCTCCGCTTCTAGGCCGAGTTGGAACCCGAGTGCAACAGAAAAAAGGTGCGCCAAGCTTCCCTCTAGTCTCTGATATAATCAGTTCCTTCGTCCCTGGCTTCTTACCCTCATATTTTGAAGTTTTCCCGAAGCTTGCAGTGAAGCCGCCGGGAACCCCTCTGCTCCATCGTCGCCAGCACCCCCCAAGCCGTGTTACACCTTGACTTCAACAGAAAAAAGGATCGCCAACGCGAGCTCCTTCTCACGGTAAAAAAGTGCCTCTTTCCATTCAGTATCGAGCAAATGATTCCAGTTTTTCTTTCGGCCGTTGCCCATGAACTAGCTCGCTTCTCCGTTTAATTCGCTTTCTACGTACAACCATCCATTAATTCTTTCATGGTTGTTGTTCAATACATCATAGCGCACGCGCCTACCAAATCTCAGTGGAATCCATCGAGTGATTTCTGAGATATTCGAGTTTTCTCCGCCGCCAATGAAAACCCGTAAGTCCACCGTTGAAGTCAACTTTTCCATCGATTTCATCCTTTTTTCTCCCCCTAGTCATCTTCCCCATGCTTCCAAGAACGTTCCCAACCTTTTCCCGAGCTTCTTGCGCCATTCTCGAGTGATTCCGGCCATCACCAAAACCCTAGCTTCGCTGCCGCCGTCGCACGCTGTATTCCGGCCATCGCCGGCGTTCAGCGACCCCTCCATCGTGCTCAGCACCCTGGAAAATGGTTAGGCGGCGAGTGGGGAGGAGAGAGAAGGCCAGGAAAGCCAAACTGGTGAACTCACCGGCGCGGCGCCGCCGCGGCCGAGCGGCGCGTCGCGAGGTAGAAGACGACCTCGCGGGCCCCGCATGTCAGTGGCGCGTTCGATCGAGCGGATCGGTTGTGGCACCGGATTGACTGCGGCTGCGCGGGTTAACTCTGTGGCCCTCGGTGCGGCCCAGCGCTGATTGGCCCAATTCAAATAAGTGGGGCCGGCCGCTTTATTTAAACTTTCCAATTGTAAAATAATTCCAGAATTCAATCAAACTTCTAAAATCCATTACTCCTAGCATATTTTCTCAAAAAAATCCAAATAAATTCTGTTAGACTCATATTGATCCCAAATTTGCAGTGGTTCAATTTATTAGACATGAAAGTCCCATAATTTTCATAATTAATTCCTTTGAGCTAACTTCTTGGGAAATTAATTATTCCTGTTCTCCTAATTGGAAAATTCCCAATTTTGGTCAGGACGCTCCCCAAACATCAGTTGATCTCCAGTAAAAATTTCAAGTTCATTGAACTTCATTTACTAGGTTGATCAGTGTTCCAAATCTGTATGTAGTTAAAAATTGGAAAAGTACAGTAACCATCTCAGCTTTTTCCCCAAACTTCAAAAATCAGTTTCTCCACTTAGGAAGCTTAAAAAAATGTGAAACAATTTTTCCTAGAACCAGTGAAACCCTCTCTACCATAATCAACCACTGGTGGACATGACAAAGCTACACATTAAGTCCCAAAATTCAGAGAAGCCTTTTTTTGTTGGAATTTTAGAGACAACAAGCTTCCTTGAACATCAACAATTTTTGGCCCAGATCTTCCTCATTGATACTAATGTCCACTTTAAAAATCCCAAAGCCAATTAAAATCATTTACATTCCTAATCTGTATTTATAAGATCTTCTCAATAGTTTCTATATCACTCATGTACTTTATATATTGCATATCATATAGTGACCGAGATCGAGGAGGACCCGGAGCCCTTGGAGACTCTACTTCGAGAAGCTAACTTCCGCTCTGACTCACAGCCAAGCAAGCTCCGGTTTGCATTTAAGCGCTATTTCAAATTTTCTATTTGTATCACTTATGTCTAGGGTGAATTTTGTGCATTAGGGCTAAGGTGCTTGTTACTCCACTTGCATGACCCACAAATCCCATGGAGTATTGGGTAGGTCTAGAGCTTGATGAGTAGACAAAGCCGTGCTAATGTTTATAGGAATCCGGTAGAAGTCGAGTAGTTGGAATCTACTCGCGTGATAGGATTTTATCACATAGGATGAATTGAATCAAAGAATGGTTTAGAATTGTGAAATTGAGACCTAGCAGCGGGTAGGATGCAGCGACACGTGGTCTCACGTGCATAGCCCTGCTTGTGTCGATTGAGGACCGATCTGTGTGCGGCCCTGCTGGACAAGTTTGAACAGTACCGAATGCATACTGGGCATATGGAACCCAGGAAACCCATGTAACTTGATAACTTGGATGTCAAGGCATAGCCCATCGTCGATAGGGGTGGACTGAGGGTAGTAAGGTGTAAATTCGCCGGTGGGCATAGACATGCTCTGTGCGGGAACCTTATGCCCGCGATGGTGGGACCGGTTAGACGTTTGAGTTCTCTTGTGAAAGGTTGTTGTGTATGACGTGGTGAGGAGCATGGCACGCTCCTTAGTGAAGTGCATCTAGGAATCCCTTCTGGGTTTTGGATGATTTATGACAAGCAAATGAGATCCTAACAACTTTGTTGAGATGACCACAGGTTTTAATGTGAAAATAAGGAAAGTGCCAAAAAGAAGGGAGAATGAGGAGCAATGTGGAGAAGAGCTCAAGGAACAAGATTAGTAGATCATTGTGTGTGGAGTGTGTTAAGGAAACACACCCCAAGAGCTCAATCACAAATAAACACACACATTGTACAAATTTATACAGGACCAGACTAGTCCGATATCTCTCTATGCACAAGATCAGACAAGTCCGATATCACCACGGACTAGTCGGATATCTCTCTGACTAGAATCGGACTAGTCCTCCCCAGTGCGGACTAGTCCTCAAAATACTTCACAAGTCACACAAAATCGGACAAGTCCGATCACACATCGGACTAGTCTGATATCTTTCTGATGTCAATCGGACAAGTCCGATACTAGCACGGACCAGTCCGAAAAACTCTCTGACCTAAATCGAACAAGTCCTCCAAGTGCGGACTTGTCTTCATAACCACTTAGGATTTCACTGTCCGGACAAGTCCGATGACTATCAGACTAGTCCGAAGATTTCCAGAAGCGAAATCGGACAAGTCCGCTCCTAGCCGTACTAGTCCGATATTTCGGGACACTTAGGTTTTGCTACACACGGCACACCGGACTAGTCCGGTGTGCACCACGGACTAGTCTGATCTTTCTAAACCCTAACGGTCACTATTAGAAACCCCATATAAATAGAGGTGCACGGCCATATTTCAAAAACTCTCGACCCCCTGCGCTGTCACACCTCCCAAGAGCCTCAAAAACACATCTCTCCACGAAATCTAAAGCCAAAAAAAGATCAATCCCTTGAGGATATACTTTGGAACATTGGAGAGACACGATTCCTCACACATGGCTCTTGGTTTGATTCTCTAACACACTCCTGTGATTTTCATTGTAATATTTTGAGTGTGTTCTTGGTGGAGTTGTCATTGTAATCTAGGGGAGACCTCAAAGTGTGAGAAGGCCCCTTGAATTTGGTTATTCACCCTTTGTGATAAGAAAAGGGGATTGGCCTTCGTGGCGATCCAACGAGGGTAGGGTTGGAGAAGACCCGATCCTTTTGTGGACTTCTCAACGTGGATGTAGGTTGCCTCTGTGGGAGCCGAACCACGGGATAAGTCGTTTGTGTTCTTGCTTTGTGTTCATCATTATTATTCATCACAACAATCTAGGCTTTGAATCAATATTGCTTACTTTACATTGAATCATTAAGTATAAGATTCAATTGTGATATACCCTAGTTCATAATCTTGCAACACTTCTATTAACTGTGTATTTCCGCTGCATACATCGTAGAATCAAATTAATCGATCAAACTTAATCAACCTAGTGGGTACACACCGGACTAGTCCGCACTTTACCAGACAAGTCCGATATCTCAAGTTTTGGTTTGGTGGTTAAGTGTTGCAGGTTCCGACAAATTTCAAAAAGGCCTATTCACCCCCCCTCTAGGCCACATTCAATTGGTATCAGAGCAGGTTCTTCAAGAAAGAGACTAATCGCTCGAAGAAGATCATGTCGGACATGAAGGACGTACACAAGAGCAACAACCAAGAGAAGGTTGATGATGACAAGAACCAGAAAGTTGAAAAGCTCCTCGAAGCCATTCAAGACTTCGAGGACGACAATGAGGAGACGCTGGAACTAAAGGCACTCCTAAGAAAGAAGACACTTTCTAAAGGGAAACTAAAGATTGAAGAGAAGAAGAAGGGGAGGAGTCACACCGACTACTCCTGATATCCTTTCAACTATGATCGTCTTAATCCCAGCAATAAGCATTATTTATCTATCCCTCTAGGAAAAGCCCCACACTTCGATGGAAGTGATTACTCAATGTGGAGGCAAAATATGAAAATGCATCTAATTTCCCTCAATCCAAGTTCATGGCATATTGTGTGCACAGGGATAGATATCCCAGACGACAATGAAGAACTTACACCAAGCCAAGAGCAGGCAATTCATCGAAATGCTCAAGCTGCGGCAGTCATTACCTCTTCGCTCAGTCGGGACGAGTTCACAAAGGTGGATGGACTCGAGATTACGAAGGAGATATGGGACACATTGCAAACTGCACATGAAGGTGACTGTCATGTGCGTGAAGCAAATATCTAAATGATCAAAGGCGAATTAGGAAGATTCGCAATCAAAGAAGACGAGTCACCTCAAGATATGTACAACTGATTAAAGACACTCGTCAACAAGGTTCGATCATACGGAAGCAAGAAGTGGAATGACCACGAGGTGGTGAAGCTCAACCTTAGAGCTTTCATGCCTTGCAACGTCACCCTATGCTCAATGATTAGAGAAAGCCCAGGATACAAGAAAATGACTTCGGATGAATTACTTGGAAAAATCATCAATTTTGAGATGATGGAAAAACAAGCAAAGCATGTCAAGTAAATTGCCGACCTCACCTCGGCAAAGAAGAAAGGGGTAGCTTTGAAGTCCATGCTCAAGCCCCTATCTAAAGAAGCTCAAGAAGCTCAGCTAGAAGAAGACGGTGATGATGAGAGCAGTGAATTAGATGAAGAAGACATGATACTGTTCATGAAGAAATTCGAGAGAATAATGAAGAAGAGACAAGGTACTAAATCAAGTGAAGGAAAGTACAAGGAAAGAACAAAGACAAAGTTGAGGTGGGCATGCTATAATTGTGGTGAGTATAGCCACTTTATAGTTGATTGCCCATATGAAGAGAACAAGAAGAAGACTAAATAAGCCAAGCCTCAACCCAAGAAATTCTTCAAGAAGAAGAAACAAGCCGAACAAGCACACATAGGGAAAGAGTGGGACTCAAATGATGAGTCCTCATCATCTGAAGAAGAAGAGATGGCTAGCATAGCCATCGAGAAGACATCCAAGAAGTCTACTCTCTTCCCTACACTCGGCGCATGGAAGGGAAATGGCACTTGCCTCATGGCAAAGGAAGGTAAACGCAAGGTAAACACCAAACCCCCTTCCGTGCATTCCTAGTGATAATCAGGATATGCTTATTGGATTAGATAGGAAAACTGTCACAAAAATGAAATTTTTACTTGATCAACTTGTTGAGAAGGAGAGGTTGATACATCGTCAAGAGTCCATGATTATCTCCCAAAAGGAGGAATATGTTGAACTTGACAAACTTCTAGAGCTTCAAAAGGAGCGAAGCAAGTCACTAGAGGTTGAGTTAGCTTCAAGCAAGGAAGCTTGCTTGGAGTTAAATGACTCAAATGCTGCAATCAAGGAAGAACTTGCTAACCTAATCAAGGTTAACAAGATCCTTGAAGTGCAAGTTGAGTCACTCAAGCGAGGTGACCCTTCATCCTCTTTAAGTTCACATTCTCAACCCATTAAAACTGAAGTTGTTTCTACTTGTACATGTGGTAAAATTGACAACAGCTTGAAAGGCAAGTCACCCTCTACCAAGGACAAGCATGCTGCACAAACCGGCATATTTGACAAGGAGACGATCAAATATGCATGTAGTGCATACTTGGTCACAAGACCTTCACATGTCAAATATGGCATTGGTTACCCTTATGGTGAAAAGCAACAAGCTAGAGGCCATAAGAATAACAGGGATAGCAATGTCTTTGTAAAGGGAGGAGTCTTTCAAACTGGAAAATCAAAAATTAATGAGTACAACACGCATGACCACCGGACTAGTCCGGTCAGAGTTCGGACAAGTCCGACCTTCCAGACTAGTCTTGTGTATAAACAACAAAAGTTACTATTCAGAACTTCCGATGCATCTTATGTATTAATGAGAAGTAATTGTGGAAAGGTTTATGCTCATTATGTTGGACCATGCCATGAGAACATCAAATCTCATGTGTGGGTGCTCAAATCCCTTGTGACTAACCTAAGAGGACCCAAGCAAGCTTGGGTACCTAAAACCAAGACATAATTTGTTTTTGCAGGCCTATTCCTCTGGTGGATCCAAATGGGTGCTAGACAGTGGCTGCACCAACCATATGACCGGAGAAAGTAGGATGTTCATTGAATATGAAGCAAATGAGGATCCAAGCGAGGGCATCTACTTCAGAGACAATAGTCAAGGAAAGGTGCTCGGTACCGGTAAAATTGCCATATCACCACAACACACTCTTTCTAACGTATTACATGTAGATTCTTTAGATTATAACCTGTTGTCCATATCTCAATTATGTGACAAAGGTTATAATTGCTTGTTCACTAACAAGGGTGTGACCGTCTCTAGGAGGAGTGATGGTTCCATTGCATTCAAGGGTATGTTAAAGGGAAAACTTTATCTTGTTGACTTCAACAAGGATAAAGTTGAACTTGACACATGCTTGATTGCAAAGACCAACATGGGTTGGCTGTGGCATCACTACAGGAATATCGATCACTTACGTCGGCTAAAGCCGACGTAAGTAAGGCCTAAACCAACGTAAGTAACTTAATTACGTCGGTTTACCCTTAATTACGTCGGCGGTTGGCCGAAGTAGATGTTTGGACGTAATTAAGGTAACTTACGTCGGCCACCGACGTAAGTTACCTTAATTACGTCGGTCTGCAGCAGCCGACGTAAGTCACGTACCGGGATGGGCCGCAGGCTGGGCCGGAGTACTTACGTCGGTTGCTGTAGACCGACGTAAGTTAAGTGGTTTAACTTACGTCGGTTGTTCCAAACCGACGTAAGTTAAGTGGTTTAACTTACGTCGGTATGTTCTGACCGACGTAAGTTAAACTGGGCTAACTTACGTCAGCAATTCCATAGCCGACGTAAGTTAAATTTTCGAATTTTTTTTTAAAACAGAAACTGACTACCTCGCTCGATGGCGACAACACAAAACAGGCAAAGATATACACAGATATAAACATATACAGCACACAGTTTCAAAATAGTATTCAAACATCAAGAAAAACACAATTTCAGTATCGGGCTACACGTTAGCCCCTCCACTACCTCCGGGATCCTCTCGGCGCGTTCCCGAACCCTGCAGAAGAAATAATACATACAAAATTTTAGTTTTAGAGGACTTCCATATATTTGCAACCATGTACAATACATTCATTCACTTCTCCATCTCCCGATCCTAAAGATTACCTCCCAATCCTAAAGCATGGAGGTAAAGTATAGGAACAGATTGAGATTATGGCAAAAATAAAATACCATTTCACCATGAAAGAATGAATGATTTGATAGTACAACAATTTATGTTCTTATGTCATTCTTCATGATTTTAAAGTCGGAATCTACCCTAGACGTGAATATGAAACTTATAGTGCCAAAATTGAACTGAACTTTAATTAGAATGCCCAAACTGAAACTAAAACAGTTAGGCAGTGCTTCGAATTGGTTAGACCTGATTGCTAATAGAGGGAGGCCGAGCAGATTGCTAATAAATTGAGACTGAAACTAAAGGGAGGCCGAACGGATATTAAAGAGAGAGTTTATCACCTGCTCCGGTGTCTGCTGCGGCGGAAGCGTAGGAATCTCGATATCCTGACCGTTGTGTCGAGCAAGAGCCTGCCATTGCAAAATATTAGAAGATATATGTTATTGAAGTGTTGTGAAATTTAACTACGGTACTTTAAATTACTTACCGCCACCGCTGCTTGCATCTGGGACATCATTAAGGCCGTCCTCTACTGCTCCTCCCTTGCCTCCGCTCTCGTCCTCTCCAGCTCTTCCTGGGTTTGCGTCAGCGTCTCCCTCATGGCCTGGAGCTCCAGCTGGGTCTGCGAGAGACGACCACTGGTCACAACGGTCGAAGCCTGCAACGATGAAGCGCCTCTCAAAGGTCGCGTCGACCTCGAGTCGACAACTCCATCAAAAATGGCAAACCTGCAAAAGAATCAAAACACTAAGTAGAAGAAGATTAATTTAAAAAGAAATGAAACACACGAAGAACTCACCGTCCGTGGGCCATCTCGCCTCTGCTTGTGTACGCGGCTTGGGGGTCGATTGGCGCGCTTTCCCAATCATAATCCGCACCGTGTATCTTCGCGACCTCCTACGCGTACTTTGTCTACAAAACAAATAAATCTTGTAAGCATGTCAATAATAGTATTAGTTATAATGAAATTGATGAATTTCGAAAACTTACCAGTCGGTCGGCTGCGACCTGACTATACTGCCCTGGCTGAGAAGGGTCACTTCCCTTGTGACCTCTCTTCCAAACCTGGGTCGAGGTCGGCTCATGACCCATCTCTCGCTCCTGTACAGCCGTGTTAGTGAGGTAAATAATATATTAGGAACACATAAATAAAATGAAAAGGTACTTACCATGTGTTTAGCCAAACGCAAGTAGCCGTCGCCGCCATAGTTGTGCTTGCCCTCGGACCCCATGCGGCACTGTCTAGCCTTTGTGGACTTGTTGATGAAAGCGTCGCTAGCCCAGTACCGACAGAGAGCTATGTACGCCTCGATGTTACCATGTAACCAGGAAATACTAACCTGCACATATTTCATTTTTCATCAACGCAGTTAACATACGTAGATATCATAAATATTTAACAATATTGAAAACTTACCTCCGCGTACTGCTCCTCTGTCAAGTACGAGTTGGAGTCCTTCCTAAATACACCCCTTTGCTGCTCCTGCTCCTGCTTCTGGGGGTGCCGCTTGTAGTACGCGTTGACGGCCTGAACCGGGCGTACGACAACGCCGCCGTCGTGAGCTTCCGAGCGTTGTAATGGAACACGCGTCTCGCGTGGTCCTCCATGTCTGGTTCCTCTACTTGGTACCTCAGCTTTAAGCAAACAAATATTTAAGTGATATGCATTAACAATTCAAACGAGTTGAAAAAATGAAACAGTTAAACTTACCATAAAATCGTGCCACACGGCTCCCTGAACTGTGTCGTGCACCGGATGAGAGACACGAGCATAGTCATCCCACGACAGGGCAGGAAAACCGTCAATTACACTGGGGTAGTGCAACTTGACGATAGCACCCAGGACACTGTTAACCTGCCTGTGGTGCTTCTCGGCCCCCGTGAACGAAAAGTCGTACCAACATCTACAAAATATATTAAATCATTAAGTAAAGGAAAACAACATCTAATATTTAATACACTATATACAGTATTTATACCTGTCTCCAATAGGACGGATCGTGGTCCGCTGAGTAGTAACCGGAGGAGGAGCCGCAAAGTGGGTCCTCCTCGTCTGTTGCCTCTGCTGCGACGCTACCGCGTCCTGTGACCCTGAAGGCTCTGTGGAACCACCGGAGCCTCCAGGAAGGCTAGTGGTAGCCGGCTGCACAGGGAGGCTAGCGCTAGCCGGCTCCGAAGGTAGGCTAGCGCTAGAGGGCTCCTGTAGTGGCCCCCTAGCCTCTGAGTCGGGCTCCTGTAGCGGCCTCCTAGCCTCTGACTCTGACTCTGACTCAGAAGTCTTTCAGTCAGACTGGACAAAAGGAAAAGATTGACAATTAATAATTAATAACAATTGCAATTTCAAAAATAACTTTATTGTAACTAAAATTTACCTCAGTCCACTGAAAGCACACGACAGCTGACGGTGGAGCTTGTGCCAGAAAGAGGGAACGTCGGCTAGAAAGGAACGAGGTCCCTGAGCAAGGGTCTCGTGGCGGCTCAAACCCTCTCACTGGCTTCCCCTTCCTCTTCCCTTTCCCCTTTGATGACATCCTGTTGCAAGGAATAAATGATTAATATGCAAATATAATATACAAAATTAATGTTAAATTAGTAAATAAAACGTTACTTTAAAATTCATCAACATCACGATCATGCACCCTACTCCTTAAACCAGCCCATCGATCTTCTTCTTCCGTATATCGTTTTCGTTTGCGCAAATCAGCAGGTTCGACTATGTCATCGATATCTTCAGTTTTTGATTATGATTCTGTTTCCGCTTCCGTGCCAGCCTCGATATCTTGAGCGTCTCGAGGAAAGTTGGTCTTAGATGACAATTTCACATCCATGTGGAGTAGGGTATTACGCTCCACATCCAGTTGGTCTTAGAGAGTAAGTTATGCCCCATCGAAGCCCGCCGTTAACTTAAGACAACTTTAGTGTTAGCTCGTTGTACGTTATGTCCAGTCTGGACCCGCCGTCGTCGGGGTACACCATCCACACGCAAGTGCTTGCCATCCTCACCGCCGTCATTCGCCTTCGTGCCCGTCTACATGCATACTTTACCTTACCACTAAATGGGCCTTGTCGGGCCTTGTCAAGCCGGTCTGAAGCCCATTTATGTATATATAGTACTTAAACACTCAAGCAATCAAAATTAAAATTGTAACCATAATTCAAAAAACTAAGCAATTCAAATAAACCTAAACATAACAATTATCCATTTTAATTCATCAATTTATCAACTCAATTCTAACATAAGCAATTCAATTCAATTAAATTAAACCTAAACATAAGCAATTCAATTATAACCATAATTCTAAGCATAACAAATAAGCATAAAAATTCATCAATTGTAATTCATCAATTTATTGATTTAATTCTAACATAAGCATAGTAAACATTATTCGCATTGTGTATACATTTTACCCTAAACCCTAAACCATGCATGATGGCTTGTGAACTGCGCGTCTAGATAGCACTATATACTAGTACAGTATATATTCCCGGACACGATTCAGTTTACTGTTTCTAATTGTTTCTAATCTTACTTCCCTTCCAGGATCCAAGCGCAGCGCATGAAATAGCACGGCGCCACACCTTCCCTTCTCCTTCAGAACGTCTTACGGCCCCTGGCACGCATGTGGGTGGAAGTGCCTCAACAGAGCCCACAAGCAGAGACACAGGCACACCGTGGTGTTCGGGCCTCTTTTGCCTTTATATAACCAGGCAGCCGCTGCGGCTCTCGCCCGCCGCCAACCTCTCTCTCCCCAAGCTCACGCCTCTGCTAGGTTCTTCTTCCCAAAGAACCCCCCACCGAACGAGAGAGGTGAAGCAAAAGAGCCCGCTCGCCTCCTTTCCATGGCGCCATCCTCTTCCTCGACCCTTAGCGCCGCTGCTCCGCTCTTCGTGTCGCAGGTGCCTCTCATGCCCCGGCCGGCCCCGCCCATGTTTGTGACCTACTTCTCGCCTCCTGCAGACATGCTGCCGCCGATGAGGTTGCCTAGCCCGTTCATTGGCCCGCCTCCACGTCCTGGGTTTGCATGCCTGTTAGAGTGTCGTCTGCCACAGGCACTAGGGTTCACGTACCGTGTCCAGTGCCAGCCTCTGCCGCCAGGGTTCCCGAAACCGTTCCTTTGTCCGCCACCACCGGCCGGCTTCTCGGTGTCCTCGCCGCCCATGTGGGGGTTCCCGCATGGCCCCGGTGTGGGTCTTCCACCGTCGGTACCGATGACGCACGACATGATGTTGATGGCGCGGCTAGCTGCACCGGCAGGAGCAATGCGTGCTGCGCAGCCTAAGCGTGCCGCCCTCAAGGATGAAGGCAAGCCTAAACCCTAAACCATGCATGATTCCCTATTGTGTATCTATATAATTTGTAGGAATAATTCCCTAAACACATATAATTTATAGGAATAATTCCCTAAACAAATTATTCACACTGTGTATATGAATTTTAAAATGAAAAAAAAAACTCGAGCCCACCTTGCTATGGTGTGCTGGAGGCGCCGATCGGGGGCGCAGCGGACGGGGGCGGCAACGGCGGGGACGCGGCGGACCGGGGGCGGCGACGGCTGGGGCGCAGGGGCGGCGACGGCGGGCCGATGGCGGGGTGGCGACGCGCCTCGGGGTCGGGGCGGAGCCGCGGGGGCGGGTCCGGGGGCGAGAGCAGGGCGGCGGCGGGGTGACGACAGCGGGGCGGCGGGCCGGCGGCGGGGCGGCGACGACGGGCAGGCGGCGGGGCGTCGGTCGGCGGCGGCGGCGGAAAGCAGGGCGGCGGTCAGCGGAAAGATATCGAAGCGGCGCGGGGAAAATGAGAAGGCGCACGCGGCTCGCGCGGTTAGGTTAAATCAACAACTTGCGTTGGTCGTGGATACTTACGTCGGCCGAAGTCAAGACCGACGTAAGTAAATGTTAACTTACATCGGGCAATCAACTTACGTCGGCTACGGGCCGCGGCCGACGTAAGTATCCGTTAATTGTCGTCGGTTCCTTTACTTACGTTAGCCAGGGGATAGAAGCTGAAATAATTTATTTAACTTACGTCGGTTACCAGGCACCGACGTAAGTAACTTAATTACGTCGACTGGCCCACGTAAGTTGCGTTGGCCGACGTAATTGTTGGCATTTCCTGTAGTGCATAGACGGCTAGCGCATGTTGGTATGAGGAACCTTTAAAAACTCCTCAAGGGCGATCACATCCGAGGTTTGAAGGATGTTGTTTTTGAGAAAGACAGGCCCTATAGTGCGTGCCAAGCTGGGAAGCAAGTTGGAGCACCTCACCCCGCCAAGAACGTCATGACTACAACAAGACCGCTCGAGCTACTTCACATGGACTTATTTGGTACAATTGCCTACATAAGCATGACGTTCTAGAGCAAGCTCAAAATGAATTATCATTGACAATCAAGAACATTTGAAGCGACAACAGCACAAAGTTCAAGAACACACAAGTGGAGGAGTACCTAGATGAAGAAGGCATAAAGCACGAGTTTTCAGCTCCGTACTCCCCTCAACAAAACTGAGTTGCCGAATGAAAGAACTGAACTCTCATAGAGATGGCGAGAACAATGATTGATGAGTACAAGACCTCAGATTGATTTTGGGCGGAAGCGATTAACACCGCTTGCCACGCCATAAATCGACTCTATCTTCATCGACTACTCAAGAAGACATCCTATGAGCTACTTACCGGTAACAAGCCCAATATTTCATATTTTTGAGTTTTTGGTTTCCCATGCTATATTTTAAACAAGAAGCCTAGGACTTCAAAGTTTGCTTCGAAGTCCGATGAAGGTTTCTTGCTTGGTTATGATTCGAACACTTACGCCTATCGTGTTTTCAACAAGACCTCCGGACTTGTTGAAGTAGCACGTGACGTAGTGTTCGATGAAACTAATGGCTCCCAAAAGCAGCAAGTTGATTCATGTGTGCTAGATAAAGAAGAAGCTCCTTGTCAAGCATTGAGAAGAATGGCGTTAGGCGAAGTTCGACCACAAGAGCCACCTCTGAATATCCATGAGGAAAACGAACCACAAGATGAGACCAATGATCAAGGGGGAGCTTCCATACAAGATCAACCTCAAGAAAGTGAAGATGATCAACAAGTAAATGAAGGCAATCATTTATGGGGAGAAGAAGATGATCATGAAGATTCGAGACAGCAAGTACCACACCCAAGAGTAGACCAATGCGTCCAAAGGGATCACCCAATCAACAACATCATCGGCGACATCCAAAATGGAGTAACTACTAGATCTCACATAGCTAATTTTTGTGAGCATTACTCGTTTGTGTACTTTTTGAAACCACGCAGGGTTGAGGATGCATTGAAGGATACGGACTGGGTGGTGGCCATGCAAGAAGAACTCAACAATTTCAAGAAAAACGAGGTGTGGGAACTAGTCGAAAGACCCAAATCCAATGTCATCGGCACCAAATGGGTCTTCCGCAACAAACAAGATGAACATGGGGTGGTGACAAGGAACAAGGCACGACTTTTGGCCAAAGGGTATTCACAAGTCGGAGGTTTGGATTCTGATGAGACATTTGCTCCCATAGCTAGACTTGAATCTATTAGAATATTACTTGCATATGCTACTCACCATGATTTCAAGCTCTATTAAATGGATGTGAAAAGCGCCTTCCTCAACGGACCAAACAAGGAGGAGGTGTATGTGGAGCAACCCCCCGGGTTTGAAGACGAAGAGTTCCCCGACCATGTATTTAAATTGCATAAGGCTCTCTACGGCCTCAAACAAGCTCCTAGAGCTTGGTATGAGTGTCTTAGAGATTTCTTAATTGAAAATGGCTTTAAGATTGGCAAATTAGATTATACACTGTTTACAAAGAATTTTGACAATGATCTTTTAGTTTGTCAAATCTATGTTGATGATATGATCTTTGGTTCAACTAACAAATCTTTTTGTGAGGAGTTTAGTAAAATTATGACAGACATGTTTGAGATGTCTATGATGGGAGAGCTAAAGTACTTTTTGGGATTCTAAGTGAGGCAACAAAGGGAAGGGACATTCATAAGCCAAACGAAGTACACTCAAGACATACTCAAGAAGTTCGGGATGGACAAGGCGAAGCCCATAAAGACTCCCATGGCAACGAATGGCCACTTGGATCTCAATGAAGATGTACCTAGCATCGACCAAAAGGTATATCGCTCCATGATTGGATCTCTACTCTATTTATGTGCATCTAGGCCAAATATTATGTTGAGTGTATGTTTGTGTGCAAGATTTCAAGCCAATCCTAAGGAGTGTCACTTGACAGCCATAAAAAGGATCTTGAGATACTTAGTTCATACACCCAACCTTGGTATTTGGTATCCAAAAGGCTCCAAATTCAATCTCATTGGTTACTCCGATGCAGATTATACCGGATGCAAAGTAGATAGAAAAAGTACCTCCAGTACATGCCAACTCCTAGGGAAATCTCTAGTTTCTTGGTCCTCCAAGAAACAAAATTTCATTGCCTTATCCACGGCCGAAGTGGTGTATGTTGCAGCCGGGAGTTGTTGTACACAACTCCTTTGGATGTGACAAGCTCTAAGGGATTATGGTTACAATATGAACTGTATTCCACTCCTTTGTGATAATGAGAGTGCCATTAAAATTACCCATAATCCCGTTGAGCACTCTAGAACCAAACACATAGACATAAGGCATCACTTCTTGAGAGACCACTCCATGAAAGGAGATATAGCCATCGCCCATGTCAACAACGAACAACAATTGGCCAACATATTCACCAAGCCACTTGATAAAAAACGCTTTTGCGAGCTTCGAAATGAACTAAACATCCTTGATGCTCGGAATTTGTCTTGAAAATTTGCATACTTGTATGAATTCTTCAAAATATGTTGATTGGATTGTGAAAATCATCTCTCTCAATCTTCTTCAAAAACTGTCATTTACTAGATCTTGGTGAATTATGGTCATTGCTTGATTGTTGTATGCTTACTGATCATATTCATCAAGATTGGTTGATTTGATTTGCCTCCCTATTTTCTAAATATGTACCTTCAAATATATATGAATGGGCTAAAAAGTTCTTGTCTGGTGACCACAAACTAGTTCGTGGTTACCCGGACTAGTCCGCACATGTAGACTAGTCCGCAGAGCGCCGGTTAGGCCGGACTAGTGCGGTAGACCACGGACTAGTACGAAATAGCCTCTGGAAAAGTTTGGACTAGTCCGGCCTTCTCCGTACTTGTCCGATTTTTCGTGTCCATAACCCTAGACGCCGCCAAACCCTAATCCCCTCACCCTCCACTCTTGCCTCACGCGTTCTCTCTCTTCGCGCTCGAGCTCCCAAGGCAATTTATTGCTTTCTCCACCAAAAGGCTTCACATTTGGGCGGAAATCAAGCTTCCTTTATCGGAGATTGAAGTTCACAGACTTGTCCGGACTTCAACACCCTCATCTCCAAGTTTCAAGCAATTTTTCCGGTAATTTTCGCTCAAACCCTAGAAATCCCTATTATCTTCATTATTGATCAATTAGCCTAGCTTCTTTCACCTAATACTAGTGTCCTTAATGTATTACATTTCTGTTAGGCTAATTTTCCATTGAGATGGTCCATTTGTCTCATAAGTTAGGTTTTTGAGGATGAATACCAGACTAGTCCGGTCCATGCACGGACAAGTCCGATCACCCGAACTAGTCTGTGCCTGTACACCGGTCTTGTCCGATTTTTCTGAACTCAAAACCTAACCTTTCAATTCCTCAATGCAATTCCTTGTTATTCTTTCTCACCTATACCTTGTATCATCCATTCTCATTCATGCCTTACACAATTCATTCTCAGGGCATGTCGAGCTCAAACGACGAGATTTCTGATTTTGAGGCCGAGATGGACCATGAGGTCGCAGCCCTCGACAAGCCTTGGCAAGAAACACCAAGAGCGTCCTTCCGAGCCAGCTCCATCTCCTCCTCAGGCTCGTCGGAAGGTGCTGGCAAAGAAGCCGGCTTCCAAGGCTGCTATAGCAACAAGTGGCCCTCGCCAAGCTAAGGGCAAGGGCAAGGGAATAGCAACGGGCCTGGTTGGCCCCCTAAAGCCGCATGCTCCAAGGGAAGGGGTCAGGGACCCCACTGAAGAAAGATTCAATGGGAAGGGCAGCGACACGGCTTCGAAGTTTAGAAGTATTGATTGGTATGGCCGTCCGAAGCAAGATGCCGACAGAAGATTTTGGAGCAATTTCCATGCAGATTTCTACAAATTTGTGTACCTCCCCATGAAGACACCGGTAGTGCACATCAAATAGATTGATTGGGCGCATTTTGAGAAGAAGGGTTGCTCCCTGTTTATTGAAGTGGTGGATGCAGTTGAGAGGCATGGCCTGAACGATCTTTTTGCCTTCAAGAACAACTGGAATGATGAGATCATAGCGCAGTTCTTTGCGACTTGCCATTTCTCAAGTGAAGATGAAGAGAGTGTTACTTGGATGACTCACGGATACAAGTACAGTATCACTCATGAAGACTTTGCAAGCCTGCTCCACCTTGACACCTCAGGACAAGAAAGCTTGATCATTCACAACATAGGTGTCATTGAGAAGGACAGGATGAAATTCCTCTATGAGCCCAACTCGAAGTTCAACCCTCCCTCCACGAAGAACATGAAGCCTTTCTTTGTGGTCCTGAACAGAGTATTGAGGAAGACTATTGCTCCCAAATATGGAGATGCTAGGAGTGTGAAGGGCTATCTCCAGACCCTGATGAGGGTCATAAGCAAGGACCGTCAGTTTGATGTGGCGGACTATATTTGGAATGACATGGTGAACATTTCTTGCACCCCCAACAGGTGTTGTGGCTATGCTCCATATATTATATTATGTTTATGATTGAGAAAGTCACTGGAATAGAGTTTGTGAAAGATGTGGATCACCTTCTATTGAGGCCTCAGATGCATCAGAAGCCAAGCATACAGGCTGCTCCTTCTCCGGCCTCCAGTCCTGAGGCTCCGGCAAGAAGAAGTGAAGATGCCAGGGCTGCACCTACCACTAGGACAGCCCCTCAAAAAGGATCTGCAAGTGGCATTCTCAAGTACTTGACTACTATCTTTGCTTCCTGCAAAAAGGCCAAAGTGAGGGCCCACAAGCTGAACAAGAAGAGAAAGGAAGACATGAAGTATGTCAAGGCAAATGTGAAGCAGATTTGCGAGAAACTGGAGATTGAGCCCATTGGATCTCCGGTAATCTCTGAAGATTCCGATTCCAACTTAGCTCGGACCCTTGACCCCTCCGAGCTTGCCTACTTTGGCATTGGGGGCTCGAGTGGCTCCACACCTCCTCCTCCTCATCATCAGCCCGAAGACGAAGACGATGAGAGGATCGACAGCGAGGCGTGAAGACTTTAGGTCCCTCCTCTCCTTCTTTTTGGTGTCTTGATGCCAAAGGGGGGGAGATCGAGGGGGAGTCTTATGTCTTAGGTCATTAGCTGTAGGATGCGAGGAGAGAGCTTCCTTTGTGCTTTTTGTCTATTTTGTTGGTTGTAAAACTGCTTAATATGCTATTTTGTTACTTAATGGTTCTGTGATGCAATGTCTTGATCTACTTGTGAATTAATCTATGAAATCTGTTATTTTTCTCCTAAAATGACATATATGCTTGTTATTGGTATGTTAATGTCAATTATGTCATTCTCTTCATGATTATTGCTTGATGTATTTTAAACTCATATGTGCATACTTTATGAAAATCTCCACTTTTATCATATTTTGTGAAATCTCAATTGGTTGTCATCAATCACCAAAAAGGGGAGATCGAAAGTGCATCTAGGAATCCATTGTGGGTTTTGGATGATTTATGACAAGCAAATGAGATCCTACCAACTTTGTTGAGATGAGCACAGGTTTTAATTTGAAAATAAGAAAAATGCCAAAAAGAAGGGAGAATGAGGCGCAATGTGGAGAAGAGCTTAAGGAACAAGATTAGTAGATCATTGTGTGTGGAGTGTGTTAAGGAAACACACCCCAAGAGCTCAATCACAAATAAACACACACACTGCACAAATTTATACAAGATCGGACTAGTTCGACTGACACCGGACTAGTCCGATATCTCTCTCTGCACAAGATCGGACAAGTCTGATATCACCACGGACTAGTCTGATATCTCTCTGACTAGAATCGAACTAGTCTTCCCCAGTGCAGACTAGTACTCAAAACACTTCACAAGTCACACAAAATCGGACAAGTCCAATCACACACCGGACTACTCCGATATCTTTCTGATGTCAATCGGACAAGTCCGATATTAGCACGGACCAGTCCGAAAAACTCTCCAACCTAAATCGGACAAGTACTCAAAGTGCGGACTTGTCTTCATAACCACTTAGAGTTTCACTGTCCGAACATGTCCGATGACTATCAGACTAGTCCAAAGATTTTTAGAAGTGAAATCGGACAAGTCCGCTCCTAGCCGGACTAGTCCGATATTTCGGGACACTTAGGGTTTGCTATACACAGCACACCGGACTAGTCCGGTGTCCACCACGAACTATTACGATCTTTCTGAACCCTAACAGTCACTTTTAGAAACCCCATATAAATAGAGGTGCACGGCCATATTTCAAAAACTCTCGACCCCCTGCGCCGTCACACCTCCCAAGAGCCTTAAAAACACATGTCTCCACGGAATCTAAAGCCAAAAAAAGATCAATCCCTTGAGGATACACTTTGGAACATTGGAGAGACACGATTCATCACACTTGAGCTCTTGGTTTGATTCTCTAACACACTCCTGTGATTTTCATTGTAATCTTTTGAGTGTGTTCTTGGTGGAGTTGTCATTGTAATCTAGGGGAGCCCTCAACGTGTGAGAAGGCCCCTTGAATTTGGTTATTCACCCTTTGTGATAAGAGAAGGGGATTGGCCTTCATGGTGATCCGACGAGGGTAGGGTTGGAGAAGACCCGATCCTTTTGTGGACTCCTCAACGTGGATGTAGGTTGCCTCTGTGGGAGCCGAACCACGGGATAAATCGTTTGTGTTCTTGCTTTGTGATCATCGTTCTTATTCGTCACAACAATCTAGGGTTTGAATCAATATTGGTTACTTTACGTTGAATCATTAAGTATAAGATTGAATTGTGATATACCCTAGTTCATAATCTTGCAACACTTCTATTAACTGTATATTTCCGCTGCATACATCGTAGAATCAAATTAATCGATCAAACTTAATCAACTTAGTCGGTACACACCGGACTAGTCCGCACTTTACCGGACTAGTCTGATATCTCAAGTTTTGATCTGGTGGTTAAGTGTTGCAGGTTCTGACAAATTTTAAAAAGGCATATTCACCCCCCCTCTAGGCCACATTCACATAGGCACGGGTGTACATGACGTGTTATTCGGGTGTGTCCTGATTGTAATCACCGTCCCTTGCGGTTATTTGAGTACCGCTTGTTCACTGCGATGTGACATAGTAAATACTGAAGAAGTCAGGAGAATACGATATATTGAATTGTACTTGTTTTGAAACTTTGGTTGCTACCAAATATGCTCACTAAAGTTTTTTCATTAAGCTAGTAAGCTGCTGTTAATAACTTGAAAATTAAGGATCAATATGTAGGCGAGTCATTTACTGCAATATCTATGCCTATGTTAAGTACTCCTGCATATAGAGTTCCATGTTTAGTTGAGACGGTTAAGTCTTGATGAGCCTTCGTGCTCACGGTTGCTATATTAATTCGTTTGCAGGTGAGACGTATGAGGAAGGGCCCGAAGATGAGGCGATGCCGCCGTCGGGGTATACCGTCGAGTGGGAGCTCTGCACGCCGCCGTAAATTTGTGTGTGGCTGGTGTGCAGTGTCTGAGGGCTGGACGGCTGTACTTTTGCATAGCTAGGATGAGAGTTTAACTATGAATATTTCTTCCGTTGTATATTAAGTATTGTAAACACTACAAGAAACCAACAATAAGGCGTCGGGATTTTTATAATCGTCGGTGCCGACAACTTTAAATAATGTAAAGCTGTCGGTTTATTGAATCCGACGTCTATAATATAAAATCGTCGGCCGAACGCGTAAAACCGACGTACAAAAGTAAAAACCATCAGCTGGACGAATTAAACCGACGATTCTATTAAATCTGTCGGACTTCCAAAAAAGAGACGACGCACATAGCGTATGTCCGTCGGCTGGCTGTACAACTGACGGCTTTGACCAGGCCCCCCACGGCCCCACGGGGGAATCCACCGTAGTATCTGGCTATTTTATATCCCGACCCGCTCACTCGTGAACCCTAGCAAGTGCTCCTCCTAACAGCCGCCGCCCACCTCTGTGCGTCTTCCACGTTTTCTGCCTCTCCTTTCGCTGCCGCCGGCCGTTCCGCTGTCACGGCGGTGGATCTGGAGAGGCAGTCGTCGGGGGTGGAGACCGGGAGGCAGGCTGCGGGGTGAGGCGGAGTCGCCGAGGAGGAAGACGAAGGGGAGTGAGGAGCACAGAGCGAAGAAGACCTGAAGTGTCGTGGAGTTGGCGTGAAGTGTGACGCGTGTGTGGGACGCGTGTGTGGGGTGACCGTGTGCGTGTGACGCGTGGGTACTGTGGTGGCGTGCGTCGGGCGTTCTGCCAGGTGGGGTCGATTCGGCGTGGGACCCACTGGTCAGACGACCCTATTTCTGTAAGCTGGAGACTCTGAATCGGTATGAAAAAAAATATCAGGATAGCCAATCGCTCACGTCTCTCTCTCTCGTCGTTGGCGCGCTCGTGACTTGCCGCCGTGGTCACGTTACTCACGCCGGCGACCCGACGATCGCCGGCCACGGGGACGTAACAGCTGGTATCAGAGCCATCCTCTCTCTCTCTTCGTCCAGTTCGTTGGTTGATCGGTGTTGGGAGGGGGAGGGGAAGAACGATCCGGGAATCGGGCGAGAGGGGAAGAGGCATCACGGCTCCAGCCGCCAAACCCTCGGTGCAGACTCGATTCGTCCTACAGGCGATGGAGGAGGGAGCGAAGGTAGATGGGGATCGGTGGAGTAGGGTGTTTGGAATGTTGGAGGAGCTGGCGCAAGGGCAGAAGGACCTGAAGGGCCAACAGCATCTGACCACCTCCATGGTGGAATAGGCCGCGGGGGAGAGGGACCGCTTGTCGAAGCAGTTGGAGGAGGCGGAGAGGAAGATCGCCGCGCTGTCGGTGGAGCCCAGGAGGAGGAGTGATGGGGAGATGAGGATGGAGTACTGGAGGGGTGATCCAGGAGATGGGAGTTCGGGATCTCGTAGTGGAGGAGGAGACAGAGGGGATCGGGCGTTCCTGAAGCTCAATTTCCCTAAGTTTTCAGGTGAGAGTCCCACTATTTGGATTGATAAGTGTGAAGATTATTTCTCCATTTTCCATGTGCCTGAGATGATCTGGGTGCGAGCTGCGAGTATGCACATGGAAGGGAAGGCGGCTAAATGGCTGCAGGTGTATAAGCTGACGGTGGGCTTACGCTCATGGGAGGAGTTCATCAAGGCCGTGAAGGAAAAGTTCGGAGAGTATGAGTACCCTCAGGCTATGCATGACCTGGTGCATCTGAGGCAGTCGGCTGGGCTGGAGGAGTATATTGCAGAGTTCGAGGAAGCCAGATACACCACCTCCATGCACAATCCGGAGTTGGATGAGGTGTTATACGTCGCCCATTTCGTGAAGGGATTGAAGCTGGAGCTGCAGGGGCCGGTGCAGTCGCAGTTACCCAGGACGATGAACAAGGCGATTACCCTAGCGAAGGTTCAGAGAGCAATTCAGGAGAAGGGGAAGATGAAGGCCACCAAGGGGGGAGGAGGCCGAACCGGAGGCTGGGGTAGGGCAGAAGGAAGAACGAGTGGAGTGTATTCGGATCTGTCCAGGGAGCGACAACTTCGAGATTACAGAAGGCTGAACGGATTGTGCTATGACTGTGGGGAGAAATTTGAACCAGGTCATGTGCTGAAGTGTGTCAAACGGAGAGGGGCCCAAGCGAATATGGTGGAAGTGAAGGAAGGTGAGGTCGAGCTGACGGAAGGGGTGTTGCTGCAGCTGGAAAGAGAGGATGAGGAGGCAGCTGAGTGCTGTCAGGTCTCGGTGCACGCCTTGGCTGGAACACAGGGGCCAAACAGCATGAGACTGCGGGTGATGGTCCAGAACAAGGTATGCGTGATGCTGGTGGACTCGGGCAGTTCATTGTCCTTCGTGAATGCTGAGTTTGTGGAGAGGTTAGGGTTGCGCACGCTGCCGTGCGAGATGTTGGAGGTGAAGGTAGCATCGGGGGAGGTACTTTGTAGTGATAGGAAGGTGAAGGGGTTCGAATGGTGGAGTGGAGGCCACACCTTCGTTGGTGACATGAGAGTGCTAAGCCTAGGGGCCTATGATGTCCTGCTGGGCTATGACTGGTTAGTCCAGTACAGTCCCATGAAATGTGATTGGCGAAGGAAGACGCTCCAATTCTCAGTGCAGGGGAGGGAGGTTGTGCTGAAGGGAGACTCAGAGAAGGGGAGCGAATTGTCGGGGATAACTCTGGCGCAGCTGGACAAACTGGTGAAGGGTAATGCGGTGTGGGCTATGGTGGTAGTGGAAGCAGGAGAGGCGAAGTAAGGAGGAGAGCTAAAAGGAAGTGACCGGGAGGGTCTGAGAAAGTTGTTGAGGGAGTTCAGGGATGTATTCGTGAGTCCCCCAGGGCTGCTACCACCTCGCCCTTCTGACCACGCCATACCTTTGGTGCCTGGGGCCATTCCTGTGAATTCACGCCCGTACCGATATTCACCCTTACACAAGAATGAGATCGAGAGGCAGGTGACCGAGTTGCTGGAAGGAGGGCTAATTGAGCACAGTGTGAGTCCCTTTGCCTCCCCGGTTCTTTTAGTCAGGAAGAAGGATGGGAGTTGGAGGTTCTGCATCGACTACCGAAGGCTAAATGATCTCACTATCAAGAACAGGTTCCCAATGCCAATGGTGGAGGAGATTTTGGATGAACTGGCCGGGTCGACTTTCTTTACAAGTCTGGATCTGAGTTCTGGATACCACCAGCTGAGGATGAAAGAGGGCGAGGAGTACAAGACAGCATTCAAAACCCACTGTGGGCACTACCAGTTTAGGGTGATGCCCTTCGGGCTGACAAATGCGCCAGCCTCGTTCCAGTGTGCAATGAATTCCATCCTGAGAGACTATCTATGGAAATTTGTACTTGTATTCATTGATGATATCTTGATATACAGCCCCACCTGGGAGGCCCATCTTCAACATGTGAGACTGGTATTGGAGGTTCTGAGGAAGCATCAGTTCTTCCTGAAGGAGTCGAAATGTAACTTTGCGCAGGAGGAATTGGGTTATCTGGGTCATATCATCTCAGCTCAAGGGGTCAGGACAGAGGAGCAGAAGATACAAGCTATGCAGAACTGGCCAGTCCCAGGTTCCTTCACTCAGCTAAGGGCTTTCCTAGGACTCACTGGTTATTACAGGAGGTTTGTGCAAGGCTATGGAGTAATTGCCAAACCCCTGACCAATCTGCTAAGGCACAAAGCCTTTGAGTGGACCACTGAGGCCCAACAGGCTTTTGACCAGCTGAAGAAGGCCATGAGCAGTACCCCTGTCCTAGCACTACCTGATTTTAATGAACCCTTTGTGGTGGAGACTGATGCTTGTGATAAGGGAGTGGGGGCAGTGTTGATGCAAAAGGGCAGGCCAGTAGCATTTCTGAGCAAAGCCATAGCAGATTAGCACAGGCATTGGTCTATCTATGAGAAGGAGTTCCTAGCTCTCATCTTGGCAGTTAGCAGGTGGAGGCAATATTTGGAGAGGACTACCTTTGAGATCAGGACAGATCACAAGAGCCTGACTTTTCTGGAAGACCAGCTGCTCCAGTCCGACCTGCAGAGGAAGGCCATGGCCAAACTCATGGGGCTGGACTTCAAGATAGTGTATAAGAAGGGGAGGGAGAATGTGGTTGCGTATGCTCTGTCAAGGGTGGAGCAGGTGATGGAGATTAGTGAGGTGCAGGAGGTGACACCCATGTGGATACAAGAAGGAATTCCTATTCGACAGACTTGAATGCTCAGGGGTTGCTAGCTGAACTGTTGGTGACCAGCCCGAATGAGCAGGGGTTCTCAGTAGTGAATGGAATTATCAGGAAGGAAGGCAGAATATGGGTGGGAGAAAATTCAGCACTGAGGACTAAGCTAATAGCAGCCTGCCACAGCAGTGCTGTCGGAGGGCATTCAGGCATACAGGGAACCTACCAAAGAGTCAAGAAGATGTTTGCGTGGAGGGGTATAAAGGGAGATGTGGAGGACTGGGTTAAACAATGCCAGGTTTGTCAGCAAGCTAAGAGTGAAAGGAGCCTGCCTGGGGGTTTGCTACAGCCCCTGGAAATCCCAGAGGCACCCTGGCAGGACATCACAATGGACTTCATAGAAGGTTTACCTAAGTCTGAGGGCTATAACACCATCTTAGTGGTGGTTGACAGGATGTCCAAGTACAGTCATTTCCTGCCTCTGAAACATCCTTATACAGCTAGTCAGGTGGCCACGGCCTTATTAGACCAAGTCATCAAATTACATGGACTTCCAAAGACAATGGTGACAGACAGAGACAGGATATTTGCTAGTGCAGTATGGAAGCATATATTTACTAGTATGAAGATTAAGCTGTTAATGAGTACCTCCTACCATCCACAAACCGATGGGCAGACTGAGAGGGTAAATCAGTGTTTGGAGACATACCTCAGGTGCGCTGTACATGACTCCCCAACCAAATGGAGGTCCTGGTTACCACTAGCTGAATATTGGTACAATACAAGTCATCATACCTCATTGGGGTGTTCTCCTTTCCAAGCCCTGTATGGGTACGCTCCCAACCCTCTTCTGGCCCCGGTGATACCTCAAACAGAAGACAAGAGTATTCAGGAGTATTTATCAGAAAGGGCAACACATATGGAAATGCTAAAGGCAAATCTAGCCAGAGCGCAGAACAGGATGAAGCAAAAGGCAGACAAGAAACGCAAAGATCGGATTTTTATGGTAGACGAGCTCGTCCTGCTGAAGCTGCAACCCTATGCGCAGTCGTCTATGGTCAACCGCCCCTATCCTAAGCTGGCCTACAAGTTCTACGGGCCTTTCAAGGTGCTGGAAAGAGTGGGACGAGAGGCTTACCGTCTGGAGTTGCCTGATGGAGCGCTGGTGCACCCCGTCTTCCACACCTCGCAGATGAAGCCCTTCAACCCTAACTTCGCACCAATCTTCTCAGATCTGCCGAAAGTCGTCGACTTTTCAGCGGGTGACCTGCGCCCAAAGGAAATAGTCGAGAGGAGACTGGTAAAACGGGGAAACAAGGGGATTCCTCAGGTGCGAGTGATCTGGTCGTTACCTGAGGAGACCGAGAGCTGGGAGGATTGGAATGTCTTGGTGAAGAGGTTCCCGGAGATTGCGGCTTGGGGACAAGCCGAGTTTCAGGGGGGGAGAGATGTCACGGCGGTGGATCTGGAGAGGCAGTCGCCGGGGGTGGAGACCGGGAGGCAGGCTGCGGGGTGAGGCGGAGTCGCCGAGGAGGAAGACGAAGGGGAGTGAGGAGCACAGAGCGAAGAAGACCCGAAGTGTCGTGGAATTGGCGTGAAGTGTGACGCGTGTGTGGGACGTGTGTGTGGGGTGACCGTGTGCGTGTGACGCGTGGGTACTGTGGTGGCGTGCGTCGGGCGTTCTGCCAGGTGGGGTCGATTCGGCGTGGGACCCACTGGTCAGACGACCCTATTTCTGTAAGCCGGAGACTCTGAATCGGTATGAAAAAAATATCAGGATAGCCAATCGCTCACGTCTCTCTCTCTCCGTTGGCGCGCTCGTGACTTGCCGCCGTGGTCACGTTACTCACGCCGGCGACCCGACGATCGCCGGCCACGGGGACGTAACATCCGTGTGTTCGCTGCTGCCGGCTCTTCATTCCCCACACCACCAGCCACCGGCCGTTAGCTGCTGCCAGCGTCTCCCACGACCTCTGTTTGCTGCGAGCCTCCGTCGACGCGAGCTCCGGCGAGGGCTCCCATGGCCGCTGCCCCCGTGACCTCCCCGATACAGATCCAGCGACGTGGTGGCGGTGAGTTCCTGATCCGGCGAGGGGGCAGTCGCTTGTAGTCAGCCGACGTTCCGGCCGTCACGACAATGGGTGGCTCTTCGGCGAGAAGTTGCTCGATGATTCGAGGCCGGCCACTGCGGCCTCTTCTCCCTCGCTGGCAACTGTGGGCTCTTCTCCCTCGTAGCCTTGCCGACCACCGCGGCCTTGTCGGCCACCACGGCCTCGCCGGCCATCGTGGCCTCGCCGGACACCGCGACCTCGTCTCCCTCGGCTTCACAGCATCCTTGTCCGTGCCCACCCTGTCGAGTTTCATCACTGGGAGAACCACTTCAATGCTTGTGTTCATATTTTTTAGTAGATCTGGAGCTCATATGTTGGAGCTTATACTGAGAATTTGTCCTTGTGTTCAATTTTTTTGGTACTCAGATGTGAAGCTCATGTATTCATGCTTGTGTTCATTTTGTTCATCTTTTTGTACTGAGATTGATATTGAGAAATCCATGTGTACACTAGCAGTTCTAACCATTGATACAGTTTTTTGTGCTCCATCAGTACCATGGGTTCCGATGCTTCTTTTTGTTCATCACCCAGTACAAAAGTAGTAGCCCGACAGCTTTAAGCAACTAAATGCCCCGCCTGGCAGGTGGCCGATGCCAATAAAGAAAAACCGACGGCTCTAAGTCTTAAATATGTCAGGACCGACAGTTTTAAAACTTAAAAACGTTGAAATAAAGATGTCAGCTAAAGTCGACGGTACACTGACGGTTATAGTATATATATGTCGGTTTTAGTAGACAACCGACGGCTATAATACCGACGCCCTTTTACTCGTTTCTTGTAGTTAAGGCCCCGTTTGGTATGGTTCCAGATTCACACAGAATCAGAAATGTTTCAGTTCCAATGCTGAAACGGTTTCAGTCTCTGGAATAGAATCACTTTAGAAACCGTTGACTAGCATATCTATTTCAGTTTCAGGAGAGAGGAGAGATATGTTGAATTGACCCATTTAACCCTGATTGGTTTGTTGTTCTTCTTCATTTATGTTTGTGATTATGTAATGACGTTGACAATAAAAAAATAGCCTCCGGTCGTAATGTTGACCCCTAGTGAGAACGTTGTAATATATCATGTCTATTATTTGGTTGCTGTAAGTTTTTTATTTTGTTTGTATTATCACGTTGACGAGTTTAGAAAAAAGACGAAGATAAAAAAAATTTGGCCACTGATCCGAAGCATTCTAAGGTGATAGCAAATCTTCGTAATTTTTCTAGAACTTAGACCCGAGTTACTATTGATCAAAGTGTTCCAAGGTGTGGAACACCTTTTCAGGTGTTTCACCTCTACAGTTCAAAAAAGTGAATCACTTCAGAGTGATTCTCCCCTGAAACGTTTCTCTTTTTTGCCGTTTGGATCAGTTTCAAGTGATTCTACCCAGAATCAGAAACGTTTCATCCATCCAAATGGGCCCTAAAAGACTTCCGCTGTTTATATAAATAGAACTTTGTACTTTGTCGTATTCTTTTCGTGTGTGCTGTTGGGTGTTGCATTGCACGGCACCACCCTCTGCGATTCCTGGACTGTACGGACCCGGTCCTCACACCGTCCATCTATATTTTGTTTGTTGGGTTTGTGCACCGGGTTTCATGGACACTGTAAAGGCAGCCTGGGAGTCATTGGACATCTTCCCGGACATGGTTACACCAGAAACTGGTCAACACATCAAAGGCCCTGCGTGTGTGGAGTTTGCGGTTGTTTGGGCAGGCAAGATTGCAAATGTCCATGGCATCTGAGCTAATTCTCCAACTGGACAATGCTCGAGAGACACGTCGCCTCACTGAACAACAGCATAATTTGAGACAAGAACTGAAGACTCGAATTCTTGGTCTCGCAGCGGTTGAAAGTATAGAGAATGACTCATCGGTTTATTATTGATCAGTCGATCATTCTTATACACGCAGAGGAGGCTAGCAGCTCAGCGAGGCGTCGTGAATGCATAGATGTTACGCTCATGATCCGAAGGGAACAGCACTTCTGTTATCCCATGCACGTAAGACTCGGCACGTCGGTAGCCTCATGCAGACGCACGCACACATGCTAACTACTAGCACCTAAGATGGATCGATCCACATGACCGTTTCTACACCCCCCTCAGTTTATGCTTTTCTAGATGTGATACACAAACTGCTTCGGAATTCTTCAAACAACTGCATTGGTAGTCCCTTTGTGAGGATGTCTGCTGTTGGTGATGTGCCCAAGAGGCAATCATAACAATTCAGGTTAAGGCCTATTGAATATTTGATCCATAAGAAATTAGGGTACTAATAAGCCTATGACCTAAAAGCCCATTAGTACGCCTATAAATATGAGGGGTAGGGTTAGGGGCTAATGATCCCACCACGTGACAGCCCTAGCCGCCACCCCTCGAAGGCCTCACGCCGAGACCCTTGCCGCGCGCGCGGTGCTAGCACACCGGCGCACGGCGTTCCTCTCCGTATGTGTGTACTCCGTGGAGGCGCTGCTGCTACTGCTGCGCTGATCGGCTACGACGATCGTGATCGTCTACCTGCTGTCGTGACGAGGACGAGGAGGAGACGAACGAGATCGTCTACCTCCCCTACACCGACGCGCATCTACGTTCTGCTGCGCTGCGCGTCTAGTGGTAACGATCCATGACCTCTGTACTCGCATGTTTCATGGGTGACACGGTAGAGTTGTTAGAGTAGCGTACTGCCGATTTCCCAATAGTGGTATCAGAGCCGACTTGCGTAGTTTTTGGTCTGGATCTTGTTAGTAGATGGGATCTACTGCAGACATATTCATATGATGAATTTTATCGCACGGTTTTTGGGGTTTGGAATTGGTTAGAGTAGATTGCGATCGCATATGACTAAAGGGTCAGTTCGTGCTCCTTCTCTGCTGTGTGCGCAACCTGTCCCTACCGGCTGGAATCACTATCGGGACTAATCGCGTACATAGCTAACAGATTGAGCCAACAGACCACGGTCATGAGTCGCGATCTACTCATGAATAACCGGTCACCTTGAAAATTGAGGCATTCTGAATGGCTCGGATTCGGGTTGATTTGATCAATCCGATGAGATTTTCATAGTGATTTCATAGATGCGATCTATGTAATTCCGTTTGGTGTTCAGGGCGCTGCCCTGAAACCCGCGGTTTTGCTGTCTGCTATAGTGATTACATAACATAGTTTCGCGCTAGAAATCATTCTATGCTTAACTCATTTTTGCAGGGAATGATGTGAATGGTATGGTCTTAATGTGATGTGATGATCTGTGTGTAAATTCGTGCAGCCTGCGTGTTGCAAATTTAACACAACCGGGTTGAGGTTGTCACATAAATTGTATAACGACCTGCGTGTCGACCTGTGATGCTTGATCTCTCATGTAATTTATTTGATAGCTATTAATTGTATTAGCTTCTTTTATTATTATGGAGATGTCTTCAAGCATGGTGGAGATGGAGATCACCACAAGAAGGGAAGCATGGCAGCTCAGATCTTGATGGAACCATGGCGATGGAGACCATTATGATTCTAAAGGTCATACTATTCACAATGTGATATGATCATATACCTGTGATGTTTATGTATTACTATTCTTTTCATGCTTTT
Organism: Tuctoria greenei; assembly: GCA_036927565.1. Taxonomy (NCBI): domain Eukaryota; kingdom Viridiplantae; phylum Streptophyta; class Magnoliopsida; order Poales; family Poaceae; genus Tuctoria; species Tuctoria greenei. Next base: position 32,819,375 of record JAYESD010000006.1, on the reverse strand, counting down.
CATATGGTGGATGTTTTGTCATGATAGAATAGCTTCCCTCGGAAAAGTTGAGTATTTGATGCCATTTATCAATAACTGCACCTATGTTATTTTGATCCTTGTGTGGTAGGTTTGTCAAAGAAAAGTACCATCATCTATCATAATGCATAGGGTGAATGTTGGACATTCACATGCATAGTGTTGGTTTACTCAACAAAGCTATCAAAACGGTTTTGGGCTTTATGGCATAGAGTTGAGAGCCGGTGCATTGGATGTCACCCAACAAACAAGAGTCATATAGGGATATGATTAAAAATGGTTGTTTATATATGTCACTAATTTCCTAGCAGCAAAGCTAAAGCTCACTAGGAATTAGTGAATATGGATCTTGAACCACTATATGTCGTTAGAGGGAAGACGATGATCATATAGTGGTGATATCTTTTATTAAACTGTTAATAGAAGATTGGTACATAACATAGTGCTAAACCTTGCATATTTATTTTCTATTGTAGATAATGTCTGCTAGTAACAATTCTGGTATCAATTTTCGATCTGTGCTTGAAAAGGAAAAGCTCAATGGAGCTAACTTTATTGATTGATACCACAACTTGAGAATCGTTCTTAGGCAAGAGAAAACCGAGTATGTTCTCCTGCAGCCTTACCCTGATGGCCTCCCAGCTGATGCAACTAATGCAGCACGTAGAGCTTATATGAAGCACTACGATGATGCACTTAATGTAAGCTGCCTCATGCTCGCCACTATGTCCCCTGATCTGCAAAAACAGTATGAGCATACAGATGCTTATTCTATGATTGAGGGACTGCGTGGAATGTTTGAGAATCAAGCAAGGGCTGAGAGATACAACATCTCAAAGTCCTTGTTCTCATGCAAGCTGATGGAGGGTAGCCCGGTCAGCCCTCATGTAATCAAGATGATTGGTTACATTTAAACTTTGGGCAAACTTGGTTCTGAACTCAAGGATGATCTGGCTATTGACATTGTTCTCCAGTCGCTCCCACCGAGCTACGAGTCATTCATATTGAATTTTCAAATGAATGGCATGGAGAAAACATGAATTGCATGGGATGCTTAAAACAGCCGAAGAAAGCATTAAGAAAAACGCCACTCATGTGATGATGGTGCAAAAGGAGAATAAAAAGAGGAAGCGTGTGATGCATCCTAAAGGTAAAGGCAAGGGAAAGGTTCCTGATGAGCATTCAAGCTCAAAGTCTAAACCAAAGGGCAAATCTGGCCCTTCTCCTGATGATGAATGCTTTCACTGTCATGGTAAGGGACACTGATCTAGGAACTGCAAGAAGTACTCGGAGGATATGAAGAAGAAGAAGGGAAGTGAGACTTCCACTTCAGGTATAAATATTATAGAAATTAACATTGCATTATCTTCTAGTGAATCATGGGTATTTGATATTGGATCGATGATTCACACTTGCAAATCGTTGCAGGGTCTAAGTGAGACTAGAAGATTTGCAAAATGTGAGTTGGATGTTCGTGTCGGCAATGGAGCAAAGGTTGCGGTCATTGTTGTCGGAACCTACCACTTGTCATTACCCTCATGGTTAGTTTTGGAATTGAATAATTGTTATTACATTCCTACTTTGAGCAAGAACATTACCTCTTCTTCGTGTTTAGAAGAAGTTGATGGTTATGAGATTGTAATAAAGAACAAATGTTGTTCTATTTATTACAATAATATTTTCTATGCTCAATGTTCATTGGTGAATGGATTATATGTTCTTGATCTTGAGGATAAAACTGTCTGTAACATTAATACCAAAAGGGCTCGACGAAATGATTTAGATCCCACTTTTATTTGGCATTGTCGCTTAGGTCATATAAATGAGAAACGCATTGAAAAACTCCATAAAGATGGATTACTAAGCTCATTTTATTATGAATCACTTGACACATGCGAATCTTGTTTGCTTGGGAAGATGACCAAAGCACCCTTCACTGATCGAAGTGAGAGGGCGACTGACTTGTTGGGACTTATACATACAGATGTATGTGGACCAATGAGTTCAATTTCTAGAGGTGGTTTTCAGTGCTTCATCACATTTACCGATGACTTTAGTAGATATGATTATATCTACCTAATGAGGCACAAGTCTAAATTGTTTGAAAAGTTCAAAGAATTTCATAATGAAGTACAAAATCAATTGGGCAAGACAATTAAACTTCTACGATCTGATCATGGGGGTGAATATTTGAGCCATGAATTTTATGATCATTTAAAACAATGTGGAATTGTTCCACAGTTGACTCCACCTGGAACGCCTCAATGGAATGGGGTGTCCGAGCGGAGGAACCGAAACTTGTTGGACATGGTTAGGTCGATGATGAGCCAAGCAGATCTTCCACTATCCTTTTGGGGTTATGCTCTTGAAACTGCTGCGTTTACACTAAACAGGGTCCCAACTAAGTCTGTTGAGAAGACACCATATGAGATATGGACCGAGAAACGTCTTGGATTTTCTTTCCTCAAAGTTTGGGGGTGTGATGCTTATGTCAAACGTTTGACGCCAGACAAACTCACTCCCAAATCAGACAAATGCTTCTTTGTGGGATATCCTAGGGAAACCAAAGGATATTATTTTTATAATAAAATAGAGGGTAAAGTGTTTACCGCTCGCAATGGTGTCTTCTTGGAGAAAGAGTTTCTCTCAAAAGGAGTTAGTGGGAGCAAGGTGCATCTTGAAGAAATTCAAGAAATACCTGAAAATATTTCAGCATCCACTGATCCTATACAGGATGTACAAGATGTTGTGCAACCAGTTGATGAAACACCAGCCCCACGAAGGTCTACGAGGGTACGTTGTGCGACTGAAAAGTTAACACTTCTAACTACGGAGCAGCATGACATGGTATTGTTGGACAATAATGAGCCCACGACCTATACTGAAGCAATGATGGGACCCGACTCTGAGAATTGGCTTGGAGCCATGGAATCCAAAATTGAATCCATGCATGAAAATCAAGTTTGGAACTTGGTTGATCCAATCGAAGGTGTAAGACCTATCGATTGTAAATGGATTTTCAAGAAAAAGACTGATTTGGATGGAAATGTTCACATCTATAAAGCGCGATTGGTGGCGAAAGGTTTCAAACAAATTTAAGGTGTTGATTATGATGAAACTTTCTCACCCGTTGCAATGCTTAAGTCTGTTCGGATTCTTCTAGCAATTGCTGCATATTTTGATTATGAAATATGGCAGATGGATGTTAAAATAGCCTTTCTTAATGGAAGTCTGACTGAGGATGTGTACATGACACAACCTGAGGGTTTTGTAGATCCTAAAAATGCTAATAAAATATGCAAGCTTCAAAAGTCCATTTATGGACTGAAGCAAGCATCTCGGAGTTGGAATCTATGTTTTGATGAAGTAATCAAAGGGTTTGGTTTCATCAAGAACGTAGAAGAACCTTGTATTTATAAGAAGTTTAGTGGGAGCACGCATGTATTTCTGGTCCTATATGTAGATGACATATTATTGATCGGAAATGACATTCCAATGCTTGATGATGATAAATCTTCATTAAGAAAAAGTTTCTCAATGTAGGATTTAAGAGAGGCAGCTTATATTTTGGGCATAAAGATCTATAGAGATAGATCTAAAAGGCTAATTGGATTAAGCCAAAATACATATATTGACAAGATATTGAATCGGTTCAATATGCAAGATTCCAAGAAATGGTTATTGCCAATGTCACATGGCATTACTCTAAGCAAGAGTCAGTGTCCTTCGACACCTCATGAGCAAAAGAGGGTGATAGCGATTCCTTATGCTTCGGCTATTGGATCAATCATGTATGCCATGCTATGTACACGCCCAAATGTATCTTATGCTCTAAGTATCACGAGCAGGTATCAATCAGGTTATGGTGAAGCTCATTGGACCGTTGTCAAAAACATCCTTAAGTACTTGAGAAGAACTAAGGATGCATTCTTAGTGTTTGGAGGTAAAAAAGAGCTCGTTGTAAAAGGTTACACCGATGCCAGCTTCCAAACTGATAAGGATGATTCTAGATCGCAATCCGGATTTGTGTTCTGCCTCAATGGAGGGGCAGTGAGCTGGAAAAGTTCCAAGCAAGATACAGTAGCAGATTCAACCACAGAGGCGGAGTATATTGCAGCTTCTGAAGCTGCAAAGGAAGCTGTTTGGATCAGAAAATTTGTTTCTGAGTTGGGTGTTGTTCCTAGCGCGTCCAATCCTGTGGATCTCTACTATGGCAACTGTGGACATCGTACAGGCAAAGGAGCCTAGATCACACAAACGATCCAAACACATACTACGACGCTATCACCTCATTCGAGAGATCATCGATCGAGGTGATGTGAAGATATGCAAAGTGCACACGGATTTGAATGTTGCAGATCCGTTGACAAAGCCTCTTCCACAATCAATGAATGAGGCACACATGAGATCTATGGGTATTAGATACTTACATTAGTGATCATAGTGTGTAGTGGGAGACTTGTGTCACAGCTATATTTATGTACTATTAAATAAATTGTTATATGAGTAATCATTATTTACATTGATCATCAAGTATGTGACTTGTTCGTGAAACTCTCTGTTAAAAGTAATGTTACTCTAGATGATCCCTAGTCTATATCATTATATGAGATAATGATTGCATACAGACTAGCACATGTATTAGTTGATGATCACATTTCACGGATCATAGATATGGAGATATCGAATTAATAATGTGAACACATGTTAGTGAACATGGTCTTGGATTGACCCACTCCGAGACACTGCTGGGATTGTTATTTCCATATGTGCCATTAGTTAGTCTTGAGTGATACACCTGCTAGATCCTTAGACCTGAGATCGCCATTGTTTCTCACTATGCGTAGTTGTGTACTTTGAGACTACCAAACGCTACTCCGTAACTGGGTAGTTATAAAAGTAGTCTTCAGGTATATAATGAAACATAGAATGGAATGTACACAAATCATGATGGGATTTGCCCCTCCTTAATGATAGGAGAGATATCTTTGGGCCCCTCGAGATAGTTGGATTTGAAAGTGCATGGCCATGCCAAGGTGATTAACGGTTAATCACAGTGACTAAAAATTAGTCACGAAATGAATCCACTATCTGACCGAGTGAATGGTCGAGCTATCACAAGGATGACACGCATCTCGCCTTGAGCTTGACTGGTACCGTGAGGCAAAGGGATTAACATGTTGAATGTATCTAGGTTCGGCCGATATGATCTTTATATACATTCGGGAGTCAGTATGTCCTGCTAGATACCTCTACTGACTTGTGGTTGGAAACGTTTTCCATTCACAACCGACTGCACATGAACCTGACGGGTCACACACTTAAGAAGTTGGAATATCGAAAATCTTGACTAGATGATTGTCTCTAGTGCAAGTGGGAGGTTGTTGGTGATGTGCCCAAGAGGCAATCATAACAATTCGGGTCAAGGCCTATTGGATATTTGATCCATAAGCAACTAGGGTACTAATGGGCCTACGACCTAAAAGCCCATTAGTACGCCTATAAATATGAGGGGTAGGGTTAGGGGCTAATGATCCCACCATGTGACAGCCCTAGCCGCCACCCCTCGAAGGCCTCACGCCGAGACCCTTGCCGCGTGCGCGGTGCTAGCACACCGGCGCGCGGCGTTCCTCTCCGTACGTGTGGACTCCGTGGAGGCGCTGTTGCTACTGCTAAGCTGATCGGCTACGACGATCGTGATCGTCTACCTGCTGCCGTGACGAGGACGAGGAGGAGACGAACGAGATCGTCTACCTCCCCTACACCGACGCGCATCTACGTTCTGCCGCGCTGCGCGTCTAGTGGTAATGATCCATGACCTCTGTACTCGTATGTTTCCTGGATGATGCGGTAGAGTTGCTAGAGTAGCGTACCGCCGATTTTCCAATAGTCTGCAAAGATATGATGGTTGGGATGTGAAGCACCCGCAGCTCGTCGATTTTCACTTTATCCCTGACAAAGTGAATGTCAAGCTCCATGTGTTTTGTACGTCGATGATGGACCAGATTCTTTGTTAGAGACACAACAGACACATTGTCACAATACATGATCGTGGCTGACTGAATCGGAACATGCAGCTCGTGGAGTAGTTGCCGTAACCAGCTGCATTCGGCAGTTGTGTTGGCGACCGCCCAGTACTCAGCCTCGGCGTTGGAAGGAGAGACTGTCGTTTGCCGCTTGGAAGACCAGGAGATGAGACTGTTTCCCAAGAACACACAGTACTCGGATGTTGATCTGCGGGTGTTGGGGCATCCCGCCCAGTTGGCATTCGAGTTTGCTGTTAACATGTGGTCTGAAGAAGCATGCAGTTGCAGGCCGTAGTGCATTGTACCTTTGATGTAGTGGAGAATAAGCTTGACCAAGGCCCAATGTGAGTCACGCGGGGCATGCATATGTAGGCAGACTTGGTGAACTGCATAAGCGATGTTCGGCCTTGTGAGTGTAAGGTATTGGAGAGCCCCAACAATGCTTCTGTAATTTGAGGCATCATCAGCATGGGTCCCTTCGGATGCAGATGTTTTTGGCTTTGTGTCGGCTGGGGTTGTTGCTGCTTTACAGTTTAGCATTGCCGCACGCTCAAGGATGTCCTCTGCATATTTTGCTTGCTGTAGAAAGAAGACAGACGTTGCGCGATGAACATGAATACCCAGGAAGTATTGAAGAGATCGAGGGTCTTTCATGGCAAACTTGCTACTGAGATGGCGGATAATGTTTGGAGCAGCAACTGAGATGATGCGGTCAGCACAGTATCGCCCACGTATAAAAGAAGATATGCAGTATTCAGACCTTGGCTATAAACGAAGAGCGAATGAATGATCAGATCGTGCACTCTTGAAGCCGATCACTTAAAGCTCTGCGGCAAAGGTCTGAAACCAGGCACGAGGGCCTGTTTTAGACCATATAGTATTTTGAGAGGAGGCAGACATGATTAGGGAACTCCTGTCAATGAACCCCCAGCTGGCTGGAAGCAATACACACGTTCAGATAATGACTATGTAAAAAGGCATTTTTGATATAAAGTTGGTGGACTGGCCAATTCTTGATGCAGCGAGGTGCAATACAGTTCAAATTGTTGCTGGTTTGACCACTGGGTAGAATATCTAATCAAAATCAATGCCGCGTTGCTGATGAAATGCACGAACAACCCACCTTGCCTTTCTGCTTTCCAAACTACCATCAGCATTGAGTTTATTTTTAAATAACCACTTGCCTGTGATGATGTTAATCCCTGGTGGCTTCGCTACAAATGTCCATGTATATTATTTGCCTTCAGAACATTGAATTCTTCTTCCATGGCAGCGCGCCATGCACTGTCACGTAAGGCCATGCGCACAGAAGTGGGTGGAGGATCTGGTGTGGTCTTGGCGACAGCTGCATATTTTGGATTAGGGAGACGAATTCCATCCGTGGCCCTGTGATCATTGGGTGCCGATACGACTGTGCTTAAGCAGGTGCAGAGCCTACACTTTGAGTAGATGGCACAGCGTCTTCAGATGTTGTCGCACTACACGAATCCCGACGATTTGCGACGGCCGGCAGTAGCTGTCGCAAATTATTGTCAGGGGGCTGATGGGCCTCACATGGCGATTTGCGACGGCATGGCTGTTGCAATTAAGTCCCTATTTGCGACGGTCAGACCGTCGCAAATAAGGTCAGCCGATGGGTCCCACGCGGTCAACGAACTGGCATGGACGATGATGGTTTTTACCCTCCAAATATATGAACAAAATAGCCCGGACGTAGATAGAGAGGATGGACCATTCAACTACCATGCAGATCAATTGTGGATGTGCAAATCAAATAAATTCATGATTTAAGAAGGCAGCAAGGAGTCTGGACGCGCATAGAGAGGATGGACCATTCAGCTACCATGCAGATCAGTTGTGGATGTGCAAAACCAATAAATTCTTGAGTTAAGAAGGCAGAACCAGGTTGCAATTCCCACACGTACAAACGCACAAAAGAATGCCAACCATCCAAAGAGTTCCGTTAGCCAGGCTATTAATAAAACGAGTGCTATTATTTCCTATGCATGATCTTATTTATTTTATCCCACCCAAAGACTCCACTAGTGCTATATATATATCAATGTAATAGATGACGAGGGGACCTTTTGGCTGCCATTTCAGAAATACCAACTCTTTGAGTTTTTCTTTCCATGTGAGTCTTGAGAGACTTGCAAACTTGTTCTTTCGATTTCTGAGGGAGTTGCAGAACGCAGAACTGCTGTTCATACAGTTTGTTCCACTACTACAAAAAGCATTTTCACAGACGCCTCGATTTTTCAAACACAGACAGTCTGTAAAAAAATGCGACTATGATGACAAATGATACAATAACCGTCTTTGATGAAAGAACATCACAGGCGGATTTAAAAAACAACCGCCTACTTAAATACATGATTTTTCCCGGGCGGCTATTAATTAAGAACCGTCTGTAGTCTAATAAACTTCACAGGCGGTTCTTAATTAACCACCGCCTGGGTAAATACATGATTTTATAGGCGGTCATTGTTTAAGAACCGTATGTACTGGTTCAATCATCACAAGCGGTTTTTATTGAAGAAATGCATGGGAAAAGTCATTGTTTTCACAGGCTACTTGTTAATTAAGAACTTCCTGTGATGCTGATAAGCTCATGTGAAGCTAATCCTTGCACAGCAAGCTCTTGTAGATGCAAGTAACACCCGTGGCTCATCATTTGGATTGTTGAAAGCCTCAATTGAAGTCTGACGATCCCTTGGAAGGATTTTCCCATCTATGTGAAGAATTTTTTTCCTCGTAACCATTTGAAAACCTAAGAAGATGCTCCTTTCTCAGTTTTAATGCCTAGATATATTGACTAAAAATCAGTACCTACTCTCTTAGTGCTTCACACAAGCGAGGAAGCGAACAACTTCAATCACAAATCTTGTTTTTACCCTTTCATAGGGATTTGACCTTAATCTTTCAAGCATAGATTTATCAATAAGTGAAGCTTCCTTATCACACATGTTAATGGCAGTTATAAGCGAAGGGTGTGCCGGAGCTAACGAAATCTGAATTGGATTGAAGATAAAGAGATCCTGCATATGAGTGGCGATGTCCAGGTTAGACAGCGTGAAGTTATGATGGCAACCTTCAATGCCATAGATTCATGCTGTCTAACCTGGACATTGCCACTCATATGCAGGATCTCTTTGTCTTCAGTCCCATTGAGATTTCGTTAGCTTCAACACACCTTTCACTTGTAACTGTCATTACCATGTTTGATGAGGAAGCTTCACTTATTGATAAATCTATGCTTGCAAGATTAAGGTCAAATTCCTATGAAAAAGGTAAAAACAAGATTTGTGATTGAAGTTGTTCGCTTCGTCGCTTTTGTGAAACACTAAGAGATATGGTATTAATTTGTAGTCAATATATTCAGCAATTAGAACTGATAGAGTAGCATCTTTGTAAGTTTTTAAAATGGAGAGAAGAGAAAGAAATCTTTTAGGGCTTGTTTGGGTGTACCCAATCTAATTGGATTGAAGTGGATTGGAGTGGAGAATGGACTAATTTTCTCCTCAAACCACCTCAATCCACTTATATTGAAGTGGATCCACTCCTATCCAAACAAGTCCTCAAATGGATGGGAAGTATTGTCAGACTTCAATTGAAGCTTTTAACAATCCAAATGATGAGTCACGGGTGTTACTTGCATCTACAAGAGCTTGCTGTGAAGGGATTAGCTTGACAGGAGCTTCAAGAGTTGTGCTTCTAGATGTTGTTTGGAACCAAGCTGTTGGAAGGCAAGCCTGATCATCATATGTCAGAAGAAATTTATATACACATACAATTTGATAACTTATGGAACAAGTGGAGGTGATAAATATGATAGTCAACAAGCCAAAAAGGATAACTTGTCCAAATTAGTCTTCTCTACAGAAGCTAAATTTAATAATGTTCGAAACATGCTATCTAAAGCTGAAATGGAGCATTGTTCTAAGCTGATTTCAGAGGATACAAATATATACAATATATATCATACATTTTTTTCCAGCATTGACATCTTCTCGCATATAGGGTTTCAAATCCTTTTTAATGCTTCTCTCTACGCGCTTGATGTTTTCTGGTTCGGTGAGAAGGTACATCTCTTCATACTGATTATATTCCTCTTCATTATCTCCCACATTCTCAACCCCAACAATATTTTGCTTTCTAGAAATAACTACGTGCATCTTCTCAGTTTTTGGATCTTGTACATAAAAAACTTATGCAACACGATTGACGAGAACCCACGGATCATCTTTATAACCCACTTTGTTCAAGTCTACTAGTGTCAGCCCGTAATTGTCCACTTTCACACCATCAGGATGTTTCACCCATTGGCACTTAAATATGGGCATTACCATTCTTTCGTCATAATCGAGTTCCCATAGTTCCTCTATGGACCCGAAGTATGTGGTCTTTTGCCCTTGTGAATCATAAGCCTCAATACGAAGACCACTATTTTGTGCAACACTCTTACCGTCTTTTTATTTAGTGTAAAATGTGTAACCATTGATGTCATATGCTTGCCATAATGTTACCAAAGCAGGTGGGTCAGAAGCTAACTTCTTCATTGTTGCCTCTCCTATAGAGTTCCTGTATGGTATATTTTTATCCATTAATCATTCATTAAAACATTTTCTGTGCTCTTTCATGATCCAATCCTCTGTGCGGTCTTGGTTTTTTTCGCAAAGCTCAATTTGGTGTTCCTCGATGTACGACTCATCAATTGTGAGTTGTTGTAGTACACCAAAATGTGCACGGTGTACATTCTTGTAATCTTGAACAATAATGATTTTATGACCCACTTTGCCTCCCCCACGTAGTCTACCCTCATGTACTAGTATAGGTACACCTATTGGTTTTCCATCTTTGATGTAATCAGCGCAACCCTTAATCACTTCTACAGTGGTGTATCCTTCCATAATTGAACCCTCTGGGTGAGCACGGTTCCACACATAACCTTTTAATACTCCTAAATATCTCTCCAACAAAAACATATGATGTAAATATAGTGTCCCCAATGCTTTTATCTGATCAACAAGATGTATGATTAGGTGTACTTACATATCAAAAAAGCATGGTGGGAAACACATCTCGAGCTTGCACATAGTCTCGACGATGTATGTTTTCAGATAGTCTAAATCTTCACGTGCTATCACCTTTTGCGATACTGCAATGAAGAAGTAACACATGTGATGATAACTTTTATATGCTTAGGTTTGATGACTCTTATTGCAGCGGCAAGGAACACTGTCATCATCATGTGACAGTCGTGAGAATTATAGCCGAATAAAGACAAGTCTTTCATCGGGACAAGTTTGCAGATATTGGATGAGAAACTCGTGGGCACTTTGATCCCAAGCAAGCATTAGCAAATTGCTTTTTTCTTATTCTAGTGTCAAGTTGTAGCTGGCTGGGGGAAGGTAATGCTTCCCGTTCGCCTTTTCTACTGGATGAAGCTCTGGTCTCATATCAAGATTTACTAGGTCCATACGTGAATTTAATCCGTCCTTTGTTTTCCTCAGCATATCCAGCAAGGTCCCAATGATGCTGTCAAATGCATTCTTTGTAACGTGCATCAAATCAATACTATGGCAAAATTCTAGATTCTTCCAATACAGAAGATACTTGAAAAAATTGGTTGTTTTTGAAAGCCATGTCAGTTGTATCACCCAAAGATGTAATTTTTTTTCTCTATGTTCCTTTACATTTTTTGCCCTTACCGAAAGCAATATGAATGTTCTTGACCATTTGGAACATGAGTTTTCCACTGTAAGGTTTTGGTGCAGTATCTTTTTTCAATTTTGTTATTAAATTGTTCTCTCATCTTCCTATACTTGTGTGTATCTGTCAAGAACCGTCGGTGTCTCATGTACACCCTCTTTTTGATGAAGTGAGGTATAGAAATCCAGTTCTATCCACGCACCTTACACAACCGTTCTTCCCTTTCATTTGCCCCGATAATGTGAACAGTCTGGGATAATCATGCACGGTAATGAATATCATTGCTCTTAGCGTGAAATACTCTCGCTTGTACTCATCCCATGCACGTACCCCTTCAATCCATAATTTCGCCATATCTTCCATTAAAGGTTCCAAGAACACATCAATTTCGACGTCAGGTCGTTTCGGACCTTGGATAAGAACATATAACAAGATATATTTACTTTTGTGACACAACCACATTGGTAGGTTGTACATTGTTAAGACCACGGGTCATGTGCTGCGTATTCTCCTTTTTTCACCAAACGGATTCATTTCGTCTATACCCAAGGCAAACCTTACATTTCTGATTTCCTTTGCAAATTCTGGATACTGAATATCAAAATTTTTCCACTGCGTTGCATCACCAGGGTGTCGAATATGTTTTTCATTGTTCTTGTGCTACTCGGAATGCTAACGCATAAGTTCAGCCTTGCTAGGGTTTGAGACAAATGCTTCAAGCGATCGATTACCAGAAGGTACCATATCACCAAGGCAAAATATTTTCTCTTATTCTTCCCGTCTGCATTGCCAGAAGTATCATCATCGTCACCTTCAGGAACAATAATAAGTTTCTTATTCTTCTGAGATTTTTTCATGTTGGTAACATACTGGTGATTGTAGTTGTCAAAGCGTACGAACGACACTTCCCCCGGTACTACTAAATTGTAGCCCGTGGAGGTTCTTGTATCGGTTTGGGCGCGCGGAGATCATAGACAAGATGATGAAACATATGGTTTACGTGGTTCGAGCCACCTGAGCGTAATACCCTACTCCATGGGGTGTGTGTTCTTGTATTAGGGATTCGGTGGTGCTTGCGTGCGTATGAGCTTGGTTGGCTTGTATCCTGTAGCACATCCCTTTTATAGACCAAGGGATGGTTGTTACATGAGTTGCCTGGCCCGATGTGGCCCCAACGGTTATTACTGCTTAAATGCAATTAAGTGTGTTTAAGCATCATAATAGCGTGATAACACTCCTTAATGGTGGCTTTACCAGTATTAAGGGTCTTCTGATAGTGTGCCATTAATATTGTATTAATGGCACATAATCATGCCTTATAACTGTAGCAATCACTGTCCCTTGAATGTTTATGCCGTTGTAGATCCGTCAATATTCCTGCTGGTGTCGTAGGTCCGTAGGTTCAACACGTGGCAGATCCAAAGCTTCCCCTCGCGGGGAGATAGGTCCGGAGCCTCTACACACATGGTGGCACTGGAGCTTTCCTCTACTGGGGGTTAGGTCTGGGGTCACTGTACACGTGTCAAGCATGGAGCTCCCCTATGTAGGGAGTTTAGCTCCGGTCTTATATTATACGTGGTAGTGCTAGAGCTACCCATATGAAGGAGGCGGGTCCAGTGTCGTGTGACATGTGGGGCCTAGGGAGGTCTTCAACTTTGATAGGTGGAACTCCCTTGCACTTCTTGCGGTATCATGGGGTACCCGGTACGCAGGGTACCGATAGTGGCCCCTGGGCCCACCTCTGGGAGAAACCCTTTGGGTTAAGTTATTCTACCAAAGGTGGGACCATCCTCGATTGCTGCAGTGCAACTTCAAAGGTCTTCTGATGTACCGTTGGGGCGATGGTCCAGGGTTGAACTGCGTGGCTTGTTTTGAATGCGGCAGATGAGATCTTTGAGTGCGGATCTCACGCAATTGAAGATCTCGGGTTCCCAATACGGAAACCATATCGGTTCCGAGTGCCTTGTTAGGTAGCCGTCCTCGGGCTTCCCGCCGCCCATCATGACAACAGTTCGCCTGGGGTAATAACTTCGACTCCTTCGTTGAAGTGGGCCCTAACCCATTTGTCATTGACGGTGTACATTCTTTGTAATGTGGCCTTTCTCTCATTGCGGTTTCCAATTAAGCATCATGGACGCTTACTTAAGAAGGAAAGTCCGCACGGTTTGAGGACTCTTTACACTTTTGATCAAAATCGCGCTCAGAGCCTCCCAACCATTGCCTAGCTTTCACTTCTTTCACTCCTCTTTGTCGCGATGGAGTTAGGTCTTCCCAAAAGCCACGTCCAGAGAAAGGAAAATCTGATGAAGGTCCGGAACTTCATGGGGTGGTCCAGCGACTCCTTCAAACCCATGATTCGGGTCGGCAAGCTCCCCTTCAAGAAGGAGCGCCATGGCGAGATGGTGTACTTCTTAGAGTACACCATGGTGGGACTGATCCCACCTTTTTCAAGTTTCATCTTGATGATGCTAGACTTCTATGGCCTCTGTCGGTGGTTTTGATCCGGCAGATCTCCCGACACTACTAAAGTGTTAGAGGAGTTTGAGGTTTGGTGTGGGCGCGCGGAGATTCAAGAAGGTGAAGTGTAAATGACACAGTACACACGAAGATTTACGTGGTTCGGGCCGCCTGAGCGTAATACCCTACTCCACAGGGTGTGTTGGTGTTGTATCGGATGTATGAGCTCAACGTCAGTTGAGAGTGTAAAGTCAGCGTGTCTCCGGAGAGTGTTCCGAGTGTGTGTGTAGAGTGTCGAGCGTGTCCTATGTATCGTCGGCCTGTCCTTTTATAGTACAAGGGCGGGCCGTTACAAGTTAGCCTGGCCCGACATGTGGCCCTGGCGGTTACTGATATTGATACACATTCAACACGTTTAATTGCCCTTAATGACCGAGTTATGGGCTTTGACAGCACCATTACTTGTAATTAAGGTCGTCCGATCGTGTGTCATTAATATGGTATTAATGACACTTAATCGGGTCTTGAAGTCCTTGATTCCCCTTTGAAGATCCAGACCATTGTGGAGTCTTCCGGAGGTTAGAGGCTGAAGATCTGACGGTTGGACACGTGGTAGCTCCGGAGCATACTATGGGGAACAGATAGGTCCGGAGCTACCTAACACGTGTCAGTTCCGGAGCTTCCCTCAGTCTGGGGTTAGGTCCGGGGGTGCCATTTCGGTACATAGCCCGGAGCTTCCCCCTTGTGGGTGGTAGCTCCGGTTTGATAGTACACGTGGCGACCCTGGGACTAACCATGTTGGAGAAGCGGGTCTGGTTATGTCTGACATGTGGGCCTCTGAAGGTCTTCAAATCAAGTAGATGATTTTCCCTTGAGATCTTTGCAATCACAAGGAGTATACGGTTCCCAGGGTACCGACAGTGGCCCCCTGGGCCCACCTCTGGGGAAGACCCCTTGGGTGAAGTCATTCCGCCGGAGGTGGGTCCATCTTTTGACTTTTGAACTGAGTCTTCAAAGGTCTTCGGATGTGCTGTTGGCGATAGTTTGGAGTTAAATCTTCGCCGCATGGCATATCCCGTGTGCGGCATATGAGATCTTTGGCGTGCGGATCTCACGCAATTGAAGGTCGCCGGTTCCCGATACGAAAATCGTATCGGTTCCGCGCGCCTTGTCAGGCCGCCGCCTTCGGGCTTCCCGCCTCATGATGACAACCGTTTGCCTGGGTAGGAACCTCGACTGGATCGTCTGGGTGGTCCCAGGCCCTCTTGTCATCGGCAGGGTAGAATTTTTGAGTAGTATATTCGACTTCCTTGCGGTTTCCATCCAAGTGTTGCGAGGGCTTACTTAAGAAGGAAAGCGCGCACCGTCTGGGGTTCTTTACGCCTCTCATCTGATCTTGCGCTCAAACTCCTAACTTGTGCTCGCTTTTCCTCTCTTGCCTTGCTATGCTACGATGGAGTTGGGTCTCCGCGAGAGCCGTTTGAAGACCGACGGTGACCTGAAGAAGGTTCGGGCCCTCATGGGATGGTCCTCAGACTTCTTCAACCGCCTGGTCCGCGCCGGGGGAGTGCTCCCGTTTGAGAAGGAGCACGCCGGCGAAATGGTTTACTTATCTTCGTACGCCATGGTGGGGTTGATCCCACCTTTTTCCTCCTTTTTCTTGATGCTGCTAGACTTTTATGGTCTGCAGCTGTACCACCTTGGCCCCCGCTCCATTCTTCTTGTGTCTTTCTTCGTCCACTTCTGTGAGATGTGGGTGGGCATCCCCCCCTGCATTGAACTCTTCCGGACCTTCTTCACCGTCCATACCACCGGTAGGAGCAATGAGTACCTTGGCTTCTACTACTTCGTGAAGCGCAAGAAGTGCCCATTCAAGTACCTCCGGTCGTTTCCCTCTGGGAAGTGGGATGATTGGAAGAAGGACTGGATAGTCATCCGGGTGGAGGAGCATGAGAAGCTGGAGCTGCCCGAAGGCCTCCCCATCATTGACACTACAGTCTGGAGTGAAGCTCCGGTGCTGGCGGACGCCTTCAACCCTACTCTGACCAGGATCCGCCAGTGCGTGGAGGGAGGATTAACCCCTCAGGTGGTGTTTTGCAACTTCTTGGTCAACAGGTGGGCACCGCTGAAGAGGAGAGAAAAACTCGCTTGGGCCCTCAACAGTGTGATGGACGACGACCGGTTCGAGACCGGGCTGAAGTCCAACATGGCGGGGGCAACTTTGGAGTTTCATCTCAAGAAGTTCCAGCACGGCATCGACGTCGCGGGTGACGACTTGACTCCTCCATCAGCTTTTCTCCCTTTGAACATGGAAGTAGAGTTCAGCAGGGAGCTCCGGTGGAAGATGCCTGTGCTTGACGACCTTGGTGTCGTCGAGAGAAGATCGACCTCCAGGGTGGCGATCCCTGGGGCTTCTGAAGGTGGCTCCGACCCTGCCCCGAAGCCAAGGATCGAAATCGTCGGCAAGGGCAAGGAGCCGGCAGACGAACCCTTGAGCCGAAAGAGGAAGCTGCAGCATGCTGACGGAAGGTCCGTCACGCCTGCAACCTCTGCATCAGCTCCATCTCCCCGGAGGGGGAGGTCTTCTACAACCGTGGCGACTGTACCCGCAGCGGCGTCCTCCCGGGGTGCTAGCTCCGGGCATGCGACTCCAGCACCAGGGCCGGTTGAGGCCTCTAGGTCTGGAGGTTCTTCCCGATCGAGAGGGGCCTCGACTAGGGAAACGCCCGTGGCTGCAACGAGTTCCGGGGGGCCTTCCGGAGCTTCCACACCGGTGGCGGCAATGGTCAGCCCAGAACGCCCAGGAAAGAGGTTCCGCGCAAGCTGGGGCGGAAGTCTCCCAAGGTAATTTTTAATCTTTACCTCAGACAGTCGTTTTGTTTTAGTAACTGTTTTTTAAGTTTCTTCATCCATCATCTGCAGCATTCCCAAGAAGAGGAGTGAGGCTCCACCCTTAGCCACAGCAGCTGAGGCTGTGAGGGCGGAAGCTTGTGCTCCTGTCCCGGTGCCGCCCCAAGTGGTGGCTGAAGCTGCGACAGCTCCGGCGCCATCTGTTGTGGTCATGGACCTCGACTCATCCCTAGATACTCCCGTGGTAGCGCCGGACCGCGGGAGAGATGATGCGCCAGTGGCACCTGCCCCGGAGGTTGAAGCTTCGGGTCCTGGTGCAGAGATGATGGAAGCTCCGGCCGTTGAGCCGGATGAAGCAGTAATTCTGGCCCCAGAGCCAGAAATTGTCGAAGCTCCGACGGTTGAGCCGAAGGTAATTGAAGTCCCGGCGTGCGCACCAAATGTTGAGGAAGTCCCGGCGGTTGGGCCGACGACCTCTGAAGCACCAGCCGCAGAGCCGGTCGTTGTTGGAGCTCCGGCCGCAAGGCCAGTTGATGTTGAAGACCTTCCGGCTCTCGAGCCGGTTGTTGCAAAGGCGTCGGCGCTCGAGCCCCCAGTAGAGGAGGTGCCCAGGCCAAAGCCAGAAGCAGCCCCTGCTCCGGGAATGACGATGCCGGAGGTTCCCGCGGCTGAGCCGGAGTGCCCAGAAGAGGTTGCTGGCCCCCTGCCTGAGGGGGCAAATGAAGACCTGGCAGCGGGGCCTTCGGAACCACTTCCGGAGGTCGGAACTTCATCAGTGGGACCTTCCTCGATGGCGACTGAGGCCATCCCGGAGGACAGCCCTAGTGCCATAGAGGCTCAGGGGACCACTCTTGTGGAGTGGGACCCAATTTTTGTAACTGAAAACTCGCTGGAACCAGCGGAGGAGACCCCAGCAGGTCCGGAACCTATCCCGTTGTCATTGTCTATTGACAACGCCTGCTCCAGTCTACATCAAGTTCAGCTGGCATTCTTCCACGACAGCAAGGCTCTTGAAGAGGAGCGCCAAACCCTTAGGCGGTGGCGTAACCGGCTCTACTTCGAGACCAAGCTGGCGCAGTCGAGGCTAGCAGATGACAAAGAATGGATTAAGCGGGAGAAGGTCCACCTGGAATACTGGGGAAAATTATTGGATGACAGGGAGAGCATGACTCACGCCCTCAACGCTCAATCCCGGGACATTTATGAGCAGGCCAAAGCAGCTAATAGTGCCGCTGATGAACGCCAAGAAAGTCTGGAAGCCATTAACACTACTCTCATCAAGCGTTGGGAGGCACTTGAGGAGAGGGAGAAGAGGCTCGAAGATGAAGAGCAGAAACTCCTTGAGCTGTGGGATGATGTTCTGAAGAGGGAGGAGGAGCTCAACGAAAAGGTGGCTCTGGCTGACAAGGGCCTCGAGGAGCGCGCCAAGAAATTAGAAGAGCGTTGCGCTGAGGAGGAGGAGGAGAAGGCCTGGGTGCGGGGGCAGGAACTCTACGAGCAAGAGTGTGCCATCGCTGCCAGGGAGAAGAAAGTGAGGGGCAGGGAGAAGGACCTGGTTGACCGCCGGAACAAGATCTATCTCTGGGAGGAGGAGCTCGGAAAACTCGAGAAGCAGGTTGTTAAAAAGATTCAGCAAAATGCCAAAGAGGTTGAGCGCCTCGCTCACGAGAATTCTAAACTGGCAGCGGCCAGAAGATCCTTGGAAGAATTCAAGGGCTTTAGGACTGCAGACTCCCTACAGGTTTGGGAGTTCCTGGGCAAGGCCAACGACGCGCTGATGCCGATGGGCTTCAGTCCCGTGCGTCCGGATGATCCGGAGCCGGAGCCGGACCTGGCGTTGCAGGCGTTGAGCTCGGCAGGTAGCAAACTCTCCAAGGTGGGCGACATCATCGCGGACCAATTGGAGGTTGAGGGGCAATCCCTGGCGAAGAACGTCGCAGAGTATGTGCTAACGTGCTACACCAGCCGGAATCCCCAATTACCTCTAGACCTGGTGCTTGAAGGTCCTGTCAAAGGAGAAGGTGAAGCCGCTCGAGCCAACGTGTCGGAGGTTGCTCAGAAGGTCGCCCAATTCTTCCATAGGGTCTAGGACCATCTATATAGCTCCCACTTGTATTCTCTCTTTTTCTTCCTCAATTTTGTAATCCCTTGTCTCCAGATGAATGAAATCCCCAAATTTTTGTGAATTTCACTTTTTGTCTTCAACACTTTTGTCTTCACTTGGCCCCCTGGTAGATGTACACAATTTGATTGTGAACATGTACCAAGAGGATATTGTGTTTTGTTGAAGACTCATTTGCTTCAAACTTGTAGAGTGTAGGTCCGAAGTCTTCGATAGTGAAGGCCCCCTGAGGTTGCCGGAGCTTAGAAGCTCCGACATTGTCTATCGTCGGAGCTTAGTAGCTCCGGCAATATTCCCTATCAACGCGTAGAGCATCGATAGTTAGTCCTCTGGGGTGTCGGAGCTAGTAGCTCCAGCAGTGACCTTTGCCAACACGTAGTTTGTCGGCAGCAGACTCCGTTTGTGGAGTCTTCTCACCATCTTTTATTTAGCGTCGACGGCTGGCCCCCCCTAGCTTTACCGGAGCTTGGTTGCTCTGGTGATGCTCGTTTTCAATGCTTAACATCGATTACAAGCCACCTAGGGGAGTCAGAGCTTTGTTAGCTCCGGCTTTTCTCCATCAACATGGATTCTTTATTTTTCCTGCACACTGAAGCCAAGAAAAATAGTAAAATTTGCTCCTTGCCTATAACTTCGTCGCGGCTTACGATTCCCAAGAAAGTTTTAGGTCAAACACAATTTTGAATACAACCGAATGCGTTGCCTTCTTTCTTCCAGATCCAATTGTACTTGGACCTGCCTTACTTCGGCCTGCCGGGGTGTAGGTAGAGTGGCGTACTTAGGGTGCTTGACTAGGCTAAGTCGATAGCACACCCCGGCCCTAGATTGGCTTGGCGACATTCAGGCGAGTGGGCCATGAACAATGTTTGAATCCAAAAGAATTGACAATACAACTCGAATTGTATATGAACTGGTCGAACTAAAATTTCTTAAGAATTGCACAACTTTGTTATAGACAAGAAAGAGAAAAATAAAAAATGTTGAGCCTGTACAAAATAAATGCACGTGGAGTCTGTTTCACATGAAGATGTCTTTCATTATAGGTCCAGGGTACAGGGGAAACGAGTACACTCTTAGGGTACGGAACCAGGCTAAGCGTGTTTCATTTCTCGTTTGACCCAGGGTAGCTAGCCACACTTTTAGTCCTGAGACTGCGACAAGTGTTGCATGAACTTTGCGGACCTTCCGGGAAAGGTCCGGCTGTTCTCCCGGAGAAACTACCCGACTCTGTACAATGACTCTATAACATACACCTCAAGTTACTACAGACTCACCTCCTTGATATTAAGTGTAGAACTTACGGAGGTGCTCAATGTTCCAAGGATTTGGGAGAGGTGTCCCATCCTCGGTAGCCAAGCGAACGCTTCTGGGATGGGATACTTTAATCACTCGAAAGGGTCCCTCCCAGCTGGGGGAGAGTTTGTTTAACCCTTCTCTGGATTGTATTCTCCGTAGCACCAGATCGCCTTCCTCGAGCTGTCGGTTGTGTACATGCCGCTGATGATAGCGCCGAAGGGCTTGGTAGTATCGGGCATTCCGAACAGCTGCTTGGCACCTTCCCTCCTCAAGGAGGTCTAGGTCTTCACGCCGGAGTTGGTCCTGCGTGGCTTCGTCGAAGGTCCGGACCCGGAGTGACCCCAAGGTGATTTCCGGAGGAAGGATTGCTTCAGCTCCATACACCAGGAAGAAGGGTGTCTCTCCAGTTGACCGATTTGGAGTTGTCCTGTTGGCCCATAAAGTGGGCAGAAGCTCTTCAATCCAGTTGGCTCCATGTTTTTTCAAGCTCTCATAGGTGCGCGTTTTGAGTCCTTTAAGAATTTCAGCATTTGCTCTCTCGGCTTGGCCATTGCTTGATGGGTGAGCTACGGAGGCGTAGCAAACTTGAATGCCGAGGTCTTCGCAATATCCTTGAAATGCAGAGCTTGTGAATTGGGTCCCATTATCAGTGATGATTTTGTTTGGGACTCCAAATCTGCATACAATGGACTGCAAAAAGTTGATAGCAGATTGCTTGTTGATTGTCACAACTAGAGTTGCTTCCGGCCACTTGGTGAACTTGTCAATGGCAACGTACAGGAACTTGTAACCTCCGACGGCTCTTGGGAAAGGTCCCAAGATGTCCATTACCCACACAGCGAAGGGCCATGTAGGAGGTATCATTTGTAGGGGCTGATCCGGTGTGTGAATTTGCTTTGCATGAAATTGACATGCTTCGCATTTCTTCACCAGCTTAGTTGCATCCTGGAGTGCTGTAGGCCAGTAGAAGCCATGCCGAAAGGCTTTACCAACCAGCGTGCGGGAAGACGCGTGGTTCCCACACTCGCCTCCATGGATTTCTGCGAGGAGCTCGCAGCCTTCTTCCCTTGTGATGCACCGCATTAGGATGCCATTGGCACCGCGCCGGTAGAGATCCCCTTCTACCAACGTGTATCTTTTGGCCAATCTGACTACCCGGTCAGCGGATACATCATTGTCAGAAATGATGTTGTCTTTTAAGTAGTTCTGGATCTCCGAGATCCATGCATCGGAACTAACTTGAGCATTTGAGTCTTGCGTGCTGGGTTGCTCGGAGCTTCCGGCAGCACCTACGACTCTTGATGGCTGCCATGGTAACAGGGCCATCGGGACCGTCAGCTTCGGGATGCTGATCTCGCCCCCTTCGCTCAGTTCGGCAGGCTGAGCTGTGGGTTTTGACAACCTCTGGACAAAAGTTCCGTCAGGAGCCGGAGCTCCAGTTGATGCTTTCGTCGAGAGTTCATCGGCTTCAGCATTGTGGGCACGCTGGACATGGTGGAGATCTAGGACTTCGAAGTCCTTCTGAAGCCTCTGGACTTCAAGTAGGTAAGCAGCTAGCTGGAGATTGTTGCAAGAGCATTCACCCTTCACTTGCTTAATGATGAGCTGTGAATCTCCCTTGACCAGCAGTTGCTTGACACAGTATGACAGTGCCACCCTTAGTCCGTAAATGAGTGCTTCATATTCCGCCATGTTGTTGGTCGCCTTGAAGTCAAGGTGTACCATGTATTTTACCTTCTTTCCGGTTGGTGCGAGGAGAATGATTCCAGCTCCGGCCCCCTACTTTTGCATGGAGCCGTCAAAGTAGAGGGTCCAGTGAGGCTCGGTGAAGACCGGTGCTTTGTGTTCCGACTTCTGCTCACTAGGGCCCCAGGGTTTGATGGAGAGGGAGTCCATTCCGCCACAAAATCTGCCAATGCTTGACTCTTGATTGCTTGCCTTGAAATGAATTCGAGATCAAATTCGGCCAATTCTGCTGCCCACTTTGCAATATTCCCAGTTGAGTTGGGATTATGCAAGATTGCTCGAAGTGGGTAAGAAGTCACCACTGAGATTTTGTGAGCTTGGAAGTAATGGCGAAGCTTCCTGGAGGCAATAAGAACTGCATAGAGCAGCTTATGCACCTCTAGGTATCGAGTCTTGGCATCATGTAGTACTTCACTGATGAAGTACACTGGGCGCTGAATGGTCCGAACCCTCCCGGAGGGGCCCGGAGCTTCCTCTTCATTGATCCGGATCCTCCAGGAGGGGTCCAGATTTTCTTCGGAGACTTCCGGGTCCTTGCTGGAGGAACCCGGAGCTTCTTCAGAAGCGACCTGGACCCTCCCGGAGGGGTCTGGGTCTTCTGAAGTAACTTCTTGTGGATTCAAGTCTGGGAGGTGGGACCCAGACTCGCTTTCAGGATCCTCCGGACCCTCTCGAAGGGTCTGGATTGCTGAGTATGGGGTAGTTCTGGTCTCTCCGCAACCAGAACCATACTGACAACTTCGTCAGTGGCTGAAATGTAAAGCAGCAAAGGCTCACCAGGGTTCGGAGCTACCAGAATTGGTAGGGTGGTGAGGAGCTGTTTTAGCTCCTGGAACGCCTTTTTTGCTTCTTCAGACCATTGGAATGGTCCGAACTTCCTTAATAACTTAAAGAAGGGGAGTGCCCGTTCCGCCAGTCTTGAAATGAACCGGCTGAGGGCTGCTAGACATCCAGTTAGCTTTTGGACATCTTTGATGCGGGCTGGTGGCCGCATGTCTTCAATGGCTTTGATCTTCGCCGGATTAGCTTCTATGACCCGATGACTTACGAGGAAACCAAGAAGTTTTCCGGAGCTAACCCCGAAGACATACTTGTCTGGGTTTAGCTTTGTGCGGGTGACCCGCAGCTTATCGAAGACAGCCTGCAAGGTGTCAAGGAGTGACTCCTTGTTCTTGACCTTGACCACGATGTCATTGACGTACACTTCCACTATGTCTCTAATGAGTTCTTCAAAGGTTTTGTACATAGCTCGTACAAAGGTTGAAGCTGCATTCTTGAGACCAAATGGCATGGCTGTATAATAGTACAATCCATCTACTGTGATGAAAGAGGTATGCTCTTCATCTTCCCTAGACATTCTGATTTGATGATACCTAGAATATGGGTCTAGGAAACACAGTAATTCACACCCGGAGGTGGAATCCACTATCTGATCTATTCTAGGTAATGGGAATGGATCTTTTGGACATGCCTTATTTAGTGTTGTGTAGTCGATACACATCCGAAGCTTCCCGCCGGCCTTGGGCACAACGACTGGGTTTGCCAGCCATTTTGGATGCAAGACTTCTCGCATGAATCCAGCTTCAAGCAATTTCTTCACTTCTTGTCGAATGAAGTTCTGTCGCTCTACGGATTGCTTCCGAGGCTTCTGATGCACAGGCCGGGCGTCGGGGTAGATCTTCAGATTGTGCTCAATCACTTGCCTGAGGATCCCAGGCATTTGTGACGGTTGCTAGGCAAACACGTCGACATTAGCCCGGAGGAAAGTGATGAGCGCGAGTTCCTATTTGTCGTTCAATCCCCCTAATATACGGGTGGTCTGAGCGGCATCGGAATCGATTTGGACGACATTGACGAGAATGTCGGTGTCGCCGCTTGGATGCACACGAGGTGCAGAAGTCGAGCCTCGCTGACGAATGCTCGGGGGTTTTGGAGCTTGCTCCTGCCTGGAGTCCTCCTCTTGCGCCGTAGTAAGCGCATGGAGTTCTTCCAGAGCAGTTACTCCGGCAGTACGATCTTCGCGGATCCGGAGAACGCCTACTGGTGTTGGCATCTTTAACACCAGGTAACCATAATGAGCAGCTTCAATGAATTTGTACAAGGTAGGCCTACCCAAGATGGCATTGAAGGGTAAGTTGATTTGAGCAACGTCAAAGACCAACTTCTCGGTGCGATACTTCTCCCGGATCCCGAAGGTAACAGGGAGGGTAATAGCTCCGAGTGGGGTAATGGCTCCCGGACCTACTCTGGAGAAAGGTCGGGAGGGGTGGAGATCTGAAGGTTGGAGCTGAAGCTTGGTAAAAGCTTCGAAGCTTATGAGGTTGAGCCCCGAACCTCCTTCTATCATGACATGGTGGAGCTGGATGTTATTGATGGTAGGAGATACCATCAAAGGTAGCTGACCTGCTCCAACCATGCTTCAAGGGCAGTCCGAAGAATCAAAAGTGATGGCTGTGTCCATCCACTTCTGATGAGGCTCCGCCCTGGCTGTAGGAGCTACAACAGCCATGTCCTGACACATAGTCTCTATGACGCGGCGGGAGGTGATGTCCCATGATCCACCAAAAATGGTGTTCATGGTCTTCCGACGCTCATTGTCAGAGACGTCGGAATCGTCGTCGACGGAGGTGTAGACGGCCTTCAGGACCTTTTTGGGATCCTGAAAACCTAACTCTTCTTCAGCCGGAGCTTCGTCAACTTTTTGTTTTCCTTCCCTCTGTCGGAAAGGAGCTTCTTCCCGGCGCTTGTTGTAGCGCTCGGCAAGGTTTTGGACCTCCCGGCAGTCTTCCAAACTGTGGATGTCCATTTTGTGAATTGGACACCACACCTTGGGTTTGCCACCGTCTTCAGAAGACAGTTGAGGTCGCTTCTCGGGGCGTGGCCCCCGGCCACCCGGAGCTGCAACAGCTGCAACATTGGATGCACCGGCCGCCAGCTTCTTCTTGTCGTTGGTCTTTTTCTTCTTCTTGCCACTCCCGGAGGTAGCGGCTTCTCCTTTGGAGGATTTCTTGTGATCCTCCGGAGTTGGTTTGGAGTGCATTTCACGGCCCTCCGCAGCTCTGGCACATTTGTCAGCCAAGCTGAAGAGTTCCGTGACACTGGTAATCTCCTTGATCGCCAGTTTCTCCAGCATCCTCTTATCCCACACTCCCTGTCTAAATGCCACGATGACAGAGGCGCTAGAGATAGAAGGGATTGTGTTTCGTACCTGAGAGAATCTCTAGATGAATGATCACAGGGATTCTCCTCCTTTTTGCACAACTGCAAAAGGTCCAGTTCGGTGCCTAGTCGGGTGTAAGAACTCTCGAAGTTGGCAGTGGACTGCCAGCACAACTCCTCCCAACTGCTGATGGAGTTGGGTGGAATGCTCATAAACCAGGACCTGGCGGTCCCAGTTAAAGCCACTGGGAAATAATTGGCCATTACGGCCTCATTTCCTCTAGCTGCCAAGATAGCAGTGGAGTAAATCTGAAGAAATTCGAAAGGATTAACGGTCCCGTCGAACTTCTCCGACAGGTGAGGCCGGAACTTCTGTGGCCACCTGACCATACGCAGATGCATGGCTAGGGCTGAACTGCCTCCTCCTACTCCTTCAGGAGCAGGAATGTCTTGAGCTTCTCGTCTTTCACGAGCACACTCAATATGGAATCGACCGTCTTGTTGGCGATATCGGCGATCAAGCTCTGCCCGGAGGTCATAAGTTGAAAGCCTTGATACCGTGTGAGTGCGTCGTGCCCCGGAGGGCAACGACGTCACCTGCTGTGATGCAGCACGTCTCCTGTTGTTGGAAACGTGCGGACCAAGTCTGCCAGACAAGGTCCGTCGCTGCGACGGGGCCCGTCCTGAAGGAGGAGGACCCTGGTTGCTGATGCGGTCGGCTGCTGCTACAACCAAGTGTTCAACATCAGCCCTCCACTGCTCCAGTGCATCCCGGGATGCATCCGGAGGTGGTGGGCGTTGGAGAAGAGCACATGCTGCATGAAGCGCGTGTTCCGGGTTGTCAAGATTCGTCGACGCAGTGATTGATGCCGGTGCACCATCGCGTTGTCCAGCTTGATTTGCTGGTGGAGGCGGCGGTGGTGGAAGTGTGACTCCTGCTGGAACCGTGGTTCCTGCTGGTGGCTGCATATTGGAGGGATTACCCCCAACAGCTTGAACAGTGGGATGACCGTTGGATGATCCAACAGCTGAGTTCACCATTCTTGAAATCTCAGGCGTCCCTTACCTGGCGCGCCAACTATCGGTGGTTTTGATCCGACAGATCTCCAAACAATACTAAAGTGTTAGAGGAGTTTGAGGTTTGGTGTGGGCGCGCGGAGATTCAAGAAGGTGAAGTGTAAATGACACAGTAGACACAAAGATTTACGTGGTTCGGGCCGCCTGAGCGTAATACCCTACTCCACGGGGTGTGTTGGTGTTGTATTGGATGTATGAGCTCAACGTCAGTTGAGATTGTAAAGTCAGCGTGTCTCCGGAGAGTGTTCCGAGTGTGTGTGTAGAGTGTCGAGCCTGTCCTATGTATCGTTGGCCTGTCCTTTTATAGTACAAGGGCAGGCCGTTACAAGTTAGCTTGGCCCGACATGTGGCCCTAGCGGTTACTGATATTGATACACATTCAACACGTTTAATTGCCCTTAATGACCGAGTTATGGGCTTTGACAGCACCGTTACTGGTAATTAAGGTCATCCGATCGTGTGTCATTAATATGGTATTAATAACACTTAATCGGGTCTTGAAGTCCTTGATTCCCCTTTGAAGATCCGGACCGTTGTGGAGTCTTCCGGAGGTTAGAGGCTGAAGATCTGACGGTTGGACATGTGGCAGCTCCAGAGCATACTGTGGGGAACAGATAGGTCCGGAGCTACCTGACACATGTCAGTTCTGGAGCTTCCCTCGGTCTGGGGTTAGGTCCGGGGGTGCCATTTCGGTACATAGCCCGGAGCTTCCCCCTTGTGGGCGGTAGCTCCGGTTTGATAGTACACGTGGCGACCCTGGGACTAGCCATGTTGGAGAAGCGGGTCCGGTTATGTCTGACATGTGGGCCTCCGAAGGTCTTCAAATCAAGTAGATGACTTTCCCTTGAGATCTTTGCAATCCCAAGGAGTATACGGTTCCCAGGGTACCAACAGCCTCCGACTGCATCACCTTGGACCCCACTCCCTCTTGCTGGTGGCGACTTTCGTCCACTTCTATGATATGTGGGTGGGCGTGCCTCCCTGCATCGAGCTGTTCTGAACCTTCTTCACGGCCCATAACACCGGCAAGGGGACAGAGCTGCTTGGCTTCTACTACTTCATGAAGCGCAAGAACTGCCCCTTCAAGTACTTGAAGTCGTTCCCCTCCAGCAAATAGGATGACTAGAAGAAAGACTGGGTCATCATTGCAGTGGAGGAACACGATAGGCTGTAGCTACCCGAATGATTCCCCAATATTGACACTGATGCCTAGAACATAGTTTCGAAGCTATCGGATGGATTCAAGCCTGTCCTGGCAAGAATCCAAGAATGTGTGGAGGGTGGAGTGACCCCCCAAATGGTCTCTGGAAATTTTTTGGTGAACAGGTGGGCTCCGCTAAAGAGAATGGAGAAGCTCGCCTAGGCCTTCAATAGTGTGATGGACGACGACCAGATTGGAACCAGTTTGAAATCCAACTTGGATGATGAAGATTTGAGGCTCCATCTCAAGAAATTTCAACATGGGTCCATCGCTGATGACGCCTTGACTCTGTCGGCTGCTTTCCTGCCTCTGTACATGACTCCAGAGTTCAGTAGGGAGCTCCGGAGGAAGATGCCGATGCTGGATGACCTTGGTGGAGTGGAGAAGCGCAGGACCTCCAGGGTTGTGATACTCGGAGCTTCTGAAGGGGTGGTCACCCCTACTCCGAGCCAGAGGGTTGATGACATCAGCAAGGGCAAGGGAAAGGAGCCAGCCTAATTTTCCAGCCAGAAGAGGAAGCTGAGGCACGCTGATGGGATCTCCGTCAGGTATGCTTCATCTACAACTGCCCCTTCTCCCTAGCGAGGAAGATCTTCGGCAGTGACACCTCCTCCGATGCAGACATCCTCAAAGAGCGCTGGCTCCAGACAGTCGACTCCGGTCCTTGTGCTAGCTATGGGCTCTAGTTCCGGTAGTCTTTCTCATCCAAGGAAGGCCTCGGCTGGGGTAACGCCGATGATAGTGACAGGCTCTGGGCGACTTTCCGGAGCTTCCGTTGTGCCAACCACGGCAGGCTCTGGCTCCGAGCGTCCGGTGAAGAAGTTCCGCGCCAATTGGAGTGGTAACTTTCCAAGGTAAGCTTTGCTTTTTCACCTTGATTTGTCATTCTTATTTTTGTCATATTTTTAATCTTCCGATCTTTCGACTGCAGGGCTTCAAAGACGGGGGATAATGCTCCGGCCTCTGTCGCAGCGGCCAAAACGGTGCAGGCGGAAGCTTCAGCTCCAACCCCCGCGCCTCCTCAAGTGATGGCTGAGGTCACGGAAGCTCCGGCGCCAGCTATCGTGGATCTAGATCCTGAGTCGATGCCAGAGACTCCTGTGGTATAGATGGACCATGGGGGAGACATACATCAAGACACTCCAGTAATAGGAGCACCAACGACTGAAGCTTCGGCTCAGGATGTGGAGATGGTGGAAGCTCTGGCATTGGAGCCAAAGGTAATCGAGGCTCTGGTCGATGTACCAGAGGTTGTTGCTGAGCTGGCAGGTGAACCGATGGTGCCAGAAGCTTTGGCCCTTGAGCCATAAGTCATTGATGGGCCAGCAACCGAGTCGGTGATGCTTGAAGTTTCGGCCCTTGAGCTGGGAGTTGTTGAAGCTCCGGTAGCCGAGCCGGAGATGGTTGAAGCTCTGGTAGCTGAGCCGGAGGTGGCTGATGTACCGGCGCCTGAGTTGGTGGTAGAAGTGGCTTTGGGTGAAGCTTCAACAACCACCCCAGAGGTAATAGCTCTGGAGGTGTCCATTCCCAAGCCGGAACACTGTGAAGAAGCGGTGGCAGATTCTCCACCTGCAGAGCCAGCAGCTGAAGACCCTGGGGTGGGACCTTTAGCGTCGGCCCCGGAGGTAGAAGTTCCCCCAGTGGGATCTTCCTCAGCAGCTATCGAGGAGCTCCCGGAGGGCGGCGCTAGTGCCGTAGAAGCTCAGAGAACCATGCTTGTGGCATGGGACCCTATTTTTGTTCTTGAAGACCATCTTGATCCGGTGGAGATGACCCCGGCAGGTCCGGAGCCTATTCCTTTAGCGTTGTCTATTGAAAATGCTTGCTTGAGCCTCCGACAGGTCCAACTCGCCTACGACCACGATAGTAAGGTCCTCGAAGAAGAGCACCACGCCTTGAGGCGTTGGCACAACAGGCTTCACTTCGAGACTAAGCTGGCGCAGACGAGGCATGTAGACCCAAAGGAGTGGGTCGAGAAGGAAAAGGCCCGATTGGAATATTGGGGCAAGTTGCTGGAGGAGAAGGAGGCCGCCATCAGGGCCCTCGACGCTAATTCTCGAGAGATTGTCGAACAAGCCAAAGAAAGGAATGATGCTGCTGACGAACATCAAGACAACCTCAATGAATTAAATGAGATTCTCCTGAAGCACCGAGAAGACCTTGATGTGAGGGAAGAGAAACTTCTGGAACAGTAGGAGGATGTTTTGAAAAGGGAGGAAGAGCTTGCCCAGAAGCTAACTCTGGCAGAGCAAAATTTGGCAGATTGCACTCAGAAGCATGATCTGAGGAGCAAGGAAGATGAGGAAAAGTACTGGAAACTGGGGCAGGAGCTCTCAAAAAGAGAAGTTGATGTTGCCGCAAGAGAAGGGAAAGTAAGAGGCAAGGAGAAGGACCTGGTCGAACGATGGAACCGCATCGACCTTCGGGAGATGGAGCTAGCCGACCGCGAAAAGCAAGTTGCTGAGAGTATGCAGTAACATGCCAAAGTGGTCAAACGCCTCACTTGGGAAGGTTTGGAGCTAGCGCCCGCCAAGAGGTCACTGGAGGAGTTGCGAGGCTCGAGGGCAACTGAATCCCTGCAGGTATGGGATTTTCTGGGCGTGCTAACAGAGCTTTGGAACCTCTTGGCTTCAGTCCAGTACGTCCGGAGAACCCAACACCAGAGCTGGACCAGATCCTGGTGGCACTTAACTCTGCAGGCAGCAAACTCGACACGATGGATGATGCCATCGCTGACCAGCTGGAGATGGAGGGAAAATCTTTGGCCAAGAACGTTGCCGAGTATGTCTTGGCATGTTATAAGAGCCGAGACCCCCAACTTTCTCTTGATCCGGTCTTCGAAGGACTCATTGTCTAAGAGGAGGATGTTGCCAAGGCTAGCGTCCAGGAAGCTACTGAGAAGGTTGCATCGTTTTTCCGCAGGACTTAGATCCTTCAGTAGATAGGACCTTTTCCATTTGCCTTTTGTTGTAATCCTGATTTTGTATCTAGTGCTTTGAATGAATGAAATCCTCTGTTTCTGCAATGAATTCCATTTTGTTGTCCTTGTCTTCAATACACTGTCCTTTATTTTGTTTGCCCCCTGGTATATGAACACAATTCGATTGCGGACATGCACCATAAGGATTTGACAATGTGTTTATGACTTGGACGCTTTGAACTTATAGATTTTAGGTCCGAAGTTTATTTCTGACTTCTACAGGAAGCTTTTGTTGCATCGACGGCCAGCCCCCCCTGGGGTTTTCGGAGCTTGATAGGTCCGACGACACCCACTCTTAACACATAGAACGTCGACAGGTGGACCCCTAGGGTTGTCGGAGCTTGGTAGGTCTAACGGCACCCACCGTCAACACGTAGAACGTCAACGGGGGCCCCCCTGGGATTGTCAGAGCTTGTTAGGTCCGACGACACCCACTCTAAACGCGTAGAGCGTTGACGGCGGGCCCCCTGGGGTTGTCGGAGCTTCTTGGCTTTGACGATATCCACCATCAATCGTAGAATACGTTGACGGCGATCCCCTCGGGTGGTTACGCCATCTTTACTTGAATTATACTTCACTTCAACAGCAGGCCCCCATGGGAGTTGCTGGAGATTGTTAGCTCTGGCAGCGCCCACTTTTAATGTCCGAAACATCAATGGCGGGCCCCTTTGGAGGTTTTCGGAGCTTAATAGCTCTGGTATCATCCACCGTCGCCATGAGTTTTCATTTTTCCTGTGCATCAAAGACAAGAAAAACCGTAAAATTCATCGTCTCATCTATAACTATTTTGTGACTTACTGTTCTCATTTAAGTTTTAGATCCAAAGCAAGTCAATATGATGACAAGCAAATTGATATAATCCTTTGCAGAGCCGAATGTTTTTAGGACCCGCCCTACTGAGGCCTACCGAAATGTAGGTAGAGTGGCTTACTTAGGGTGCAGGACCAGGCTAAGTCGATAGCGCACTCCGGACCTATGTTGGCTTTGCGTTCAGGCGAGTAGACCTTGCAGCAATGTTAGGATCCGAAAAGACAACCAATATAACTTGTACAACATATGAATAACTTGGACTAAAATTCAAAAAGAATTGCACAACTTGTTATAGACAAGAAGGATAAGGATAAATAAAAGAGAATGAGCCTACACAAAATCAATGCACGTGGCGTCTAATTTTATATAACAATGCCTTTCATTATAGGTCTGGATTACAGGGGAGACAAGAACACACTTAGGGTACGGAACCAATCTAAGCGTGCTATACATCTTGTGCTAACCCATAGCAGGTAGCTACACTTTTAGTGCTGTGACTGTGTTACGTGTTGCTGGAACTTCTAAGACCATCCCGGAGGGGTCCGGATGTTCTCCCGGAGGTCCTACCCGACTCTATTTGTAGACTCTATAATTTACATGGCATATAATTACAGACTCACCTCCATGACACTAAGTATAGAACTTACGGAGGTGCTCGATGTTCCAAGGATTAGGAAGCGGGGTCCCATCCTCAGTTCCAAGCGAATGCATTCGGAATAGGATACTTTGATCACTTAGAAGGGACCTTCCTAGCTAGGGGAATGTTTGTTCATCCCTTCACCAGTTAGTATTCTCCGCAGCACCAGATCACCTTCCTCAAGCTGTTGGTTGTGGACATGCCTCTGATGATAGCGTCGGAGTGCTTGGCAATAACGTGCATTCCAAACCTCTGCTTGGCACCTTCCCTCGTCGATGAGGTCAAGGTCTTCACGCCGGAGCTGGTCCTGCGTGATTTTGTCGAAGGTCCGGACTCAGAGTGACCCCAAGGTGATCTCCAGAGGAAAAACTGCTTCAGCTCCGTACACTAGGAAGAAGGGTGTCTCTCCGATTGACCGGTTAGGTGTAGTCCTGCTTGCCCACAATGTGGAAGGAAGCTCCTCAATGCAGTTGGCTCCATGTTTCTTCAAGCGCTCGTAAGTGCGCGTCTTGAGTCCTTTCAATATTTATTTGTTTGCTCTCTCGCCTTGTCCATTACTTGCCGGGTGAGCTACTGATGCGTAGCTGACTTGAATGTCGAGGTCTTCGCAATACTCTTGAAATGCTGCACTTGTAAATTGTGTTCCATTTTCAATAATGACTCTGTTCAGAACTCCAAATCTACAGACTATGGACTTCAAGAACTTGATTGCTGATTGCTTATTGATAGTCACAACTGGAGTAGTTTCCAGCCACTTGGTGAACTTGTCGATGGTGACATACAGGAACCTGTAACCTCTGATGGCTTTTGGGAATGGTCCCAAGATGTCCATGCCCCACACAATGAATGCCCATGTAGGAGGAATCATTTGCAGTGACTGAGCCGGTGTGTGAATTTGTTTTGCGTGGAACTGGCACGCTTCACACTTTTTCACCAACTTTACTGCATCCTGGAGTGCTGTAGGCCAGTAGAAGCCGTGCCAAAAGGCTTTGCTTACCAGCGTGCAAGAAGACGCATGGTTCCCACACTCGCCTCCATGGATCTCCGCGAGGAGCTCGTGACCTTCTTATCTTAGAATGCACCACATTAGGACGCCGTTGGCACCGCGCCAGCAGAGATCCCCTTCTACCAATGTGTATCTTTTAGCTAATCTGACAATCTGGTCAGCAGATACACCGTCTTCAGGAAGGATGTTGTCTTTCAAGTAGCTCCGAATCTCCGAGATCCATGCATCGGAGCCAGCTTGAGATTCTAAGTCTTGCGTGCTAGGCTGCTCGGAGTTTCCTACAGCACTTACGACCCTTGGTGGATGCCATGGTAATAGGGCCACTGGGACCGCCAGCTTCAAGGTGCTGGTCTCGCCCCCTTCGCTCAGTTCGGCAGACTGAGCTGTTGGTCTTGACAACCTCCGGACGTAGATTCAGTCGGGAGCCGGGGCTCCAGTTGAGGCCTTCGTTGAGAGTTCGTCAGCTTCAGCGTTATGGAGACACTAAACATGGTGGATATCTAAGACTTCAAAGTCCTTCTGGAGCCTCTGGACTTCAAGGAGATAAGCGGCTACTAGGGGATTGTTGCGGCAACATTCACCTTTGACTTGTTTTATGATGAGATGCGAATCACCCTTTACCAACAGCTGCTTGACACCATAGGATAGTGCTACCTTGAGCCCAAAGATGAGAGCATCATACTTCGCCATGTTGTTGGTCGCCTTGAAGTCAAGGTCGACCTTGTATTTGACCTTCTCCCCGGTCGGAGCGAGGAGGAGGATTCCAGCTCCGGCCGCCTGCTTTTGCATGGATGTGTCAAAGTAGAGAGTCCAGTGAGCTTCAGTGAAGACTGGGACCTTGGGATCCGACTTCTGCTCACTGGGACCCCAGGGTTTGATGGAGAAGGAGTCCACTCCACCATGAGTCAGCCAAAGCTTGACTCTTGATAGCTTGTCGCGGCAGGAATTCAAGATCGAGTTCTGCCAGCTCCGCTACCCACTTTGCGACGTTCCCAGTTGAATTAGGGTTATGCAATATAACACACAGTGGATAAGAAGTTACCACTGATATATTGTGGGCTTGGAAATAATGACGAAGCTTCCTTGAGGCAATAAGAACTGCGTAAAGCAGCTTATGCACCTCGATGTATTTGGTCTTGGCATCATGGAGTACTTCACTCATGAAGTACACTGGCCGCTGGATAGTCCGGATCCTCTTCGAGGGACCCGAAGCTTCTTCTCCATTGACCCGGACCCTCCCAGAGGGGTCTGGCCCTTCTTGTTGAGCTTCTTGGACCCTCTCGGGGGGCCCCGTAACTTCTTCTTGTTCAACCCGGACCCTCCCAGAGGGGTCCGAATCTTATTTAACAACCATGAGAATTCTCTCAGATGGCAGAGGTTGATCTTCTAGTACTCCACCTTGAAGATCCGTGCCTGGGGGCTGGGACCCAAACTCGCCGCCGTCAGGTAGCTCCGGACCCTCCCGGAGGGGTCTGGGCTCCTGAACTGGATATGCTTCCGGTCTTTCCATGACCAGAACCATGATTACAACTTCTGTAGTTGCGGAAATATAAAGCAGCAGAGGCTCACTAGGGTAGATCATTGGTAGTGTGGTGAGGAGCTGCTTGAGCTCTTGAAACACCTTTTCTTCTTCTTCGGACCATTGGAATGGTCTGGTCT
Source organism: Tuctoria greenei (assembly GCA_036927565.1). Classification (NCBI taxonomy): domain Eukaryota; kingdom Viridiplantae; phylum Streptophyta; class Magnoliopsida; order Poales; family Poaceae; genus Tuctoria; species Tuctoria greenei. Next base: position 32,784,619 of record JAYESD010000006.1, on the reverse strand, counting down.
TCCTCAATAGCTTGAAGAAGGGAAGTGCCCACTCTGCTAGTCTCGAGATGAACCGGCTGAGCGCGGCTAGACATCCAATTAGCTTTTGGAATTCCTTGATGCGGTCTAGAGGCCGCATATCTTCTATTGCCTTAATCTTCGTTGGGTTTGCCTCAATTCCTCAGTGGGTCAGCAAGAAACCAAGGAGCTTCCGAGAGCTAATCCCGAAGACGAACTTGTTTGGGTTCAGCTTGGTGCGCATGATGCACAACTTGTTGAAGACGGCTTGCAAGTTGTCAAGGAGTGACTCCTTGTTCTTTATCTTCACAACGATGTCGTCGACATACACCTCCACCAAGTCCCTAATGAGTTCTCCAAAAGTTTTGCGCATAGATCGCATAAAGGTTGAAGCAACATTTTTGAGACCAAAAGGCATGCCAGTATAACAATACAATCCATCTACTATTATGAAGGCAATATGCTCTTCATCTTCCCTATACATTTGGATTTGATGATATCTGGAGTATGCATGTAGGAACACAATAGCTCACACCCGTAGGTGGAGTCCACTATCTGATCTATCCTAGGTAGTGGAAATAGATCTTTTGGACATGCCTTATTTAAGGTGGTGTAGTCTATACACACATGAAGATTCCCACCGGCCTTGGGTACAACAACTGGGTTTGCCAACCATTTTAGATGATAAACTTCCCGGATGAAACCAGCTTTGAGCAGCTTCTTGATCTCCTGTCGGATGAAATTTTGCCGCTCGACTGATTGCTTCTGGGGCTTCTGGTGTACAGGTTGTGCGTCGGGATAAATCTTCGGATTGTGCTCAATCACCTCCCTAGGGATCCCCGACATTTATGACGGTTGCCAGGCAAACATGTCAACATTCGCCCAGAAGAAAGTGATGAGCGCGAGTTCCTATTTGTTGTTCAGACTTCCCAATATACAGGTGGTCTGAGGAGCATTGGAACCAACATGGACGACTTTGACAGGTATGTTGTTGTCGCCGCTTGGCTGCACACGTGGTGCAGAGGTTGAGCCTCAGTGACGAGTGCTCGGGGGTTGAGCAGCTTGCTCTTTACTGGATGTCTCCTCCTGTGCTGTTGCAAGCGCATAGAGTTCTTCCAGTGCGGTGATTCCTGCAGTACGGTCCCCGCGGATGTAGAGAACGCAAGAGGGTGTTGGCATCTTCAACACCAGGTAGCCGAAATGAGCTGTAGCCATGAACCTGTACAAGGCAGGCCTGCCTAGAATGGCTTTGAAGGGTAAGCTGATTTGCACGACGTCAAAGACCAGCTTCTTGGTCATGTATTTCCCCCGAGTTCCAAATGTCACCGGTAGTGTGATGGATCCGAGAGGGCTAATTCCATCGTACCTACCCCAGAGAAAGGTCGTGAGGGATGAAGGTCCGAGGGATAGAGCTGGAGCTTGACGAAGGCTTCATAGCTCAGGAGGTTCAGCCCCGCACCTCCGTCCACCAAAACATGGTAGATATGGACATTGTCGATGGTAGGAGACACCATCCACTACAGGAATCGCAACAATAAATGACGGCTATATTTATTGACGACGGGGTCGTCGTCAATTAATTAATTGACGACGGCTAGAAACAACCATCGTCAATTGGTCTTTAATTGACGACGGTTACATGAACTACCGTCGTCTATTAGATTTCGGGTTTTATAGATGACGGTTGGCCGTAGACAAAAGAGGCCCTCGTCAATATGGGCCGGAATCTAGCCCCGCACGAGAAATTATAGACGACGATGTCTTATGGACATCGTCTATTACCACTTATAGACGATGGTCAACCTAAACCATCGTCCATTAGGGATTATTTTCCGCCCCCCCCCCCCCCCCCCCGCGCCGCTCGGTCCTCATTTGCCCCCGTGTTCTCTTTTTCACGCCGATTGAGAGCTCACTGCGGCCCGCACCGCCACCTCGCGCCTCCACCGCCGCCACCATGGTCGAAGCCGCCGCAGCCGCCATTCACCGAGGAGCGCCTCCACCGCCGCCGCCGTTGACGAAGCCGTCGCCTAGGGCCGCCGCCGCCGCCATCCATCGAGGAGGAACGCACCATCGAGGTACGCCACCGCCTCCCTCCCCTCCCCTCCCCTCCCCCCCTCCCCCCCCCCCCCCCCCCACCCCCCACCGTGCGCTGCAGCTGGTCGCCACCGTTGCGAAGTATTAAGTTGGAGACTGATGCAAGTTAAGTTGGAGACTGAAGCTCGTCACTGACATATTAGTTAATTTTGATGTCAATGGTGTCTGCAAAATCCAGGTGGAATGCTTATTGTCTAGCACAACTTGAAAGAAAAACATTCATAGGTTCAACCAGAGGTGGTGGTCACAATGTACTGGTGCAAAAATGTTCTTAATAGACAGTTTCCGTGCAGAAAGTAGATCACTTACTGTTCAACTCTTCAGTTGCTGTTTACCTTTGGAAGGTGATCAAGAACAGTTTAGGCTGGTTAAATGTACCGAATAATGTAGGTAATTTTAACCAAACTTGTTATAGCGGTTGGTAAGTGTGAGAATAATAGACGACGGTTTAGTTATAGTGATTGGTAAGTGGGAGAATAATGGACGACGGTTGGTAACCAAAACTTGTTTCATTGTATTATACAGTCAATTGTAACATTGTGTTATTGATGTGGTGTTAAATTAAAGTACCCGGCCTTTGGGTTTATGTTGTGTGGGTGACTTGTAGTTGGAGAAAAATTGTTAATGTGTTGCTTTTATTCCCTAATCAGCTAGAAGCACGGGAGGGCTGAACAATATCAACAGCGATAACTCTTCTGCTACTGATTTGAAGGACTTGCGTGCTAAGGTTATACAAACTCCTCCCTCTTTATTTTTTGCATTTAGCATGGCTGGTTTCATCTTTTTTGGTTGCTTCTGCATTGTATTAAATCTGCAACAAAATGAATTTTACATGAGTAACAGGGCTGAAATATTTTCACAAGCTACTGGAGATATGATGAGTTTGCTGTAAAGTTAGTTTTCAGGTCCATCCAATTATTCTAGGGCTTACAATAAGGTTAATAGTGTTTTCTCATACCAGCACATCAGAAACACTGTAGGTTGCACATTGAGGAGCACTGCCAAACTGATACAAGTTCAACAAGTCTCGAGCACATAATGCGGATTCTATTGTTTCAAATAATAAGGACTGAATTTCATGATTGTTTTGAGGCCCAATGGGGACTATATAAAGAGTACATGTACATGAGGGAAACCCTGGACTTAGAGACTACACTAACCCCCTTGACATCATACCCTTTAGTCCTTTACATATATATCGAGCAGGATTCAGCAAAAACTAATTAATTTCCCCAGAAAATACTAAAGCTTTCATGGCCTGATAACTGATGGGTTGTACTGGTTATTGTGAATCCAAAAAAATTGGTTTCACAATTTTTGGTTTATTCTAGGGAGAGTTATGTATTTTCAAATTTGAAGCTAAATTTTGGAATTGTTCATGTTAACACACCCTTGTTAGTCAATCAACCTTGCAACTGGAAGCTGAATGTGTTGGATATGTTAGTAAAAGGTCATACCCTACCCATTCTTATTGGTTGAGTGTGCAACATATTTACACAAACAAATGGTATAGCATAATTGTTGTGAGCCGTGCCTTCTGCTCTTTTCAGTTGTACTGAACATGTAATTGTTTATTAGTTAGTTTGTTTATTAATATGTAAATAAACAGGTTTTGGGCTAGCCCGGCCCGACCCGACACAACACGACACGCAATAAATGTGTTCGTGCCGTATAGATAGTTGTAGTAGTAATGTATGCGTCGAGACGACACGGAAGCGAACGGCGATGGTGAGGACGTCAGTCACCCGGGATTGCGTAGACGGTGGATCCGGATGTGGAATTGTCATCTAAGACCAACTTTCCTCCTCTTTCTCTCGTTTTCTCTCTCTCGTAAATGAATTAACAATGAAAATGAGTAACATAACCTATAGCAATGCGTCACCCATTTCGGATCGGCACGTCTCACATGCTATTGGCATGTGAGACGTGAAGGTTCGGAATTGTCCCTTTTTGGATAGCCTGGGTGACCGAGGGGGCGTGGCTTGTGACAAGACACAGGTCTGGATCTGGACGAGATTTCGACAGCATAACCATGTTGTTCTCTGCTGCACCATTTTCGGGCGTGCAATGAAGAACAACAGGGTTATGCTGCCGAAATTTCGTCCGGATGCAGACCATGCGTCCTGTCATGAGCACGCTCCGCTCGGTCACTCTTGGGTGGGTTTAGGACCTATCTGCCTAGTTGTAGGGCCGTGACATAACGTAACAATGAAACTAATAATGATTTGTCTGCTTTGGAGGTATACCCTCAAATATGGTTGAAGACCGCACTTGGATGTATACTGGCTAGAAAAAGGATGGGAGTCACTCAGAGGAGTGGTTCACCAAGACGGATGCTTTCAAACAACAAGGTTTTTCATTGTCAAACAACAACAAGGTGTGGTGCCCCTGTATCAAATGTCAAAATGTGAAGTGTTTCGACAAAGTGACGTTGACGTTCCACTTGTGTCAAAACGGTTTCATACAATGTTATGAGTTGTGGACCATTCACGGCAAGACACCTTCTCAAGCCGTAGAAGATCGAGATGGGGATGACAACACTGGGATCGATAGGATGGACGAGATGCTTGAAGCCATAAATCTTGAATTAATGGAGGATTCTCCTACAACGAAGGCAAAGGAGTTCTTCGAGCGTCTCAAGACATCAGAACAACCGGTGCATGAACACACCAAAGTGACGATCCTCAATTTCATGACTAGATTTATGGAAATTAAGTCTAAGTATTTCTTCTCCAATAATTGCTACAAAGACCTCATCAAATTGATCAGCGATGTCCTTCTGCAGCCCCATAAATTGCCTAAGGATATGTATCATTCTAAGAATTTGATTTCTAATCTTGGAATGAACTATGAGATGATTGATATGTGTCCAAACCACTACATGCTTTTCTGGAAAGATCATGCCAACGAGAACAAGTGCATAAAATGTGATAAGGCAAGATTTGTCAAAGTTATTAATGAAGATAGTACAAAAGTAATGACTGAAGTTGCACATAAGCAGCTTCGCTACTTGCCTGTCACACCTAGGTTGAAGCGCTTGTTTCTCTAAAAAAAACAGCCAAACACATGAGGTGGCACAAAGAAGGTGTACGTGAGAATGACGGAATGATGGTGCACCCATACGACGATGAGGCATGGAAAGCGCTTGACCGCTTCAATCCAAATTTCGCCAATGACGCGAGAAATGTTCACATCGGGGTGGCGACAGATAGCTTTTCACCATTTAGTACAAACACAACACCATACTCTTGTTGGCCCGTGTTCGCTATTCCATACAACTTACCACCATCTCTTTGTATGAAGTACGAGTTCATGTTCCTTTGCCTTATTGTACACCTGGACCAGATCATCCTAGTTCACAACTAAACGTGATGTTGAAGCCGGTGATTGAACAGTTGAAAATGTTATGGACAATAATTGAAGCGTACGACTACTACAAAAAACAGAAATTCAACCTTCGAGTTCCATATTTGTGGTCTGTCCATGATTTCCTAGCTTACGACATGGTTTCTGTGTGGACCACTCGTGGTCATTTGACATGTCCAATATGTGCTTCGGACACGAAATGTTTTCGTTTAAAGCATGGTGGCAAGATTTGCTACTTTGATTGCCACAGACGTTGGTTACCGCCCAATAACGTATTTAGGCAACAGAGAAATGCCTTCAGGAAGGACACCGTTGTCAAAAAAAGGACCACCACGATGTCTAAACGGGTCAGAGATTGTTGAGCAGTCGAACAACTTAGTGCCAGATGAAGGTCGTCCTGGATATTATGTTGGTTACGGAGAGGATCACAATTGGACTCATATATGTGCACTACGGGAGCTACCGTATGTTATGTCCTTAATCTTAATGCATAACATTGATGTCATGCATCAGGAACGTAACATGGGCGAATGCATCATAAGCACATGCTTCGATGTGACTGGCAGAAAAAAAGACAATATAAAGGCTCGTAAGGATTTGGCAGAGGTTTGTAATCGTCCAACTCTTGAGCTCTCTGAAGCTGGTGGCAAACCGCGTGCTTCTTTCTGTCTTCGACCAAAAGAAAAGAAAAAAGTCTTTGAGTGGTTGAAAAGTTTGGAATTCCCGGACGGTTATGCTGCTAGTCTGAGACGAGCCGTAAATGTTAAGACTGAAAATATCACAGGGTTGAAGAGTCATGATTATCACATAATCATAGAAAGACTACTACCAGTTATGTTTCAAGGCTACATTGACGATGCAGTGTGGAAGGTGTTAGCCGAGCTTAGCTACTTTTATAGACAGCTTTGTGCTAAAGAAATCACAAGGGAGATGGTGGAGAAGTTGGAAAGGGAAATACCAGTGCTTTTATGTAAGATGGAAAAAGTTTTCCATCCAGGGTTCTTCAATCAAATGCAACATCTCCTAATTCATCTTCCATATGAAGCTAAAGTGGGTGGCCCTGTGCAATATATGTGGATGTATCACGTTGAAAGAGCACTCAGGTATCTTAAACCAATGGTTCACAATCGGGCAAGGGTTGTAGGATGCATCGCTGAATCATACGCCATTCAAGAGATATGATACTTTTCAAGTGTCTATTTTGCAGAAGAAAACAATGTTAATGCTTCCACGTTGCGGTACAATATGAATGAAGCACCCCCTTGTAGCAACCTCTCCATTTTTCAAACGAAAGGCACTACTTTTGGTAGCGGCATGAGCTACGATATTGAAACAGATGACAAGACGGCTGCTTTGCTATACATGTACACAAATATAGAGGGGATGGAAGAATATTTTTAGTAAGTGTTTGTTCAACATCTATAATAATTAGCTTGTTGTGTTATACATCTATGCTAATTATTCCGTTTTTTCCTTATTTAGGGAGTTTGATCAACAAAATTGGAAATCGAAGCAGCAACCTATGCTTCAACAAATACAATCAATGCGATATTATGGAGTACAAGGAGGGCCTAACTTCCTATCCTGGTTTCATGCACAAGTAACGTGTTCATGTTTTGTTTCTCTTAGTAATTACATGTATAGCATAAAATAGTCTTCTAACTTCGTATGTTGAACAGTGCAAAAATGAGCCGACGTCCATGAAGATTTGCGACAACTGTCCTACAGATCCATTAAAATTAAAAGTTACGGTAGATACGACGTCAATGGGTTCCGATTTTGTTCAACTCAATTTGAAACTCAACATCCTTTTAGGGCAACATGTAACACCGGAGTTGTGATGGGGGTAGTTGACTTCGAAGGACGTGAAACTAATTATTATGGGATCATTAAAAATATCCTCGAATTCAGTTTTGCGAGGAATAAGGTCCTTAAAGTAGTCTTCTTTGACTGCAATTGGTTTGATCATAACCATGGAACTCGACAAAACCAATTCAGCATGGTAGAAGTCAAACACAAGGACCGGCTACAAGGTTGCGACACCTTCATCCTTGCACACCAAGTCGAGCAAGTGTATTATCTACATTATCCATGTGAAAAGCTTAATGCTTGGTGGGTTGTACACAAGGTGAATCCTCGTGAGCGGTTATATACACCAGAAAATGATGGATACCTTGATGATGAGGTTGATGTTGTTTACCAAGAACAAGAGTTGTCGGACTCTTTTGTCGTCGAGCCTGGTTTAGGACTCGATGACTTAGTTGGAGATGTAGAAGATGTAGAAACTCCTAAGATGCGAAAACTAAAATGGGCAACTACCACGATAGAAGATCGATGGTACAGTTTACGGAGTAGAGTACATGAGCATGATGCTGATGAATTTTGAAATTGAGTACAAGTAACATTTCCTTCATCTCTTCTTTCTTCTTCTATACTTTCCATTACATTCATTAGCAATTTTTGATTAAACAAGATGTCGTCGAGCAGCAGTAGATGACGAGGGACAGAGGCACAGAGCTTTCTGCCACCGAGAGGCACAAGAGGACACGAGGTCTTCCAGGGCAGTCAGCTTAGTGGAGGTAGATGGGCTCATTTGGTGAGCCATCTATCGAAGTCGTCACGTGGACAGGTAAAGAACATTTAATTACATAAATTATATAATTAATTCTTCATTCTATAATATGAATCTTTAAAATTGTCAGGACGACTCTACGTTCGAGGGTTCAGTGGCTAGGATGCCTCTTTCAGTGCCTGCTTTGGAGCCTCCTTCTTAGGTGCCTGCTTCGGAGCCTTCTTCTTTGGTGCCTCCTTGTTCAGAGCCAGTGCAGTCGGGTGACCCCACTTCTGGGTCACCTAATGCGGAGCCGGCTGCACAGCGACGGACTAGGAGGAGCCACTACGTGGCTTCTCCGCCGACTCCTGCAAACCCAAATGATCGGATTGTTATTCTTCCTATTGGCAAGAGGTAAGTAAATCTTTAACAATTCAGATATCTAAATGCTTATATATATACCAATTGAGAATCATGTATCAGGACTTGGGAGGATTGTTCGTTAATAGGGCAAGGACACCACAAGTAGGTGAATGGTGTCTTGGGAAGTCTAGTCCATTTGCACTACCCCGGTGTAGTGAACGGACACCCTGCCACGTCTTGGGACCATTACACTACGGCCCAGGACCTTGCTTACGGCAACCACCACGAGGCTGTGTGGCATGACTTTATGGTAAGTATAAATAAATATTTGTGTAATACATATTCATTATAAATTAAATACATTTACTTGTATATTTGTTCTTCCAGGCACGGTACCGTTTGGAGAGCGAGGTTGAGCAGATGGATCACGCTCGTCTCGTTTTCCATAACTGCGCCAAGAAGCTCATGACTCAGTCACTATTGACGGCTCGCATTCAATCTACGAAGGCATATTTTAAGTTGCATCCGGAGGAGGGTCAACCAGGGAAATACAGGGAAGGGGCCGACAAGTACTTGACGGAGGCGCAATACGCAGAGGTAAAGTGTTTATTTTACTTTACTTCATTATATGATTGTGATCAATGCTTCATTTAATAATAAATGTGTGTAGGTTGGTGTAGTGTGGCTTGACAGCCATCCGGACGCGTACCGTGCCTTGTGTGCTCGTTGGGGGGAGCCAAAGCTTCCAGGGCATGTCTAAAACCCGTCGAAAGAGTAGAGGGACGGACGGAAAACACCGTATGGGTGTGGACGGCTACATACGTCTCGCTAAAAGGATGGTAAGTGTGACTTGAATTCTATTTTAAGTAATTTTATAATATTTCATTGTGCTAACAAGTATCGATAGGAGCACGAGAGGGGTCAGGAGCCGTCACCTATCGAGGTGTGGAAGAGGGGTCACTTGGGAAGTGACCCGTCGCAGCCTGAGCAGCTGTCTTCTCAGACGGCGACTCAGACATTGATGAGTTATTTTGTTAACTTAATTTAATTCTCTTTAATAGTCTCAATAATGTTATTTTACTGTGTTTCCAAGCAAAGTATGGGCAGGAGGCGCGGAAGATTCGAGGCAAAGAGTACGATTGGCAGAGCGCGCCAATTGTCCCCGAAGCCGCATATGCAATTGGTGGCAGGAAACCTCACGGACGATGAGTTTTGTTAATTTTATTTTACTGCCACGAACTTTGAGTTACAAAAATTTAATAATCTTACTTCGTTGTGCAGGTTGGCCATCTTCGATGGAGTGATCGACTCGAGGCAGGCGCGAGCTTCCTCGAGAGCCTCTTCATCGCAGCAGGGCGGGTCCAGCAGCAGCCGTACGGGCCGAGATATGGAGCTCCAGGATGTTAGAGAGGAGCTCCAGAGGATGCAAGAAGCGCTCAAGGCTAGGGACGAAATGCAAGCAGCGGCGCCCAGGGCTAGGGATGAGATGCAGGCAGCGACACTTAGGGCTAGAGATGAGTATCAAAACTTGTACATGCTACAGTGGCAAGCTGCCTTCCAGGTAACATCTGAATGTTGTACTTAACATTTTTAATATACAAATGACAGCTATAATGATTTGATTTGTATTTGCAGGCTATGAGCGCAGGACAACAGGCTGTCTTTCCGCAGTGGGCGCCGCCATCGACGGAGCTGCCACTGGTGCCGACGACAGGAGCACAGGTACAAAATTATTCAAAATAACTGAAACTAGTTAAACTTGTTCAAATTTAGTAAAATATGCATTTTTATACTTATAACTTGTCTAATCACACTTGCATATCACAGAGATCGGGGACTGAGGCTCAAACTCCGTCGCCCCAAATTCTGGCGCTTGGACGACTGCCGTAGGATGACTTTCTGAACTCCAGCGGCAACGGACGGGTAGCGTGTGATAGTCAGGTCAGCCGATTTGAAATCTACTTGCATCCTTTCGTCTCTAATGTAATGGAATGCCAGTCTCCTGCATCGTTGTATAGGGAATTAGGGATAAAAGGGAGAGCAGAACTACTTGAAAAAAAACCAAGTACACAATGCTGTTTGTTTTGATAGATGATCTAGTCTTCTTTTTGGTAACCCAGAAAAAAATAAGTACACAAGAATTACCACTAGTTATTGGGATTTCTAGGAAGCAACAATGACCAGTGTTGCTTCCCTGGACCAGTTTTCAATGATCAACGCGGTTAAACCTGCAAACGGTTTGGTTTGAAACCTATTTTGATGGATTGATTTTCACTCAGGTTGAAACTGGATTGGGTGGAAATGGGCTGAAGTACATAATTGTTTTTCTTTTGGCAAGTCGATCCAGCATGGGGGCTAATCGATCCAGCAGCTAAACTCGATCTGTGGCACACACGTATCTGGTTTTGCAGTGTGAGAAATTGTGCTTTTGATTAACGGGCCAAATCTGCTAGTACGATAGACGTTTATCTATTGCATGTTGAGTGTTCTGTAGTGATCCTTTGTTCTTATTTCCTAATTCAATATACACAAGATTCATTTGCAGGCGGTGTTCTTGTTTGCTTGAGCTTGTTTCATCTGTTTTACAGTGCGGTATTGGGCCTGTGTTCCATGTACTGACTAATCCATTTAATCATGAGTTTGTGGTCCATTTATCAATGTTTTTATTAAACTTATTATATCAAATATGTGTTGCTGATAGTTCGTACTAAATTTTCGTACATGGTGATCTCCCTGATCAAAATGTTGCAGAGAATTAACAAAAGGATTGAGTATTTCTTGAGCTCTAGATGGGTTGCAAGAAGCCAGCCGAAGACTGCTTCAGCGCTGGCCACACTGTCACTTGCATTGAAATAGTTGCTTCACTTAGTTTGTACTTATATTGTGAAATGGGATTATGAAAGTTGCACCCCTCTTGTTTCAGTTTTATTATCTTACATGTGGAGTCTGTTGGCTGGTTTTCAGTATTGAACCATAAAAATGCTTGTCATGGTTAGACAAATGTTATTTATGCATGCGAGTGTTATTCAGACTTTACTTAGTCTATTCATGGCCCCTTGTGCCTTTGAAATATTAGATTCCACCCAGTGCAGATGTTGGTACCTTTTTCCTGTGTTATGAATCCCAAGTGCTTAATATATACAGTCCCTACAGGTGAACAACAATTGATTCCCTTTGAAGTTTGTCCCTGTCGTCTATGTGTCCAGCCAACTCCGTCATGTTGCTGGAATGAATTATGAATTGGATCCCTATTTTCCTTCTTATTTTTCCAAAATGTGTGTGCTTGATAAGTTGATAAGTTGCAAGTAGGAAGCAAAAAAGGACCATTTCTCGATTACACATATGCAGTACTTTGAATTTAGACTCTAATATGGTGTATGCTACATTTTCTTTTGACATGCTTTCTGTTGATTGCTGATTACCATATTTTCTGTAAGTTTTACTCAAACACTTGAACCCGCTGATTCTGCTTTTGTGGTGTGTGACCAGTGTTGCTTCCCTGGAGCACTCGAAGGCCGGGACGGCAATCTCGTGGGACGACGCGTTGCGGTCGGGGACGAGGCACTTCTAGCACTTCCTGTGAACTCTTATATGTGAAATCTGTGATATGTGTGAAATATGTCTACCGTGATTCTGTCTACTGTGATATCTATAAAATCTGTCTACTGTGATATCTGTGTAATATCTGTTTTCTGTTTTCTTTTAAAAAGCAAAACTTATAGACGACGATTACACTTGCACTGCTGTCTATAAGGAACTCTTATAGACGACGGGCTACCGGAAACCGTTGTCTTTTGGGGTCCTAATGGACGACGGCTTGCCCTTGACCGTCGTCAATATTGGACCTTATAGATGACGGTTCTACAGTGGCCGTCATATATATGGTTTCCTTGCTGCCACGTGGCTGGAGCTAACTTATTGACGATAGCTATGTTTGGCCGTCGTCAATTAACTAATTGACGATGGTAACCGTCGTCTATAAGGTTATAGACGACAAATTATTGTAGACGGGTGGGAAACGTCATCTATAAGGGTGTACCATCGTCTATAAGTTATAGACGATGGTAATGTCCTTATAAACGACGGTTCTTGGCCGTCGTCTATTATCGTGATTCCTGTAGTGATCAGTGGCAATTGGCCACCTCCGATCATGTTTCGAGGGTAGTCCGTAAATTCGAAAGTGATGGGAGTGTCCATCCATTTCCGATGAGGTTCCACCCTTGCGGTTGGAGCTGCAGTGGTCATGTCCCGCCGTATTGTCTTGAGGACGAGGCAAGAAGTGATGTCTCAGGAACCATCATAGATGGTGTTCAGGGTCTTCCGACGCTCGTTGTCAGAGATGTCGGAATCGTCATCAACCGTATTGTACACAGCCTTCAGGACCTTCTTGGGATCCTGAAAACCTAGCTCCGTGTCAGCCGAATCTTGGTTGACTTTTTGTTTTCCTTCCCGTTGGCAGAAAGGAACCTCCTCTCGGCGCTTGTTGTAGCGCTCGACAAGGTTATGGACCCCTCGGCAGTCCTCCAGACTGTGCTTGTCTGTCTTGTGCATCGAACACCACATTTTGGAGCTGCCACCGTCTTCTGTCACAGGTCGAGATCATGCTTCGGGGCATGGCCCCCGGCCTCCCGGAGCTGCAGCAGCCGCAGCGTTGGGAGCATCGGCCGACGTCTTTTTCTTGCTGTTGGTTTTCTTCTTCTTCTTTCCACTACCGGAGGTAGTGGCTTTAGCCTTGGAGTACTTCTTATTGTCCTCCAGTGCTAGTTTGGAGTGCATCTCACGGCCCTCCACAACTCTGGCTATAGGATCGGAGATCACGTGAAAAGCTACTAGAGGGGGGGTGAATGGTAGATTTAAAACTTTTTCAGCAGAAGAAATGAAAACCCCTCTGCAGAAAAATGATGTGTAAAAGAAATCCTGTGAGAGACTAATCTAAACGGGTTTCACCGTGACAAAAGTGATAGGTATCAGAGATAATGAAGTCACAAAGACAGCACAACAAGAATCACTTGGTTGTTGAACCTCATCTTCTCCCTAAGACTAGTTCAATGGATCCCGTCACCAGCCATGTCTCGAACTCAAGCAACCTGCACATGAATAAACAACCAATACTTCCTAGCACAAGTCCTCGACTTGACTCACGTTAGTTCCAAAACTACAATCTTACGTGAGCACCTCACATAAGCATGTTCTAAACCATACCAAAATGATATCAACCATAACAACCAAAACACACCAAAAACTTAGTAAAAGAATACTAAGCAAACTTTCCATAAGTGTAAAGCAAGTTTGAAATATTGCAAGATAAAAGCAGAACAATTTCAATCAAGCTTCGAACCTTGCCAAAGCTAACCGGACCTTGAGTCGGAGCTTGATAAAAATATTTTTTGGTAGTATTCAAAACTTTTATCGTCAAAGCCAATGTCTTCAGCACACATAGGTCTCACAATCTCCCCCTTGATGAATGCATTGGCAACACCACTTAAAATCTGAACATTGGCTTATTTACATGAAAAGTTTTGAAAACAATTTCTTCCCCCTTTTGAAAATCAAATGAGATAGAAATAAATTTCTCCCCCTATACATACTTCTCCCCCTGAGAAGAATGGTGCCAAAAACACTTGTGAATGTGTGCATGGTGTGATCAATTTCTCCACCTTTGACAATGTATTCAGCAAGGTACAAAAGAGAAATTTTAATTCTTATGAGCATATTATAACATATACATATAAAACAAAGCTCATCCAAGTCATACTATCAAGTAACTTACACCATCACAACAATGAGATACATAAAGTAGTGTAAGCCATGCTAGAGATCAAGTATAATTTTTAATTTAAGCAAGTCATGATCTAACAAACTTAACTATTCCAAGACCTGAAAGCATGACACTTGTTGCTGCATTTTATTATTTTTCAAAACACAAATTTTGACCATATGATATTTGCAAGAGATTATATGTGCATCTGCCTTATTCTAACCAACCAAGCCAAGCCTATGTCATTTGACAATCAGAAGCTTAGACATGGTTTTAGTCATACACAACTTCTTCCAAGTTCATATCTAAGTGCAATGATAAGCCATCTCAAAAGAAAAAGTGCGATGCATGCATATTATCTTGATCTTTTCTCACTTTATATTTGTTCATAAAAACTCAACATGTGAGTTGATTACTTGATTAATTCGTTATGATTAAAAGAACCAGTGAGCATGCAACAAGTTCAAAACAGCAAGAAAGTTTGACCATGACCAGATTTAATGTAAGTAATTATTCCAATTACTAGACATGGAAAAAACTACAAAATATATAACACGAGTAATGTAGTAAGAACTCTCAGCATGTAAAAGGAATCATAAAGTCATATATGTATGAAATACTATGCTCATATTATTTTAATTCCAGATTCACACATAGACTTCTCAAGTTTAAAAAATTCCCCTCAATGTAAGCCAAGAGGATGCATAACCCCTATTTCACTACGAATGAAACAAAAACGAGTAAAATCCAAAGGTTTTATAAAAAAGTCAGCCAATTGTTGTTCAGTATCTACATGGTGAAGCACAATGTTTCCTGTTTCAACATTATCACAGAGAAAGTGATACCTAATGTCAATGTGCATTGTTCTTGAATGTTGCACGGGGTTTTTAGAAATGCAAAGAGCACTAGTGTTATGACAAAACAGTGGAACACTATCTAGATCAACCCCATAGTCCTTAAGTGTTTGAGCAATCCAAAGAATTTGTGAACAAGCGCTAGCAGCAGCTACAAATTCAGATTCGGCTGTGGATTGTGCAACTGAACTTTGTTTTCTAGAGGACCAAGCAACAAGTGAATTACCAAGAAAATGACAAGCACCCGAAGTACTTTTCCTATCAATCCTACAACCTCCAAAATCAGCATCGGAAAAAGGTTTCAAAGTAATAGTTGAGGAAGAAAGAAGAAAATGGCAAATTTTTGAGTTCCATGTAAGTACCTGAGAATCCTTTTGAGGGCTTGACGATTTGAAGCATGTGGGGAGGCTTGAAACCGTGCAAAAAGACATACGCTGAATTTTATGTCCGATCTTGATGCCATGAGGTATAAAAGTGACCCAATCATGCTTCTATATTCTTTTTGATCCATGGATTCACCATCTTCATCAAGTTCAAGTGTTGTTGCTGTTCCCATTGGTGTCCGAAGAGGCTTGCTTTTGTCCTTGTTGAAGCGCCTTAGGAGGTCTTTTGTATACTTCGTTTGATGCACAAAGGTACCCTCCTTGGTTTGCTTGATTTGCAGCCCCAAAAAATACGTGAGTTCTCCCATCATACGCATCTCAAATTCTGAACTCATCATAGCTGAAAACTTGAACACAAGATCATGAGAAGCACAACCAAAGATAATATCATCCACATACACTTGAACGAATAATGAGTCATTGCCATGCTTAAGCACAAAAAGAGTTTTATCAACCTTGCCCATGGTAAACCCCTTTTCAGGTAAGAATGTTTTTAACCTATCATACCATTCTCTAGGGGCTTGTTTGAGACCATACAAGGCTCTGGACAGTTTGTAAACATGATTAGGAAAATCTAGATTTTTAAAACCTGGTGGTTGTTCGACATAAACTTCCTCATCTATGTAGCCATTAAGAAATGCACTTTTAATGTCTATTTGATATAGCTTAAAACTTTTATATGCAGCAAAACCTAACAAAATTCTTATGACTTCTAATCTAGCAACAGGAGCAAAAGTTTCATCAAACTCTAGACCTTCAACTTGAGTGAAACATTGAGCAACCAACCTAGCCTTATTCCTAACCACAACCCCATCCTCAATTTGTTTATTTTTAAACACCCATTTAGTTCCAATTAAAGTGTGACCTTGAGGTGGAGGTACAAGTTTCCAAACATTATACAAACATTATATCTTCCAAAATTTTCTAACTCTTCTTGCATGACAATAATCCAAGATTCATTAGTGAGTGCGTGCGATATATCTTTGGGTTCAAAATAAGCAACAAAAGCATAATGAGCATGAGAGTTTGGATCGCAAAACCTGGACCATGTGACTCATTCGTGCAAGCTTTCAATAATTTGTTGTGGAGGATGACTTTTGAGAACCCGGGGGGGGGGGGGGGGGAGTGGACACTTCACAAGCTTCTTCTTCTTCATGTTCAACACAAATCGATGAGCTTGTGACTTCAGGAGGATATGGACCAGCAATGGTGGTTGTCGGTGCTGGCTGTGAATAAAAATCAGGAGCTGGAGCATTGTCATTAGCTGCTGAATTTTCGGGCAGCAGCACCACTTCTTCCTTATCTTCAACGAAAATGCTCTCCCCCTGCGGAAATAAATCCGGACCTGCAATGTTTGAGCTAGTACCTGTGCTAGCTTCATCAAAAGACACCTCACAAGTCTCCACAATTTTGTTAGTGTCAAGTAAAAGCACACGGTAGCCTCTAGTATGAGATGGATAACCAAGAAACATGCCATCAATGGATCTAGGTTCAAATTTATCAAGATTGTCATGTTTCTTAACAAAGCATTTGTAGCCAAATACACGAAAGTGTGTAACACTAGGCCTATGTCCAAACCGGAGCTCATATGGTGTTTTACCTAGCTTAGCGCGCAATAAAACACGATTTGAGATATAACAAGCAGTTGCAATCGCATCAGCCCAAAATTTCCTATGAGTTTGATATTCATCAAGCATAGTCCTAGCCATTTCAACTAAGGTTCTGTTCTTTCTTTCTACAACACCGTTTTGTTTAGGTACATATGGTGAAGAAAATTGATGATCTATTCCATTTTCAGCACAAAAGTGATCAAAAGATTGATTTTTAAATTTGGTTCCGTTATCACTTCTAATTGCTTTTAAAGATCCTGGGTGATCAATTAATAATATAAGAAATAATGTTCTAAAGTGACTAAAAGCTTCATTCTTAGATGCCATAAAGTAAACCCAAGAGTATCTAGAATAATCATCAACAATCACAAGAACATACCATTTACCTCCGAAGGATTGAACACGTGAAGGTCCTATGGTGTCAAGGTGCAAAAGTTGACCCAGTTCAGTTGTCATGATCATTGTGAGAGGAGTATGTGAACCTGCAACCATCTTAGCATGTCTACAAGAAGAGCACACAATTTCTTTGTCCCCTTTAAGCTTAGGCATCCCACATATGCGATCAAGAGAACTAACACGCGTGAGATGATCAAAGCCTATGTGACCAAGTCTACGATGCCAAAAATATAAGTCTTTGGAATCATTAGCAACTAGACACCTATACTTAGAGGAAGACATATCAAAATCAGCTTTAAAAACTCTTCCAAACTGTGACATGTTAAAAATAAGCTCACTGTTTGAATTTACAACTTTGCCGCAATTTTTAGTGAAAATAATTTCCAGATTATCATCTAGCAGTTGTGAAACAGAAAGCAAGTTGTATTTCAAATTTTTAACAAGTGCCAAATCCTTCAAAGTGTAATGATCATTTACTCTAACCGAACCCTTAGCAATTATAGGAGTTGAAGAATTATAGGAAAAAGTAACATTCTCTGCACGTGACACAAAAGAGAGGGAGGTGAACCATTCTTTGTTACCGGTCATGTGGCGTGAGCAACCTGAATCCACAATCCAAATGTTCTCCTTCCTCAAGCGTGTAACCTACATAGAAGCACAATACGTCGATGACTCAATACTGGGGTTAGTCAAAAGACATTTAGGAATCCAGTACCGAGTCACACAACGTCCAGCAGGAATAACATGCGAAAGCTGAGATAAAGGTTTGGAAGCAAACTTTGTACCCAACTACTGTCGTACGAGATGTTAGATGTGTAGCACGAAAAACAGTAGGTTTGGAAGCAAACTTTGCATGTTTTCGACTCATTACAACAGATTTCATGTTCCTATCATTCGGTTTAGTAAGTGCAGCAAATTTTGCATGAAAGTTATGAGATCTAGCAATCATTCTTTCCTTTTTCTGTTGTTTAGCTAGTCTATAACAAAAATGAATGATATATGACCATCTCTACCACAGTAGGTACAATGAAATTTAACTTTGTGTTCATGTCTAGATGAGCAAACAACATTTTTATTTGAAACCAAATGAGACAACACTCCCGCAGATTTGAAAACCTCTTCTATTTGTTTAGGGAACTGTTTGAATCAAACCACTTCCTAATGACTTTACAATTTTAGGTGGATGTGCCTTAGCATGAGCATGAGAATCAAAACCTAAACTAGTTTTATCATTGCAAGACTTGGAAGAATTCAGCAGCAAGTTTAGGTTCTTATTCCCATTACAAAACCGATCTAATGTCATATGCATGTCATCAAGGTTTTTGGACAGATCAAGGCAATTTTCACATGAAGTTTTTCCTTTAAATTTGCAATTGGAACAATATTTAACTTCATGAGAACGTAAAGCATTGTTCAATATAGAAATTTCATTCATAGCATCTTGTAGTTTCTTATCAAGATCATTACAAGTAGAACAATGCAAATCAATTGTAGAACAGCTAGCATCTTTCAAGTTCTTATCATTACGTGCAGCAAGCTCTCTATTCTTTTCAATTTCTAACTCAAGTTTATCAAGTGTGGAGGTGTGCGCACTTCTTAATGAGGACAATTGTTCATATATTAAATCACATGAGGAACAAGAATCATCACTAGGAATCAAGATTTCAAATGATTAATTTCAGATTCTAGTGACTCAATTTTAATAGCATTGTCCCTAAGATTTTTGTCCTTTTTCTTAACTATAACAGTGGCACGAGAAATAGCATCACACATTTCTTCGCAAGTAGGACATACCTCTTCATTGTCGCTGTTGTGTTAAGCCTCCTCCATACTTGATCTTGACTTGCCCGCCATAAAGCAAAAGTTTGCCAAATCATCTTCATCTTCATCACTTCCAATGTCCACATCGCTTGAGCCAAGTCCTTGAAGTGCGGAGATAAAACTACTCACTAATTGACGCCCTGTAAAACCCTTCTTTTTCTTTGTATCTTTTGCAGAGGAGTGTTTCGTCCTTGTTTGCTTGTCATCACAGGAAGTAGGACATGAAAGGTTAGGGCAATCTGAACTAAAATGTCATGTCTTACCACATTCAAAACATCGTTGAGGTCCGGAGCTTCCTCTCCTTCTAGTTCTCACATTTTGCAATGCTTTTGAGAACCTAGTAGAGAGAAGTACTAGCTCCTCCTCAATCTGTTCAGGGGTTAGAGAGGACAATAAAGCAAGTGTACCACAAGATGAAGATTCTCCAGAGCTAGGCATATCACATTGAGAAACAAATGCAAGAGACCTATTGGGGTTCTTACGTGAGATTATGTCAATTTCATGAGTTTTCAATTTAGAATATAGTACATCTAAAGTAAGTGTACTCATGACAGTATATTCACTAATAGATGTATACTTCATCTCCCAAATTGACATATCTAATGCACTTAGTAATTGCCTAGCATTCTCGACATCTGAAAATTTAACATTGACGCTATGCAAGTTGCTGAGAATTTTATTAAAGCGAGCAAAAAGATCATTAATGGACTCACTATTTTGCATCTCAAAACGCATGTATTCCTTTTTGAAAATATCTTGTTTTACCTCCTTGATCGTGTTAGATCCTTCGTGGTAGTCGCAAAGTGCTTTCCACACATCGTATGCAGATCGTAGGTGTGCAACACGGTCGAAGTCGCTTTGAGTTAATCCTTGTATGACCTAGTTCCGAGTCTTGTTGTTGTCGACATCTCTCAGATTTGTAGCTGCAACTTGATCGTTTCATAGTACTTCGTAAGGCTTGTATACCTTCTCCCATATTGCAAAGCCTTGTACCTGGATGAAAGCTTCCATACGTGCCTTCCAAACCTGAAAATCAATACCACTAAACACACAATGTTTAGCGGAGTATTTCTCCATGATGATTAGTCAAAAACATGTGCAAATCATAAAGATTAGAGCATCGTGGCTCTGATACCAATTTTAGGATCGAAGAGCACGTGAAAAGCTACTAGAAGGGGGTGAATGGTAGATTTAAAACTTTTTCAGCGGAAGCAACGAGAACTCCTCGGCAGAAAAATGATCTGTTAAAGAAATTGTGTGAGAGACTAATATAAATGTGTTTCACCATGACAAAAGTGATAGATATCAGAGATAATCAAGTCACGAAGACGTTACAACAATAATCACTCAAATCCGTTGAGAGAAACTTTGAAAGATAGAACAAAGGTCAATCTGTCCTACCCGAAAAAAAACAGTTCTAGAACACTGCAACGAAACTCGTGTAGATCAGAAACCACAAATCCAATGACGATGAAATTTTGAAAGATGATAGAAAATTAAGTTGTGACGAGAACCAAACAAGAACCACGTCAATCGGATCTGTAAAACTCGAGTTATGATAAAACCACCAAAGAATGATAGTGCTGTGCAGAAACTCGACGAGAAAGACTTGAAGAAAACAAGTCAGACGAACAAGGCACAAAAGTTCCTTTCTACTACGAATTTTATTCAATATAACACAAGAGGAACAGCCCCAAAAGTTGCCTACAACGAGCTATAGCCTCTCTTGCTTATATAACCAGCTCGAAAGCACCCTCAACTCAAATCAGTTCTCTAATCCTACTCAGTTCTCGAATCGAAACGTCCTATAACTGCTCAAGACTCTTCTATACGCAGATAGAACACTACTACAAAAAGCATTTTTACAGGCGCCTCAATTTTTCAAACACAGGCGGTCCTTAAAAATATGCGACTGTGATGACGAATGATATAATAACCGTCTGTGATGAAAGAACAACACAGGCGGATTTTAAAGAACAACCGTCTGGGTAAATACATGATCTTCAGAATCGGTTCTTAATTAAGAACCGTCTGTAATGCAACGAACTTCACAGACGGATTTTAAGAAACAACCGTCTGGGTAAATACATGATCTTCACAGACGGTTATTAATTATTAACCGCCTGCAATGCCATGAACTTCACAGACGGATTTTAAGAAACAACCGTCTGGTTAAATACATGATCTTCGTTGGCGGTTCTTGATTAATAACCGTCTGTAATGCAATGAACTTCACAGATGGATTTTAAGGAACAACCGTCTGAGTAAATACATGATCTTCGTTGGCGGTTCTTAATTAATAACCGTCTGTAATGCAATGAACTTCATAGCCGGTTCTTGATTATATAACAACGGCCTAAGAAGATCATGTATTTTCAGTGGCGGTCATTGTTTAATTATCATAAGCGGTTTTCATTGAAATTACAGGGATGTAGTTGCAATTATATATCACAGCCGCATGTAGTCGTGCAGGCAAAATTGTATCAGGAAAAAAACACAGATGAGCTAGCGGATACTAGTAAAGTAATGCATTATAGGAAATGCTCGATCACCAGTGAGGCTGGCTTAATTGTGATAATACACCATTAGAGGCTTTACAATTGTTCAAAGATAATTTCTTTACACACTGAACAAAAATCATGCTACATTCATTGTAGATCGACGATGAAGCTCCCATCGATCAATCTAAATTGTACCGTCCTGCTTGCTCCCGAACACGTCTCTTATATTCCGCTGGATCCTGAAAATATTGACATTATTTAAATTAACAAATGTCGAAGGAGGAATGAATAACCTACATTGGTCACTAAGTCAAAGTGTCATCTAACCTTGATAAGTAGATTATAGCAATCATTTTCAACATCAGGCACATTTGGCTGATGCAGCAAACGCTGAACTTCAAGTAGTATAGTTTTGATTGTAAAAGCACTGCACCACCCCTACGAAATATAATTTAAGCAATATAAGAAACCAGTTCAAATAAGTTCGACAAAAATTATAAGTAATAATTACATGAACAAAATAGGTCTATCTTACAGTCTCTTGATCAAGAATCCCGATGCAGAGTGCTCCCGAACGATGGACATTTGGGTGGAAGAACCCAAATGGAAAGGAGCATCTTGGAGGCACCAAGGGATAGTCCTCAGAGAAGGAGATTGTCAGGGGGTAGTAACCATCTTCCCATTCAGTCTGCAAAAGAAATTTATTAATAGGAGGACGATAGTTAAACTCATATTGTGCTTGTTCTTCATGACTTACCCCTTCTTTACCGGGGACGATGCACTGCCACTTCAATAAATCTCCCGATTCAGGCTTCGCAGAGAAACCCTACGCGGAGAAATTGAAAATACCAAAAACAAACAACACGGAAAAACAAACTACAGTTAAGTTCATCAGTCCATTACAGATACATATGTATATACAACCATGTGACCGGTGTGCCATATGTACATACATGGGGATGGTTCTTGCGCCACGCCAAGCGCTCCTCCTTCAATCGGCTACACGCCCGAGACATCATTATCTGAAGAAAGACCAAGCTTCCAAACTTCCAAATCATTGAGTCCAAACGCATATGTACACAAATGCAAAAGGACACAATCCATATACCAACATTGTTCTAAGTTGATTTCAGAAGATACAAATATATACAATATATATCATCTCGCATTGCTATATACATTTTTTCCAGCATTGACATCTTCTCGCATATAGGGTTTCAAATTCTTTTTAATGCTTCTCTCTACGCGCTTGATGTTTTCTGGTTCGGTGAAAAGGTACATCTCTTCATACTGATTATATTCCTCTTCATTATCTCCCACATTGTCAACCCCAACAATATTTTGCTTTCCAGAAACAACTACGTGCAACTTCTCAGTTTCTGGATCTTGAACATAAAAAACTTGTGCAACATTATCGGCGAGAACCCACAGGTCATCTTTGTAACCCACTTTATTCAAGTCTACCAGTGTCAGTCCGTAATTGTCCACTTTCAAACCATCAGGATGTTTGACCCATTGGCACTTAAATACGGGCATTACCATTCTTTCGCCATAATCGAGTTCCCATATTTCCTCTATGAACCCGAAGTATGTGGTCTTCTGCCCTTGCGAATCATAAGCCTCAATACGAACACCACTATTTTGTGCAACACTCTTACCGTCTTTTTCTTTAGTGTAAAATGTGTAACCATTGATGTCATATGCTTGCCATGATGTTACCAAAGCAGATGGGCCACAAGCTAACTTTTTCATTGTTGCCTCTTCTATAGTGTTTCCGTATGATATATTTTTGTCCATTAACCATTCAGTGAAACATCTTCTGTGCTCTTTCATGATCCAGTCCTCTTTGCGGTCTTGGTTTTTATCACGAAGCTCAATTTGGTGTTCCTCGATGTACGGCTCAGCTATTGCGAGCTGTTGTAGTACACCAAAATGTGCACGGTGTACATTCTTGTAATCTTGAACAATAAAAGTTTTCTTACCCACTTTGCCTCTCCCACGTAGTCTACCCTCATGTACCGGTATAGGCACACCTATCGATTTTCCATCTTTGATGTAATCAGCGCAACCCTCAATCACTTCTTCAGTGGTGTATCCTTCCATAATTGAACCCTCTGGGTGAGCACGGTTCCGCACATAACCTTTTAATACTCCTAAATATCTCTCCAACGAAAACATATGATGTAAATATAGTGGCCCCAATGCTTTTATCTGATCAACAAGATGTATGATTAGGTGTACTTGCATATCAAAAAAGGATGGTGGGAAACACATCTCAAGCTTGCACATTGTCTCGACGATGTATGTTTTCAGATAGTCTAAATCTTCACGTGCTATCACCTTTTGCGATACTGCATTGAAGAAGTAACACAAACGTGTGATGACAACTTTTATATGCTCAGGTTTGATTACTCTTATTGCAATGGCAAGGAAAACTGTCATCATCATGTGACAGTCGTGAGAATTATAACCGAATAAAGACAAGTCTTTCATCGAGACTAGTTTGCGGATATTGGATGAGAAACTTGTGGGAACTTTGATCCCACGCAAGCATTCGCAAATTGCTTTTTTCTCTTCTAGCGTCAAGTTGTAGCTGGCTGGGGGAAGGTAATGCTTCCCGTTCGCCTTTTCTACTGGATGAAGCTCTGGTCTCAAATCAAGATTTACTAGGTCCATACGTGAATTTAATCCATCCTTTGTCTTCCTCGGCATGTCCAGCAAGGTCCCAATGATGCTGTCAAATACATTCTTTGTAACGTGCATCAAATCAATACTATGGCAACATTCCAGATTCTTCCAATACGGAAGATACTTGAAAAAAATTGATTGTTTCTTGAAAGCCATGTCAGTTGTATCATCCGAAGATGTACTTTTCTTTCTCTTAATTCCTTTACTCTTTTTTCCCTTACCGAAAGCAATATGAATGTTCTTGACCATTTCAAACACAAGTTTTCCACTGTAAGGTTTCGGTGCAGTATCTTTTTCGATTTTGTTATCAAATTGTTCTTTCATCTTCCTATACTTGTGTGTATCTGTCAAGAACCGTCGATGTCTCATGTACACCGTCTTTCTGGATGAAGTGAGGTATAGATATCCAGTTCTATCCACGCACCTAACGCAACCTTTCTTCCCTTTCATTTGTCCCGATAATGTAAACAGTCCGGGATAATCATGCACGGTAACGAATATCATTGCTCTTAGCGTGAAATACTCCCGCTTGTACTCATCCCATGTACGTACCCCTTCATTCCACAATTTCGCCATATCTTCCATTAAAGGTTCCAAGAACACATCAATTTCGATGCCGGGTTGTTTCGGACCTTGGATAAGAACAGATAATAAGATATATTTCCTTTTGTGACACAACCACGTCGGTAGGTTGTACATAGTTAAGACCACGGGCCATGTGCTGTGTATGCTCCTTTTTTCACCAAACGGATTCATTCCATCTGTACCCAAGGCAAACCTCACATTTCTGATTTCCTTCGCAAATTCTGGATACTGAATATCAAAATTTTTCCACTGCGTTGCATCACCAGGGTGTCGTATATGTTTTTCATTCTTCTTGCGTTCCTCGGAATGCCAACGCATAAGTTCAGCCTCCCTAGGGTTTGAGAACAAACGCTTCAAGCGATCAATTACCGGAAGGTACCACATCACCAATGCAGGAATTTTTCTCTTATTCTTTCCGTCTGCATCGCCAGAAGTATCGTCATCGTCACCTTCAGGACCAATAATAAACTTCTTATTCTTCTGAGTCTTTTTCATGTTGGTAACATACTGGTGATTGTAGTCCTTCTTATATCTACTGACACCACAAATGGGGCATCTAGTTGCGAGCTCATGCTCTTTGCGATACAGAATACAATGGTTCACACAAGCGTGTATTTTTGTCACACCTAGTGCCATCGGGCAAAGAAGTTTCTTCGCTTTATAAGTGCTTCTAGGCAGTTTATTTGGATTTGGAAGAATTTCTGCCAGAAGATTCAAAAGATCAGAGAAACTACAATCGGACCATCCGTGCGTAGCTTTCAACTTTAGTAGTTCTAAGACTGCACGCAATGTAGTAAACTCTTTATCACAACCGTTTGATTCATCATATAAAAGCTCTGTGGCCGCATTCTGCAATGTCTCCATTTTACTTAAGCCTTTGCTTGCTCCCATAGAAGTCAGTACATATGGTTCAATGTGACGCAACATCTCCTCACAATCGAACTCATCATCATCATCACCAGCTTGATTGTCACTACCATCATCGATATGAACATTATCATCATCTGAGCCTCTCTCATCATCTTTATCCACATCATGTGTATCTAACTCACCATGCTCTGTCCATATTGTGTAGTTATTTTTGAAACCTCTTTTCACCAAATGAGATTGGATTACTATAGTATCCGTCCAAGCAATCTTATTTTCGCAGTCGATACATGGACATAATATGTCATCTATCTTTTGCAACTTCGCATGTCTCTTGGATGCTTCAATAAAATTTGCAACATTACGAATGTACATAGGATCGGGTCTTGGCATGTTATACATCCACGCTCGACGGTCCATGCTTCAATAATAGAATTTTTTGTCAGATTTACAAAATTTGGCCACAAATATTCTCTAAAGGTCTTCTATAAAATGAATTTACAGAGACATAACAAGTATGATTAGGGCGACTAATGTAGGAGACGGGCGACGTCTTGAGGCGGACGGAGTCAAAGGGGGAAACAGGCCCAGCAGCATGGGCTAGGTCTGGGTGGGATCCAGTCCGTTATATCGGGAAACAAGGCCCAGATGCATCTTATATATATTACAATAGCATCTGTTAATTAAACATCATATTCATGTCACATAATAGGTACAAAAAGGAAACAATCCATATAGTCCATACATCAATATACCAGAACACAATCCATAGTCCTTACACATGCAAAAGGACAGAATCCATATACCAGAACACACAAAACTAACAGCTTATCAGCTAATGAAAATATACAAAGAAAAAGTAAGGAAACTACATTTACCTTGCAGAGGCGTCAGCACGGTGGGCCGGCTGGGTGGAGAAGTGGCGGTGCGGGGTTGAGCGGCGGCGCGGCAGTATGGGCTGGGCGGCGGAGCGGCGGCGCGGCGCAGGGGAAATTTCAACAGCCTGGCGGCGTCGATATAAATTCTCCAGGGTTGCGTTTTGACTGCGGTGAGGGGTCCTTATATAGACGTAGGTTTTTCACAGGCGGTTTTTAACTTTATCGCAGGCGGGTTTTACTTAGCAACCGCCTGAGATGATGTTTATTAATTAAGAAGTAAATATCTTCACAGGCTGTTGGTACTTAATAACCGCCAGGGAAGATTTTTATCTCAGGCGGGTATTACTTAACAACCGCCTGAGATAATGCCAACTGAACAAAATATTTTTAAAACTTGTATACATGTATGAATTTTTTTAATTTTTTTAAAAGCACTCCAACATGTCAAACTTCAAATTATCCACCATTCTAACTAAATGCTCATATACATATGAGCATTTAGAGCACATTCACTTCATTCTAACACACCAGTATTTATTGACTTCATGAACTAAAGAAATATGTACATTCACTTCATGAACACAAATATATTACAAAACACAAGAACTCCTAAAACTACAAAAGAAATATGTACAAGAACTAAAACTACACTACGGCCCCGCCTAATCCCTCATCTCCGCCAACTTCTCAAACCACGCCAAGCGGTCCTCCTCCGACTCGTCGTCGTCGTCGTCGTAGTCGTCACCATGGTGGTGGTCGCCGTCGTCGTCGTCGCCGTCGTCAGTGGACGACTCGTCGTCGCCGTCGTCGGTGGACGACTCGTCGTCGCCGTCGTCGGAGGACGACTCGTCGTCGCCGTCGTCGGAGGACGACTCGTCGTCGCCGTCGTCGGAGGACGACTCGTCGTCATCATCGTCATCATCGTCGTCGTCGTCGAAGTCGTCCTCCTCCTCCTCCTCCTCCTCCGGCGACGATGCAGCAGGAGAGAGGGTCGGCTTCTCCGGCTGAGCCGATTGCTCCGGCTGTACCGGTGGCTCCGGCTGCACCGGCGGTGGAACGCGCTGGTCGTCATTCACCCTCTCGGGGGAGGTGCAGCGTATCCGCTTGCATGGCTGACTCGGAGGGCTAGGTGGTGGAAGGCTGGCCATGGCTGTGGTGGTTAATCGGCGGCGGGCTAGGAGAAGAAGAAAGGAGTGGAGAAAAGTTTTGTGCTTGTCCATAACCGACGACGCGCCTTATATAGGTCTGTGCGGAGTAGACGAGGGAGCGGTTCGTTTCCCGCGCATTGAACTCTTTGCAGACCTCGTGCGGCGCACAATTAAACCACTGCGGAAGACGCGTCCCTGCACCACGGCTTCTCAACTTCTCCGCAGACCTCGTGCGGCGCGTCAGTTAATTAACACTTCTCAGGCCGTTAAATAACATATTGTAATTTCAAAAATGATTATCTCAGGCGGTTATTACTTATAAACCGCCTGCAAATATGTTTATCTAAGGCGGGTATAACTTAACAACCGCCTGGGATAATGCCCGATACTCTTCTGCAGTTTCCTTATCCCTTGCTTCTTTTTTATTTAGATTCCAATATAAATACTCAAACATGTTTACATTCTGCAAATTGTGTTCAAATTCGATGATTCTTTCTTCTACATTTGTATTAAATTAACATCTACCAACTGAACAAAATATTTAGTTCATTGCGCATTGAACTCTTTGCAGACCTCGTGCGGCGCACCATTAAACCACTGTGGAAGACGATCTTGAGAGATCCTTGCACGCGTCCCTGCACCACGGCTTCTCAACTTCTCCGCAGACCTCGTGCGGCGCGTCAGTTAATTAACATCTTCTCAGGCGGTTGGTACTTACCAACCGCCTGAGAATATATTTATCTCGGGGACAGGTGTTACTTACTAATCGCCTAAGATAAGCCCATGGAGTTCCCCTTGCCGCACGATATTGCGGTCCTGATCGCGGGGTGGGTCGCCGCAACCTCCACCCAGCCCATGGACGACCTCTCCAGTCTGCGCGCCACCTGCAAGGCCATGCACGCAGCGTGCCGTGATCCCACCGTCGGCAGGCGCGTGGCGCTGGAGCGCGAGAGCAGCTGGGAGTGGTTCCAACGGCACGGGAACGGGAGCTACGACGCCCTCGTGGAGCGCCTGGCCAACGTGGGCAACCCTCATGCGTGCTATGTCACCGGGTTCGACCTCGTCTTCAACTACGGCCGCGCGCAGGCGCAGCAGGGCACCCAGTTCCTTGCCCGGGCGGCCGCGAACGGCCACAAGGTGGCGGCCTACGTCCTCGCCATGCTCTGCTACGACGCCGACCGCGGGGACCGCGATGCCCTCGAGTATATCCGGCAGGTCGAAGGCGAGGCCCACATCGGCGACAACACGGTCGGGTCCGTCGCGATGAAGAGGACCAACAATGAGTGTTGCCAGTGTCGGAATCAAGCCATGCAGAGGCTCGACATTTTCGTGAGCTGGAGGTTACTGCGTAGGCCTCCTCCCGGACCGCCGCCGGTGGCACTGCCCGACATTGACGATGGCGTTTGCCGCTGCCCAACAGGGGGGAACCAGGGGCCTGCCCGCTGCGGCAGGCGAGGGTGGTCCGAGACCGTCTTCTGTACTGAGAACTGTAGGATTGAGCGCGAGTATGACCTGTTCTCCCATAACGTGTTGTACTCTATGGGTTATATTAATTAAGAAATAAATATCTTCACAGGCGGTTGGTATTTAATAACCGTCAAAGAAAATATTTATCTCAGGCGGTTATTACTTAACAACCGCCTGAGATAATACCCGATACTGTTCTTCAGTTTCCTTATCCCTTGCTTCTTTTTTATTTAGATTCCAATATAAATACTCAAACATGTTTAGATTCTGCAAATTGTGTCCAAATTCGATGATTCTTTCTTCTACATTTGTATAAAATTAACATCTACCACCTGAACAAAATATTTTTAAAACTTGTATAGCTGACATTGTAATGTTTTGGTAAATATCAAATTAATTTCTACTCACATATTATTCACATTTGTGTATCTCATAAAAAAAAAGGTTCCTTCACTCAAAATTGTTGGTATGAACATATTTGTATAATTTATACATGTATGAATTCTTTTAATTTTTTTAAAAGCATTCCAACATGTCAAACTTCAAATTATCCACCATTCTAACTAAATGCTCATATTCATATGAGGCATTCATCAAATTATGAACACACATTGATTCCAAAAAATTTAAAAAAATATGAAAAAATTCCTAGATGTTGGTATGATGATTAAAAATGTCCACTGAAAAAATAAATGAAAAAAGCATTATATTCATCAAGATAGAAAAATGAAAAATAGCATTTGTTGTATGTTTTTTATGTTCTGACCAATTTCAAAGGATTTATGAAGTGAAATTTAATGGTAACCTTTACTTATCAATAATATTACAAGAAGGTGGATTTTTGCCTTTTTAAAGGACCAAATTTAATCAAGAATATTAAATAAGAAGAAGTAAATATCTTCACAGGCGGTTATTGCTTAACAACCGCCTGAGATAATGCCCGATACTGTTCTTCAGTTCCCTTATCCCTTGCTTCTTTTTTATTTAGATTCCAATATAAATACTCAAACATGTTTAGATTCTGCAAATTGTGTCCAAATTCGATGATTCTTTCTTCTACATTTGTACAAAATTAACATCTACCACATGAACAAAATATTTTTAAAACTTGTATAGCTGACATTGTAATGTTTTGGTAAATATCAAATTAATTTCTACTCACATATTATTCACATTTGTGTATCTCATAAAAAAAAAGGTTCCTTCACTCAAAATTGTTGGTATGAACATATTTGTATAATTTATACATGTATGAATTCTTTTAATTTTTTTAAAAGCATTCCAACATGTCAAACTTCAAATTATCCACCATTCTAACTAAATGCTCATATTCATATGAGGCATTCATCAAATTATGAACACACATTGATTCCAAAAAATTTAAAAAAATATGAAAAAATTCCTAGATGTTGGTATGATGATTAAAAATGTCCACTGAAAAAATAAATGAAAAAAGCATTATATTCATCAAGATAGAAAAATGAAAAATAGCATTTGTTGTATGTTTTTTATGTTCTGACCAATTTCAAAGGATTTATGAAGTGAAATTTAATGGTAACCTTTACTTATCAATAATATTACAAGAAGGTGGATTTTTGCCTTTTTAAAGGACCAAATTTAATCAAGAATATTAAATAAGAAGAAGTAAATATCTTCACAGGCGGTTATTGCTTAACAACCGCCTGAGATAATGCCCGATACTGTTCTTCAGTTCCCTTATCCCTTGCTTCTTTTTTATTTAGATTCCAATATAAATACTCAAACATGTTTAGATTCTGCAAATTGTGTCCAAATTCGATGATTCTTTCTTCTACATTTGTACAAAATTAACATCTACCACATGAACAAAATATTTTTAAAACTTGTATAGCTGACATTGTAATGTTTTGGTAAATATCAAATTAATTTCTACTCACATATTATTCACATTTGTGTATCTCATAAAAAAAAAGGTTCCTTCACTCAAAATTGTTGGTATGAACATATTTGTATAATTTATACATGTATGAATTCTTTTAATTTTTTTAAAAGCATTCCAACATGTCAAACTTCAAATTATCCACCATTCTAACTAAATGCTCATATTCATATGAGGCATTCATCAAATTATGAACACACATTGATTCCAAAAAATTTAAAAAAATATGAAAAAATTCCTAGATGTTGGTATGATGATTAAAAATGTCCACTGAAAAAATAAATGAAAAAAGCATTATATTCATCAAGATAGAAAAATGAAAAATAGCATTTGTTGTATGTTTTTTATGTTCTGACCAATTTCAAAGGATTTATGAAGTGAAATTTAATGGTAACCTTTACTTATCAATAATATTACAAGAAGGTGGATTTTTGCCTTTTTAAAGGACCAAATTTAATCAAGAATATTAAATAAGAAGAAGTAAATATCTTCACAGGCGGTTATTGCTTAACAACCGCCTGAGATAATGCCCGATACTGTTCTTCAGTTCCCTTATCCCTTGCTTCTTTTTTATTTAGATTCCAATATAAATACTCAAACATGTTTAGATTCTGCAAATTGTGTCCAAATTCGATGATTCTTTCTTCTACATTTGTATAAAATTAACATCTACCACATGAACAAAATATTTTTAAAACTTGTATAGCTGACATTGTAATGTTTTGGTAAATATCAAATTAATTTCTTCTCAGACGTGAAATTTTAATTAACGATGAACACACTACATCCATTAACAATATTCAATCATTCACACAGTTCAAGAACACACAAGATACTCATTCATTAACAATATGCACATCTCACAAAAGAACACACAAGATGCACAATATTTACACAAGAACACACAAGAACACAAAAGATACACAAGTAATATTCAATCACATAGATGAAAAAAGATAGATTTCATTCATTAACAATATTTACAAAACAGAAGCAACTAAAAACAACAAAAAGAAAAACTAATTAAATCCTACTCCTACTCCTCTTCCATCTCCTCCTCCTCGTCCTCCGGCGGCGACTCCGGCACCGGCTGCACCGGCTGCACCGGCTGCACCGGCTGCACCGGCTGCACCGGCTGCACCGGCGGTGCAACCCCGAGGTTGCTAGCCGTCGCCTCCACCAGCGTTCTACGGCCCTGGGGGCCAAGAACCTGGGCCATCGTCGCGAACAGAATGTCGAGACGATCAGCCACCCCCACGAGGGCGTAGAGGTAGTGGCCCAAGGTACCCATTCCAGTATACTCTGGAAGGGTACCCAGCCCCAAGGCACTCATGGCGCGAGACGTATTGTTGTACGCCTCTCGCGCCATGAGGAGGCGCTGCTCGGCGTTGATCTTCTCGGGGGAGCTGCAACATTGTTTCTTGCAAGGTGGCTCCCTCGGAGGGCTTGGCGGCGGAAGGTCGGCCATAGTGGTGTTGGGTCGTCGGAGCGGAGGAAGACGAAGAAAACAAGAGGATTCAAAGTGAGCGATGCGCTTGTGAGCCATAGTGGTGTTGGGTCTTTAAGGCCGCGCGGAGTGGAAAAGAAAGGTCGCACCTCGGGGAAAAGAAAGGTCGCGCACGCGTGACATGGTCACTGACGTGTGGGACCGGGTCCACATGTCAGTGACCGCTGATTAAGTCAGGGGATCCTCATCCCGGTTGGTGAGGGGTCTTTATGTAGGCGTTCATCAAATTAAGAAGTAAATATCTTCATGTTTAACTCAGGCGGGTGTTACTAACCAACCGCCTGAGATAATTGTATCTTCTCAGACGGGTGTTACTAACCAACCGCCTGAGATAATTGTATCTTCTCAGACGGTTGGTAAGTAAAATCCGACTGAGATAACATTCTTCCCTGACGGTCGGTACTTAAAATCCGCCTGAGAAAATGTGAGTCTATATATACCCCTCGGCAGCATTGGAAAAACCTAACCCGGGCGAAACACTTAGACGCCGTTAGGCTGCCAAAATTTCGTTTGCCGCCAAGTGTTCCCCCTCGTCACTTCCAGGTACGCCGCCGAGCTTCGCCGTCGCCGAGCTTCGCCGTCGTCGCCGAGCTTCGCCGTCGCCGCCGAGCTTCGCCCTCCTCACTTCCAGGTACGCCGAGCGAAGCCATTTCCGTCACCGCCGAGCTTCAAGGTAAACCCTAAACCCTTCGACCTTCCATCCTCCTTCGCCGTGCCGCCTCCCTCCCCGCCCTCGCTGCCGCCTTGCATATCCTTGGTTAGGGTTCGGGAATTAGATAATGGTAGGCATCCTTGGTTAGGGTTCGGTGGAATTCGAAAAACTGTCAAGTTCGGTGGCATCTTTGGTTAGGGTTCGGTGGGGCAAGATTTATGTGGATGGTTATATCACGATAAATTGGTAGTTGGTTCTGTGTGTCTGAAACTGTTCCGACACATTAGTGGTAAACATGATTCTAGACTCTAGTAACAGCAGTATATTCCCTATTTCTGTCATCGGCCTTGCATATGCCACATAATTCTCTATTAGGGGCAAGATTTAGCTATATTTGGTTAAGTTGACCAAATTTGGCTAATTTTGGCTAAGTTACATTAGATATAGTTATACTTGACTAATTTTGACTAAGTTATGCTATATTTAGCTATATTTGGCTACTTTTGCTTAGAGTTAGCTATGCTAGACTAAGTTTGGCTAAGTTTGCTTTTATTTCTCTAAGTTTCATTTGAGCAATTGTAGCTAATCTGTGCTACCAAAGATGTCTGCACTTGTGGCTCCATCAGCTTCATTTTAGCAATTGTACCTAATCTGAGCTACCAAAGTTATGCTATATTTAGCTCTGAAGCCAAACAAAAGTTGCTGGCCAACTCATTTGTGATGCCAGGAGCATCCTCACGCCCATATCTAGGTAACACTAGGTGTGGCGATGGAGTCTGAGCATATGATGCCGATCTCTATGATACAAGAATTTAGTTAGACCTATATAACTTCAAAAATGTGTTTTGGCTAAATTTACTTAATTGAGCCAAAATTGAGAAAATTTGTTTTAAATATGACCAAATTTAGTTATGCCATTTATTAGATTTTTTGTCTTATTAGATCTAGCATGGAAAGCCCTAAGAAGACTGGTCCTGATTGTAACAACAAAGAAGACAATATGGAGTTTACTGACTCCAGCAGTTCAGGCTCCTATCACAGTCCTTCGGATCCTTTTCCGAATATAAAAATTAAAAAGACTTCAGTGGATCTAGACCCGGAATATGATCCTGCCGACGAGGTATGGATCACGAATCTTAACTTCAGCAGTTCAAGTTAATGTTGGTTGTCAAGTATACGAAGTCTTATAATTTTTTTCTACCTAGATTAATCTCGAAGACAATGAGGTGACATCGGCTCCTAAAACCGCAGAAGGTTCACCAATGGATGAATCCTCAGCTTCACTCAAGCGGAAACGAGGGCAACGAGGTCCCAATAAGGGTCTATTGGACCGCATCATGTACATAACAAGGGTCGGTCCAAGTGGGCTTCCCCAAGAACCACTGGATTCAGTTACCAAGTACCGTAATGCATGCGGTTTTCTTGTTAGGGAGGTTGTGCCGATCACAACCGAGAATTGGAGGAAATTACCCGAGCAGACCAAGAATGAGTTGTGGGAAAAGATAAAGAAACAATTCAAGTTCCCGAAAGGCACAGAAGAAGCTGTAAAGAAAGCAACATTGGTCTCTTGCGGCAAGAAGTTTCGATGCTGGAAGAGTGAAATGAATGCTTATGTTAAGGCCAATAAGGTCCCTAGCCCGAGGAAGATGGGAAAAATCACACAAGCTCAGTGGCAAGAGTTTGTTCGTCAAAAGAGCACACCTGATGCTAAAGCTCTAAGTGCAACTAGGTCAGAGCTTGCAAAAAAGAACAAATACCATCATCGCTTGGGGTCTGCCGGATATGGCCCCAAAGTCCAGAAATGGAATAAGATAATAGACGACATTCTTAGTAAGGGCAATCCTCACCCATTAGAAGGGTGCGATGAGCGAACTCAACGCTGGGTCTTTGCTCGGTCAGGTTTGACCAGCGAGGGCAAACTTGAAAAGCCCGACTCTCTGAATGAAGTAGAGGATAAAATGAAAGAAGTAATTGAAAAGCAACAGAAGGGTCTCTTCAAGCCGAAGAGGGAGAATGACCAACTTACCGCTATCTTGGGAAACCCTGAACACAGCGGACGGGTTCGAGCGGTCTCTTCTCAAATGTCTTGGCTATATGGTTTCCCTAAAGATAAAGACACATATAGAAGACGTGAGAAGTTTAAGAAAACACTTGATGAAACAATTGCTCAAAAGGTCAAAGAAAATATGCAAGAAATTATGGAACAACTTAGACAATCAGGACAATTAGTGGCACCGAGTACAATGATGGTTCCGGTGCAAAAGGAGCAATTAGTATCTCCAACTGCCTACCCTAGCAGCGTTGGTTCCGTGCCAGGCTCAGGGTCAGCCCATAAGTTCCCTGTCGATGATATTGCTAACGACAAATCTTGTCGTCTTCTTGTCCCGATAGGCAGAGCAGGGAACAAAACCAAACAGGTTGCCACTGCTATGGCAAAGCCTGATCGTGACTTCAACGGGAGTCCACTTCCGTTGTATTATTCTGTGGTGCAAGTTCTTCAGATCATTGATAATGATTATGAAGATTATGAAATAGACCACGTCACACCTGAGGGGATCGCGACTCTGAGGCAGGCTGTCAACCAATTAATCCTTTGGCACCGACGCGATATCGTGTTGGACGATGAGCCAATTTCTAGCCCCGTCGCATCTCCAAATACTGCAACCCCATCTTCTAAAGCGAAAGTGCATGAAGATCCACTCCCAGTCCGGGAAGATCCACTCCCCCTATGTCTGAGCAAGGATGATGATATCCAAGAGCAACAAGTTGGACAACAACTTCAAGCAGTACCAGAGCAAGCTGTTGCTAGTAAAGAGCAACTAGTTGAGCAACAGCTTGAAGTAGTACTAGAGCCAGCTGCTGGGAGTAAAGAGCAATCAGTTGAACAACAGGTTCAACAACAAGCCAGTGTCCAACTTCCGACGACTACTCCTCGATCATCAGTGCCTGTCAAAGTTAGCTCATACGAAAATAAGAAACCTTCATCAGAAGTGACAAAGTATTTGGAAGCTATGAAGGATAATATTAGAAAATCGAGTGCATCTCGTTCTTCTCATGAGCCAGCATTAGAAGATATCGAGGAGTGGGAAGAAGACGGTGTCATGTATAATCGGCGGACGGCTTTAGTTAAACCAGGAGTTCCAATATACAAGCTTGAGGATGTTCCTCCTAAATTTGAGAATGGGAAGCCGTTAATGACATCCGTACAACTTAGCAAACAACCCGTCGCGCTCAGAAGAATGCATGAGTGGTACATCACTGCCAGCACAAAATATGGTCTTCAGTGCGTCACATTTCGTATTCCAAAAGAAGCATTCTGGAGCACTGGAGTAGATAAACGAGTCATTTTATTTGAAGAGCTGCTTTCCCTTTTCCATCGGGGCATGCTCGAAATCAACCTGCTGCTCGTCTGGTGCTTGTAAGTGCTCTAATATTTTGTATTTGCTTTTCTTACTACACGCATACGCATTTCATGAGATTATAACAATTCTGGACTTCTTCAATAGGATGCAATACATGGATAATGAAAAGTTGGCGCACAAGACAGGTATCCTTGACCCTACTAGGATTGCAAAGTCGCTATTCGACGTCCAGGCAAATCGAGAATCAAGCCAGTACAAACACATGAAAAAAAAAGATTTTGAAAGAGCAATTGCAAAACTTAAGAAGGATAGAAAGGCAGAAGTTGCAGCTTACATAGGACATGCGATGTTTAACTTTGTCAGAGACGGCCAGGACCTCGTAAAGGCTCCGTACCACTTCGAGTAAGTTCGACACATGGCATTGAAATAGCAATTATTGGTAATTGTTAACACGTGTGTTTGTATGTTTGCAGTAATCACTACATAATGATCTTCATCAAGCCAACGCAGGGAATGGCAACAGTCTTGGACTCGGCCGATTACCCACCAGATCGTTACAAAGATTTCCTTTCCATTTTGAAAAAGTACGTTTATTCAATAATTTTAATTTACGCACATTTAGAATGTGTTGACAAGTTTTATATGACATTTCTTGTATTACAGCGCTTGGCGGTTTTACGCGGAACGGCTTGGCGGTCAGAGACCTCCTAATACGAATGCATTGGACATTAAAACGTATTATGCTTGTCCGAAGCAGCCTGCTGGGAGTCTCTTATGCGGGTATTATGTATGCGAGCATCTTCGGACCGCCGCCGTATATAGAGTCAATCGTGAGGATGTAAGTTATCCTTAATGTCGATACCTTATTTTCTTACTTTTGTGTTTCATTTTCATTGTAACTAGCATAGTTTAATGCTTATATTCTCTGCTGTTCAATATTACCAGAAACATTATTTTCATATTTTGATTCCAACTTCAAAATTCAATTGCTCATAGTACAACTGCTCCAAAAATACCTACTAAATTCTTGTATACTCTCACTTTGATCTATACTTTGAGATTGTTGAAACCAACACATTCTAAACCTTGTTATGTGTTATATTGCAGCACAAGAAGAATCTGAACGAAGAATGGCCGGTTTGTAGAAGTATTCCTGATGGAGGAGCCGACAGGATTGCTTCTGAACTCTGTCAGTTCATTCGTCGCGAAATTTTGCACAAAACGGGGAAGTTCTTTGATAAGAGAGGTTCAGCAGCTGATGTGCCAGAACTTTGCGACTATACCAATCTAAACAGTTTTTAGTGAAAACTTGTAAACTTTGAGATGAAATTGTATCTGTAACTTGTACATATGTATATTGTTTTAGTGAAATTGACTTCTGTGATGATAATATTGTTGTCTTTTGTTCTGTGATGATTGTTGTTTTTTGTTCTGTGATTATATTGAATTGACCTGGAAATTAGAAATAACAGCAGTAGTACTGCATGACCTGGAAATTAGAAAAACAATTATCACAGGCGGCTAGATACAAGTAAAGAAACATCTGTGATAACCTAATTTTCACAGGCGGTGTCTGTTATGGTAGAAACCGGCTGCGTTAAAGGGTCTTCACAGACGGCTGATATAGGTAAACTCCGTCTGTGATAACTTCATTATCATAGACGGGTTAGTTATGCTTCAATAACCGTCTGTAAAGACACATTATCATTGGCGGTTAGTTATGCTTCAAAACCCGCCTGTGAAGACATATTATCATAGGCGGTTAGTTATGTTTCAAAATCCGCCTATGAATACAAATTATCATAGACGGTTAGTAATGCTTCAATACCCGTCTGTGAAGACTTCTTATCATAGACGGTTAGTTATTCTTCAATAACCGTCTGTGATAAGACCTTTATCACAGACGGTTATATATGCTGCACGACCCGTCTGTGATAAAGTGTTTTCACAGACGGCTAGCCTAAGTAAAGAACCGCCTATGATAATCGATCTTCACAGGCGGCTATCCTTAGTGAAGAACCGTCTATGATAATTACTCTTCACAGGCGGTTTCACTTCTCCGCCTGTGAAATTGCGGATTATCACAGACTCTTCGTTTCAGGCGGTTTTAAAAGCCGTCTGTGATAATAGGTTTGGAGCCGCCTGTGATGAGGCTTATTGTAGCAGTGCTAATTTCTGGAGGCGACATGGAGTCCCGATGAACGGCGTGTGTCGGTACCCCGCAGATCGGGTACCCCGCGCACAGGAAGAAAACCGCTAAGGACTCCGCCCCTACTAAGAGGCCGAATCCGAGGCTGCCACGTCGTGGAGGGAAGGACCAGATCCTACCTCTCCGCCGGGGGAGGCTCCCAAGCTGCCACGTGGCCGGCAGAGCTGGACCCTTGCCTCCCCGCTGAGGTGGGCTCCGGGCGCGCCACGTGGCCTGTTCCGTCAAGTGCTCGCCTCCCCGCTGAGGTGGGCTCCGGAGCCGCCACGTGGTCAATCGGGACCTCGGGGCCAGGCCCGCGTCCTCGTAGGGAAAGGCACCGGAACTACCACGTGGCCTGCAGGGCTGAGCCTCCACTCCTCCATAGGGGTGGGCTCCGAGTGCACCACGTGGCCTGTTCCGCTAAGTGCTCACCTCCCCGCAGAGGCAGGCTCCGGCGCAACAACGTGGCGGACGACCAACTCAGTGCGGTAGGAAGTCGCAGTAAAGGAGACGTGCGCTGCTCAGACGGGCATTAAGTGTGCGCGCCTTCCCCAGGCAAGGTATGCCGCGCATGCTAAAGTCAAGACCCCAGTGTCCTGTCTTGTCCAAGTAGCCGGTACAGACCCACGCTGCAAGACGGACGAATGGACCGCAAGGACAAGATGGACAGGACGTGCACCGCCATCATCACCAACTTTGTGTAGCCCTGGCGCACGACGTGGCGGGACGGCGCATTGACGCCCCTGACAATGGGAGTAGATAGCATTTAATCACAGATCTTGTATATGATTTGGCTCTCCCCGGGACCACCAATCGGGTCCTGGAGCCCATCTTGTGGCTGCAGAGTCCTTAAGCTATAAAAGGGCTCTGTAGACGTCCGTAGAAAGGGATCAGAAAATTAGACCAAGACTCTTACACGCGAAAGCAAGACAATACACAACACTCCCGTGGACGTAGGGTATTACGCTCCGGCGTCCCGAACCACGTAAATCCCCGGTGTCCATCATTCTGCTGTGTTTGATCTCCTGGGACTAGCCCTCGTGAATCCAAAGAACCTCCGCGGGCTGCTCTCTAGGCAGGTCCGGGGGAAGTGTCGTTTACGACCTTCGACATTTGGCGCGCCAGGAAGGGGGATTTTTCCCCGTCAAGATCTCCACCAGCAGCAATGGTGAATGACCAATCCAACGCTGGATCATCCAGGGCGCAGTCACAGCGACAGACTGTGGCAGAGGACCAGGCATCATCCCGCTCTAGAGCAGGCTAACGCTCTAGGGCAGGAAGGTCAGGACCTTCGCGCCGCCCCGCAGTCACTTCGCCAGCTGTAGGCCGACACGCCACTCCACGGCGTACTCCTGCCGTGACAGCGGTCACGACGCCACCGGATGCAAGCCCGGATAGCGCGCTCGTGGCAGCGCGCGCACTACTCCACAACCCTCCGGCTGGGGATGCCCCTCAGGGAGCAGCCCAGCAGTGGATCAATGACGTCAACCACCTCGTCACCGCCGCACTCAATGCGCCTCCGCCGAGGGAAACACATGCCCAGCTGGTGCATGTGTCACTGTCGCGAACGCCGACAGTTGACCGGTGGACGGCAGACTCGCGCTCAACCAGGATCTCAACAATGGATTTGAGAGCCGGGCTGCAGCGCCGCAGGGCTGGAGAGGACTGCCGAGTCACCATTGAGCGCCAGAGAGAACGTCGGCGCAACCTTGAGGCCGATTACAGCTCGTCGGGCCACGTGCCCCAGGCTCATGCTGCGCCTCCACTACACCAGACGTACGTCGTGCCTCCACCGCACCAGGCGTACATCGCGCCTCCTGTACAATCGTACGCAACACCACTCCAACCCCAGGTGTGCGTAGGCCCGCCTGCTCACCCAGGGTATGCGCTGCCGCCGCCAGCACCAATCAGCCCTAGCCAAGGGTGTGCGGCGCTAGCACCTCACCTCCGTTTTGTGGTCTGGCCACGAAAGTTCCGGCCACACATGCCGGAGAAGTATGACGGGAGTGTCAACCCGAGCGAGTTCCTGTAGATCTACACCACTGCGATACTAGCTGCAGGAGGCGACGAGGCCATTATGGCTAACTACTTTCCCGTCGTCCTGACTGGCCCAGCTCGGTCATGGCTCATGAACCTGCCCCAGGGGTCCATAACCTCCTGGGATGAGTTGTGCCGATAGTTCGTGGCTAACTTCGGCAGTTCCTACAAGCGCCCTGGCACCGAGCTTGACCTCCACGCCATTAGGCAGCACGCTGGAGAGTCGCTGCGATCGTTCATCCAGCGGTTCTCCCAGGTACGGAACACCATCCCTCATGTTGCTAGCGCATCTGTTATCGTTGCGTTCAGACAGGGTGTGAGGGACAAGAAGATGCTCGAGAAGTTAGCCACGCACGAGGTGCGTGATGTCTCCGAGCTGTTCTCCCTGGCAGACAGATGTGCTAGGGCAGCTGAGGGGCGCAACTGGCACTCCCAGCCATCCTCAGAAGCAAGGGAAACCACCCCGACTGAGGAAGGGGCCTCTGCGAGGAGCAGCGGCAAGAAGAAGAAAGGCGGTGGCAAGAACAGGCCAAAGCCCAGAGCCCAGGCAGTGGCAGCTGCGGCGCCCGGCGGAGCCCGAGCGTCGCGCTGAGACAAGCGCCCTAGGCAGTCGCCTGATCCCGAGGAGCCTGACTTCAAGTGTATGGTACACCGTACAAATAGCCACAGTGCTAGCGAGTGCCGGGAAGTGAAGAGATTCGCGGAACGATTCCGCGAATAGAAACAGAGGCAGCAGCGCCAGGAGGGTGCACCCCCCTTGCCAGAGGGAGGGCAAGCAGAAGGCTGATCCTGAGAAAGAGGATGACAGCGAGATGGGGTTTCAGGAACCCCAGAGGGTGGTCAAAGCTGTCTTCGAGGGTGGCAACTCCGACTCCAACAGTGATAAGGAGCGCCGCAAGACCCTCCATGTCATCTACCGGGGAGCCACCGACCCCACGTCCCAAAACGCAGTGAAAACCCTGCATCGGGCAGTGGCCGCAGTGGCCCCCGCCCCATGTCCGGCTCCCCACCACAAGTGGATGAGCACGGAGATCAGCTTCGACGCTTCGGACTGCCCGAAGAACATGGCAGGGGCAGGAGTGCTCCCGCTGCTGGTGTCCCCGACCATCGCCAACGTGAAGGTCTTTCACGTATTGATAGATGGAGGGGCGGGCCTCAACCTCATCTCCACTGCGGATTTCCGGAAGCTGCAACTGCCGATGTCCCAGCTCACACCCTCGAGCCCGTTCTCGGGTGTTGGACCTGGGCAAATCCTCCCGTATGGTAACATACACCTCTCGGTGACCTTCGGGACCCCGGAGAACTACCGTACGGAGAGTGTCTTATTCGACGTGGCAGACGTCGACCTCCCCTTCAACGCAATCATCGGGAGGCCAGCCCTCTACAGGTTCATGGCTGTAGCCCACTACGGCTACCTCGTCCTGAAGATGCCGACTCCTTCCGGTGTCCTCAGGATCAGAGGGGACCGCTCAGCCGCAGTGTCAGCCTTGGAGCAGCTCCAAGCACTTGCAGTAGGGAGGGCTCCGGTCCCAGGAGGCTCGACGGAGAGTCGGCCAGAGCAAGGCCCGACGCAGCGAGCCTCCACTGCTGCACCTCGTGTGCAACCCGCCAACGACGACGATGTCCCTGTGAAGGTCGTCAAGATTGGCCCTGAGGCTACCCAGACGACCCGAATCGCGGGGAACCTAGACAGTAAATAGGAATGCGTGCTCATCACCTTCCTCCGGGACAATGTCGATGTGTTTGCATGGCAACCATCACAGATGCCCGGGATCCCCAGGGAGGTGATTGAGCACCATCTGAAGATCTACCCCGACGCCCGGCCGGTACAGTAGAGGTCCAGGAAACAGTCCATCGAGCAGCAGAACTTCATCCGTGAAGAAATCAAGAAGCTGCTCGATGATGGATTCATCCGGGAGGTTCACCACCCACGGTGGTTGGCCAACCCTGTTGTCGTTCCTAAGGCTGGCGGGAAGCTACGGATGTGCATCGACTACACCAATCTCAATAAGGCATGTCCCAAGGATCCATTCCCTCTTCCTAGGATAGATCAAATAGTAGACTCAACATCAGGTTGCGACCTTCTGTGTTTCCTAGATGCGTATTCCGGTTTTCACCAAATACCTATGTCTAGGGAAGATGAGGAGCACACTGCTTTCATAAGAGTAGACGGCCTGTATTGTTATGTCTCCATGCCTTATGGTCTCAAAAATGCCCTCCCCACCTTTGTACGTGTAATGCATAAGACATTCGGGGACCTCATTAGAGACTTGGTAGAGGTGTATGTCGACGACATCGTGGTAAAAATCAGGGACAACACATCCCTATTAGACAACCTAACCAGAGTCTTCAGCAAGCTGCGCACGACACGCATGATGCTGAACCCCGACAAGTGTGTCTTTGGGGTATCCGCAGGGAAGCTCCTTGGCTTCTTGGTATCGCACCGAGTGATCGAAGCTAACCCAGAGAAGATCAAGGCAATAGAGCTGATGCGGCCGCCGGCCCGCATCAAAGACGTGCAGAAGCTTGCAGGATGTTTGGCAGCCCTCAGTCGGTTCATCTCAAGACTGGCTGAGCGAGCCCTGCCCTTCTTCAAGATTTTGCGAAAGTCAGGCCCCTTTGAGTGGACTGAGGAAGCTGAAGCATCCTTACAGAAGCTCAAGAAACACCTGACGACGCTACCCATTATGGTGGCGCCAGAACCCGGCGAGCCGCTCCTGTTGTACATCACCGCAACAACGGAAGTGATCAGCATGGTCTTGGTTGCAGAACGGCCGGAGCTACTACCGCAACAAGTACCAGAAGGAGCCCCAGAGGGGAGGCCGAGCCTCAAGGCCCGAACCCAGAAGAGCCCACCCCCCCCCCCCCACTGTGAGTTCCAGTGACCAAGTGCCTTACAGGTCCCAGCCCCCGGAGGCCCAGCCAGACCCTGGGAGCCACATACCCCAGGAGACAGACGCATTGCAAGGAGCCCCGGACCCCCCAGGAAGGGTTCGGACCTACCAACGGCCAGTCTACTACGTCAGTGAGGTCCTCCATGAAGCAAAGACAAGATACTTGGAGGTACACAAACTACTGTATGCAGTGCTCATAGCATCGAGGAAGCTCCGGCATTACTTCCAGGCTCACCGGGTTTCAGTGGTCACCTCCTTCCC
This sequence comes from Tuctoria greenei, assembly GCA_036927565.1. Classification (NCBI taxonomy): domain Eukaryota; kingdom Viridiplantae; phylum Streptophyta; class Magnoliopsida; order Poales; family Poaceae; genus Tuctoria; species Tuctoria greenei. The sequence goes on along the minus strand of JAYESD010000006.1, from coordinate 32,740,473 downwards.
ACTGAAAACCATACTCCACAGCCCCAATTCAACTGGCAACATTGCCAAGTGGGCGGCGGAGTTGGCTGAGTTCGAGTTGGAGTTCTTACCTCGACATGCAGTCAAAAGCCAAGCACTGGCAGACTTCTTGGCCGAATGGACCCCATCACCAAGCAACCCGGGGGGGCCGGACAACGGCGAAACGGTGCCGAAGGCTCCGGTTTTCACCGAGACCCCCTGGACGCTCTACTTCGACGGTTCCTCGCGGAAGCAGGGGGCCGGCACTGGGGTCCTACTTCTCACCCCGACTGGGGAGCAGTTCAAGTACATGGTGCGCCTCGACTTCAAGGCGACAAACAACATGGCAGAGTATGAATCCCTAATCTTTGGGCTGAGGACTGCCCTGACCCTCAATGATCGACAGCTCCTGGCTAAAGGTGATTCTCAACTGATCATCAAGCAAGCTAGAGGAGAGTGCAGCTGCAACGACCCTCAGTTAGTTGCATACCTGTTACACGTCCGGAAGCTGTAAAAGGACTTTGAAGTCTTGGACTTGTGCCATGTACCCACAGCCGACAACTCAGTCGCAGACGACCTATCAACGAAGGCCTCCATAGGGGCCCCAGTGCCCCAAGGAGTCTTTGCAAGGACGTTACCGCGACAAATCGCCCGAGCAGCCGAGCCGGGCGAAGGGGGCGAGCACAACACCTCGAAGCTGGCAGTCCCGGCGACCCTGCTACCATGGAGTCCGCCAAGGATCGTATGCGCCACTGAGGGCTCCGAGCTACCGGGCGCCCAAGATTCAGAAGCTCAAGCAAGTCCTGATGCATGGATCTCGGAGGTCCGGGACTACTTGAAGGACAATATCCTTCCCGAAGAACATGCCCTGGCAGAAAGGATTGTTCGCATGGCTAAAAGGTACACGCTGGTGGAAGGGGATCTCTACCGGCGTGGCGCCAACGACATCCTACTGCGTTGCATTACCCGGGAGGAGGGATGCGACTTGCTCGCAGAGATCCATGGAGGCGAGTGCGGGAACCATGCGTCCTCCCGCACGCTGGTCGGTAAAGCCTTTCGGCATGGCTTCTACTGGCCGACGGCACTCCAGGATGCCGCCGAGATGGTAAGGAGATGCAAGGCGTGCCAGTTCCATGCCAAGCAGATCCATACACCAGCTCAGGCGCTGCAAATGATCCCTCCCTCATGGCCATTCGCTGTATGGGGATTGGACATCCTGGGACCCTTTCCCAGAGCCGTTGGAGGATTCCGGCATCTCTACGTCGCCGTAGATAAGTTCACCAAGTGGTTGGAGGCCGCCCCAGTTGTCACCATCAACAAGTAGTCAGCAGTGAAGTTCATTAAGTCGATCGTCTGCCGGTTCGGGGTCCCGAACAGAATCATCACTGATAACGAGACCCAGTTCACAAGTGCAGCGTTCCAAGAATACCGCGAGGACCTGGGGATCCAAGTCTGCTATGCATCTGTTGCTCATCCAGAGAGCAATGTGCAGGTCGAGAGAGCCAATGCAGAGATCCTCAGGGGCCTCAAGACTCGCACGTTCTCGTACCTTGAGAAGCATGGTGTAAATTGGGTGGATGAGCTTCCGTGTGCGCTGTGGGCTAGCCGGACATCAACCAGTCGGGCCACGGGGGAAACGCCTTTCTTCTTGGTGTATGGGGCGGAGGCCGTCCTCCCACCAGAAATTACCATGGGCTCTCCCCGTGCCCGGGGGTACGACGAAGCCGCACAGGACCAGTTCCAGCGTGAAGACCTGGACCTCGTCGACGAGGGACGAGTGCGAGCAGCTCTCCGAAATGCACGATACAGGCAGGCACTCCGGCACTACCATCAGAGGACCATGCAAAGTAGGGAGCTAAAGGTAGACGACCTGGTGTTGCACCGCATACTCTCCTGGGAAGGGTCTAACAAACTCTCCCCCAGCTGGGAGGGTCCCTTCCGGGTAACAGTGGTTTGCCGCCCAGGATGCGTCCACCTAGCTACGGAGGATGGACAACGGTTGCCCAACCCATGGAACATCGAACACCTCCGTAAGTTCTACCCCTAGACCAGGGTTGGGGCAATTCTATTTCATTGTAAAGGTTACACATTATCTTAGGATAGCACTTAGTATCGGGGATGGGGCCCCGAGTGCACATTCCGCTTAGCCTGGCCCAGAACCCTAAGTAGGTGCACTCGGCTCCACCTAACACCCAGGCCGGGTTATTCCCCTTGTAAAGTCTGCTTCATCTTATGAGAAACTACAATGAAAGAAGGTTGTCCTGCCTGGTATAGGGTTTGTCAATTCAAAAATTATCTTTAATTTTTATGATGTTGCTGTAAGCCCGCCATAGCTCGTGATCTATCATGAGCGGTGTCGTTTTTCCCCTGCTTTAACAGTAGTGGGAGCCTTGCTATCTGGACTGCAGGTGGGGTTGCTTGAGGTACCTGCGATACGCCTGGGGCCTTGGTTGTTCCAATACTCGGGGTCCTGTGTCTCCAGATGGTCCCCCCCCCCCAGAAACGGCTTACGCCGAGCGGGAGGTACAGGGCCACAGCCTGCTTAGCGTGGTCCCGTACCCTAAGCCGGAGCCCTAACGAAGGACAGAAGGGGCCGACGGCGGCGACCGGGCGCACTTCTTGGGGGACGGGTCCAGCACCGGAACCGGCACCTTCCCCTTCCCCTTGTCGTCGGGGGCGACGACGCCACCCCATGGATGGTGCTGGGGGCCGCTCGAGGAGTCGCTGCTTGAAGAACCAGCGTCGCTTAAGGGATCCTCGCCTCCCTCAGCGTCGTCAGCAATGCTAACCCCCCCCCCCCCCCCCCCCCCGGAACGGGTCCTCGATCTGACGATGCGCCAGCCCGGACTCGTCGAGGGTCGGCATCGTCTTCAGCAGCTGCCTCCTCAACTCGGAGTCCGAGCACAATGGGCAGCAGGCTGACGGAAGAGAGAGTGCCTCGGCGGAGATGTCGTCGGGGCAGACCCGGGCCAGCATGTCGAGCAGTTGCTGCTCGTCCAGGTTGGAGCCGGGGCCGGTCTCGAGCCGGGTGCAGTCCGACAGGCCGGTGAACATCGACGCCGGGCGGGCACGGTCCTGAAGCGGGGCTATGCGGCGGGACATGATGTCCCTCAGCACCATGGCAGATGACAGCCCGTGGTTCACCAGCATCTGGATCCTCTCCAGCACGGGGTTGAACGCCTCCTCCAGCTCTGGGCGCTCCTCCCAGAATGATCGCTAGGAGTAGGGGATCCCGGTGGGGAGGCACATACGGTCGTGGGCCTCGACCTTGGCGATCATCCAATCTTCGCGCCACATCTCCCACCTTGCCGAGTTGAAGGAAGCAATGTACCTCGTGGGGACCTTAGTCCGGCGCTGGAAGTAGTAGGCGCCGAGGTGCTCCTTCGAACTCCTGCCGGTGGCCCTCAGTACAAAAAAGTACCGGAAGAGCTTTACCGACGGCATCACCCCCACGAACATCTCGCAGAAGTGAGCGAAGACCGCCAGCATGGCGATCGAGTTCGGCGCGAGGTGGTGGAGCTGGAGGCCGAAGGTCTCCAGGAGCATGACCAAGAAGGCGGATGCCGGGGGGACAAAGCCGACCAGCACGTACGACGAGAAGAGAACCATCTCCCCAGTGGAGAGGCTCAGCGGGAGCCTCCCAGGACGGAGCCACGAATCCTGCTCAGGAGTGTGCCAGCCAAGAAGCCGACGCATAGGGGCCAGGTCGGCGGACCTGGACAGCCTGGACTTGGGCAAGACGCTCGCCATGAGGGATGAGGTTGGAAGCTCTGGATGGGGAGACTGGGAACTAGAGCGCAAGAACTGGGCTTGAGGCGGAAACACGAGCGCAGGAATGCAGAGGCGGGAGAAAGAACCCTCAGAGGGAAAGTTCTCTTTTTATGCACCCCTGCAGGCCAACAGGCGCAAAAGTGTGAATCGCCGCAGCTCCAGTAGAAGAGCAATGGTCCCGCGTAGGCAATGACATGAGGGCCCAGGTCGCTTGACAAAGAAGGCGAGCCGGGTGACTAGCTATGCGGAAGGTAACTTGGCGGTTTCCGAAAGGGCAAAAGCAGCGGAAGTGCAGGAGCCACCTTGGGAACCACCGCAGTTAAAGCACGATTGAAGGCAGAAGTCATGTCGCGTGGCGCCTGTTCAGCAACCTCCACTTACTGGAAGGGGACACGTCGCCATGATGGCAGGGGCGTGTCGCCCGAGGAACTGCCCCGAAGTGGAGCCGAATAAGTTTTACGAAAAGAAAAGGAAGAAGACCCCACCTGCGGTATCGAAGACTCTCCCGAGGTGGGCTCGGGGGCCACTGTCGGTACCCCGCAGACCGGGTACCCCCGCACACAGGAAGAAAACCGCTAAGGACTCCGCCCCTACTAAGAGGCTGAATCCGAGGCTGCCACGTCGTGGAGGGAAGGACCAGATCCTACCTCTCCGCCGGGGGAGGCTCCCAAGCTGCCACGTGGCCGGCAGAGCTGGACCCTTGCCTCCCCGCTGAGGTGGGCTCCGGGCGCGCCATGTGGCCTGTTCTGTCAAGTGCTCACCTCCCCGCTGAGGTGGGCTCCAGAGCCACCACGTGGTCAATCGGGACCTCGGGGCCAAGCCCGCGTCCTCGTAGGGAAAGGCACCGGAACTACCACGTGGCCTGCAGGGCTGATCCTCCACTCCTCCATAGGGGTGGGCTCTGAGTGCACCACGTGGCCTGTTCCGCTAAGTGCTCACCTCCCCGCAGAGGCAGGCTCCAGCGCAACCACGTGGCGGACGGCCAACTCAGTGCGGTAGGAAGCCGCAGTAAAGGAGACGTGCACTGCTCAGACGGGCATTAAGTGCGCGCGCCTTCCCCAGGCAAGCTATGCCGCGCATGCTAAAGTCAAGACCCCAGTGTCCTGTCTTGTCCAAGTAGCCGATACAGATCCACGCCGCAAGACGGATGAATGGGCCGCAAGGACAAGATGGACGGGACGTGCACCGCCATCATCACCGACTATGTGTAGCCCTAGCGCACGACGCGGCGGGACGACGCATTGACGCCCCTGACAATGGGAGTAGATAGCATTTAATCATAGATCTTGTATAGGATTTGGCTCTCCTCGGGACCACCTGTCAGGTCCTGGAGCCCATCTTGTGACTGCAGAGTCCTTAAGCTATAAAAGGGCTCTGTAGACGTCCATAGAAAGGGATCGGAAAATTAGACCAAGACTCTTACACGCGAAAGCAAGGCAATACACAACACTCCCGTGGACGTAGGGTATTACGCTCCGGCGGCCCGAACCACGTAAATCCCCGGTGTCCATCATTCTGCTGTGTTTGATCTCCTGGGACTAGCCCTCGTGAATCCAAAGAACCTCCGCGGGCTGCTCTCTAGGCAGGTCCGGGGGAAGTGTCGTTTACGACCTTCGACAGCGTGATAGCACGCGGAGCTTGCAGTAGCAGTGTGCGGAGCTCCTACAGCGGCGTACAGAGCTCACGACGTGTAGCGAGCTGTGAAGGCGTGATGGCAGCAGCACCGACACCGGATTTAAGGAATAATAATGTGAGAAAATTATTAATTGATTGTTAATTTGTTTTTTAAGGATTATGTTAGTTGTAAAATAGTTAATTAAAATGATTTTGTGATTCTAAAGTAAAATATACAAATTCATTATTTTGTTAATTGTTAGTATTAAAGATAAATTACCTGGATTAGTTGTTAAGTACCCGTAGCAGAAATCTTACCAAGTTTAGGCATCTGAAATCACGATAGACCGGGTCAATTAAAGGTCCGCCATGAAGATGTGAAATTGAACAGTAAGCACCCATGAGGATGGATGGAGGAGCATCGGTGTAACCATGATTAGAGATGGTAAGACCATCCGCAGATGCATACTGTAAAGCCTACTGGATATGTGTAAATTTAAAGGATTTAAAGGAAGATACTCGAAAAGTAGAGGAAAATAGATGTATAGAGGATGCTTTAGAGGATGCCTCTACGGATAGCCTAATAAGTATCCATTACCCGCTTACCCATGGATATCCTATCCGATAGTATGGATTTGGATAGGATTTTGTACCATGGGTACGGGTTCGGATAGCAGATAAAATCTAATATATAGTTTTATCAGGTAAGAAAAAGGCATACTCATATCCGCATATCCGAATCCGAATAATCACATGTGGGTTTTATATAATATTTTATAAATATTTATGCAATGGTTAATAAAAAACAAAATTTTATTATCGTAGGGAAAAAATAAACTATTGTTATGAGCATTGATTTTTGAGTAAAAATATAATAGACTTTCGTGAATTGTGTAAATGTATGTTTTATGGACTGTTATGTGTTGAACATATTTTTTTGTTGAAGTGATGAATTGGAACTGCAGCAATATGCAATCTGTAGGCAATGTTCCGGGTAACAGACACGACTGCGGGTGAAAAATATACGCGGGTAACGGTTAACGGGTAACGGTAGTACCCATTACATGTAATGGGTACGGGTTCAGATGCGGATAATATCCACCGAGTACTAAGGATGTCAACGGATAAAATACCCGCTGTCGGAAAGCCAACTCTTGCCGTGTCACAAGATTTTGGAAACAAGAGTTTGTCGGAATTACCATGCGAACTCTGTTTCATGCCGCCGCAGCTTTCGCGCTAAATTCACTTTCGCACGTCAAGTCTACGCTGCTTCTCCCACCAGCTTCTGACACGGACACCCGTGTCGCCTCTGTCGCCGTGCGCAGAGGCGCACACTCAATATAAGTAGGCAAAGAGGAGCAAATTCTTTCCCTGTCCCACCCTTCCATTCGCCCTCTCCCTCGCTCATCAACACGCGCTATGTGAATGTGGCCTAGAGGGGGCATGAATAGGCTTTTAAAATTTCTTGCACACTTATCAAACTGTCAAATACTTGAGTGATCGGACTTGTCCGGTTGGAGATGCAGACTAGTTCGGTGTTGTAATGTGTGGCGAGTTAATTAAGTGTTGATTCAGGAATTAAATGTTATAGAGGCAGAAATTGAACAACTATTAAGATCACTTGAATTGACAATCAATAGCAATTGTAATTCAAGTTACAAGATCGATCAACTTAATGTACTAAGTAAGGATGATGCAAAAATAAAGAAGCACACGAGACACAAATTTTTACCGAGGTTCGATCTCACCAAAGAGATCTACTCCTCGTTGAGGAAGCCCACACAGAGCCGGATCTCTTCAAACCCTTTCCCTCGTCAAGTCACCACACAAGGCCAACTTGATTCCACTAACGTAGGTAATCACCGAGTTTATGGGGCAACCTCACACGTTGAGGGCTTCCACAAGAATTACAATGAAAAGATGATCAAATACACTCAAAAAGATTACAAGTAAATGCACGAGTGTAAATAGATCAAACCCGAAGAGCTCAATGACGCATAGACACCGATCTCCCAACCCCAAATCTGAATACTCAAAGATTTTCACTCTTGAGGATATTAGATGTGTGGAGAGATGTGTTTTCGTGCTCTTGGGACTAGTGGCGGCACTAGGGTTTGAGTTTTGAATAGTAGAATATGTGTTTTTTTGTGGGATCGTGGATCTCCTATTTATAGTGTTTCCAAAATTCTTACTGTTAGGGATCTTGACGGCCAGACTAGTCCGTACTGGGTACTGGACTTGTCCAGTGTGCTGTATATAAACGATGTGAAATGTGCAGCACACTAGAAACCCTAATTGTGTGAGGTATATCGGACTAGTACGGTAGGAGTCTGAACTTGTCTGGTGCCCTATGAATTTATAGTCCAGAGAGTTGAATGGACTAGTCCGGTCCACGAGTGGACTTGTCTGGTGCTATGTGTTATAGAACATCAGAGAGTTCAATGGACTAGTCCGGTCCTATGGACGGACTTGTCCGGTGCACAGTGTAATGGGTCTATAGAAAGTTGAACGGACTAGTCCGGTTCATAAACAGACTAGTCCGGTGCACTGTGAAATGTGTTCCAAAAAGTTGATCGGACACTGTGAATTTGGACAACAGAGAGTTGAACGGACTAGTTCGATTCATGAATGGACTAGTCTGGTGCTCAGTGAATTTTTAGGTTGATTTTAGGCCCTTATCCCTACGCAAAGACTTGAGATCTTGGGTTGTGTCTCTCACGCACATCCTATACATTTAAGTCTACTTTGCGCTTCAGTCATCAGTTGGGTTTTTCTCTTTTTCTTCATCACTTCATTTTTCACTTTTTGAGTGCACCAAAGTATCTCATTTAAATTGACCTGTAGTCATCTCAACAAGTTCACCAAAATCTCATTTGTTTGTCATCAATCGTCCAAAACCCACAAGGGATTACCTGGATGCACTTTCAATCTCCCCTTTTTGGTGATTGATGACAACCAATTATGTCGGAGTGTGATTTCGGCAATTCACCCGATACTACCGTTGGCAGCCCGCGGAGTTTGTAGTTCGGTTGTGTGCGCGCAGAGATTCAGAACAAGATGATGAGTTGACACGAAAATTTACGTGGTTCGGGCCGCCTAAGCGTAATACCCTACTCCACGGGTGAGTGTTGTTGTATTGATCGTACGTGTGTAGCGCTTGTGAGTCAGACTAGAGTGTCCAAAAGGTCTCAGGCGCGTGAGTTGTGTCCACCCTGTGTATCGCTTAGACAATCATTTTATAGCACAAGGACTGGCCGTTACATCGTCAGCCTGGCCCGACATGTGGCCCTGGCGGTTACGGATGCCTAATACACAGTTAATGTGTTCAATTCCCCTTAACAGCATGGTAACGCGCCTTGATGGTGGCGTTACTGGTATTAAGGGTCCTCCGGTCGTGTGTCATTAAGATAGTATTAATGACACATAATCGGATCTTGAAGCTTTAATTGTTCTTTAAAGGTCCGAGCCGTTGGAGGTCCACCAGCTGCCTGTTGAGCTTGAAGGTTCAGCGGTTGGACACGTGGCAGCTCCGGAGCATACAATCTTGGACGAGTAGGTCCGGTGCTGTTGTACACGTGTCGGTATTGGAGCTTCCCTCTGTCAGGGGTTAGGTCCGTAGATGCCACACAGATATCTAGCCCAGAGCTTTCCGATGTATGGAATGTAGCTCCAATTTTATGATACACGTGGCGGCACTGGGACTAACCATGGAACAGAGGCAGGTCCGGTTCGAGTGACACGTGGGGCCTTTGGAGGTCTTCAACACTGATGGGCGGAGTTCCTTTGCTCTCTTTGCAGTCCAAGGGGTATCTGGTACACAGGGTACCGACAGTGGCCCCCTGGGCCCACCTCTAGGAGAGACCTTTTGGATTAAGTCATTCTGCGGAGGTGGGTCCATCTTTTGATTTCCGCGCCGTGTCTTTAAGGGTTTTTGGATGTGCCGTTGGGGTGGTGGTTCGCAGTTAAACCATCGCTGCGTGGCATATCCAGGATGCAGCAGGTGAGATCCGCGCATGAGGATCTCACGCAATTGAAGGTCGTCGGTTCCCAATACAAAAACCGTATCGATTCCGCGCGCCCTCGGGTTACCCGCCTCTCATGATGACAACTGTTCGCCTGGGGTGAGGACCTCGACTTGATCATTTGGGTGGCCCCGGGCCCCCCTTGTCATCGGCAAGGTGAAATTTTTGAACTGTATCTTTGGCCCTTCTGCGGTTTCCACCCAAGCGTTGCGAGGGCTTACTTAAGAAGGAAAGCACGCACCGTTTGGGGATTCTTTATGCCTTCATTTGAACTTGCACCCGAATCCTCCAAACTTTCGCTTGATTTTCCTCTCTCGTCCCGCGTGCTGCGATGGAGTTAGGTCTCCGCAAGAGCCGTCTCATGACCAACGATGATTTGAAGAAGGTCCGGACCTACATGGGGTGGTCCAGCAACTCTTTCAACCACCAGGTCCACGCCGGAAAGCTTCCGTTCAAGAAGAAGTGCGCCGGGCGACATGGGTGTACTTTTCCGTGTACGTCATGGTGGGACTGATCCCACCTTTCTCCACTTTCTCTTGATGTTGTTAGACTTCTATAGTCTATAATTGTATCATCTTAGCCTCCACTCCATTCTTCTGGTGTCAACCTTTGTCCACTTCTGCGAGATGTGGGTGGGTATTCCCCCTGCGTCGAGCTCTTCTGCACCTTCTTCACCATCCACACCACAGGCAAGAGTGACGAGTACCTTGGCTTCTACTATTTTGTGAAGCGCAAGGAGTGCCCGTAGAATTACTTGAGGTCGTTCCCTTCTGGCAAGTGGGACAACTGGAAGAAGGACTGGATTGTTGTCACGACAGAGGAGCACAAGAAGTTGGAGCTGCCCGAAGGCCTTCCCAATGTTGACACCGAAGCCTGGAGAGAAGTTCCGGTGCTGTCGAAGGCCTTCAGCCCTGCCTTGACCAGGATTTGCCAATGTGTGGAAGGAGGAGTGACCCCCCAGGCGGTCTTGTGCAACTTCCTGGTCAACAGGTGGGCTCCACTAAAGAAGAGGGAGAAGCTCGCATGGGCCCTCAACAACATGATGTACGATGACAGGATTGAGACCGGTTTGAAGTCCAATCTGGAAGGCGCAACTTTGGAGCTTCATCTCAAGAAGTTCCAGCACGACATCGACATCGAGGGCGACGACTTGACTCCACTGGCGGCTTTCCTCCCTCTGAACATGGAGGCGGAGTTCAACAGGGAGCTCTAGTTGAAGATGCCAGTGCTTGACAACCTCGGTGAAGTTGAGAGGCGTTCGACCACCGGATTGGTGATCTTCGGAGCTTCCAAGGGTGGCGCTGCTCCTGCTCCGAGAAAGAGAGTTGAAGTCGTAGGCAAGGGCAAGGAGTTGGCCGAGCCCTCCAGCTGCAAGAGGAAGTTTAAGCACTCTAACGGGGGGTCCGTCAGACCTGCTCCTTCCGCAGCAGCTCCTTCTCCCCGGAGGGGGAGGTCTTCAACGGCGACTCCAGCTCCAGCATCGGCGTCTCCCTAGGATGCCAGCTCCTGCCATGTGACTCCGGTACCAGGGCCAACTAAGGGCTCTAGGTCCGAGGGTCCTTCTCAGTCGAGGGGGGCCTCAATCAAGACGTCACTGACGGCGGCGGAAAGCTCCGAAGAGCCTTCTAGAGCTACCCCAGTTGTGACTGGGTCGAGCTCTGAGCACCCGGTGAAGAGGTTCCGCGCTAGCTGGAGTGGAAGCCTTTTAAGGTAAATTTGATTTTTTTTACCTCAGTTGATTGTTTTTGTTGTAATCATATTTTGAGCTTCTTCGTCCTTCATCCATAGGGTACCCAAAAAAGGGGTTGAAGCTCCGGTTCCTGCAACAGCGGCTGATGCTGTGCAAGTGGAGGCTCCGACTCCAATCCTAGTGCCGCCCCAGGTGGTGGCTGAGGTCGCGACAGCCTAGGCGCCAACTGTCGTGGTTCTGGACCTCGAATCATCTCCCGATGCACCCATGGTAACACCGGACCATGGGAATGAAGATGTACCAGCGGCACCAGCTCCAGAGGTTGAATCTTCGGTTTTGGATGTTGTGATGACGGATGCTCCGACCTTAGAGCCGGAGGTAGCTGCAGTTCCGGCTTTAGAGCCGGATGTTATTGAAGCCCTGGCAGTGGAGCCGATGGTTGATGAAGTTTTGGCGCCTGAACCAGTTGTCGCGGAAGTGCCAGCGCCCGAGCCGGTGGAGGTCGAAGTGCCAGCGCCTGAACCGGTAGTGGAGGAGGCACCAGCGCTGGAGCTGGAAGTGGCCTCAGCTCCGGCCGAATCTTCAACGCCTGCCCCGGAGGTGGTGGTTCTGGAGGTACCTGCGCCTAATCCAGGGTGCCAAGACGAAGCGACTGTTCCTCCGCCTGAGGGACTGATTGCTGATGATCTGGCGGTTGGACCTTCGGAGCCGACTCTGGAGGTAGAAACTTTCATTGCAGGACCTTCCTCGGCGATGACCGAGGCTATCCCGGAGGGCGGCCCTAGTGCCGCGGAAGCTCAGGGGACCACTCTTGTAGAGTGGGACCCGATTTTTGTTATGGAGAACCCTTTGGAGCCAGCGGAGAGGACCCCGATAGGTCCGGAGCCAATCCCTTTGTCGTTATCCATCGACAATGCCTGCTGCATGTGGGGACCGGAATCCACACATCCGAGGATCTCATTGGGTGGTGTCGTGCGATGCGACACCCAACAGTTTACAAGAATAGAACCAGAATAAAGTACAAGACCAAGTCTTTTATTTAATACACAGCGGAAGTTTTCACAATACTAGCGGATGTAAAGAAATATATACATACCATAGCTACGCTCTCAGCACTAGCTATGCAAAAAGCAAAGTTTCCCATGCCAGGGATACTTTGCACTAGCAACACTCAAACTATGGCGGCGTGCAGGGTTCCCACTCGGCTGTACACCCTGGAGGGGGTGTTGCCTCATCGTCAAACCCATCCTCAAAAGGGTAACCTGCAAAAACTCGTTAACTGCAAACGTGAGCTTAAGGCTCAGCAAGGCTTAACCGTCTCACTAGACAGATGCATGGGGACACTAAACATAGGTATGGAATAGCATAAATAACTCGCCTACAAGTGGATCCTTATAACCAAGTTTTAAGTAGCAAATGACATTCTCTGAGCACGGCACATCATGGGCTCCACAATCAAACAAGAAACGCTTTACCGATGATATGACATGCCCAAAGCACATAATGCTATTACAGCTAAAGTATGGGGAAATTGTAAATCTTTAGTTATACTATCTCTAAACCAAACAAAGTTGCAAAGTAATTATAATTCAATATCATATGACTTTCCTGACTTCTTTAGTATTTACTACGTCACGACACAGTGAACAAGTGGTACTCTATAACTGTGAGGGACAGTGATTGCAATCAGGACTCACCCGGACAACACGACACATACGTCGTTCGGAAGTGTCAGCGAGCACACCCGTACCTACATAACACTTCAGTACTAGGCGTATATGGCAACCTTTCGCAAGACACTCAAATGCCGAACCGGTCGATCCGTCACGGGCAGGAGGTCCCTGCGTGGGGCGTACTCTGACGTGCCCACCAGCGGATTTACACCTTGCTACCCTCAACCCACACCTATAAAACGGAACGGTATGCCTCGACACCCAAGTGACCAAGCTACGTCAGTTTATTGGATTCCATATGTCCATTATATTGCCGGTACAATTCAAGCTTGTCCAGCGGGGCCGCATACGGACGGGCCTTAATCAACACAGGCAGGGCTATGCGACCGAGACTCAATTCTCGCCGCTTCCTATCCATTCCCTACCCGGTCTCAGTTTCATTATATTAAGCCATTTTCTATTCAACCAATCCTGTGAGATACATCTCTCGCGAGTAGATTCCAACTACTCGACTTCTACCGGATTTCCTATGCATTAGCAAAGCAGTTACTACAGGTCAAACTGTAACTCGTGCCAAATAAACCCCTGGGATTTTTGGTCATGCAAGTGGAGTATCATTCACCCTAAACGTAATGCACAATTCATATACTATTCATCATAGTGATAAAGCAAAAGCTCATAAACGGCTTAAATGCAAACCGGGGCTTGCCTTGTTGCAGGTCAGGTTCTGAGTTAAAAATTGGAAGGTTCTCTTCCAAGGCTTCTGGCTCCTCCTCGACTTCGGTCACTATACGATATGCAGATAACATGGATATATAAATGACTTTGAAATTTATTTATTTTAAGACCATAAATTAATTCATGGTGATCACTATATGACAGGGACCTTAATTGGCTTTGGAATTTCGATGGTAGATACTAGGGAATATGATCAAAGCTCTTGCAAAGAACAGGAGATGATCATAGCAGATTGTGGTCTCCGAAAGTATGGCAAGCAAACCAACTTCCAAAAATTTCCGAGAGGAAACTGTAGCTTGAACCTAACTAACAGTTGATAATCAAGATGGAGGGAGTGGTTCTGGTCTTAGAAAAATTTGTTTTCATAATTTTCTAAGCTGTGGGGAAGGAGTTATTGTATTTCTAATTCGGCAAGAATTTCTGGATTTACTTTATAATTGAGTTTCTAGACATTAAATCAATATTTGGTTTGTAACTGATTTAGGACTAGTATAGTAGGTTAATTAAATCCAAGACTTTAACAGGAGCTAGGGTATGACTAAAGGAAGACTCAGTAAAATTTTGGGACCTAATAAAGCAACCTAATAGCTGTGAAAATTCAATAACTGAAAAAGGATATGGAATTATACAGAGAGTTAAACAGGTGCTATGGCTCCCAAATTTTGCCTGATAATCAAGAATAGGACAATAAATTTAATGTGAATTTTGGGGATTTTTCCTGTGGATATCTTGTCTGGAAAAATTTCATTTGCATTAGGAAAGATTATTTTCTACAGCATTTAACTCTGAGTTTCACAGAACCTAATTGGTATTGACAGAAACTAGAGCTTGAGGGCTTTCGAATAAAATTTGTTTGAAGAATTTTGGAGTATCCTACAGAAAGTTATGGATTTTCTAAGTTGGAGCCTATTCTGGAATAATTTCCTAATTTGATTTAACTCGTGGGCCCCACTGTTTTAAAATGAACCAATAGTATTTAAGCCACACGGGGGCCACAGATTTCCACCGCGTAGCCACAGCAAATCCCGTGGCCACACCTGATCCGACGGGATTTACCGCCGCTGACACGCGGGACCCGCCGCGTCGTCTTCTACCTCCCGACGCGGGCGGCGCGCGGGGCTCCCGCGGCGGTGCTCTCCGGCGAGCCTCGCCGCCGGCCAATCCAACGCACCAGATTCGCGGAAACTTGCCGCCTGGGGGTTTTTGGGGTCGCTGAGCACGATGGCGAGGTCAGTGGGTCTTGAAGCTCGCCGGAAAAGGTCGTGCGACGGCGGTGGCGGCGATGAGCGCTCGGGCATCATAGAACTCTCTATAGAGTAGCTCAAATCACTTGGGAATTGCTCCAAAACCTTCCTGGGATGATGGAGTTCAAGGATATGGGCGCAGAAGGGGAGTGAGTTGCCGGGAATCATGAGTTCGACGGTGAACCGAGGTTTTCTCACTGGCGGCGAGCAAAACTCGAAATTCAGAGCCGTTGCTTGATGATCCTTAAAGGTTTTTGCTCAGACAGGATCGCTAGGGCCTATAGAAACTATCTCTAAGTAATTGCAAAGGATGATTGCTTGCCGAAAAGGAATTTGACATGAAATCATAGCTAGCTATCTACCCTCGGCCGTAGAGGAAACGAACAATAACTCGCTCAGGCTTCAACGATAAGTGAAACGGTTTGTACCATGAGCTAGAGTTTGATCAGGCGCACCTTTTTGCTCTTTGGAGCTAGGCTTGAAACGGCGCGGAACGGCGGCACGCCGCGGAGCAGTGGCGAGCGGCGGCGATGGCGCGCGGCGGAAGAATAGTTGCGAGGCTGAGGAACTGTGATCGGGGATGAGGATTAAAGGGAGCTTCGGCCGGCCTTTTATAGGGCCGCGGCGAGCAGGCAGGCAGCTCGCTGGAGCTGCATGCGCGCGCGCGGTGTCGAGCGGGGGCGCGGCGGTGCAGAGGTGTCGGGGTTGAGCTGATCCGTTTAAAAGGGGAGCTGACAGGTGGGGCCCACTGTCCAGTGATTCTCCCCACAGCTCAGTTACTAATTCATTTAAAAATAGAAGATCAACTCCAAAAATCATGAAATTTTGTGGAGATGGCAAATGAATTATTCTGAACACAATGGTGAACTCAGTTCTTATGTTTAAAGAAGTTGGAGAAGAATTAAAAATTCAGATTTGAATTTGATTCAAATTTGTCAAGCACCTCAATAAAAATAATAGATGAGTTTCTAAAATCTTGAAACTTTGTAAGCATGCTATTGAGGAATTTAGGAGCTCATGGAAAAATTTAGAGCCCTTAATTTGAATATTTGGTTTAGAGCTTATTAGGGCTTCATTGTGCATTGCCTACTAATCCTTATCCAAAAATTCTTATTCTTAAAAGGTGAATAGAATATAATTTGGATTCATGGTGAAGTCTAATACCTATGATAAAAGAATCTAACAAAGAGTGCAAGATAAGTTTTGGATGGCATAGTTCATGTGTACCATTATATTGGAGATCCAAAATAGTTGATCACAAAACCCACATGAACTTAACATGCCATAAAAGTGGGGTTTTACATTCCTCCCCCCTTAAAAGAATCTCGTCCCGAGATTACAAAAGAAGGCAAAGGAAAAAGGATCTATCGAACATATGCCGCTAACAAGTCCGGATAGTTCGTTCTAAGATACTCCTCGCTTTCCCACGTGGCCTCTTCGGCACTGTGGTTGCTCCACAAGATCTTGTAGAAACGCAAGGTGCGGCTTCTTGTGGTGCGAGTCTTTTCATCGATGATCTGAGTTGGATGCTCGGAATAGGTGAGATCTGGTTGGAGAGCTTCCAAATCTTCTATGCGGATATCAGCTGGAGTCTTAAGGCATTTCCGCAATTGGGAAATGTGGAACACATTGTGGACTCCGGAAAGTGACGTTGGTAACTCCAATTGATATGCCACAGGTCCGCATCTTTCAATTATTGTGAATGGCCCAATAAAGCGGGGAGTTAGCTTCCCTTTTACACCGAAGCGATGGATACCCTTCATAGGGGATACCCGGAGATAAACTTGATCTCCAACTTCGAAGTGAAGAGGTCGACGTCGTTTGTCCGCGTAGCTCTTCTGACGAGACTGAGCAGCTTTGAGGTTCGCCTGAATAGTGCGAACTCGATCCTCGGCTTCATTTACTAAGTCGATGCCGTACACTGCCCGTTCACCTGATTCGCACCAGTTCAAGGGTGTGCGACACTTTCGGCCATAGAGAGCTTCATATGGCGCCATCTGAATGCTAGCCTGGTAACTGTTGTTGTATGAAAATTCCGCCAACGGTAGATGCTCATCCCAATTCCTACCATGGTGGATGGCACAGGCACGAAGCATGTCCTCGAGCACTGGATTCACCCGTTCAGTTTGTCCATCAGTCTGAGGATGATAGGCCGAGCTCCTAATTAACTTGGTCCCCAGTGCAGCGTGGAGATGCTCCCAGAATCGCGAAACAAATACAGCCCCACGATCTGAGATGATGGTGCGGGGTATTCCGTGGAGGCATACGATTCTGGCAATATATAACTCCGCGTATCTTGAGGAATGATAGTTGGTATTGACGGGAATGAAATGCGCCGTCTTAGTCAGTCGGTCAACTATCACCCAAATTGAGTCGTGCTTATGGAGAGTGGGAGGCAACCCAACAATGAAATCCATGCTGATATCCTCCCATTTCCAAGCTGGTATGCTTAAAGGTTGAAGCTGTCCTGCTGCTTTCATATGGTCGGCCTTCACTCGCCGGCACGTATCACACTCGGATACATATTTAGCTACTTCCCGCTTCATCCGAGTCCACCAGAACTTCTTTCTCAAATCTTGGTACATTTTGTTACTTCCCGGATGAATGGAATACTTGGATAAATGAGCTTCATCCAGTATCTTCCTCCGAAGTTCCATGTTTCGGGGTACCACTATACGGTCGTTAAACCAGAGGGTACCTTCATCGTCACTTCGGAAGCATTTCATATCCCCCTTCTTTATTCTTTGCTGAATATGTGACATCCCCTTGTCCGCCCTCTGAGCTGCCATAATATCCTCTCTGATGGTAGGAATGAGAGCGAGATTGTAGAGCGCCCCATATGGAACCAAGTAGAGACTCAGTTCTTCTTTTCCCTCCATCGAGGTAATGGAAAGATTGTTGATATGGGACTTGCGGCTCAGTGCATCGGCGACTACATTCGCCTTGCCTGGATGGTAGTGGATCTCAATCTCATAATCCTTGATCAATTCTAACCATCGCCTTTGTCGCATATTCAAATCCTTCTGGGTGAAGATGTATTTCAAGCTTTTGTGATCAGTGTAGAGGTGTACTAAATTACCCAGTAGATAATGCCTCCACATCTTCAATGCTAGCACCACAGCAGCCAGTTCAAGATCATGAGTCGGGTAGTGCTGCTCGTGGTTCCGAAGCTGTCGTGATCCATACGCGATCACTCTTCGCTCTTGCATTAACACACAACCTAAACCAATCCCAGATGCATCGCAATAGACATCAAATGCTTTGGTAGTGTCTGGTTGGGCTAAAACTGGTGTCGTTGTAAGGTGTTTCACCAATGCTTTGAAACCTGCCTCACATGCCTCAGTCCATACATATTTTTGTCCTTTCTTCAGAAGTTCTGTCATTGGTTTAGCTATTTTGGAGAAACTGGGTATAAACCTCCGGTAATATCCTGCTAAACCCAGGAAACTTCGGACTTCATGTACAGACTTTGGAGACTCCCATTTGAGGACTTGCCTGATCTTGCTTGGATCAACTGCAATACCTTCTGCTGAAATGATGTGCCCTAAAAATGGCACCTGGTTGATCCAGAATTCACACTTGCTGAACTTAGCATACAACTGATGGTCCCGTAATCGCTGAAGCACAATATGCAAGTGTTGAGCATGTTCTTCTTCGGATTTTGAATACACCAGTATGTCGTCAATGAAGACCACGACGAACTTGTCCAATTCCGGCATGAACACTGAGTTCATGAGATACATGAAATGAGCCGGGGCGTTGGTTAATCCGAAGGACATAACCAGATACTCATACAGTCCATACCTTGTTGAGAATGCTGTCTTGGATATATCTTCTGGTCGGATTCTAATTTGATGATAACCAGAACGAAGATCCATCTTCGAAAACACTTTAGCACCCACTAATTGATCGAAAAGAATATCGATGCACGGTAGTGGATACTTGTTCTTGATGGTGACAGCATTAAGTGGACGATAGTCTACACATAGCCTCAAGGTCTTATCTTTCTTTTCTACAAACAGTGCAGAACAACCCCATGGTGATGAACTTGGACGAATAAAACCCTTGCTCTCAAGTTCAGTTAATTGTTCCTTCAGTTCTGCAAGTTCCTTGGGTGCCATCTTGTAGGGTGGTCTTGAAACTGGCACTGTTCCGGGCGCAAGTTCAATCTTGAACTCTATATCCCTTTCTGGTGGCATCCCCGGGAGATCTTCAGGAAACACGTCGGGGTATTCACGTACTACCGGAATATTCTTAAGTTCCATAACCTCGGTGTTGTGAGTGGATGGGTCTAATGGGATGATGTTCTCAAGATTGAGAACCTGAGGCTGATGGAGTGGAGAGTTTAGATAAATTTTTCGAGGAACGATATCAAGGATAGCACCATGGTATTGCAACCATGCCATTCCTAAGATGATATCTAGCTTTTGAGTTTCTAGGATAATGAAAGAGGTAGGATAGACGTTCCCATCTAGGTCAAGAGGCACTTTATGGGCTACCTCATATGTTACTACCCTCCCTGCTGGAGTGCAAATCATATATGGAGTTTTTGTGGAGATAACAAACAATTGACTTTTAACGACCAAAGATTTACTAATGACATTGTGTGAAGCTCCGGAGTCAAAAAGTATGACTACGGAATGATTTAAGACAGAGAACGTACCCGTGAGCACGGGTGCGCCTTCCGGAACGTCCTCGATGGCGAGGTGGTGGATGTGGCCGGGTCTGGTGGCTGGCTTCTTGAACTGATTGCGGGGGGGGGGGGGGGGGGGGGGGGTTGGCCCCCTGGTAGGATGATTGCCCTCCGCCTTGTCGATTCTGCGGACAATCCTTGGCGAAATGCCCCGTACGTCCACACGTGAAACACGTGTACGGGGTTTGGCCAATACGAAGGGGAGGACGGAATCCCGGTGCACGTGGTGGAGGTGGAAGTGCACGTGGGATCATCCCCTGCTGCTGTTGTGGCCGAAATCCGCCGTTGTTGAACTGACGACCACGGAACATTGGTGGTCGCGATGGCGGCTGCCACCTCTGGCCGGATGGTGATCGATACACCATACGGTACTTCTGAGGAGTACCACCTCCGCTGCTCTGTGGAGCACCCCTCTTCTGTTTATCGGAGGACAGCTCGCGCGTAGCGTCCTCCTGTATGATAGCGGCATTGACTATGTCGTTGAAGTTGCCGCGGTTGAACAGGACAAGCTTGTCCTTCAACTTGGGGTTCAAACCCCGGTAGAAACATTCCCGCTTCCGATCTTCGGTATTCACTTGGTCCTGAGCATATTGGGCCAAGTGGTTGAATGATTTGGAGTATTCGTATGCACTCCTTCCTCCTTGTCTTAGCTCCAAGAACTCTTGAAGCTTCCTCCTCATAATCCCGGGAGGGATGTGGTAGGCGCGAAATGCCTCCCGGAATTCGGTCCAACTTACAACATGGCCCGCGGGGCGTGCGGCAAGGTAATTGGCCCACCACGCACCGGCAGACCCCTGCAGTTGTTGCGCTGCAAACAATGTCTTCTGCTGTTCGGTTACCGCGAGTAAACCGAACTTTCCTTCAATGGTGCGGAGCCAGTTATCCGCGTCCAACGGTTCATCGGCTTCTCTGAATACCGGTGGGTGTGTCGATGAGAAATCAGAGTAGGAACTCTGAAATTGCTGATGCGGTCCATCATCCTGTCGTCCCCCTTGACGGGACGAGTGCTGCACCAACGTCCGCAGTAACTCGGTTTGCTCGTCGCGCGAGCCGAGCACTGCAGCGAGAACCTCCGCGAGACTCCTGGGGAGTGTGGTTGGAGGTGGTGGAGGTGGTTGCGTCTGAGGCGTATTCTGCCCCGGGGGTGGTGTGTCATCCCCCTGTCCTCCACTAGATCCTCCCACCTCTGAGGCTGTACGAGTACGCACCATACTGCAATATAATGAATAACACGGTAAGTCCCATTGCCTCAAGTTTATCCTCCCTTAGAAATGCGGTAGACAATAATAGACGATGCATGACATTTACATATATTGATAAAGCACAAACTTTATACAAAATATATCATCTCAAGACCAAGTCTACAGTAGTAAACCCAAAATGATGGACTCCCTTTATGGAAACACATCTCTACCATACTTGGCCTTCCTGACATGTCATACTCATCTAGTTAGCTAGACACCACAACCATTACTCTTAATATGACACAAACATGGTCACAAAAGAGAAACACTAGCAACCATGTAACTATATGCCGCCCGGTGTTGGCGGAAGTGCTACCACATCTAACTTCAATACGCTCTACTCGACGTATTCAAGTTCCTCTGGGTCTTCTTCTTCTTCTTCATCTTCAGGGCTAGGCACCTCTGATACGGGTGCTGGAGT
The DNA here is from genome assembly GCA_036927565.1 of Tuctoria greenei. NCBI lineage: Eukaryota > Viridiplantae > Streptophyta > Magnoliopsida > Poales > Poaceae > Tuctoria > Tuctoria greenei. Next base: position 32,719,366 of record JAYESD010000006.1, on the reverse strand, counting down.
AGAAGTTGATACATCGTTCAACATCAACGTCTTCTTGGCAGCCATAGCTTGCCAATCTGCCTGTATCATAAACATCCTCCAGGCCTCATTCTCTTGCTGAGCCTGTTCACAGCTGGTCTTCCAGCTCTGAGCTTCTACTCTGGACTGATCCCTGTCTGCAGTCACCACGTTCAACTGTGTGTCCCGTTGGTGCCCATAAAGTAGGCTTGCCTCCAGATCAATATCTCTCTCTAGAGTCTCCTGGCGAGACGCGGCCAAATCCATCACAGCGTCATGCCATTGATTCTCCCTAAGGTTCAAACGATGATTAAGAGGAGCCATCATATCCCTAAGTCCGTCATTTGCCCACTCAAAGTGATTTGCTCGCTTCATGGCTTGCTTCAGATTGTTTGTCAATTCTTTTATGCATGTCCTCTGATTACCCTTTTCGCGATGTGAGGCTGCTGAATACATTGCTAAGGCTGTTGCGGATGTTTCGCCATGCTCTCCCACCTCCGCAAGCAAGCGGGTTGCCCAGGCTTCAGAAGCTCTGCCGTTGACTGGAAAGAACTCATACGGAGTACCCACCAGATGACGGTAATGGAGTTTGCAAAACCTCCCTATGGCAACACTTGCGGCGTAGCTCCATGTTTCTTCTAATATCAATCCTTTGATCTTGATGGAGTATGGAGCCCATCCGAGATGCGGTGGACCGGCAGGCACATCGACGTAGATGGTGCAACTCCACATACCGCCCTCCTGGAACTTCTTGCCCCAATAGCTAGGTAACACCAAATAGCCAAACTGGCCGAGCAACCGTGCAAACACGTCCGGAAAACCGGCGTGCCCGGTGCATGTTGAGAACACCCATCCATTAGGCAACTGAATCCTTGGTGCTGCCATCTGTGGACAAATATACCCGAATGTCAATACACCGTTTAAGTATTCGACCCAATCACTGGTGACGCGGGACAAAAAGAAATATCCATAATCAATTGGTTCAGTCAAAGCTGCAATCTGGAAATGAGTACAGTTCTGGTTTATCTGACCTATCTGCAGTAACCCGTAAGTTTCATACAGAAGAAGTCAGAACTAAACTTTATGTTGAATACAAAAATTGTAGTACACTTCAAAACCTTTCCAGATTGTACTCATACAGCCACTGTTGAACTAGTATGAACAATCTATACCAGTTTTAAGTTGACTCAAGGGTTCTGAAAATTTTGACAGAACCTCCCCTGTATATGGGCTTATCTCCACATTCTATACAGGTTCATCATGATAAGATATTGAGGTAGTGTCAAAATAAACATTGAGTAACATCGTGTTAACAATCCAGAACTAAAGAAGTTCCACCACGACAACCTTGTCATGAAGGTATTATGCATCAATTCACAATTAGGTGCAAACTGTTCCAAGTTCTGGACTGCAGGAACCAAATTTGCGACAAATGGAATTAGGCATAACTACACCTAGATTCAGGTCAGGAGTGATAAATAAAGTTGATAGATGACTCCCTAAGTTTTCCAGAAATGTACATGCGTAACCATATCACTGTTCTGGATTAGGGTTTATAATTATCCAAACTCAACAGTAAAGCTGACTGGTTTGCATCAGCAGCCATGCAGTTTACTGTGCTGACTTCCCAATTTGGTTAAACTCCAATTAAAATCAGGAAGGACTCCCCAAAACAAACTCGTGAATCTCCACCTACCCTTCTCAAACATATATCCCAATAAGGTAGTGGATTTTTCTACAGTGAGTTATGGCAAGAATACAGAAACGGTACAAAGGTGGGTTCATATGGAGTAATTACAGTAAACCCCAGTTTTCAACAGATTAACATGCTTTTCTGTCTTTATGGTCAACGGAAAAGTTGGAGAGACCTTCACGAGCTTTCCATCCATGTAGGATACTCTTATGATATCTAATTGCTAACCAAGATTACAACCTGGCGAAGTTGAGCTACTTCTACCAGAAAACAAGAATCTTGGTTCTATCCACCTTATCAAGTCGAGCCCGAAATTATCAGTATCTGATAGTCGGACTTTCTCAAAACACAAAGCAACCATTCTGTCGGTGGGGAGGGTCTAGTATCATGTTTGATACTGACGGTGCTACGTGCCTCACGGAAGGAAATTCTATCCGGTACATCCGGTTACGTCTATAGGTGGTTCCTATATCGTTCCCTCGCAAACGGCTTCTACACGGGTTGCTACCGGAGTTAGGTTACCTGCAGAAGACAAACAATCCCCTTTCACACCTTCGCACCTCAAGGGCGGCACGGGGAAACACAGCAGGCAGTCACAATAATATATAACTAAAAGTAAATACATACGACTCTGGCGTGAGTCGTCCTCGAGCGAGGCCATGTCTCGAGGTACATGGCTGTAAATACGTCTGTACAGCAAAGACTCCCGTACGATCCGGCTTATACACGCTCGGGCATACGTGTTCGCATGTTCTCATAGATATGAGAACACACTATCGGGTTACATACCACCCGACGGGGTTTCCCTCTAACTTTGTGTCACGCTGGGGTACCGCGTGTCATATGTTCTTAGAAACATGGAAAGTTTCAAAGACTCATATTGACTTTCCGTGCCAAGCCACGGAAATTTCACATACCACCTCTCGTATGCTGAGCTTACCGAGATTGATCCGCTCTCGGTGGCGTACCTTACCTCTTACCTGATGTCGGAGCGTCGTTACAGAATATAATAACACATAATTAGTTTACCACCTTTACATCTTATACTAATAATACTCCTTATAACGGCATATAACTAATTCCTCACTCAAGTTCCTAATTTTTGAAAATATGTTCTTTTCCGGTACACTGTTCCCAACGAAGCTCTGATACCATGTCTGTGGGGACCGGAATCCACACATCCGAGGATCTCATTGGGTGGTGTCGTGCGATGCGACACCCAACAGTTTACAAGAATAGAACCAGAATAAAGTACAAGACCAAGTCTTTTATTTAATACACAGCGGAAGTTTTCACAATACTAGCGGATGTAAAGAAATATATACATACCATAGCTACGCTCTCAGCACTAGCTATGCAAAAAGCAAAGTTTCCCATGCCAGGGATACTTTGCACTAGCAACACTCAAACTATGGCGGCGTGCAGGGTTCCCACTCGGCTGTACACCCTGGAGGGGGTGTTGCCTCATCGTCAAACCCATCCTCAAAAGGGTAACCTGCAAAAACTCGTTAACTGCAAACGTGAGCTTAAGGCTCAGCAAGGCTTAACCGTCTCACTAGACAGATGCATGGGGACACTAAACATAGGTATGGAATAGCATAAATAACTCGCCTACAAGTGGATCCTTATAACCAAGTTTTAAGTAGCAAATGACATTCTCTGAGCACGGCACATCATGGGCTCCACAATCAAACAAGAAACGCTTTACCGATGATATGACATGCCCAAAGCACATAATGCTATTACAGCTAAAGTATGGGGAAATTGTAAATCTTTAGTTATACTATCTCTAAACCAAACAAAGTTGCAAAGTAATTATAATTCAATATCATATGACTTTCCTGACTTCTTTAGTATTTACTACGTCACGACACAGTGAACAAGTGGTACTCTATAACTGCGAGGGACAGTGATTGCAATCAGGACTCACCCGGACAACACGACACATACGTCGTTCGGAAGTGTCAGCGAGCACACCCGTACCTACATAACACTTCAGTACTAGGCGTATATGGCAACCTTTCGCAAGACACTCAAATGCCGAACCGGTCGATCCGTCACGGGCAGGAGGTCCCTGCGTGGGGCGTACTCTGACGTGCCCACCAGCGGATTTACACCTTGCTACCCTCAACCCACACCTATAAAACGGAACGGTATGCCTCGACACCCAAGTGACCAAGCTACGTCAGTTTATTGGATTCCATATGTCCATTATATTGCCGGTACAATTCAAGCTTGTCCAGCGGGGCCGCATACGGACGGGCCTTAATCAACACAGGCAGGGCTATGCGACCGAGACTCAATTCTCGCCGCTTCCTATCCATTCCCTACCCGGTCTCAGTTTCATTATATTAAGCCATTTTCTATTCAACCAATCCTGTGAGATACATCTCTCGCGAGTAGATTCCAACTACTCGACTTCTACCGGATTTCCTATGCATTAGCAAAGCAGTTACTACAGGTCAAACTGTAACTCGTGCCAAATAAACCCCTGGGATTTTTGGTCATGCAAGTGGAGTATCATTCACCCTAAACGTAATGCACAATTCATATACTATTCATCATAGTGATAAAGCAAAAGCTCATAAACGGCTTAAATGCAAACCGGGGCTTGCCTTGTTGCAGGTCAGGTTCTGAGTTAAAAATTGGAAGGTTCTCTTCCAAGGCTTCTGGCTCCTCCTCGACTTCGGTCACTATACGATATGCAGATAACATGGATATATAAATGACTTTGAAATTTATTTATTTTAAGACCATAAATTAATTCATGGTGATCACTATATGACAGGGACCTTAATTGGCTTTGGAATTTCGATGGTAGATACTAGGGAATATGATCAAAGCTCTTGCCAAGAACAGGAGATGATCATAGCAGATTGTGGTCTCCGAAAGTATGGCAAGCAAACCAACTTCCAAAAATTTCCGAGAGGAAACTGTAGCTTGAACCTAACTAACAGTTGATAATCAAGATGGAGGGAGTGGTTCTGGTCTTAGAAAAATTTGTTTTCATAATTTTCTAAGCTGTGGGGAAGGAGTTATTGTATTTCTAATTCGGCAAGAATTTCTGGATTTACTTTATAATTGAGTTTCTAGACATTAAATCAATATTTGGTTTGTAACTGATTTAGGACTAGTATAGTAGGTTAATTAAATCCAAGACTTTAACAGGAGCTAGGGTATGACTAAAGGAAGACTCAGTAAAATTTTGGGACCTAATAAAGCAACCTAATAGCTGTGAAAATTCAATAACTGAAAAAGGATATGGAATTATACAGAGAGTTAAACAGGTGCTATGGCTCCCAAATTTTGCCTGATAATCAAGAATAGGACAATAAATTTAATGTGAATTTTGGGGATTTTTCCTGTGGATATCTTGTCTGGAAAAATTTCATTTGCATTAGGAAAGATTATTTTCTACAGCCTTTAACTCTGAGTTTCACAGAACCTAATTGGTATTGACAGAAACTAGAGCTCGAGGGCTTTCGAATAAAATTTGTTTGAAGAATTTTGGAGTATCCTACAGAAAGTTATGGATTTTCTAAGTTGGAGCCTATTCTGGAATAATTTCCTAATTTGATTTAACTCGTGGGCCCCACTGTTTTAAAATGAACCAATAGTATTTAAGCCACACGGGGGCCACAGATTTCCACCGCGTAGCCACAGCAAATCCCGTGGCCACACCTGATCCGACGGGATTTACCGCCGCTGACACGCGGGACCCGCCGCGTCGTCTTCTACCTCCCGACGCGGGCGGCGCGCGGGGCTCCCGCGGCGGTGCTCTCCGGCGAGCCTCGCCGCCGGCCAATCCAACGCACCAGATTCGCGGAAACTTGCCGCCTGGGGGTTTTTGGGGTCGCTGAGCACGATGGCGAGGTCAGTGGGTCTTGAAGCTCGCCGGAAAAGGTCGTGCGACGGCGGTGGCGGCGATGAGCGCTCGGGCATCATAGAACTCTCTATAGAGTAGCTCAAATCACTTGGGAATTGCTCCAAAACCTTCCTGGGATGATGGAGTTCAAGGATATGGGCGCAGAAGGGGAGTGAGTTGCCGGGAATCATGAGTTCGACGGTGAACCGAGGTTTTCTCACCGGCGGCGAGCAAAACTCGAAATTCAGAGCCGTTGCTTGATGATCCTTAAAGGTTTTTGCTCAGACAGGATCGCTAGGGCCTATAGAAACTATCTCTAAGTAATTGCAAAGGATGATTGCTTGCCGAAAAGGAATTTGACATGAAATCATAGCTAGCTATCTACCCTCGGCCGTAGAGGAAACGAACAATAACTCGCTCAGGCTTCAACGATAAGTGAAACGGTTTGTACCATGAGCTAGAGTTTGATCAGGCGCACCTTTTTGCTCTTTGGAGCTAGGCTTGAAACGGCGCGGAACGGCGGCACGCCGCGGAGCAGTGGCGAGCGGCGGCGATGGCGCGCGGCGGAAGAATAGTTGCGAGGCTGAGGAACTGTGATCGGGGATGAGGATTAAAGGGAGCTTCGGCCGGCCTTTTATAGGGCCGCGGCGAGCAGGCAGGCAGCTCGCTGGAGCTGCATGCGCGCGCGCGGTGTCGAGCGGGGGCGCGGCGGTGCAGAGGTGTCGGGGTTGAGCTGATCCGTTTAAAAGGGGAGCTGACAGGTGGGGCCCACTGTCCAGTGATTCTCCCCACAGCTCAGTTACTAATTCATTTAAAAATAGAAGATCAACTCCAAAAATCATGAAATTTTGTGGAGATGGCAAATGAATTATTCTGAACACAATGGTGAACTCAGTTCTTATGTTTAAAGAAGTTGGAGAAGAATTAAAAATTCAGATTTGAATTTGATTCAAATTTGTCAAGCACCTCAATAAAAATAATAGATGAGTTTCTAAAATCTTGAAACTTTGTAAGCATGCTATTGAGGAATTTAGGAGCTCATGGAAAAATTTAGAGCCCTTAATTTGAATATTTGGTTTAGAGCTTATTAGGGCTTCATTGTGCATTGCCTACTAATCCTTATCCAAAAATTCTTATTCTTAAAAGGTGAATAGAATATAATTTGGATTCATGGTGAAGTCTAATACCTATGATAAAAGAATCTAACAAAGAGTGCAAGATAAGTTTTGGATGGCATAGTTCATGTGTACCATTATATTGGAGATCCAAAATAGTTGATCACAAAACCCACATGAACTTAACATGCCATAAAAGTGGGGTTTTACACTGCAGCCTTCGTTAGGTTCAGCTAGACAGTTACCACAGTAGCAAGGCTCTCGAGGAGGAGCGCCAAACCCTTAGGAGTTGGCCCAACCGGCTCCAATTCGAGACCAAGCTGGCACAGACGAGGCTGGCCGATGACAAGGAGTGGGTGAAAAGGGAGAAGGCTCAGATGGAGTACTGAGGTCAGCTGCTGGACGAGAGGGAAAGCATGGTGCGATCCCTCGGCATCCAGTCCCGGGCCATCCACGAACAGGCCATGGCTGCTAATGAAGCAGCGAATAATCGCCAGGAGAAGCTCAGCGCCATCCACGACTGTCTCGTCAAGCGCCGGGAGGCTCTTGAGGAGCGGGAGAAAAAGATCGAAGATGAGGAGCAAAAACTCCTAGAGCTGCGGGATGACCTCGTGAAGAGGGAGGAGGAGCTTAATCAGAGGATAGCTCTGGGTGAAAAGAGCCTCGCGGAGCGCACCAAGAAGCTGGAGGAGCGCTGCGAGAGCGAGGAGAAGAAAGCCTGGCAGTGGAGACAGGGCCTCACCAAGAGGGAGAATGAAGTTGCTGCCAGGTAGAAGAAAGTGCGGGGCCGGGAGAGAGACCTAGTTGACCGCCGGAACAAGATCCACGTCTGGGAAGAGGAGCTTGCTAAACTCGAAAGGCAAGTTGCTGAAAAGATTCAACAACACGACAATGAGGTCGAGCGCCTCGCCCGGGAGGGTTCGGAGCTTGTGGCGACCAAAAGGTCCTTGGAAGAGATGCGAGGATCAAGGGATGCGGAATCCAAACAAGTAAGGGACTTCTTGGGCAAAGATAATGACGCGCTGACACCGCTGGGCTTTCGTCCCGTGCGTCAGGACGATCCGAAGCCGGAGCTGGACCAGGCATTGAAGGCATTGAGCTCGGCGGGCAACAAGCTCAACAAGATGGGTGATGTCATCGTGGACCAGTTGGAAACTGAGGGACAATCCCTGGCGAAGAACGTCGCAGAGTACATGTTGACGTGCTACACAAGCCGGGATCCTCACTTCCCACTAGACCCGGTGCTTGAAGGTCCCATCAACGGAGAGGGAGATGTCGCCAAGGCCAGCGTGTCGGAGGTTTCCCAGAAGGTCGCCTCGTTCTTCCATAGGATTTAGGACTTTCTCCTTGTATCTCCCGCTTGTATCTTCTCTTCTTTTCCTCAATTTTGTAATCTTCTGTCCTTAGATGAATGAAATCCAAGAATTTTATGAATTTCATTTTTTGTCTTCAACCTTTGCCTCACTTGACCCCCTGGTAGATGTACACAATTCGATTGTGAACATGTACCAAAAGGATGTAGCATTTTGTTGAAGACTTGAGTGCTTCGAACTTGTAGAGTGTAGGTCCGAAGTCGTTGACAGCAGGGGCCCCTAAGGTTGTCGGAGCTTAGTAGCTCCGACTGCGACCATTGTCAACATGGAGAGCGTCGGCAGTTGGTCCTCTGGAGTTGTCGGAGCTTAATAGCTCCGTCAATAACCACTGTCAACATGCAGAGCACTGACAGCAGACCCTGATAGGGTGTCCTTCTACCATCTTTTCTTCACGTTGACGGCTGGCCCCTTGTATTTTACCAGAACTTGATAGCTCCGGCGACGCCTACTATCAATGTATAAAACATCGACAGCGGGCCACCTTAGGGGATGTCGAAGCTCTGATAGCTCCGGCATCATCCACCATCATCATGAGATTTTTATTTTTCCTGCACACTGAAGTCAAGAAAAACGGTAAAATCTGTTTCTTATTTATAACTCGTTTGCGGCTTACTATTCCCAGAAGAAATTTTTAGGTCGACAGTAATTCTATATACAATCAAGTGCATTTGTTTATTTTCTCCAGGTCCGGTCGTTTCCTAGACTCACCTTACTCAGGCCTGCCGGGGTGTAGGTAGAGTGGTGTACTTAGGGTGCAGGACCAGGCTAAGTCGATAGCACACTACGGACCTAGATTGGCTTGACGTTCAGACAAGTAGGTCATTCAACAATGTTAAAACCCGAAAGATTTAACAATGCAACTTGAATCATACATGAATTGTTCGAACTAACGTTTCTTTAGAATTGTACAACTTTGTTATACACAAGAAAGAGAAAAATAAAAAATATTGAGCCTGTACAAAATAAATGCATGTGGAGTCTGTTTTCACTTAATGATGTCTTTCAATATAGGTCTGGGGTACAGGGGAAATAAGTACACTCTTAGGGTACAGAACCAGGCTAAGTGTGTTACATTTCCTGTTTTACCTAGGGTAACTAGCTACACTTTTAGTTCTGAGACTGTGTCAAGTGTTGCTTGAACTTTGCGGACCTTCCGGGAAAGGTCCTGCTGTTCCCCTGGAGGGGCTACCCGACTCTGTACAATGGCGCTATAACATACATCATATGTAATTACAGACTCACCTCCATGATATTAAGCATAGAACTTATGGAGGTGCTCAATGTTCTAAGGATTAGGGAGCAGTGTCCCATCCTCGGTTGCCAAGCGAACGCATTCGGGACGAGATGCTTTGATCACTCGAAAGGGTCCTTCCCAGCTGGGGGAAAGTTTGTTTAAACCTTCTCGAGTTTGTATTCTCCGTAGCACCAGATCGCCTTCCTCGAGCTGTCGGTTATGCACATGCCTTTGGTGGTAGCGCTGGAGTGCTTCGCGATATCGTGCGTTTTGAACAGCTGCTCAGCACCTTCCCTCTTCGATGAGGTCAAGGTCTTCACGTCGGAGCTAGTCCTGCGTGGCTTCGTCGAAGGTCCGGACCCGTAGCAACCCCAAGGTGATTTCTGGAGGAAGGACTGCTTCAGCTCTGTACACTAGGAAGAAGGGTGTCTCCCTAGTTGACCGGTTTGGAGTTGTCCTGTTTGCTCACAAGGTGGGCGGAAGCTCTTCAATCCAGTTGGCTCCATGTTTTTTTAGGCGCTCATATGTGCGCGTCTTGAGTCCTTTTAGGATTTCTGCATTTGCTCTCTCAGCTTGGCCATTTCTTGTCGGGTGAGCTACGGAAGCGTAGCTGACTTGAATGCCGATGTCTTCACAATATCCTTGGAATGCAGAGCTTGTGAATTGGGTCCCGGTGTCAGTTATGATCTTGTTTGCGACTCCAAATCTGCATATTATGGACTGCAAGAAATTCATAGCTGATTGCTTGTTTATTGTCACAACTGGAGTTGCTTCCGGCCACTTGGTGAACTTGTCAATGGCAACGTACAGGAACTTGTAACCTCCGATGGCTCTTGGGAAAGGTCCCAAGATATCCATCCCCCACACAGCGAATGGCCATGTAGGAGGTATCATTTGTAGAGGTTGAGCTGGTGTGTGAATTTGCTTCGCATGAAACTGGCATGCTTCACATTTCTTCACTAGCTCGGTTGCATCCTGGAGCGTTGTAGGCCAGTAAAAGCCATGCCGGAAGGCTTAACCGACCAACGTGTGGGAAGACGCGTGATTCCCACACTCGCCTCCATGTATTTCCGCGAGGATCTCGCAGCCTTCTTCCCTTGTAATGCACCGCATTAGGACGCCGTTGGCACCGCGCCAGTAGAGATAACCTTCTACCAGCATGTATCTTTTAGCCAATCTGACTATCCGGTCAGCAGATACATTCTCTTCAGGAAGGACGTTGTCTTTCAAGTAGCTCCTGATCTGCGAGATCCATGCATCAGAGCTAACTTGAGCATTTGAGTCTTGCGTGCTGGGTTGCTCGGAGCTTCCTGCAACACCTACAACCCTTGATGGACGCCATGATAATAGGGCCATCGGGACCGTCACCTTCGAGGTGCTGATCTCGCCCCCTTCGCTCAGTTCGGCAGGCTGAGCTGTTGGTCATGACAATCCCCAAACAAAGGTTCCATCGAGAGCCGGAGCTCCGGTTGAAGCTTTCGTCGAGAGTTCGTCAGCTTCAGCATTGTTGAGACGCTGGACATGGCAGAGATCAAGGACTTCGAAGTCCTTCTGAAGCTTTTGGACTTCAAGTAGGTATGCAGCTAGCTGAGGGTTTTTGCAGCAGCATTCACCTTTGACTTGTTTTATTACTAGCTGCGAATCACCCTTTACCAACAGCTGCTTGACACCATATGATAGTGCCACCTTGAGCCCATAGATTAATGCTTCATACTCCGCCATGTTGTTGGTCTCCTTGAAGTCAAGGTGAACCATGTATTTGACCTTCTCCCCGATCGGAGCGAGGAGAAGGACTCCAGCTCCGGCCCCCTGCTTCTGCACGGAGCAGTCAAAGTAGAGAGTCCAGTGAGGCTCGGTGAAGATCGGAACCTTGGGTTCCAGCTTCTGCTCACTGGGGCCCCCAAGATTTGATGGAGAGGGGGTCCATTCCGCCATGAAGTACGCCAATGCTTGACTCTTGATCGCTATTCTTGGGACGAATTCAAGATCGAACTCGGCCAATTCCGCTGCCCACTTTGCAATGTTCCCAGTAGAGTTGGGGTTATGCAAGATTGCACGCAGTGGATAAGAGGTTACCACTAAAATCTTGTGAGCTTGGAAGTAGTGACGAAGCTTCCTAGAGGCAATAAGTATTGCGTAAAGCAGCTTATGCACCTCTAAGTATCGAGTCTTGGCGTCATGGAGTACTTCGCTGATGATGTACTCTGGGCGTTGGACTGTCCGGACCCTCCCGGAGGGGCCCAAAGCTTCCTCATCATGAACACGGACCCTCCCAGAGGGGTCCGTACCTTCTTCGGGGACCTCCAGGTTCTTGCTAGAGGAACCCGAAGCTTCTTCTGAAGTGACCCGGACCTTCTCGGAAGGGTACAGATCTTCTTGCTCAGCAATAGTAACTCCTTCATTTGAAGGAGGTTGATCCAGGTCTGGGGGCTAGGACCCAGACTCGCCTTCAGGTAGTTTTGGACCCTCCCGAAGGGGTCTGGATTCCTGAACTGGGGATGGTTCTGGTCTTTCCGCGACCAGGACCATGCTAACAACTTCGTCAGTTGCTGAAATATAAAGCAGAAGGCTCACCATGGTTTGGAGCTACCAAAGTTGGTAGGGTGGTGAGGAGCTGCTTCAGCTGTTGGAAAGCCTTTTCTGCTTCTTCAGACCATTGGAATGGCCCGAAATTCCTCAACAACTTGAAGAAGGGTAGCACCCGTTCCGCTAGTCTTGAAATGAATCGGCTGAGGGCAGCTAGACATCCAGTCAACTTCTGGACATCCTTGATGCGAGCTGGTGGTCGCATGTCTTCAATAGCTTTAATCTTCACTAGATTCGCCTCTATTCCTTGGTGGTTCACCAAGAATCCAAGAAGCTTTTCGGAGCTAACCCCGAAGACACACTTGTCTGGGTTCAACTTTGTGCGTGTGATTCGCAACTTGTCGAAGACAGCTTGCAAGGTGTCAAGAAATGACTCCTTGTTCTTGATCCTGACGATGATGTCATCGACGTACACTTCCACTACGTCTCTGATAAGATCTCCAAAATTTTTGTACATAGCTCATACAAACGTTGAAGCGGCATTTTTGAGACCGAATGACATGGCAGTGTAACAATATAATCCATCTACTGTGATGAAGGAAGTATGCTCTCCATCTTCCCTAGACATTCTGATTTGATGATATCCAGAATATGCGTCTAGGAAACACAATAATTCACACCCGGAGGTGGAATCCACTATCTGATCTATTCTAGGTAGTGGGAATGGATCCTTTGGACATGCCTTATTTAGTGTAGTGTAGTCAATACACATTTGAAGCTTCCCGCCGGCCTTAGGTACAACGACTGGGTTTGCCAGCCATTTTAGGTGGAAGACTTCCCGGATGAATCCAGCTTCGAGCAACTTCTTCACTTCTTGATGTATGAATTTTTGTCGCTCTACTGATTGCTTTCGAGGCTTCTGATGTATAGGCCGAGCATCGGGATAATTCTACGGATTGTGCTCGATCACTTCCCTAGGGATCCCAAGCATTTGTGACGATTGCCAAGCAAACACGTCGACATTAGCCCGGAGGAAAGTGATGAGTGTGAGTTCCTATTTGTCATTCAGACCTCCCGATATACGAGTGGTCTGAGCAGCATTAGAACCAATTTGGACGACTTTGACGGGAATGTCGGTGTCGCCGCTTGGTTGCACACGGGGTGCGGAGGTTGAGCCTTGATGACGAATGCTCGAGGGCTTCGAAGCTTGATACTTTCTGGATTCTTCCTCCTGCGTTGTCGCAAGCGTGTGGAGTTCTTCTAGAGCAGTAACTCTAGCGGTGCGATCTCCGCGGATCCAGAGAATGCCTGAGGGTGTTGACATCTTCAACACCAGGTAGCCATAATTAGCAGCAGCCATGAATTTGTACAAAGCTGGCCTGCCCAAGATGGCGTTGAATGATAAGTTGATCTGCACCACGTCGAACACCAACTTCTCGGTCCTGTAATTCTCCCGAGTCCCGAAGGTCACCGGGAGAGTAATGGCACCTAGTGGAGTTATGGCCTCCGGACCTACTCCGAAGAAAGGTCGGGAGGGGCGAAGATCTGAAGGTCAGAGCTGAAGCTTGATGAAGGCTTTGAAGCTTATGAGGTTCAGCCCCGAACCTCCGTCCACCATTACATGGTGGAGCTAGATGTTATTGATGGTCAGAGATACCATTAGAGGGATTTGGCCAGCTCTGATTATGTTCCGAGGGCAGTCCAAAGCGTCAAAAGTGATAGCAGTGTCCATCCACTTCTGGTGAGGCTCCGCCCTGGCGATGGGAGCTACTGAGGCCATGTCCCGCCACATTGTCTTGAGGACACGGCGGGAGGTGATGTCCCATGAACCACCAAATATGGTGTTCATGGTCTTCCAGCGCTCGTTGTCGGAGACGTCGGAGTCATCATCAACGGAGGTGTAAACAACCTTCAAGATTTTTTTGGGGTCCTGAAAGCCTAACTCCTTTTCAGCCAGAGCTTCGTCGACTTTTTGTTTGCCTTCCCTTTGACGGAAAGGAGCTCCTTCCCGACGCTTGTTGTAGCGCTCGGCGAGGTTCTGTACCTCTTGGCAGTTTTCCAAGTTGTGCCTGTCCGTCTTGTGTATTGGACACCACATCTTGGAGCTGCCACCGTCTTCAGACGACAGTCGAGGTAGTTTCTCAGGGCGTGGCCCCCGGCCACCCGGAGCTGCAGCAGCAACGACAGTGGGTGTGCCGGCCGATGGCTTCTTCTTGTCATTGGACTTTTTCTTCTTCTTGCCACTCCCGGAGGTAGCGGCTTCACCCTTGTAGGAATTTTTGTTGTCCTCCGGAGGTGGTTGGGAGTGCATTTCGTGGCCCTCTGCAGCTTTGGCACACTTGTCTACCAAGCTGAAGAGTTCCGTGACGCTGGTGACTTCCTTGATCGCCAGCTTCTCTAGCATCTTCTTGTCTCGAATGCCCTGTCTGAATGCCACAATAATAGAAGCACTTGAGATAGAAGGAATGGTATTTCGTACTTGGGAGAACCTCTAGATGAAAGATCGCAGGGACTCTCCCCCTTTTCGCTTGACAGCAAAAAGGTCAAGTTCGGTGCCTGGTCGGTTGTATGAGCTTCCGAAATTGGCGGTGAACTATTGGCACAACTCCGCCCAACTATTGATTGAGTCAGGCAGAAGGCTCATGAACCAAGACCTGGCGGTCCCAGTTAAAGCCACATGGAAATAATTGGCCATCACGGCCTCATTTCCCCCAGATGCAAGGATAGCAGTGTAATAAATTTGGAGAAATTCAACGGAATTGACAGCCCCATCAAATTTCTCCGGCAGGTGAGGCCGAAACATCTGCGGCCATGTGACCATGCGTAGGTGCATGGCCAAGGCAGAACAGCCTCCTCCTACTCCCTCAGGAGCAGGACAGTCCCGAGCCTCTCGCCTCTCGCGAGCATGCTTGATGTGGACACGGTCGTCTTGTTGACGATAACGACGATCGAGCTCCGCCCGGAGGTCATGAGTCAAAAGCCTCGTTACCGTGTGAGTACGTCGCGTCCTAGAATGCAGTGATGTTGCTTTTTGAGATGCAGCACGTCTCTTGTGCTGCGAAGCGTGTGGACCAAGTCTACCCGACAAAGTCTGATGCTGAGATGGGGCCCGCCCCGAAGGGGGAGGACCTTGATTGCTGATGCCATCGGCTGCTGCTGCAACCAGATGTTCCACATCAGCTCTCAACTACTCCATCGCACCCTGGGGTGCTCCTGGAGGCGGAGGACGTTGGAGAAGAGCACGCGCGGCATTAATCGCGTGTTTAGGGTTGTGGTTCGCCGATGCAATGACCGACACGGATGCCCCATCTCGATGTCCAGCTTGATTCGCCATAGCGGATGGTGGCGGCGGTGGCATGACTCCTGCTGGAGCCACGACACCTGTTGGCTGCTGCATGTTGGAGGGATTGCCTCCAGCAGGTTGCACAGGATGGTTACTGTTGGATGATCCAGCAGCAGAGTTCACCATGTTTGAATCTCGGGGACCCCCTACCTGGCGCGCCAACTATCGGAGTGTGATTCCGGTAATTCTCCCTGTACTACCGTTGGCAGCGCGCGGAGTTTGTAGTTCGGTTGTGTGCGCGTAGAGATTCAGAACAAGATGATGATTTGACATGAAAATTTACGTGGTTTGGGCCGCCTAAGCGTAATAGCCTACTCCACGGGTGAGTGTTGTTGTATTGAGCGTACGTGTGTAGCGCTTATGAGTCAGACTAGAGTGTCCAAAAGGTCTCAGGCGCGTGAGTTTGTCCCCCCTATGTATCGCTCGACCAGTCCTTTTATAGCACAAGGTCTGGCCGTTACATTGTCAACCTGGCCCGACATGTGGCCCTGGCTGTTACAGATGCCTAATACACAGTTAATGTGTTTAATTCCCCTTAACAGCGTGGTAACGCGCCTTGATGGTGGCGTTACTGGTATTAAGGGTCCTCCGGTCGTGTATCATTAAGATAGTATTAATGACACATAATCGGTTCTTGAAGCTTTAATTGTTCCTTAAAGGTCCGAGCCGTTGGAGGTCCACCAGTCTGCCTGTTGAGCTTGAAGGTCTGGCGGTTGGACGCGTGGCAGCTCTGGAGCTTACAGTCTTGGACGAGTAGGTCTGGTGTTGTTGTACACGTGTCGGTACCGGAGCTTCCCTCTGTCGGGGGTTAGGTCCGGAGGTGCCACACAGGTATCTAGCCCGGAGCTTTCCCATGTATGGAATGTAGCTCCGGTTTTATGATACATGTGGCAGCACTGGGACTAACCATGGAAGGGAGGCAGGTCCGGTTCCGAGTGACACGTGGGGCCTTTGGAGGTCTTCAACACTGATGGGCAGAGTTCCTTTGCTCTCTTTACAGTCCCAAGGGGTATCCGGTACGCAGGGTACCGACAAATTGAGATTTCACAAAAAGAGTAAAAATTGATTTTTCATAAAGTGTGTATATATGAGAATGATAAATGAGTAATAAAAGCTTCTCACATATATGCACTCTTTATGTTGGGGTGCGTATAAAATGTGTGATCAAGTGTTGTGATGAGCAAATGATAAGAACATAACAATTATAGCAACAATTATCACATTAACATTAAACTAAGCATCACACAATAAATAAAGTAGGCACATCTAAGAGGGATTACAATAATTTGAAATTGAGATACATGTCCTCGATCACAAGTCCTTAAAGCTACAAAATAAACTACTAGTCTCAATCTCTCCCCCTTTGGCATCAAGGCACCAAAAAAGGAAAAATTGAGTGGAATCACTCATCGCTGCTGCCTCCCTCACTCTCGGTTCTATCTTCTTCTTCATCATCATCTTCAGGTGCTTGTTGAGGAGGAGGAGGAGCGAAGACGTCAGCTAGTTCAAATGAAGCCAACTCTTGCTCGGAAGTGGTGCCATCTCTGTGATATTTTCTTTAGAATCTTCTGAGATCTGAGGTGACCTCACTGGCTCCATCTCTAGCTTCTCACAGATTGCTTTGAGGTTGGCCTTCACATATCTTTGATGCCTCTTCTTCGCCAGACTCTCCTTGTGCTGCTTAATTTTCACTTTGCGGCAGGATGCAAAGATGGATGAGAGCATTTTCAGCACACCACCAGAGGACTCTCTAGAGGGTGGAGGAGCATGAGTAGCAGCTTCAATTCTTGTGCTTTCATGATCCCTCTTAGATCTTTGTTCCTCTGCAGGTGAGGTATGAGCAGAGGGGAACGGGTGGCTCTAATCCCGTTCTGAACACCCGCCGTCGCCGTCTGCTCCTGCCACAGATGAAGGATTCCAGTAACAAAGGTTTATAAAAATACTGCTCCCTTCATTCTCAGAAATTTATTGTTTGTTAGTTAATTTTTGAATTAACAAGCGATAAGTTTTAAGGATTGAGCGAGTATATGTTATGGGTCAGAAACCATGTAGAGGTTGGTTTCCTGTTTATCACCATTCACTGATGAAGTGATGAAGACCTCAACAACATCAGAAATCGAATTGACTTGTTTTCAGTTCAGAGCTTATTGGTGTTGACAGCTAGTGCTTAGTCTACTCTATTGTTGCTTGCAGTGGTAATTGTCGGTGTTTAATGTGCTAACTGAGCTTCTTTGTAGCTATCTGAATAACCAACAAACACTGCAGCTGGAATTATCTGCATTGTCAGTGTGAAGATTGGGCACGAAGCAAGGCTTTCCTTTCATATATATATAACACTGTAGGTGGGAGCAGACTACTTCCTCTTTTACACAGACATGGAACTAGGCTTATCACAGCTCCCATGGCCATGGCTGGCACTGTAACACCCAAAGTTTTGGAAAGGAAAAAAAGTGTGTAAAATAAATTTTTGAAGAGCTGCAAAAATAATTTTCTTTGGAAATAAAATTCATATAAGGCAATTGCAACATGTTTAAATGATTGTGTGAAACTTTTGAAATTTAAATTCGCTAGAAATTCAGTTTACAAATTCAAATCATAAAAGAGAAGAAAAATAAAACAGAAAAGAAAAAGAAAAGGAAAAGAAAAAGGAAAAACGCTCCTGGGCCGATTCCCCCGCCCCGGCCCAACTCCCCTCTACGTCAGCCCACGCCCGCGCTCCCCTTCTCTCTCTCCCTCCCGCAGACCAGCTGGCCCCACATGTTGGCTGCGTCTTCTCCGCTGCTCCGCGCGGTAACGCATGCGCCACTCACGCTGCCGCAATTCACCCTTTCAATGACGTCCGTTTCTCCTTAATCAAGCGTTGCATAGTGCTCAATGATGGCGCCGCCCGTTTCTCCACCGAAGCCCTATAAAACCCGGGCGAATCCCCTTTGTTTTCTTCACCCCGACGCCCAAACCCTAGCCGCCGTCGAACTCGGTAATGCCGACCATGTTCCCGTCGATTCATCCTATTTTTTGCCTCGGGAGCTTGTCTAACACGATCGCCGTGTTCCCAGGAACTTGACGGACATCACCGTTGGGGAGTAATGCCGCGGCGTCGCCGACTTCGTCAGGCGCCGACAAGAACCGTCGCCGTCTGCCGTCGCTGCCCCATCTCCGACCTTCCTCCGGCTTTGCGACGACCCTCGGTGAGATCCCCGTGCACCCCTCTACCTTTTGCGCTAGTTAGATGTGCCCTATAGCGTTTGTAGTGTGTGTTGTAGCCGTCGTTGGCGAGTTCGCCGCAGTGCGCGCACTGCGCCGCCGTGCGCCACCATCCAGTGCTGCCCTGGGCGACGTGGCCCTTTGTCAGCCGTCCATTCCAACGTGCGGCCGAGATTAGATTCCCCGTACCCCTTCGGTATTTTAAATCCAAGTCGTCCATTTTAATCCGACGGCCCACATTTAAAGCCCTGTAGCCGTTGGACCACTTTTATAGAGAACCCCCGAGACTTTTTAAACTGTTTACAGATTGGTCCAAATATTTGTAAAATCAACCCTAGACTTTCTGGAATTTAGGAAAATACTGGATAATTAAGTAAAAATTGTTTTAGAGCCTTTGGAATATTAGGAAATAGCAAATAAATTCTGGAAAATTGTAGAATTAGCCCTAGACTTTGTAGAAATATAATTTTAGCCTCTGGAATAGTTTTGTTTTTACAGAAAAGCCCCTAATAATTCTAGAAATTAAATAAAAGCCCCTAGTTGCTATAAAATAATCGTAAAAACAGATTTAAAAATGTTTTTAATTTATCTTCAGTTCTGTATATTAATTTATTTATTTAAATTGCTGAAATTATGCCTAAAATTCTTAAAGTGTGTATTTAATTCATAGAAATTAGTTTACACTTAGGAATAAATATTAAAAATGGTTTTAAAATTGTAAAATGCACATTTTATGCTATAAATATATTTTAAGCATATTTTGCATGAGAAAAATTTCCAGAAAAATAGTAATAGGTTTCAAATAAATATAAAAAGTGTATAAAATTACTAAAAATAGGTTTTAGTCAAATTATTTCATTTAACTTCAAAATTCCCAATAAATGATTTAATCCTATGATTTAACTAACATGAAATCACTAATGCGTAGGAATTTATGTTTATTGGAAATGTTTGCATTTTATGTGTTCTTATTGTATATTATTATTTTTGTTATGCTTCGTCGTGATTTAGAGTCAGGACCTGAACCGACATTCAATCTTCAAGAGCACCAATTTCCCATCGACCACCAGACTCAATTTGGAGGCAAGTTCCTTGACCATCTTGCACCCTTTTTGTTAAGTTTTAGTTAGATGCATGCTAAATTAAAATATGAATCATATGCTATGTTTTCCTAGTTATTCCCCAGTATTCTTTGTCGCTTGGTTTGGGTGTTCTACTATTAATTAGTTCACGCTTAGCCATGCTTAATTAAATATGGTCAACTTATCTATATGATATGTTTGTATTACTATGATACATGAAATGTTGGCAAATATGAATTTAGTGGATAGGAATCTGTCGGTACCCTGGGCACCATATACCCCTTGGGATTGCAAAGATCTCAAGGGAAAGTCATCCACTTGATTTGAAGACATTCAGAGGCCCACATGTCAGACATGTCCGGACCTGCTTCTCCAACATGGTTAGTCCCAGGGTACCCACGTGTACTATCAAACCGGAGCTACCGCCTGCAAGGGGGAAGCTTCGGGCTACGTACCGAAGTGGCACCCCCGGACCTAACCCCAGACCGAGGGAAGCTCCGGTGCTGACACGTGTCGGGTAACACCGGAGCCATCTGTTCTCCACAGTGTGCTCCGGTGCTGCCACGTGTCCAACCATCGGATCTTCAGCCTCTAACCTCCGGAAGACTCTACAACGGCTCCGGATCTTCAAAGGGGAATCAAGGACTTCAAGACCCAATCAAGTGTCATTAATACTGGATTAATGACACACGATCGGACACCTTAATTACCAGTAATGGTGCTGTCAAAGCCCATAACTCGGTCATTAAGGGTAATTAAACGTGCTAAATGTATATCAATATCAGTAACCACCGGGGCCACAAGTCGGGCCAGGCTAATTTGTAACGGCCTGCCCTTGTACTATAAAAGGACAGGCCGACGATACATAGGACACGTCTACACACACGCCCTACAAACCCTCTAGACGCTCGATACAAGCTCATACATCCAATACAACATCAACATACCGTGGAGTAGGGTATTACGCTCAAGCGGCCCGAACCACGTAAATTCCTGTGTCTATTGTGTCATTTACAGTTCACCTTCTTGAATCTCCGCGCGCCCACACCGAACATCAAACTCCTCTAACACTTTAGTAGTGTCGGGAGATCTGCCGGTTCCAATCCACCGACAGTTGGCGCGCCAGGTAGGGGCGCCTGAGATTTCGAGAATGGTGAACTCAACTGCTGGATCATCCAACAGTCAACCTGCTGTTCAAGCTGTTGGGGGCAATCCCTCCAATATGCAGCCACCAGCAGGAGCCTCAGCGCCAGCAGGAGTCACATTGCCACCACCACCGCCTCCACCAGCAAATCAAGGTGGACAACGCGATGGTGCGCCGACGTCCATCACTGCATCGGCAAATCATGACAACCCCGAACACGCGCTCCATGCAGCATGTGCTCTTCTCCAACACCCACCACCTCCGGATGCATCTCGGGATGCACTGGAGCAGTGGAGGGCCGGTGTGGAGCATTTGGTTGCAGCAGAAGCCGAACGCATCAGCAACCAGGGTCCTCCTCCTTCAGGACGGGCCCCGTCGCAGCGGCGGACTTTGTCTGGTAGACTTGGTCCGCATGTTTCCAACAACAGGAGATGTACTGCATCACAACAGGTGACGTTGTTGCTCTCCGGGGAACGACGCACTCACACGGTATCAAGGCTTTCAACTCATGACCTCCGGGCGGAGCTTGATCGCCGATATTGCCAACAAGACGGCCGAGTCCGTATTGAGCGTGCTCGTGAAAGACGAGAGGCTCAAGACATTCCTGCTCCTGAAGGAGTAGGAGGAGGCTGTTCAGCCCTGGCCATGCATCTGCGTGTGGTCAGGTGGCCACAGCAGTTCTGGCCTCACCTGCCGGAGAAGTTCGACGGAACTGTTAATCCTGTCGAATTTCTTCAGATTTACTCCACTACTATCGTGGCAGCTGGAGGAAATGAGGTCGTAATGGACAATTATTTCCCCATGGCTTTAACTGGGACCGCCAGGTCCTGGTTTATGAGTCTTCCACCCAACTCCATCAACAGTTGGGAGGAGCTGTGCCGGCAGTTCACCGCCAATTTTGGGAGTTCATACACCCGACCAGGCACTGAACTGGACCTTTTTGCAGTCGTGCAAAAAGGGGGAGAATCCCTGCGATCATTCATCCAGAGGTTCTCTTAGGTACGAAACACTATCCCTTCTATCTCTAGCGCCTCTGTCATTGTGGCATTCAGACAGGGTGTACGGGACAAGAAGATGCTGGAGAAACTGGCGATCAAGGAGATCACCAGTGTCACAGAACTCTTCAGCTTAGCTGACAAATGTGCCAGAGTTGCGGAGGGCCGTGAGATGCACTCCAAACCAACTCCAGAGGGTCACAAAAAATCCTCCAAAGAAGAAGCCGCTACCTCCGGGAACGGAAAGAAGAAGAAGAAGACCAACGACAAGAAGAAGCCGTCGGCCGGTACATCCAATGTTGCAGCTGCTGCAGCTTCGGGTGGCCGGGGGCCACGCCCCAAGAAGCGACCTCGACCGTCTTCTGAAGACAGTGGCAAACCCAAGGTGTGGTGTCCAATTCACAAAATGGACAGCCACAATTTGGAAGATTGCCGGGAGGTCCAAAACCTTGTCGAGCGCTACAACAAGCGCCGGGATGAAGCTCCTTTGCGACAGAGGGAAGGAAAACAAAAAGTCAACGAAGCTCCGGCCGAAGAGGAGTTAGGTTTTCAGGATCCCAAAAAGATCCTGAAGGCCGTCTACACCTCCGTCGATGACGATTCCGACGTATCTGACAACGAGTGTTGGAAGACCATGAACACCATTTTTGGTGCATCATGGGACATCACCTCCCGCCGCGTCATCAAGACTATGCGTCAGGATATGGCTGCTGTAGCTCCTACCGCCAGGCCGGAGCCTCATCGGAAGTGGATGGATACAACCATCACTTTTGATGCTTCGGACTGCCCTCGGAGCATGGTTGGAGCAGGTCAGTTACCTTTGATGGTATCTCCTACCATAAATAACATCCATCTCCACCATGTCATGGTAGACGGAGGTTCGGGGCTTAACCTCATAAGCTTCAAAGCTTTTACCAAGCTTCAGCTCCGACCTTCGGATCTCCACCCCTCCCGACCTTTCTCCGGAGTAGGTCCGGGGGCCATTACCCCACTCAGAGCTATTACTCTCCCTGTTACCTTCGGGACACGGGAGAAGTACCGCACCGAGAAGTTGGTCTTCGACGTCGCTCAGATCAACTTACCCTTCAATGCCATCTTGGGTAGGCCTGCCCTATATAAATTCATGGCAGCTGCTCATTATGGTTATCTGGTGTTGAAGATGCCAACACCAGTAGGCGTTCTCCGGATCCGTGGAGATCGTACTGCCGGAGTAACTGCTCTGGAAGAACTCCATGCACTCACCACGGCGCAAGAGGAGGATTCCAGGCAGGAGCAAGCTCCAAAACCCCCGAGCATTCGTCAGCAAGGCTCGACTTCTGCACCTCGTGTGCAGCCAAGCGGCGACACCGACATCCCCGTCAAAGTCGTCCAAATTGGTTCCGATGCCGCTCAGACCACCCGTATATCGGGAGGATTGAACGAAAAATAGGAACTCGCGCTCATCACTTTCCTCCGGGCTAATGTCAATGTGTTTGCCTGGCAACCGTCACAAATGTCTGGGATCCCCAGGGAAGTGATTGAGCACAATCTGAAGATCTACCCCGACGCCCGGGCTATGCATCGGAAGCCCTGGAAGCAATCCGTAGAGCGACAGAACTTCATTCGACAAGAAGTAAAGAAGTTGCTCGAAGTTGGGTTCATCCGAGAAGTCTTCCATCCAAAATGGCTGGCAAACCCAGTCGTTGTGCCCAAGGCCGACGGGAAGCTTCGGATGTGTATCGACTACACCACACTAAATAAGGCATGTCCAAAAGATCCATTCCCACTACCTAGGATAGATCAGATAGTGGATTCCACCTCCGGGTGTGAATTACTGTGTTTCCTAGATGCATATTCTGGGTATCATCAAATCAGAATGTCTAGGGAAGATGAAGAGCATACCTCATTCATCACAGTAGATGGATTGTACTGTTATACAGCCATGCCATTTGGTCTCTAGAATGCAGCTTCAACTTTTGTACGAGCTATGTACAAAACCTTTGAAGAACTCATTAGAGACATAGTGGAAGTGTACGTCGATGACATCGTGGTCAAGGTCAAGAACAAGGAGTCACTTCTTGACACCTTGCAGGCTGTCTTCGACAAGATGTGGGCCACCCGCACAAAGCTAAACCCAGACAATTGTGTATTCGGGGTTAGCCCCGGAAAACTTCTTGGTTTCCTGGTAAGTCACCGGGGTATAGAAGCTAATCCGGCGAAGATCAAAGCCATTGAAGACATGCGGCCACCAACCCGTATCAAGGATGTCCAAAAGCTAACTAGATGTCTAGAAGCCCTCACCCGATTCATTTCAAGACTGGTAGAACGGGCACTCCCCTTCTTCAAGTTATTGGGGAAGTCTAGACCATTCCAATGGTCTGAAGAAGCAGAGAAGGCATTCCAGGAGCTGAAACAGTTCCTCACCACCCTACCAATTTTGGTAGCTCCAAACCCTGGTGAGCCTTTGTTGCTTTACATTTCAGCCACTGACGAAGTCGTCAGTATGGTTCTGGTTGCGGAGAGACCAGAGCTACCCCATACTCAGGAATCCAGACCCCTTCGGGAGGGTCCAGAGGTCCCTGAAAGCGAGTCTGGGTCCCAGCTCCCAGACTCGAATCCACAAGAAGTTACTTCAGAAGACCCAGACCCCTCCGGGAGGGTCCAGGTCGCTTTTGAAGAAGCTACGGGTTCCTCCAGCCAGGACCCGGAGGTCCCCGAAGAAAATCTGGATCCCTCTGGGAGGATTCGGGTCAGTGGAGAGGAAGCTCCGGGCCTCTCCGAGAAGGTTCAGACCATTCAGCGCCAGGTGTACTTCATCAGTGAAGTACTACATGATGCCAAGACTCAATACTTAGAGGTGCATAAGCTGCTCTATGCAGTTCTTATTGCCTCCAGGAAGCTTCGTCATTATTTCCAAGCTCACAAGATCTCAATGGTGACTTCTTACCCACTTCGAGCAATCTTGCATAATCCCAATTCAACTGGGAATATTGCAAAGTGGGCAGCAAAATTGGCCGAATTTGATCTTGAATTCATTTCAAAGCAAGCAATCAAGAGTCAAGCATTGGCAGACTTCGTGGCGGAATGGACTCCCTCTCCATCAAACCCTGGGGGCCCCAGTGAGCAGAAGTCGGAACACAAGGCTCCGGTCTTTACCGAGCCTCATTGGACCCTCTACTTCGACGGTTCCATGCAAAAGCAGGGGGCCGGAGATGGGATCCTTCTCCTCGCACCAACCGGGGAGAAGGTAAAATACATGGTACACCTTTACTTCAAGGCGACCAACAACATGGCGTAGTACGAAGCACTCATCTACGAATTAAAGGTGGCACTGTCATATGGTGTCAAGCAACTGCTGGTTAAGGAAGATTCGCAGCTCATCATTAAGCAAGTGAAGGGTGAATGCTCCTGCAACAATCTCCAGCTAGCTGCTTACCAACATGAAATCCAGAGGCTTCAGAAGGACTTTGAAGTCCTAGATCTCCACCATGTTCAGCGTGCCCATAACGCTGAAGCTGACGAACTCTCGACGAAAGCGTCAACCGGAGCTCCGGCTCCTGACGGAACTTTTGTCCGGAGGTTGTCAAAACCAACAGCTCAGCCTGCCGAACTAAGCGAAGGGGGCGAGATCAGCATCCCGAAGCTGACGGTCCCAATGGCCCTATTACCATGGCAGCCATCAAGGGTCGTAGGTGCTGCCGGAAGCTCCGAGCAACCCTAGTTCCGATGCATGGATCTCGGAGATCCGGAGCTACTTGAAAGACAACATCCTTCCTGACGATGACGTATCCGCTGACCGGGTAGTCAGATTGGCTAAAAGATACATGTTGGTAGAAGGGGATCTCTACCGGCGCGGTGCCAATGGCACCCTAATGCGGTGCATCACAAGGGAAGAAGGCTGCGAACTCCTCGCAGAAATCCATGGAGGCGAGTGTGGGAACCACGCGTCTTCCCGCACGCTGGTTGGTAAAGCCTTTCGGCATGGCTTCTACTAGCCTACAGCACTCCAGGATGCAACTGAGCTGGTGAAGAAATGCGAAGCATGTCAATTTCATGCAAAGCAAATTCACACACCGGCTCAGCCCCTACAAATGATACCTCCTACATGGCCCTTCGTTGTGTGGGGGATGGACATCTTGGGACCTTTCCCAAGAGCCGTCGGAGGTTACAAGTTCCTGTACGTCACTATTGACAAGTTCACCAAGTGGCTGAAAGCAACTCCAGTTGTGACAATCAACAAGCAATCTGCTATCAACTTTTTGCAGTCCATTGTATGCAGATTTGGAATCCCAAACAAAATCATCACTGATAATGGGACCCAATTCACAAGCTCTGCATTTCAAGGATATTGCGAAGACCTCGGCATACAAGTTTGCTACGCCTCCGTAGCTCACCCAGCAAGTAATGGCCAAGCCGAGAGAGCAAATGCTGAAATCCTTAAAGGACTCAAAACGCGCACCTATGAGCGCTTGAAAAAACATGGAGCCAACTGGATTGAAGAACTTCCGCCCACTTTATGGGCCAACAGGACATCTCCAAACCGGTCAATTGGAGAGACACCCTTCTTCCTGGTGTATGGAGCTGAAGCAATCCTTCCTCCAGAAATCACCTTGGGGTCACTCCAGGTCCGAACCTTCGACGAAGCCATGCAGGACCAGCTCCGGCGTGAAGACCTAGACCTCCTTGAGGAGGGAAGGTGCCAAGCAGCTGTTCGGAATGCCCGATACCACCAAGCCCTTCGGCGCTATCATCAGCGGCATGTACACAACCGACAGCTCGAGGAAGGCGATCTGGTGCTACGGAGAATACAATCCAGAGAAGGGTTAAACAAACTCTCCCCCAGCTGGGAGGGACCCTTCCGAGTGATTAAAGTATCCCGTCCCAGAAGCGTTCGCTTGGCTACCGAGGATGGGACACCTCTCCCAAATCCTTGGAACATCGAGCACCTTCGTAAGTTCTACACATAATATCACGGAGGTGAGTCTGTAGTAACTTGAGGTGTATGTTATAGTGTCATTGTACAGAGTTGGGTAGTTCCTCTGGGAGAACAGCCGGACCTTCCCCGGAAGGTCCGTAAAGTTCATGCAACACTTGTCACAGTCTCAGAACTAAAAGTGTGGCTAGCTACCCCGGGTCAAACGAGAAATTAAACACGCTTAGCCTGGTTCCGTACCCTAAGAGTGTACTTGTTTCCCCTGTACCCCGGACCTATAATGAAAGACATCTTCATATGAAACAGACTCCACATGCATTTATTTTGTACAGGCTCAGCATTCTTTTTTTATTTTTCTCTTTCTTATCTATAACAAGGACGTGCAATTCTTAAGAAGTTTTAGTTCGACCGGTTCATATACGATTCGAGTTGTATTGTCGATTCTTTTGGGTTAAAACATTGTTCATGGCCCACTCGCCTGAATGCCGCCAAGCCAATCTAGGGCCGGAGTGTGCTATCGACTTAGCCTGGTCAAGCACCATAAGTACGCCACTCTACCTACACCCCGGCAGGCCAAAGTAAGGCGGGTTCGAGTACAATTGGATCTGGAAGAAAAGGCAACGCATTCGGTTGTATTTAGAATCGCGTTTGACCTAAAATTTTCTTGAGAATCGTAAGTCACTTCGAAGTTATAGACAAGAAACGAATTTTACTATTTTTCTTGGCTTCAGTGTGCAGGAAAAATAAAATCCCCGTTGATGGAGAAAAGCCGGAGCTAACAAAGCTCTGACTCCCCTAGATGGCTTGTAATCGATGTTAAGCATTGAAAATGAGCATCACCGGAGCAACCAAGCTCCGGTAAAGCTAGGGGGGCCAGCCGTCAACGTAAAATAAAAGATGGTGAGAAGACCCCACGAGTGGAGTCTGCTGCCGACAAGCTACATGTTGGCAAAGGTTAGTGCCGGAGCTACTAAGCTCCGACACCCCGGAGGGCTAACTATCGATGCTCTATGCGTTGATAGGGACTATTGCCGGAGCTACTAAGCTCCGACGGTAGTCAGTTTGACCTCAGGGGGCCTTTACTATCGAAGACTTCGGGCCTACACTCTACAAGTTCGAAGCAAATGAGTCTTCAACAAAACACAATATCCTCTTGGTACATGTTCACAATCAAATTGTGTACATCTACCAGGGGGCCAAGTGAAGACAAAAGTGTTGAAGACAAAAAGTGAAATTCACAAAAATTTGGGGATTTCATTCATCTGGAGACAAGGGATTACAAAATTGAGGAAGAAGAAGAGAGAATACAAGTGGGAACTACGGAGATGGTCCTAGACCCTATGGAAGAATTGGGCGACTTTCTGGGCAACCTCTGACACGTTGGCTCGGGCAGCTTTGCCTTCTCCTTCAACGGGACCTTCAAGCACCGGGTCCAGAGGGAATTGGGGATTCCGGCTGGTGTGGCACGTCAACACATATTCTGTGACGTTCTTTGCCAGGGATTGCCCCTCAACCTCCAATTGGTCCGCGTTGACGTCGCCCACCTTGGAGAGCTTGCTACCTGCCGAGCTCAACGCTTGCAACGCTAGGTCCGGCTCCGGCTCCGGATCATCCGGACGCACGGGATTGAAGCCCATCGGTGTCAGCGCATCGTTAGCCTTGCCTAGGAACTCCCAAATCTGTAGGGAGTCTGCAATCCTCAAGCCCTTCAATTCCTCCAGGGATCTTCTGGCCGCCACCAGTTCAGAATTCTCATGGGCGAGGCGCTCAACTTCTTTGGCGTTTTGCTGGATCTTCTCAGTAACCCGCTTCTCGAGTTTTCCGAGCTCCTCCTCCCGGAGGTGGATCTTGTTCCGGCGGTCAACCAGGTCCTTCTCCCTGCCCCTCACTTTCTTCTCCCTGGCAACAAGGGCACACTCTTGCTCGTAGAGTTCTTGCCCTCGCACCCAGGCCTTCTCCTCCTCCTCAATGCAGCGCTCTTCCAATTTCTTGGCGTGCTCCTCGAGGCCCTTGTCAGCCAGAGCCACCTTTTCGTTGAGCTCCTCCTCCCTCCTCAGGACGTCATCCCGCAGCTCTAGGAGTTTCTGCTCTTCATCTTCGAGCTGTTTCTCACTCTCTTCAAGTGCCTCTCGGCGCTTGATGAGTGTAGTGTTAATGGCCTCAAGCCTTTCGTGGTGTTCATCGGCCGCACTGTTAGCTGCTTTGGTCTACTCATAGATCTTCCGGTATTGAGTGTCGAGGGCGCGAGTCATACTCTCCCGGTCATCCAATAATTTACCCCAATATTCCAGGCGGATTTTCTCCCGCTTGATCCACTCTTTGTCATCCGCTAGCCTCGACTGCGCCAGCTTGGTCTCGAAGTAGAGTCGGTTACGCCACCGCCTAAGGGTTTGGCGCTCCTCTTCAAGAGCCTTGCTGTCGTGGAAGAAGGCCAGTTGAACTTGACGTAGACTGGAGCAGGCGTTGTCAATAGACAATGACAACGGGATAGGCTCTGGACCTGCTGGGGTCTCCTCTGCTGGTTCCAGCGGGTTTTCAGATACAAAAATTGGGTCCCACTCCACAAGAGTGGTCCCCTGGGTCTCCATGGCACTAGGGCCGTCCTCCGGGATGGCCTCAGTTGCCATCGAGGAAGGCCTCGCCGCCAGGTCTTAATTCACCCCATCAGGCAGGGGGGCAGCGACTTCACCAGGGCACTCCGGCTCGGCCGCGAGTACCTCCGACGTCATCACTTCCGGAGCAGGGGCCGCTTCTGGCTCTGGCCTGGGCACCTCCTCCGATGGGGGCTCGAGCTCCGACGCCTCTGCAACAACCGGCTCAGGAGCCAGAAGATTTTCATCCTCAACCGGCCCTACGGTCGGAGCTCCAACAACGACCGGCTCTGCGGCCGGTGCTTCTGAGGTAGCCAGCCCAACCGCCGGGACTTCCTCAACATCCGGCACGCACGCCGGGACTTCGATCACCTCCGGCTCAACCGCCGGAGCTTCGACAATTCCCGGCTCTGGGGCCGGAATTACCGCTTCCTCTGGCTCAATGGTCGGAGCTTCCGTCATCTCAGCACCAGGACCTGGAGCTTCAACCTCCGGGACAGGTGCCGCTGGCGTGTCTTCTCTCCTGAGGTCCGGCGCTACCGCGGGAGTCTCTGGGGATGAGTCGAGGTCCATGACCACGACAGCTGGCGCCGGAGCTATCGCAGCTTCAGCCACCACTTGGGACGGCACCGGGACAGGAGCAGAAGCTTCCACCCTCACAGCTTCAGCTGTTGTGGCTGAGGGTGGAGCCTCACTCCTCTTCTTGGGAACGCTGCAGATGATGGACGAAGAAACTTAAAAAATAGTTACTACATCTAAACAATTGTCCAAGGTAAAGATTAAAAATTACCTTGGGAGGCTTCCGCACCAGCTTGCATGGAACCTTTTTCCCGGGCGTTCTGGGCTGGTCATAGCCGGCGTGGAAGCTCCGTAAGGCCCCCCGGAACTCGTTGCAGCCACGGGCGTTTCCCTAGTCGAGGCCCCCCTCGATCGGGAAGAACCTCCGGACCTAGAAGCCTCCACCGGCCCCGGTGCTGGAGTCGCATGCCCGGAGCTAGCTCCCCGGGAGGACCCCACTGCGGGTACGGTCGCCGCGGTTGTAGAAGACCTCCCATTCCGGGGAGAAGGAGCCGATGCAGAGGTAGCAGGCCTGACGGACCTTCCGTCGGCATGCTGCAGCTTCCTCTTCCGGCTCAAAGGTTCTTCCGCCGGCTCCTTACCCTTGCCGATGACCTCGGCCCTTGGCTTCGGGGCAGGGTCAGAGCCACCCTCGGAAGCTCCAGGGATCGCCACCCTAGTGGTTGATCTTCTCTTGACGACACCAAGGTCGTCAAGCACAAGCATCTTCCGCCAGAGCTCCCTGCTGAACTCTACTTCCATGTTCAGAGGGAGAAAAGCTGATGGCGGAGCCAAGTCGTCACCCGCGACGTCGATGTCGTGCTGGAACTTCTTGAGGTGGAACTCCAAGGTTGTCCCCACCATGTTGGACTTCAGCCCGGTCTCGACCCGATCGTCGTCCATCACGCTGTTGAGGGCCCAAGCGAGTTTTTCTCTCCTCTTCAGTGGTGCCCACCTATTGACCAGGAAGTTGCATAACACCGCCCGAGGAGTCAATCCTCCCTCCACGCATTGGCGGATCCTGGTCAGAACAGGGTTGAAGGTTTCCGCCAGCACTGGAGCTTCACTCCAGATTGTCGTGTCAATGTTGGGGAGGCCTTCGGGCAGCTCCAGCCTCTCGTGCTCCTCCACCCGGACGACTATCCAGTCCTTCTTCCAGTCATCCCACTTCCTAGAGGGAAACGATCGGAGGTACTTGAATGGGCACTTCTTGCGCTTCACGAAGTAGTAGAAGCCAATGTACTCATTGCTCCTGCCGGTAGTATGGACGGTGAAGAAGGTCCGGAAGAGTTCAATGCAGGGGGGATGCCCACCCACATCTCACAGAAGTGGACGAAGATAGACACAAGAAGAATGGAGTGGGGGCCAAGGTGATATAGCTGCAGACCATAGAAGTCTAGCAGCATCAAGAAAAAGGAGGAAAAAGGTGGGATCAACCCCACCATGGCGTACGAGGAGAAGTAAACCATTTCGCCGGTGTGCTCCTTCTCAAACGGGAGCTCTCCACCGGCGTGGACCGAGCGGTTGAAGAAGTCCGAGGACCATCCCATGAGGGCCCGGACCTTCTTCAGGTCGCCGTCGGTCTTCAAACGACTCTCGCGGAGACCCAACTCCATCGCGGCACGGCAAGGCAAGAGAAGAAAAGCGAAGCACAAGTTGGGAGTTTGAGCGCAAGATCAGATGAGAGGCGTAAAGAACTCCAAACGGTGCGCGCTTTCCTTCTTAAGTAAGCCCTTGCGACGCTTGGATGGAAACCGCAAGGAAGTCGAAGATACTATCAAAAATTCCACCCATCCGATGACAAGAGGGCCCGGGACCACCCCGACGATCAAGTCGAGGTTCTTACCTAGGCGAACGGTTGTCATCATGAGGCGGGAAGCCCGAAGGCGGCGGCCTGACAAGGCGCGCGGAACCGATACGATTTTTGTATCGGGAACCGGCGACCTTCAATTGCATGAGATCCGCACGCCAAAGATCTCACCTGCCGCACACGGGATACGCCACGCAGCGAGGATTTAACTCCAAACCATCGCCAACGGCACATCTGAAGACCTTTGAAGACTCAGTTCAAAAGTCGAAGGATGGACCCACCTCCGGCGGAATGACTTCATCCAAGGGGTCTTCCCCGGAGGTGGGCCCAGGGGGCCATTGTCGGTACCCTGGGCACCATATACCCCTTGGGATTGCAAAGATCTCAAGGGAAAGTCATCCACTTGATTTGAAGACCTTCGGAGGCCCACATGTCAGACATGTCCGGACCCGCTTCTCCAACATGGTTAGTCCCAGGATACCCATGTGTACTATCAAATCGGAGCTACCGCCCGCAAGGGGGGAAGCTCCGGGCTACGTACCGAAGTGGCACCCCCGGACCTAACCCCAAACCGAGGGAAGCTCCGGTGCTCACACGTGTCGGGTAACACCGGAGCCATCTGTTCTCCACGGTGTGCTCCGGTGCTGCCATGTGTCCAACCGTCGGATCTTCAGCCTCTAACCTCCGGAAGACTCTACAACGGCTCCGGATCTTCAAAGGGGAATCAAGGACTTCAAGACCCAATCAAGTGTCATTAATACTGGATTAATGACACAAGATCAGACACCTTAATTACCAGTAACGGTGCTGTCAAAGCCCATAACTCAGTCATTAAGGGTAATTAAACGTGCTAAATGTATATCAATATCAGTAACCGTCGGGGCCACAAGTCGGGCCAGGCTAATTTGTAACGGCCTGCCCTTGTACTATAAAAGGACAGGCCGACGATACATAGGACACGTCTACACACATGCCCTACAAACCCTCTAGACGCTCGATACAAGCTCATACATCCAATACAACATCAACACACCCCGTGGAGTAGGGTATTACGCTCAGGCGGCCCGAACCACGTAAATTCCTGTGTCTACTGTGTCATTTACAGTTCACCTTCTTGAATCTCCGCGCGCCCACACCGAACATCAAACTCCTCTAACACTTTAGTAGTGTTGGGAGATCTGCCGGTTCCAAACCACTTGATTGGGTCTTGAAGTCCTTGATTCCCCTTTGAAGATCCGGAGCCGTTGTAGAGTCTTCTGGAGGTTAGAGGCTGAAGATCTGACGGTTGGACACGTGGCAGCACCGGAGCACACAGTGGAGAACAGATGGCTCCGGTGTTACCCGACACGTGTCAGCATCGGAGCTTCCCTCGGTCTGGGGTTAGGTCCGGGGTGCCACTTCGGTACGTAGCCTGGAGCTTCCCCCCTTGCGGGCGGTAGCTCCAGTTTGATAGTACACGGGGTACCCTGAGACTAACCATGTTGGAGAAGCGGGTTCGTACATGTCTGACATGTGGGCCTCCGAAGGTCTTCAAATCAAGTGGATGACTTTCCCTTGAGATCTTTGCAATCCCAAGGGGTATATGGTGCCCAGGGTACCGACAGAATCTGATAGGGGGTTTTGTATGGATTGGTGCATGTGTGCACAAGACCTTAGATTGGGGCTTGACACCTATCGGATTCTAAGGACCAGAGTATGGAGGAAGTTGCTAAGCCTTTCAGTATCACCACAGGGTTGTATATGGGACAACTTGGTTTAGTAATTTGGTCTCTCCCGATGTAGCATAGGGGCGGGGAATGGGTTCAGAATACTGCCTTGGGATCCGCATGGCTCAAGAGGGGGCTTCTCCTGGTGGAGGGAAAACAGATTCGGTGTCGGAGCGGTGAAACCTTAGAGTACCCATTGCAAGTCAGGAGAACCATCGGAAACACCTCGTAGTGATCTCCCGGCCACACACCTACCACAGACATCAGGGAGGTTCACCTTAGTCCACCTGGCAACAGGGGATGAAATCACGAACTATGGGTAAAGGATACATACTCTATAGAGTTTTGTCAAACTGTCTAGACAGTCGTGCTCACGGACACGAGCGGCTTGGAACCAAATTCATAATTAGCACATGGATAAATAATAGATAGTTTGGGCTTGGACTTATCTGGTTATTTTGGGATGTTGGTTGGGACTTTACCTAGATGTAGGTGCTTAACAACATTAAGAGTATGTTGTAATTGCTACAGTGCTTTACCTATTATTTGTCATCCTTGTTATGAGCCTCATGTCATAATTTCTCAACTTGCGAGTACGGTTGGTACTCAAACTTGTTAGTCTCATATCCCCCCTAGTCTATGAAGACGAAGAGATGGAAAATCAGGACTTCTATGAAGATCCCGATGAGATGTTCTAGGCTGGCGTATCCCTCGTGCAATGCATGTGCTTGGAGCCCTTTATTTGTTTTTCGCTGCTATTTGTACTTTTCTTTTAGACCTGGAAGGTCATTTATGTAATGAATTGATGTACTCGAACATAGCTATTTTTATGGTATTTCACTTTCATCTATATATATAAGTTGAACTGATCTTGACATACATGTGGAAAACATTTGGTCAGCTTTTTAATACCAGGTGTGTCAGGCACTTCTACCTCGGGCGCCCCTCTGTGTGGCTCTCTTCTCCTACCTGTACACCATCCTATGGCTGCCATCTGTACAGATATCCAAAGTACAGTTAAATTTCAGAAAAAGTTATTGCTGCCATCTGTGGAAACAAGCTGAACAACTGACTTCGATCATCGTGCTAATGCAGGACCACGAGCAAACAGCAGTACAAGTGCTGTCCTGTTTACCAGAAAGACTTTCTTCTGGAGTTGCGGTCAGCATCTGGCTCTTCTCGGATGGACAGAAATTGCTCTTCTCAGACGAGCTGCCACTTTTGACTGCAAATTGAAGCGAGTTTTGATCTGAAGTTCTGTACAGGGCCTTGATCTTCTCCAATGGACTGTCCCTTTTACCAACAAATACAGTAGGACTTTGTCTTGGAGTTGTGATCAGCATCTCTTGCTCTTCTGGGATGGACAGAAATTGCTCTTCCCAGATGATCTGAAGTTCTGTACAGGGTCTTAATCTTTTCCAACGGACTCTCCTTTTTTACTTCAAATCCAGCAGGATTTTCTTCTGTCATTTCGATTAGGCTGTCCCTTTTACAAGCAAATCCAACAGAACTTTCATCTGAAGCTGTTGTGATCAGCATCTTTCTCTTCTCAGGTGGGCTATCACTTGTGCCTGCAAACAGAACACGTCTCTTTTCTGAAGTCCCAGTGATGCTCGCTCATGTCTTTGTTTGCATATGGTGTTAGGTTCATCGAGAAGCTACAGCGGGTTCGTTGGCGAACGAGCAGCTCGGAAGGCTTTATGCAAAGGTACATTCAGCAGGTGCGGCCGAATGCTAGCGCAATTTACTGATGTATTTTCAGGGACAACGCCAGCCCTCTTCTCCTGTTCCAAAAACCTCTCAGACCACAGGCTCAACAGTCCAAAAGCAAATAGTCAAGGTATGTTGTTACTCCTTCATGATTTCATTCATTTGCACATAGTTCTTTGAACTATGCATCATTTCTGTGAGAAAAAAATAGAAACCTGAAGATTGGATTGTTAGAAAACATGAGGGAGTCCAAAGATCAAATAGTCACTAAATCATCTCGAATTATACAGGAGAAAACTGAATACAATATTAACATCAAGTATTATCTCTCAAATAGCACAAGAGCACCATTAATACTTTCTCTTCTATCTTTGTTGTTGCTTGACGATGCGGCCATCGAGCCAACAAGGCGAGGCCGCAAGTAGAACGACGACGGGAGACGTTTTCCCTTGTTCTTCTCTTGATATTATTGATCGGATTCTGAGAATTGAGAGAGTTCTTGTGTCTAATGTGTATTTACAACACCATCCCCAATCATACACATAACCCTCTCCTTATATATGATCAAGAGACACAAGAGGGAGCCTCCTACCCTTAGAGACAGTTAAGTCCCCTGATCAGGGACATAATTGTCGGTGGGTTGTGTCTTTTCAATTAGAACACATGTTATTTTCGAGTTCAAACTGATATTAACTGAAAAGACCGGACTAGTCCGGTCAAGGTCCGGACTAGTCCGATGTCCTTACTGGACAACATCGGACTAGTCTGGTCTTATATCGGACTAGTCCGGACCGGACTAGTCCGTCCACTACCGGACTAGTCCGGTAGTGCTAACATTCTCCCCCTTGAACTCAAAACTGAAACTTACCAACTTACTTAATACTAAACTTAGTGTCCACTTTTTCATGTTTGACATATAGGGCACAACACATCACAACAACCATTTACGTATTGTTAGACTCGAGGACCACAATACATCTCACGCTTAAAAATGAACCTTACTCTTAGTTGGCCCCTAAATATCCGGTGATCATAGGTTCTTCCTTAAACCCATGCTAGCCACGTGTTCACTGAACACATTGGGTGGAAGACCTTTTGTAAGCGGATCCGCAAGCACTCGCTTGGTACTAGTTTGCTCAATAATCATTACTTAATATGATCCTGGATTTACTCCTTTACAACACACACCTTATGTCAATGTGTTTGGCATCACATATGACTTGTTGTCTCTGGAGTACAAAAAACTTAAGTGGTTTAATGCTGTCAACCACTCACAATTCGAGTTTACTTACTGTGTCTGCTCAGTGGTCTCATTTATAATATATATTTGGTATGTATCACACATGGCGCAGTGACCTTAAATTAGGAGCTTTTTCCACAATAAAGCTCCAATGTGCGAGTGTTGATTATTGATGTGGATTTACTATACATCTTGCACAAACTGAGTCTTAGTAAGCCATTATTCCAATGACTTAATCTTATACTTAACTTACCATGAGACCTTGATACTTGTAAAACTGCAAGTAATATTTATTTTCATCCAGTCATCTGGATTGGACTTACTTATGCCAAAATTAACCCGACACTTAAACTTTGTCAAGGTAACTTAGGAATTGAGCAAAACTTAAAACTTCTGACAGCAAGAAGTTTTGAAACCGATTCTTATTAGGTCGACCTCTTATTGGTTCCATACTTACCAACCTTGACTCATTAGAGCAGACAAAGATTTATTTTCTTGCATACCGTACTTTCTAAATACGCTCCTTAAGTATGCCTTTTGTGCTAAACTTAATACCCCTTTATTCTATCTCGCTGAATTTCTATGCCCAGTACATAGAATGTTTCACCAAGATCTTTCATATCAAAATTAGAGGACAATAACTTCTTAGTTTCTGATAGTAGATGGACATCACTACTTGCAAGTAGTATATCATCTACATAAATCACGAGAAAAATAAATTTTCCGTTCTTAAACTTAACATAGATGCAATTGTCCTCCTTATTTTCTTTAAAACCCAAACTTTCTTACCGTCTTATCGAACCTGAGATATCACTATCTTACTGCTTGATTAAGTCCATAAATGGACTTTCTTAAGTGATATCTCATATGTTCCTTACCCTTAACAACAAAAACCTTTCGATTATGTCATATAGACGTTCTCATATAGATCACCATTGAGAAACGTCGTTTTTACATCCATCTAATGTAATTCTAAATTGTAATGTGCAACTAATGCCACAATGATTCTGAACGAATACTTACCTTTTGCAACAAGTCTAGACTTAAACTTATCAATATTCCCTTTGGAGTCACGTTTAGTTTTGTAGACCCATTTACAGTCTACTGTTTTGGCTCCATTAGGAATCTCAACTAAATTCCAAACTTTGTTTGCTTCCATAGACCTCATTTCATCCTCCATGACTATATCATTAAGATGTTTGAGGACTTCTTATAGCTTCTTCAAATGTGGTGGGATCACCATCCATTTGAATTGCCTCACTTAATTAGATCTCATAATCGTCCGAAATGGATGATTCTCTTTCTCTTTGAGATCTTCTTAATTGCACATTATCCTCATTTTGAGACTGTTGTTGCTCTTCATTATTAATGACAATGGGCTGAGAAAGTTCAACCTTTCTTAATAATTCCGTTGTCAATGGAGAACTAACAACAGGTGTTGAATCTTCACCAATAGACAATGATGATTCAACAGCAGTAGGTAATGAGAAATATGATTCTTTAATCATAGAAGTGGGTACATAAACCCACTTCTCTTCAAGATTAATTTCTTGTCTTACCATACTCCCCCTGATCATGGCATCCTCTAAAAAGATGGCATGCCCTGTTTCCACAAACTTAGTATATCGTTCTGGACAGTAGAAACGATATTCCTTACTTTTTTTCTGCATAGCCAATGAAATGGCAACTTATTGTCTTAGCATCCGACTGACCAATGTTTAGGTTAAACATTTTTTTTTTACCTCAGCGGGATAGACCCATATATGCATATAACTTAATGAGGACTTACGTCCTCTACAACTTATATGGTATTTTAGACACCAACTTACTAGGGATCCGATTTAGCACATGAATAGCGGTTTTAATGCCTCCATCCATAAGCTAACCGGCAAATCTGATTGACTTAACATGGATCTTACCATATCCATTAGCGTACGGTTGCACCGTTCCGCTACTTTATTTTGCCGAGGCTCGCCCGTTGTTGAATACTGAACGACTATGTCATTTTCCTGTAGAAACCGAGCAAATGGTCTAGGGACTTGGCCATACGGGGTATGACGACCGTAGTATTCACCACCACGATCGGATCTTACCACTTTTATCTTTTTGTTGTGCTGATTTTCATCTTCAGACTTAAATATCTTAAATTTATCCAACGCTTTAGAGCGTTCTTTAATTGGATAAATATAGCCATAGTGAGAATAGTCATCCGTGAAGGTTCTGATCGAATCAAAACCATCAACAGATATTACATGAAATGGACCACAAATGTCCGTACGGATTAATTCCAAATTCCCGCACTGCATATGGCACCATTTCTTACTTTTCTTAGTCTATGCATTCTTCTGAATCTGAAAAATCTGAATGAGGAAGAATCGATTGTGAAATCAATTGTTCAATTCTCCCCCTCGAAATATGGCCTAAGCGACAATGCCATAATTTGGAAGATATTTTGGAATCGATTCTCTTACTCTTACTCTGATGTGAGGAAACTAATTGTCGCTTACAACACCATTTAAGGAAGCCTATGCATTCCTTTTAATGGTGACCTTTGTCTAAACAAAAAATGATACTGATTTTTCTCTACTTTCACATCCTTACGTTAATGATGGCTTTTTAGAGCCTTACCCTTATCTTTATCTTGTTGAGAAGAACCATGATACTTAAAAATTGCTTAGAAGAATAATTACCATGATACTTAGAACCATGATTATTCTTATTAGCCTTACTTTTTCCCTTTACGTAATTAATAGCATAATTACCATGAAGAGACTTAATCCTCTCTTCCTCCTGAACACACATAGTCATGAGTTTTTCTATATTCCGTAGTTCAGGTTGAGAGTCATAATTGATGATAAAAGTCTCAAATTGCTTTAGAACTGAGGAAAAACGAGATGCACAATGAACTCATCTTTAATCCCCAAATCTATAGGCTTAAACTTTGTAGTTATATTTATCATCCTTAAAATATGCTCTCGCACATCACTCCCATAATACTTTTCATCGACAAGACTCTTGATAAGAGTACTTGCTAATGACTTAGAAGAACCAGTAAACTGGTTCTCAATATTTTGAGGTACTCAGTGACAATCTCACATTCAAGGATTGCTCCCCGAACGGTTTCAGTGATAGTGCCCTTAATAATCATCAAACATTTTCTGTTTGATTGTTTTCACTTAACTTTGGCTATATCACAAGCCAATAGCTTATTAGTATAGTCCTTTGTCCTCATAACAAAGGCTTACTGAGTTTCATTAACTTTACTTACTAGAGCCACCGGCTCAACTGAATATGGAGTTGTGAGAGCAAAGTCCATCTCGGAGACTGCCAAAACAATCTCCAACTTTTCTCTCGATCTCCCATAATTGCTTACATTGAATAGATCAATGGAAGTGATGAAACTCAGTGCTGAATTCTCATTTGAGGAAACTTCTTAATCAAAAACGAGATCATGAGCGAATTCATAGATATCAATCATAAGATAATGTTGAGTTTTATCTTTCACTTTGGTTACTTGACCAAAACTCAACACTTGAGAATAACTGAAAAACAACATAGTAATTTATCTTTCGCTTTGGTTACTCGACCAAATTACTATGTTCTTAAAAGAGAATGTCATTAATACCTTTTGCTTTGGTTACTCGGCCAATAATGACATTAAAACTTAATATTAGAGAACAACTGAAATACATAGTAATTTATCTTTCGCTTTGGTTACTCGACCAAATTACTATGCACTTAAAAAGAAAATGTCATTAATGCCTTTCGCTTTGGTTACTCGGCCAATAATGACATAATATTACTTAAAAAACATGGCAATTCTATTTTTCGCTTTGGTTACTCAATAGAATTCCATGCAACTTAAAATGACATAGCAATTTATTTTTCGCTTTGGTTACTCGACCAAATTGCTATGACATTATAAACTTAATTCACAACAGAAGATTAATTAAA
Organism: Tuctoria greenei; assembly: GCA_036927565.1. Lineage (NCBI taxonomy): Eukaryota > Viridiplantae > Streptophyta > Magnoliopsida > Poales > Poaceae > Tuctoria > Tuctoria greenei. Next base: position 32,679,314 of record JAYESD010000006.1, on the reverse strand, counting down.
TAAGCAAACTTAATTGTATAGCCCGGACTAGTACGCACATGGTCGGACTAGTCCGAACTCTTACAGTATGGTTTTCGGACTAGTCCGGTCTAAATACCGAACATGTCCGAACTTAAAACAGAACCATGGCCAGACAAGTCCGGTCCTATTCCAAAAACATTTGATTCGTTCTTTATTGAACTTTTCGAGTTTGGTCCGTACTATTCGTGACTAGTCCGGCCAACCCCAGAAAAAGTTCAAATAAAAAAACGGAAAATGCAAAAAATACTCAAAAGGGAATCTTAATCTTACCATCTTATAAAATCAACTTAATTTTCACAATGGATTTCAATCCAAAGTGCTTAATAGGTTTTCAATCAGATGAACGCGTCAAAACGCCCTGATCCGAAAAACCTAACCACTTCAATTGTGGCATACCGGACTAGTCCGACCCATGGACCGGGCAAGTCCAGTTCTTCAAAACTTGCATCGAAAACTTCGATCAAAACTCAATTCGGAATGATTAGTGATCTAAATGGCTCTGATACCATTGTTAGAAAACATGAGGGAGCCCAAAGATCAAATAGCCACTAAATCATCTCAAATTATACAGGAGAAAACTAAATACAATATTAACATCAAGTGCTATCTCTCAAATAGCACAAGAGCACCATTAATACCTTCTCTTCTATCTTTGTTGTTGCTTGACGATGCGGCCATCGAGCCAACAAGGCGAGGCCGCAAGTAGAACGACGACGGGAGACGTTTTCCCTTGTTCTTCTCTTGGTATTATTGATCGGATTCTGAGAATTGAGAGAGTTCTTGTGTCTAATGTGTATTTACAACACCATCCCCAATCATACACATAACCCTCTCCTTATATATGATCAAGAGACACAAGAGGGGGCCTCCCACCCTTAGAGACAGTTAAGTCCCCAGATCAGGGACATAATTGTCGGTGGGTTGTGTCTTTTTAATTAGAACACATGTTATTTTCGAGTTCAAACTGACATTAACTGAAAAGACCGGACTAGTCCGGTCAAGGTCCGGACTAGTCCGATGTCCTTACTGGACAACATCGGACTAGTCTGGTCTTATATCGAACTAGTCCGGACCGGACTAGTCCGTCCACTACCGGACTAGTCCGGTAGTGCTAACATGGATTGGATTTATAATTCTCTATAGTGATTCTTACAAACTTTAAACATGCTATTTTTTGATGTTCATATCTGAATCAGTCCATCTGGGCCTACAATGATCATTACTCTTTCTCAAAGAAGTTGATCTCAAAGTACTGTACAAAACAAGCTTTATAAACTTCCTTGAAGATAATGGAGTTGATCTCAAAGAAGTTGAGGTACACTATTTTCGTCATTCACATTGTACAGTACTGTACAATACACTACTCTTTCTCATCTCATATACTCTTTCACATGTCAACTACTCTTTCACATCTCATACAGTATACTCTTTCATTCACTTGAAGAGTGCTCTGCTCCAGAGCAGCAGTCGGCGACAAGTGAAGAAGCCGGAGGCACGTGAAGAAGCCGGGGGCACGTGAAGAAGACGGAGGCGGACCTGGCCGACCTGGGACCCCTTCTGCTCTGCTCTGACCTGGGACCTAGCTTCCACGAGCATTGCAACCAACCAGTCAGGAGATGAGATTGGATTGGGGGAGCAAGAAGAAGAAGGAACAACAATGGCGAAGCTCATGGACAAGGCCAAGGGTTTCGTGGCGGTGAAGAAGCTCGACGCGAACCTGGCCAGCCTGTCGCTGGGCCACGTCGGCCGTGCTCAGGAGTGACGGGCGGGAGGTGGCGTCGGGGACCATGCCACCGGACCTGGGGTCGCTGGTGGCCGGTGACACCACGCGCCTCCACGGTCCTGTTAAGATCCCCTACGACTACGAGATGCGCGTTCGGCTCTCCGTCGACCTCCCTGTCGTTGGCAACTTCACGACTCCGCCGTGGACCGGATGGCGGTGCCGAGGTCGGCGGGGGTCTTGATATGGGCCTGCGACAGCGCCCCGACGGCTTGTGGTGGTGTTCTGGCGCTGGCGGTGGATGGAGGAGAGGGCTGGCGCATAAGGTGGAAGACACTAAATTTGAGGAGTACTGTTCATGAATCCCCTACAGTAACTGCACTGTCGTTATTGCAGCTAACAGGTGAGCCCCACGCCCTCTGGCCCACACTGCAGTTACAACAGGTGATTTCGTTCCGCTCACGGACCGCGCACGGGCTGTCTGAGACGACAAATATTTTGACACTTTCTCGTTTGACTTGCGGACGGCAAATATTTCATACGGAGGGAGTAGCAATTATCTCCCAATGGAGCATGGTGGTTGACACGAACTAGACGGACGGAGGAAGAAGACAGCGAACTGGGTTTGGGCCGCGGGTTAGATTCTTTCGTGCTGGACGTAGTGGGCTTGTTGAGAGGCTGCGGCCCACTCCACATCGTCTTCCGCCGCGAACTCGGATTCGTGTCCGCCGGGGCTTTCGCGCGCGTCAAGGTCAAGTCTACGGTGCTTCTCCGACCAGCTTCCGACTCGGACACCTGCGCCGCCTCAGTCGCATTATTGGTCAGAGACGCTCGTCCATTATAAGTAGGCAAAGTGGAGCGAATCCTTTCCATCGCTTCCCTCCCACTCCCAGTCTCACGCTTCCCCTTCACCCATCGGCGCGCGCTAGGGCAGAGCCTCTCGCGACCCAGCGCTCCGCCATGGCAGCACTCCGTCGCTGGACGCCGTTCCTAGGCGCGTTCGCTCAGATCGACGCCACCATCGAGGCCGCCGCCGCCGCTGCCGGCGAAAAAGCTTCCCGCGAGGCGTTCCGGTGCGGGAGGGACCGGATCGTGGAGGCTCTCCGTGTCGCCGCGGATGACGACGACGACGGCGTGGCGGAGGAGATCGGCGCGCTGCTCGACGCCGCTATGGCCGAGTCGCTCGTCACGCTGCGGGACGCGGTGCCCGCGTCCGCGGTGAAGGGCACGCTGGCGTCGGGGGAGGTCGTGGCGGCGCTCGGCGAGCTGATGACGGGGCACGCGTCGGCGCGGGTCCGCGGGCTCGCCCGCGACGTCGTGCACGGGTGGAGGGCGGGCGTCGAGGAGGAGGTTCTCACGGCCACGGCCGCCCTGCGCGTGCTGGACGGCGCGTCGGCCCGGCCGCTGCCTCGTCCCATGGGCGGGGAGAAAACGACCACCGTCTTCGCCGGCGGCAACAGAGACGACGTCGCCGCGAAGAAGCAAGCTGCGATCATCCCGGAGAAGAAGAAACCGGCCATCGTTGCCGGCGGTGATGTCAAGAAGCAAGCTGAGATCTTACCGGAGAAGGAGAAGCTGACTTTTCCCAAGAAGCCGGAGGCAGGTCGGATCGTTCGCAGCCGCGACGCCAAGACGGCCGTGGTTCCCGAACCCAAGACGAGTGACCCGATCTTCGGCCGCGCTCGTACCAAGGTGTCGGCGTACACGGAAGCTTCAGCAGAGATCCCAGCGCCGCCGCCGCCCAAGAAGACATTGGCGCCAACCACGATCCGCGGCGTCGGGGACAAGAGGATGACGATGGTCCCGCCCAAGTCCAGCAACGCTGAAGAGATGAAGATGCAGGACACAAAACGCAAGCTCCACGAGCGGTACCAGCAGGCTGAGGACGCGAAGCGGCGTCGCACGATACAGGTGATTGAGGCTCCGCTGCCGCCGCCGCCGCCGCCGCCGCTGAAGAGGGCGGCGGGACGTGCGTCCTGCGCGGGCGAGAGGCGCTTCTTGGTCTCATCGATTCCGAGGAGGGTTTAGTTTAGTCCAGGGTCTTCTTGGTCTGAATGCTTCTTGATGAGCCTGGCCAAACTGAGGTCGTGCATCTTTTGTTCATCCTCTTGCAAAATTGACGTAATCTGAATGTATGTCCTCTTATTAGTGGTACGGCAGTTAGACATTGTTGGGGAATGAGTGCCCTCTTAAAAGGACATTAGTTGTAATAGTAAGGCCATCTGTAATAGTGGCATTTACAAGGACACGTACCACGTATCCAACATCTTTAATCTACGAACTCCCTAAAAACATCTTAATCTGTTGTGTATTTAAAGCTAATTAGTTAAGCCATTTAACACGGGAGCGATCGATCACCAGGCCGCTCGTGCCCTCCCCTCTCGCGCGACTCCACGAAAAGGGCGGGCTTTCATGACCCTTCGTCTCTCTCTTTCTCTCTCTCCGCATCATCGCTTTCCCGGCTACCCGCGGCGTGACGCCATCCCTCGCGTGGATTCCACGGCTCGGATCCGGTTCCTGCAGTCCCCGTCGGTCGTCCTATATACGTCCCCCGGGCCGCTGATGGAGGCGGAGGGGCGGCCAGCGACGGCGTCGGCGGCGGCGTGGGAGACGGCGAGGAGGGAGATGAAGGACGGGGTGGTGAAGGAGGTGGTAAGGCTGGAGCGGGAGTCCGTCATCCCCATCCTCAAGCCCAAGCTCGTCATGAAGCTCGCCTACCTCATCGGTACCCTCACATTTCCCGTCGCCCGCCCGTTTCCTGGTTTGTTTGTTTCGTTTGGTTTCGATCCTGTTCCGGCCTCGCATTTCTGGAAAAATAGGAGAGGAAATTTAAAGATGCATTTTTTTCTTTATTTCCCTTCGACATGCAATTCTGGCGTCGGCAATGATGATGTTGTGCATTTGTGGTTGGGTCATTAGCAATCTTATATCTCTCATGTCTGTATCCCAATTTTCTGATCCAGTGATCACTGGTAGTTGTTTACCTTGTATAGCGACAACCGGGACTAGAAGCGTCAACTGGAAACAAATTCTGCATGCAACCCTTCTCCATGACTGTTACAATTGTCGTTTCATTGATACGTTAAGATAATAGGTGGCGGTAAAAGACAACATGAAGACTATTATCATCCACATAGCCTATGATTAAACTGCCAACCAAGCTTAGCGAACAGATACACGATTTTTCTCAGAGTGAACAATGTGATTTTTTTTACTTCTATCATGAATATTCATTTAAGTTGTTTTATTTTTCTTGGTATGTGAAACGGCAATTTTGGATTGAAATACTTTTTATTTAATCTGTCATACGGTAACGCACACTCTATTTACTGCTCCAGAGCGTGATAAAGACCGTGCCGAGTTCATGAAGCTATGCAGGAGAGTGGACTACACTATCCGCGCTTGGTATCTTCTGCAATTTGAGGATCTAATGGTTCTTATCTCTTCTTTTATTTATTCATTTACAACAGCCCATAATTCTCAAGTTTCTTTTAGCTAAACGTCGGCACTACGATGCAGCAATTGTACGCCTTATTTGATCCTGTTAATGGTGATAAGAGTCTGGAGCAGCAGAGCATGACATCAGACGAGATAGAAACTCTTGAACTCAATTTCCTAACTTATCTTTTTCAGGTTCGCATACACGCTGCTCCTTTTTACTAATAAGTATGATATTTTGCTCCAAAATTTAAAAGATCATTACTTGCTACTAACTCTGTTTCGAATAAGTAGATTATGGAAAAGAGCAACTTCAAGTTGCTATCTGATGAAGAGAATGAAGTAGCCCACTCTGGTCAGTATCTTTTGAATCTTCCCATCAAAGTTGATAAATCCAAGGTATGATATCACTTTTTAAAAAATTTGAACATGTATGATGACACTATAATCTACTCATTTTAACTAGCGATTTGAACAATTGTAGGTAGATCACAAATTGTTGTCAAGGTACTTTAAAGAGCACCCACATGATAATCTACCAGCATTCGCAGATAAGGTATGTGCCTTCTCCTGTAAATAATTCTGCTTAATTGTGCAATTAATTTTGATATGCTTAGGAATCATGTACATTAATTCACAACTAACAGAATGAAAAATACAAAATGAAAGGAACTGGCACATTTCTTGCTTTCAATTATTGTATTTCTTAATGTCAGCACAGAGTTAGATTATTTCCGCCTCGTTTATATGGTGCAGTACATTATCTTCCGTCGGGGTATCGGGATAGATCGGACAACTGACTACTTCTTCTTGGAGAAAGTAGATGTCATCATATCTCGAGCTTGGAGGTCACTGCTAAGAGTCACAAGGTAGCTAAAATCTCACTGTCAGCTGCATGTTTTTGTTATTTGCTAAATAAATGGTTTTGCCTAGTAAAGCATTATATTAATGCAATGCCATTCTTCAGGATTGATAGATTATTTTCAAAGAAAAAAGTAGTGTCGAAAAAGGACTCCAAGAAAACTGATGATGTTCACGAAGATACAGAAGAACCAGACCTCTATGTGGAGCGCATTCGTCTAGAGAAAATGGAGTTGAGGTAATATAGGCTCGCCTTTACTTGAAAATTTTGGTGAGCTAAAGTCTAACATACTTTGTAATGTGGGTTATTCCTTTTCTACAACAGCATAAAGAATCTTCTAAGGAAAATGACAATTCAGGAGCCTACCTTTGAAAGGATGATTGTGGTGTATAGGTCGGTAAATTTCTTAAATCCTGATCATTTAACCTTATTTAGCTGTGGTTCTGTGAAAGAATATATGATATCTTAGAGTTTCTTATGCTTCTCACAACCCTATAGGAGGGCTAGCACAGAAATTAACAAACCAAATCGAGGAATATTTGTAAAGCATTTCAAGCACATTCCAATGGCTGATATGGAACTAGTGCTGGTAATATATGCGTGTTACTGGAAGCATACTTCCCCTTCTTTTCTGAGCGATTTTCTTTTGCCGGTTCTGTTGATTCTCCTTCCAATATCTGACATTGTTATTTGTATTATAGCCAGAGAAGAAAAATCCTAGTTTAACGCCGATGGATTGGGTCAAATTTCTTATTTCTGCTGTTATTGGTTTGGTACGTTTAATGATTTAGTTTAAACATGCTTTCAGTTACCATCAACCAACTAAATGGTGTCTTCCTTTCAGGTCACTCTAATAAGTTCTCTTGAAATGCCAAAGGCCGACATATGGGTCGCTGTAGCTATCTTGTCTGGTGTGGTTGGATACTGTGCAAAGATATACTTCACGTAAGTGGTTTAACAAGAATGTCTTTTGTTTTCATGATATTTGGTTAATATTAACTAATGTATCTGATACTAAGCACCTGAGGAGCTAGTATAGTTTGCCAACATGGTCAACTTCCTCGTACTACGCTGATGATATATTTTATTCTTCCACCAAGCAGATTCCAAGCAAATATGGTCGCATACCAAAATTTGATTACAAAGTCAATGTATGATAAGCAACTTGACAGTGGTAGAGGAACACTTCTACACTTGTGTGATGATGTGATCCAGCAAGAAGTACCCAAATCACCACCAAGCCCTTGATAAAATTTGACTTGTTTGTGCTACTGACGTATCTTAAACCCATTTCTAGGTGAAGGAGGTTATCATATCCTACTATATTTTGATGGAGCAAGGAAAAGCAACTATACAGGTACTTGTATCTACATGCTGCTGTCTATTTTAAATGGCTATCAATGTTTCCGTATATTGCATATAGTAACATTGCCAAATATTATGCATCTATTTATTCTCCAAAATTATGGTTTTATATTTTTCATGCTCAAGCAAAATTGAAGTTTTTATGTAGCCTGGTTCAATAGGTTTTTATTCATTTGTATCTGGAACTTGATTGATGAAAGTCACTAAGTTGTCTTAATTTCTCTGTCATGACACTTTGTGCTGTTCCTTTATTTTTGAGAACTTTTTCCGGTATTCTATATGTTTTACTGAATTACGTTTGTTGTCCAGTAAAACTTCATTATCTTAGTTGGCTTGTTACTATGGATGGCCCTTAAACCACGCATATTGAAGTTAATGGAAGGAGCTGTGGTAACTTGAACTGCCAAAACTCTTGGCAAATGGCTTGCTGATATTGTTGTATGTTATTTATCCTTCCAGGATCTTGATTTGCGCTGTGAACAGCTCATCAAAGAAGAGTTTGGTGTGGAGTGCAACTTTGATGTTGTTGATGCTGTAAAGAAGCTAGAAAAGCTTGGTATTGTTTCTCGGGTAAGTTCAAACAAGACATCAAACATAGATGAATAGAAGGAACGGTACAATCTATAGGAAACCTGCAAAATTCGAGCCTTTGACCCACTAAGTTTGTTATTCTTACAAAAATGACCCACTCAGGACTCAATTGGGAGGATCCTATGTGTTCCATTGAAGCGGGCAAATGAGATCATAGGGACTACTACCGAAGAATTGGTCATCCGGGCACAACAAGCCCCAGCTGATCCATAGCGTTTATAACAAATCATTTGAAGATTTTGCGCCTCAAGGCTCATTGGGCTCGTCCTAAAAGATTGTGCTTGCTTCTGTGCAGTTTTCTGGTATACGAATCTCAAATATTATCTTGTGTACAAATATTGTTTGTCATTCATTCATTTTTTTGTAAGTAGGTGTTCCCATTTTTTCGATGTTTGTCATTCATTCATTAGTGGAACAAGGTATATGTACATCACAGGGTTAACACTGATAAGAACATGGTTTGTGCACCTGATGCTTAATGATTCCATTGCAGAGTTTTACATCTGATTGCTTTGACTGTTTCACATCAGCCTTATGATGTATCATATATAAAGAATATCTCAATCACTCAGAGGTTTGCGTAATGACTAACAACTTGAAATAGTCTATGTGTTCTTCAGGAAGAGCATTACCATTCATACAAGATGATTTATCTGTAAGTCCATGACATCTGGTACTCTTGTAAAGGGCATACGCGGTGCCGTAGTAGTAACACAAGATGATACAAGATGATTTATCTGATTCAATTCAGTCCAAATGCTTCACTATTTGCTTTTGTTAACAAAATAACACTGGGTAACACCTTTGTAGGAGTAAACAGAGGTAGGACCATAAACTGGAACTGACAGTGACAGGAACATGACATGGGGAGCCATTGATTGCCACTAGGGGGTGTGAAATATACAGATCATCATTAGCACAAATACTCCGTTACATACTGATTCTCCATATCACTAACAGACATTGAATACGCCATGCCAACCACAGTTTAATTTATTCTACACAACCGACATACAGGAATAAAGGGGGAACCGAGGCATGATCTTATTGAGGACATAAAATTTTCATCCCTAGTCCAAGAAGCTCTTCACTGATTTCCATACTTTGCCCCACCTTTGCCATTTTTAATGTCATCCCATCCCCTCACCCATGGCTGACCTGGTGTTGATCGGGTCTCAGGGGAAGCGTGCTTCGTTAGGTTTTCTGTTATCTTTGATTTGATGGCAGAAAACACCTGTTTGTACATGAATTCTTCAGTAGGGAAGCAGTTTTTCCTTGGGGAAGGAACAAAAGGCACACTCACAAAAACAGCAGAATAATGAAAATGGTATGTCTTACCAGGTTAGAATTCAGATCCTCTGGTGGTTGCTCCTGACCAGAAAGCCATTTCCACAAATCTGGGTTTTCCTGAGAAATCAAAGAGTCCTGGAATTAGGACACTTACAAAATTGAAATAGTACTTGAGAAAATGATTTTTTTTATGATACTGTTTTAGGAATATAAGGTTTTCCGTAATTGGCTATGGCACATGCCCTTTAAATATATTGAGTGTAGACATACAACATCAAAGTGGCTTAGAGGCAATCTTTTAGAAGCATGAAATTTCAGTCAGATACAACTACAAGATAAAGTCAAAAGATATGTATAGGAGCTACCCAGTTAAGGCCCCTGATTACTATCCCATTGGCATTTGCACATATCTGATGGAATTCTTTTTCTTGGTCAATACTCAATAGACACATTGATTGGGCATCTGGGAAAATTATAGTGGGTATTGTGACCCTGATCGAATCGTAACTGAGGCAGTACTGTAAGAAGTTCTGAAATTGGCAAGACATTAGGAAACAGAGTTTACTGTCCAAATAATATGCAAGTGGTGCAAAAATTCTTTTCTTTCGTTGTAAGACAGAAATGAAGAAATTGAAATCACATCATGTTACATTTTCTCCTGAGCAAGTTGACCGCACAATTACCTGGTAGTTGAATGAATATGATCATCTAGGAATTGCAAAATTATCTGGAATCATGCTAGTTTCCCTATTCTTGGGGACCAATTGGTGTTACAACTTGAACTTGTACAAGGAATTTAACAAAACAGCACGAACGCCAGCCACACCGAGATCAAATAACCAACTAGTCTATGCAAAGCATACACACAGAGGAACTAGATGAAACGAAAGTTTGTAGACTGGCAGAAAAGAGGAGGGGTTGGATTGGTCGGGTGGGAGCTTACAAGGTCCAGGACTTGCAGGAGGGCACGGATGTTCGGCTCGTCCATGGCGCGGACATGCTGCTCGACCCAGCTCCCCAGCACCAGGTCCAACTCCAGGAACCCCCTCTGCTTGCTCCGGTACAGCAGCCTGCACGTGCACAGGACCCGTAATAAGCGCGCGGTGTGCGCAATCGCGTCAACGGAAGGGGCGGAAGGGATCCTGGGGAGCAACACACCTGTTTTCGAGGCGGCGGCGGCTCTCGTCGGAGGAGAGGTCGATGGGGATGGCCGCGTTCTGCTGGGACGCGGTGGCGGTGGTGGGGGTGAAGGAGGAGAGGAGGCGGTGGGCGGGGGCGGCGGGGAGGCGGCGCGTGGGGGAGGGGGAGAGGGAGGAGAGGACGCGGCGGAGGTGGAGCGCGGCCGCCATGGCTGGCTGCGGCGTGGGAGAAGACGGCGGCGAGGGAGATCGCGGACGCGGAGGAAGGGAGAGAGAGAGAGACGTGGCTGATTGGTGGCTTTATTTATTGGGCCGAGCTGGGATGGTCATGGACGTGGAAGCCTAGCAGCGGTGCGGCTTGGCAGCGCCTGGGCCGCACGATCACGACCATTGGCGACGCGGACCAAGAAGACGAGCGCGACCAAGAAGACGAAGCATTTGGTGTTGGATCACTACCCTACCGTCGTGACTGGTGGATCACTAGAAAGAGGGCAGTCATCCAGCAACAATAAAATTCACCGCCGTATCATAAACAAATTCTAAAAAAAGCTTTATTTCTCTTCCCGGACATTCAGATCATTCCCATTTTTTGCAAGAGATGACAAACTATACACGAAGTCAGCCACTTTAGCAAGGCTCATCAAAAAGCGTACGTACATACCAAGACCCCTGGACTAAACCCTCCTTGGATTCGATGAGGCCAAGAAGCGCAGGACGCACGTCCCCGCGCCGTCATGACGGGCCGTCCTCCCCCTGCATTTGGTTCTTGAGCTTGCGTTTTGTGTCCTCCATCTTCTTGTCTTCAGCGCCGCTGGGCTGGGCGGGACCATTGTCATCCTCCTCTTGTCTCCGGCGCCGCCGATCTTTGTTGGAAATGTCTTCTTGGGCAGAGGCGAAGGCGGTCATGGACGTGGAATTGATCTCTTTGAAAATTGAAGGACTAATTAAATTGAACTTCAGTGTAAAGTTGAAGGATCAAGTCGGCTGTTGTGCAACTGTGAGCTAGCAGCAGTTGTATACTCCCTCCGTATCGTAATGAATGTCGCTTCCGACAACATAAGAAATGCACTGCGAGAGGGTGTCTGAACGTCAATTAATCAAGAGGGAGTATATTACTATGTTGGCTGGTTGGAACTCCCATTTTGCGAGTACTTTGTCACCAATGGTAGGAGAGAGCAAGTTGGTCGTTTCATACGAACTCACTTGTGTCCTGCTGCTGAGTGCTTAGCACGTTCTAGCTCGTGAAAATTTTCTTTGCAAGAGGTACGTACAGCATGCAGGAGAAAAAGGCTGCACCTTCACCGTAAAAAAACGAACAAGAAAAGGCCTGCACTGCACCTAGTTCCCGGGGGACGTTCCTGCTTCCCATCATCACATGGCCACGACTAGAGAGTTTTTTTTTTTTTAATGAACGGGAGAGGTTGGAGTAGGATCGCTGCTACGGTAGTAGTGTAGTGCTCTCTGCCCCTGACCACACAGGACGGCTTGGTGACTGGTGTGCTGTCCGGACGACTAGTGGGAACTGAAGCCATGATTGGTCGTGCAGTGCAGAATTGGTGCCTTGAGACCAGAGCCCAGTTCATTTTTTTTTTCAAGTCAGACGAAGAGAAGGAATTAATGGCATTCTCAAATCGGAGAACACGGTTAACTCTAAATTGGATTTATTTCTAAAGCTTGAATCTAGGGTGCTTTAGAAATTGATTTCCCCCGGTTAATTCCCAATTTCACCGGCAGCACATCAGCACGGAGCGTGCGATCTTTGCGGTTTCTTACTCCTAGTAAATTGGTGTGATGTGGAGAGGAAGGGTGATTGTAGACGTGACGTTCTCATTTTATATTTTGTGTTTAAGCTATAACTTTTTACATGAATATAAAACATTGGATTTCTTATAGAACATTTGAAAAAGAACTGTTGGATATGCGTGGCCGCATGGTTATGTGCTCATACATGCCGATCCAGAATCGGTACATATACGATAAATGTTGTGCATGCTAACAAATCAGCATCTCACAAAAAAAAATTACAAGACTATACAACTAGAACCTAGATGTGAAAGAAGGTACTAGTCATTTATCACCTCCTAAAACGAATCTTGCACAATATTGGTTAAATAATTAATTGAGCTTCGAAATGAAACATTTTTTAGTCTACTCTTAATAAGAGTTCCATTTTTAATAACACTGCCAGAGCACGAGAAACTTTTCCTATTCCAGCCATCATTTCCTAGCGCACAACAAACCCTATCGTCGCCATCGGCCTCTCACCACTCCCCCCCCCCCCCAGCCGCCGGCAATGCCCGAGTGGCCCTCCAACGGGCGCTCGACAAGACCAAGACTCGCATAGAAGTATACAACAACGAAGACGACGAGAGCGGTGGCGTCGCGCTGGGGAAAGGCGCTGCGATCGCTGGCGGCAGCGATGGCCCAAAGCCCATCAAGTCGGGGTCCGTCGAAGATGTGGGTATCAACACAGAGATTAGGGTTGGCTCGGGGTGGATGTTGGCGGCGACTCCTCTGCGGCCAGAGAACCTTGTCTCGCTTCCTCTTCTCGCCACGGCCCGCTCCCCCGGTCAGCCTCAGCCCAAGGTCATCATTATCTCTTCCTCCTCCGATGGCAGCGAAGAAGAATTTGCTGGATTTGGTGCCGAATCGCCATCCTGTAAGGTACTTCTGACCAAGGGAAGTGGCCATAAGAAGAGGCGTGTCAAGGACGAGCCGATCAGCGATTCCGGCTCTTGTACGCGTTCAGCTGAGGAAACAAGCTCTGTGGTGGGGGATCCTGTGCTGGGAATCTCCACCGCGAAGAGGAAGAGGAAGATAGGGTGCCACAAGGCGGAGATGAAAGAGGAGGCCAGGAGCTCGAGGGAGAAGAATAATGAGAAAAATAGAGGCTCAGGTAGGAGAAGTGAGGTGGACCACTCGCCCTTGGCCAAGGAGGCTCTCGTGTCCAGCGAGCAGTCCTGCGGTGCTCTGGGCAAGGAGGGGCAGGGCATGAAAAGCAGCAAGAGATGTAGCAGTTCACCGCCGATCAACCTTGTCGGTGCAATGATCGGGTCGAGGATCTGGTCACGCACGCATCAGCGGGACCGAATGCATCAGGCTTCCCACTCTGCTCGCCAGGTGTTGGATGACACTGAAGTCGATGGGCTTGCGGAAGAGCAGCATGGGCGAGTGAAGGATGCTTCATACTCTGCTTGGGTGATGGATGAAGGTGGGGAAGAAGAGCAGCAGCGTGTGGCATTCGATTACTTCAACAGCAATGCAGAGGCAGACGAAGAGCAGTAGCAGGTGGTGTTTGATGAGTTCAACAGTGATGCAGAGGCAGACGAAGAGGAGCGGGAGAGGGAAAGAGGGGATACGGTAAAAGAGGTGGCGATGGATGTAGGTGGTGAGGCCAGCGAAGGTGACAGTGGAGGAGCACATGAGGGTGAGCAGGAAGAGTATCTGGTGGGTGAGAATGGATCTGGTGGGTGAGAATGGACAGAGTGACAATGGTGATAGCCACGGTCAAAAAGATCAAGCCGCCGCCGCTGATGATGATGTTGAGGAGCAGGAGGAGATGGAGTGGAACAATGAACTTGAGGAAGAGGAATTCGACTCTGAAGAAGGTAGACAAAGCAATTATGAAGGAGATGATGAGAAGGAATCAGGAGAGGATGACAGAGATGTTGAGGAGGAATCAGGAGAATCAGGAGAAGATGACGAGAAATTTCATGGAGCAAGGGAGGTGCAATCAAAGCTAAAGTGCTCGGACTTCTCTAAATACTAAGCCAATGCTCCTGTTGCTTTCTGGATGATACTTGCGGCAGGCAAAAGCTTCCACACAAGAAGCCGCTTCTTGCGAAAATGGGAGGCATAAATTCATTACTGATGAGCAAATAGGAGTTCGGTGCAAGCATTGTAATATTGTCAATCTTGAAATCAGATATGTACTACCCTCTATGGTAAGCAATTGTTCTTGTTAGAGATATAGGAGTTTATTGTATTTTCCTCATTGTATGAGGTTTTTTTGCATATTTGTAATATCATGCACTTCTATATATTTGGGCCTCTTGGCCTCATATCAATAAAAGCATATTATTCAAAACATGATAACAAGGCCATCAAATTAGGGTTTTTTCTCCACCCGAGCACTCTTTGTGGAAGACGCTTCTTCTTGCCGCCTCCACCTCGCTCTCTGGTGTCGTGCGCTCGTCGTCGCGTGTGGTTATCTCTGTCCCTTGCCCACCCTGAGGAGGCGGTCTTCTCTCTGGTCACTGCGCCCCCACCGCAAGGAGGCATTTTCTCTCGGTCATTGCGCTGAGGCGCAAGCGCTTTTCTCTTGTCACCGCGCCTGCGGCGAGCGTGCCGCTTGGGCTTCATCCAGCATCGGTGTCGCAACCGGTGACTCCTAGCTACAGATTCCATTGAAGACCGTGGCCCTCCTGTGCTGCAATCCGCCTCTCCTGTGATTTGAGCTATGCTTGCTTGGTCTGAGCCACTAAGAGGCGGCTGGTGTGTTAAGCAAATAAAAAAGAAAAAAAAGCATCTTGTGTCGCTTATTCAATAGCTCTCTCGCTCTCACCCACCGCTACTCACTTTACGCTCTAGCCATTGCCGGTTGTCTTGTCAGGATGACTTCTTCGTCAGGTGGTGTTCTAGTTTTGCGATGTTCAATGCTTTTCAATTGCACCCATTATCGAGATTGGGTTCCCCGCATGCGTCTACATATGTGTGCTCTACGTCTTTGGGAGTTCCTTACGGGTGATCTCAAATGGCCGTCTTGTCCTGCTGCTCCTTCACAACCCGCTGTTCCAGATAAGGCCACTAATGATGAGAAGAAGAAGTTGCTTGCTGATTTTGAGACTCATATGTCCTCCCACGAGTCTGACTTCAGCGTGTATAGGGCTTGGTTGGATGATGATGCTAGGGCTGGTGCTATTCTTGCAGCTAGTGTGGAGGATCGTCTTGCTATGGACATAGTTGAGTTTGAGTATGCAGACCAGATGTGGACTTTTCTGCGTCAACATTACAAGCATACTGGTCAGTCTAGCTATCTTGCTGCTATTCGTTAGGAGTAGCTTTTATGACAAAGAGATGCTACAGTGGACGAGTTCTTTGATTAGATGTCTTCTATTTGGCATCAGCTTGATACTCTTGGTCCTAAGTTGTCACTGGATACTTGTCAATCTTGTCAGAGTCAGAAGGATGCACTTCAGTTTCGATGGACCTATGACTTTCTGACCTGTCTTCGTGATGAGTTTGAGCTTCTTCGTGCTTATCTGCTTGCTCGTCACCCTTGTGTCTCTCTTATGGATGCTCTGGCTAGTGTTTGTAATGAGGAGACTCGTCTTGGTGCTACTGGCTTGTTGCTGACCTCTTCACTTTTGGCTGCTCGTTATTCAACCACTCGACATATTGCTGGTGCTCAGGCTCGTCGTTCTTCACAAAGTGCTGGTACCGGAGGATCTAAGGAGAGTTCCGCTACTACAAATGCCCCATTGGTCGTGCTTCTTCGTCGCCTTGCTGCGTCTACATCAAAAGAAGTTATTGTTTTGGTGACTCTGCCTTCTGCACCTTCAGGTTCTGCTGCTGCTTCTCAGTCTTCCTCTGAGGACCACCTTCTACTTCTCGTTCAGGTACTCGTAAATGGATCTTGATTCTGGAGCTTCGTTCCACATGACTCATTACTCCACCCGTTTATCATCTCTGATTCCTTCCTCTCATTCTCTTACTATTCACACTACCGATGGTTCTCCACTTTCAGTTGTTGGATAAGGCATCCTTTTATCTAACTCTTTTGATGTTCCTGATGTTTCCTATGTTCCCAAACTGACCAAGCAGCTTATGTCTGTTGGGCAACTCACTGATCATGACTGTCGAATGATTCTTGATCCTGATTCTTGTTTTGTTCAGGATCGTCCTACGGGTCGGCTAGTTGGCACTGGCCCTTGTCGTCGATATTCTCAACACCTTTGGGAGCTTGACTGACTTTGTCTTCCTTCTATTGTGCCTGCTGGTCTTGTCAACTTTGCCTATGATGCTCCGTCCACCTCGTCTTTTACTTAGTGGCACCATCGTGTAAGACATCTTTGTGGATCTCGTCTTTATACCTTAGCTCGTGGTGGTCTTTTAGGATCGGTTTCAGGTTCTATGTGTTTAACTCAGTGTTAGAGTTGTCAATTAGGGAAACATATTCAGCTTCTCTATACTTCTAGTGAGTCAGTGTCTCCACGTCCTTTTGACCTTGTTCATTCGGATTTCTGGGGTCCTGCTCCTTTTGTTTCTAATAGAGGACATTGATATTACATTATTTTTATAGATGTTTTTTCTCACTTCACATGGATTTACTTTATGAAACAACATGGTGAGGTTGTGTCTATTTAATTTTTTTCAGCTATGATTCACACTCATTTTAACACGTCTATTCGTGTTTTTGTGCTGATTCTGCTAATGAGTACCTTTCTGAAGCTCTTCGTTAGATTCTTTCTGAGCAAGGCACTCTTGCTTAGTTTTTTCTCACGCGAAGAATTGTGTGGCGAGCATAAGCATCGACATCTCCTTAAGAATGTCCGTACTCTTCTGCTCACTTCCTTTATTCCCCGTTACTTTTGGGTTGAGGCTATTTCTACTGCCACATAACTGATTAACATTCAACCTCCGTCTGCTCTTCAGGGGGGATTCCCTTCCAACGTCTTACTGACAAGACACCTGACTATGACAACCTTCGTCATTTTGGTTGTGTGTGCTATGTGTTGCTTGAACCTTGTGAGCGTGCTAAGCTCACTGCTCTCTCAGTCGAGTGTGTTTTTCTTGGATACAGTGATGAGCATAAGGGATATCGTTGTTGGGATCCTATTGGTCGACATATGAGGATCTCACGGGATGTTGTCTTTGATGAGACGCGTCCTTTCTATCCTCGTCCTTCTTCGAATAATCATCCCATATCTTTGATCGACCCAATTTCATTCCTATTCATTCCAGATACCTCTGTTGCTAGTGTACATCCCTCACTCTCAGTGTTGCATCCCACGATGTCTTCTTCGAAACCTTCTTCTATGATCCCTGACTATAGTTTGAAGCCTCCTCTAACACAGGTCTACACTTGACGAGTTGTGCAGTTGTCTGATGAGCTATCTACTCCAGTTGAGTCATCTTTGTCTGATGACCCAAATTCTCTCGAGGCACCCTCTTCTCCTTATGAGGCGTCTCCCTTTGATGATTCTTCTCCTGAGCAGCCTCTTGGACGTGGCCATTGCTCTTGTCAGCCTCCTCATCGATATTATCCTTCTAGCTTTGCCGCTACAGCTCTTTCTGAGCCAACTATGTATCGTGATGTTGTTCCTTATCTGAAATGGCAACATGCAATGGCTAAGGAGATTGCTGCACTTGAGCACACTGGAACATGAGACCTTGTGCCCTATTCTCCATGTGTTTGACCTGTCACCTGTAAGTGGGTCTATAAGGTTAAGACTCGCTCTGATGGTTCCCTTGAGCGTTATAAGGCTCAACTAGTTGCTCATGACTTCCAGCTGGAACATGGTCGTGATTATGATGAGACCTTTGCTCCTGTTGCTCACATGACCACTGTCGGTACCCTATGTACCAGATACACCTTGAGATTGCAAAGATCACAAGGAAACTCCATCTATCAGATTTGAAGACCTCCGAAGGCCCCACATGTTAGGCGTAACCGGACCTGCTTCCCCGCCATGGTTAGTCCCAGGGCCACCACGTGTATCATAAGACCGGAGCTATCGCCCACACGTGGGAAAGCTCCGGACGTAATACCAGTATGGCACACCCGGACCTAACCCCAGACAGAGGGAAGCTCTAGTACTGACACGTGTCCAACAGCACCGGACCTACCTGTCCATGACGGTAAGCTCTGGAGCTGCCACGTGGCCAAACCGCCGGACCTTCAAGGAGCAATCAAAGACTTCAAGACCCGATTAAGTGTCATTAATGCCATATTAATGACACACGATCGGATGGCTCTTAATATCAGTAACGGCACTGTTAAAGACCGTTACCGGGCTATTAAGGGTAATTAACCTCATTAATTGTGTATCAAGCATGTGTAACTGCTGGGGCCACATGTCGGGCCAGGCTAATGGTGTAACAACCAATCCTTGTACTATAAAAGGACTGGTCCACGATACACAAGGGATGGCTTCACACCACTTCTAGACTCCCTGACCTAGACGAGCTACTTCTTCTGGAGCTTCTTCTAGACTCACACGCTTAATACAACACCAACACACCCCGTGGAGTAGGGTACTATGCTCAGGCGGCCCGAACCACATAAATCTCTGTGTCCACTTGTCTTTCACCTTCTTGAATCTCTGTGCGCCCATTACCGAACTACAACTCCGCGATCTACCAATGTTAGTGTCGGGAGATCTGTCGGATCTAAACACCGATAGTTGGCGCGCCAGGTAGGGGCGCCTGAGATTTCAAGTATGGTGAACTCAGCTGCTGGATCATCCAACAACAATCCTGCTGTTCAACTTGCTGGGGGCAATCCCTCCAACATGCAGCAACCAGCAGGTGCCACGGCTCCAGCAGAAGTCATGCCTCCACCGCCACCGCCTGCACCAACAAATCAAGCTGGGCAGCGTGACAGTGCATCGGCGTCGGTCACCGCATCGGCGAATAACAACAACCCTGAACACGCGCTCCATGAAGCGCGTGCTCTCCTTCAACGTCCACCACCTCCAGGTGTATCCCAGGGTGCAATGGAGCAGTGGAGGGCTGACGTGGAACATCTGGTTGCAGCAGCAGCCGACCACATCAGCAACCAAGGTCCTCCCCCTTCGGGGCGAGCCCCATCACAGCGCCGGACCGTGTCGGGCAGACTTGGTCCGCACGCTTCCCAAAATAGGAGGCGTGCTGCATCTCAGCAAGTTACATCGCTGCCTTCCGGGGCACGGCGCACTCATACGGTAACCAGGCTTTCAACTCATGACCTCCGGGCGGAGCTTGATCGCCGTTACCGCCAACAGGACGGCCATGTCCATATCGAGCGTGCTCGCGAAAGGTGAGAGGCTCGAGACAGTCCTACACCCGAGGGAGTAGGAGGAGGTTGTTCTGCCCTGGCCATGCACCTATGCATGGTCAGATGGCCACAAAAGTTCCAGCCTTATCTGCTGGAGAAATTTGACGGGACTGTTAATCCTGCTGAGTTTCTCCAGATTTACTCCACCGCAATCCTTGCGGCCGGAGGTAATGAGGCCGTAATGGCCAACTACTTCCCAGTGGCCTTGACTGGGACTGCTAGGTCTTGGTTCATGAGCCTTCCTCCTGACTCCATCAATAGTTGGGAGGAATTGTGCCAACAGTTCACCGCCAATTTCGGGAGTTCATACACCCGACCAGGCACCAAACTGGACCTTTTTGCAGTCGTTCAGAAGGGGGGAGAATCCCTGCGCTCATTCATCCAGAGGTTCTCCCAGGTACGAAACACTATTACTTCTATCTCCAGCGCCTCTGTTATCGTGGCATTTAGACAGGGCATACGAGATAATAAGATGCTGGAGAAGTTGGCGATCAAGGAGATCACCAGCGTCACGGAGCTCTTCAGCTTGGCAGACAAGTGTGCCAAAACTGCGGAGGGTCGTGAAATGCACTCCAAACCACCTCTGGAGGATGGTAAAAAATCCTCCAAAGGCGAAGCCACTACCTCCAGGAGTGGCAAAAAGAAGAAAAAGTCCAACGACAAGAAGAAGTCATCGGCCGACACATCTACTGCTGCAGCTGCTGCAGCTCCGGGTGGCTAAGGGCCACGCCCCGAGAAACAACCTCGGCCATCTTCTGAAGATGGAGGCAAATCCAAAGTGTGGTGTCCTATTCACAAGTCGAATAGCCACAACTTGGAAGACTGCCGGGAAGTCCAAAACCTTACCGAGCGCTACAACAAGCGCCTGGAAGAAGTTCCTTTCTGTCAGAGGGAAGGAAAACAGAAAGTCGATGAAGCTCCGGCTGAAGAGGAGTTAGGCTTTCAGGACCCTAAAAAGGTCCTGAAGGCTTTTTACACCTCCGTCGACGACGACTCCGACGTCTCCGACAATGAGCGTCGGAAGACCATGAACACCATCTTTGGTGGTTCGTGGGACATCACCTCCCGCCATGTCCTCAATACCATGCGGCAGGACATGGCCTCAGTAGCTTCTACAGCCAAGGCGGAGCCTCATCGAAAGTGGATGGACACCACCATCACTTTTGATGCTTCAGACTGCCCTCAAAACATGACCGGAGCTGGTCAACTACCTTTGATGGTATCTCCGACCATCAATAACATTCAACTCCACCATGTAATGGTGGACGGAGGTTCGGGGCTGAACCTCATAAGCTTTGAAGCTTTCGTCAAGCTTCAGCTCCTACCTTCGGACCTTCGCCCCTCCCGACCTTTCTCCGGAGTAGGTCCGGGGGCCATAACCCCACTCGGTGCCATTACTCTCCCCGTGACCTTCGGGACTCGGGAGAATTATCGCACTGAGAAGTTGATCTTTGACGTTGCTCAGATCAACTTACCTTTCAATGCCATTTTGGGCAGGCCCGCCTTGTACAAGTTCATGGTTGCTGCTCATTATGGCTACCTAGTGTTGAAGATGCCAACACCAGCTGGTGTTCTCCGAATCTGCGGAGACCGCACTGCTGGAGTGACTGCTCTGGAAGAACTTCATGCGCTTGCTATAGCACAGGAGGAAGAGTCCAGGCAGGAACAAGCTCCAAAACCCCCAAGCATTCGTCAACGAGGCTCAACCTCTGCACCTCGTGTGCAACCAAGCGACGACACCAACATCCCCGTCAAAGTCGTCCAAATCAGTTCCGATGCCGCTCAGACCACCCGTATATCGGGAGGTCTGAATGACAAATAGGAACTCGCGCTCATCACTTTCCTCCGGGATAATGTCGACGTGTTTGCCTGACAACCGTCACAAATGCTTGGGATCCATAGGGAAGTGATCGATCATAATCTGAAGATCTATCCTGACGCTCGGCCTGTGCACCAGAAGCATCGGAAGCAATCAGTAGAGTGACAAAACTTCATACGACAAGAAGTGAAGAAGTTGCTCGAAGCTGGGTTCATCCGAGAAGTCTTCCACCCAAAATGGCTGGCGAACCCAGTCGTTGTACCCAAGGCCAGAGCGAAGCTTTGGATGTGTATCGACTACACAATACTAAATAAGGCATGCCCAAAAGATCCATTCCCACTACCTAGAATAGATCAGATAGTGGATTCCACCTTCGGGTGTGAATTACTATGTTTCCTAGACGCATATTCTGGGTACCATCAAATGAGAATGTCTAGGGAAGATGAAGAACATTCTTCTTTTATCACAGTAGATGGATTGTATTGTTATACTGCCATGCCATTTGGTCTCAAGAATGCAGCCTCAACATTTGTACGAGCTATGTACAAAACCTTTGGGGAGCTCATCAGAGACGTAGTGGAAGTGTATGTTGATGACATCATCGTAAAGATCAAAGACAAGGAGTCACTCATTGACACTTTGCAAGCTGTCTTTGACAAGTTGTGAGTCACTCGCACGAAGCTGAACCCAGACAAGTGCGTCTTCGGGGTTAGCTCCGGAAAGCTTCTTGGTTCCCTGGTAAACCATCGGGGCATAGATGCAAATCCATCGAAGATTAAAGCCATTGAGGATATGCGGCCACCAGCCCGCATCAAGGACGTCCAGAAACTGACTGGATGTCTAGCCGCCCTCAGCCGGTTCATCTCAAGACTGGCGGAACGGGCGCTACCCTTCTTCAAGCTATTGAGGAAGTCCGGACCATTCCAATGGTCTGAAGAAGCAGAAAAGGCGTTCCAGGAGCTAAAGCAGCTCCTCACCACTCTACCAAACTTGGTAGCTCCGAACCCTGGTGAGCCCTTACTGCTTTACATTTCAGCAACCGACGAGGTTGTCAGCATGGTCTTGGTTGCGGAGAGACCAGAACCATCCCAAGCTCACGAATCCAGACCCCTCCGGGAGGGTCCGAAGGTTCCTGAAGGTGAGTCTGGGTCCCAACCCCCAGACTTGGATCTACAGGGAG
The DNA here is from genome assembly GCA_036927565.1 of Tuctoria greenei. Classification (NCBI taxonomy): domain Eukaryota; kingdom Viridiplantae; phylum Streptophyta; class Magnoliopsida; order Poales; family Poaceae; genus Tuctoria; species Tuctoria greenei. Next base: position 32,656,852 of record JAYESD010000006.1, on the reverse strand, counting down.
TTATTCCAGAAGATCTGGACCCCTCCGGGAGGGTTCGGGTCGCTCCAGTAGAAGCTCCGAGTTCCTCCAGCAAGGACTCGGAGGTCCCCAAAGCAGGCCCGGACCCCTCCGCGAGGGTCCAGGTCGATGTGGAGGAAGCTCCGGGCCCCTCTGGGAGGGTCCAGACAGTCCAGTGCCCAATATACTTCATCAGAGAAGTACTACATGATGCCAAGACTCGATACCTAGAGGTACACAAGCTGCTCTACGCAGTTCTCATCGCCTCCAGGAAACTTCGCCATTACTTCCAAGCTCACAAGATCTCAATGGTGACCTCTTATCCACTGCGTGCGATCTTGCATAATCCCAACTCTACTGGGAACATTGCAAAGTGGGCAGCGGAATTAGCTGAGTTCGATCTTGAATTCATCCCAAGACAAGCGATCAAGAGTCAAGCATTGGCAGACTTCGTGGCGGAATGGACCCCCTCTCCATCAAACCCTGGGGGCCCTAGTGAGCAGAAGCCAGAACTCAAGGCTTTGGTCTTCACCGAGCCTCACTGGACCCTCTACTTCGACGGATCCATGCAAAAGAAGGGGGCCAGAGCTGGAGTCCTTCTCCTTGCTCCAACCAGGGAGAAGGTAAAATACATGGTCCACCTGGACTTCAAGGCGACCAACAACATGGTGGAGTATGAAGCACTCATTTATGGACTAAAGGTGGCACTATCATATGGTGTCAAGCAGCTGTTAGTCAAGGGAGATTCGCAGCTCATCATTAAACAGGTGAAGGGTGAATGCTCATGTAACAATCCTCAACTAGCTACTTATCTCCTTGAAGTCCAGAGGATTCAGAAGGACTTCGAAGTCCTGGATCTCCACCATGTCCAGCGTGTCCATAACACTGAAGCTGACAAACTCTCGACAAAAGCGTCAACCGCAGCTCCGACTCCTGATGGAACCTTCGTTCGGAGGTTGTCAAAACCCACAGTTCACCATGCCGAACTGAGCGAAGGGGACGAGACCAGCATCTCGAAGCTGGCGGTCTCGATGGCCCTATTACCATGGCAGCCATCAAGGGTCGTAGGTGCTGCCGGAAGCTTCGAGCAACCCAACACGCAATACTCAAATGCTCAAGCTAGCTCCGATGCATGGATCTCGGAGATCCGGAGCTACTTGAAAGACAATATCCTTCCTGATGATGATGTATCCGCTGACCGGATAGTCAGATTGGCTAAAAGATACACGCTAGTAGAAGGGTATCTCTACCGGCGTGGTGCCAACGGCGTCCTAATGCGTTGCATCACAAGGGAAGAAGGCTGCGAGCTCCTCACAGAAATCCATGGAGGCGAGTGTGGGAACCACGCGTCTTCCTGCACGCTGGTCGGTAAAGCCTTCCGGCATGGTTTCTACTGGCCTATAGCGCTCCAGGATGCAACTGAGCTGGTGAAGAAATGCGAATCATGCCAGTTCCATGCAAAGCAAATTCACACACCGGCTCAGCCTCTACAAATGATACCTCCTACATGGCCTTTCGCTGTGTGGGGGATGGACATCTTGGGACCTTTCCCAAGACCCGTCGGGGGTTACAAGTTCTTGTATGTTGCCATTGACAAGTTCACCAAATGGCCGGAAGCAACTCCAGTTGTGACAATAAACAAGCAATCAGCTATCAACTTCTTGCAGTCCATCGTATGCAGATTTGGAGTCCCGAACAAAATCATAACAAATAATGGGACCCAATTCACAAGCTCTGCTTTCCAAGGATACTGCGAAGACCTCAGCATCAAAGTCAGCTACGCCTCTGTAGATCACCCGGCAAGCAATGGCCAAGCCGAGAGAGCAAATGCAGAAATCCTGAAAGGACTCAAGACACGCACATATGAGCGCCTGAAAAAACATGGAGCCAACTTGATCGAGGAGCTTCCGCCCACTCTAAGGACCAACAGGACAACTCCAAACCAGTCAACTAGAGAGACACCCTTCTTCCTGGTGTACGGAGCTGAAGCAATCCTCCGTCCGGAAATCACCTTGGGGTCGCTCCGGGTCCGGACCTTCGACAAAGCCACGCAGGACCTGCTCCGGCGTGAAGACCTTGACCTCCTTGAAGAGGGAAGGTGCCGAGCAGCTGTTAGGAATGCCCAATACCGCCAAGCTCTTCGGCGCTATCACTAAAGGCATGTTCACAGCCCTTAGCTCAAGGAAGGCAATCTGGTGCTACGGAGAATACAATCCAGATAAGGGTTAAACAAACTCTCCCCCAGCTGGGAGGGACCCTTTTGAGTGATCAAATTATCCTGTCCCGGATGCGTTTGCTTAGCAACCGAGGATGGGACACCTCTCCCAAATCCTTGGAACATTGAGCACCTCTGTAAGTTCTACGCTTAATATCACGGAGGTGAGTCTGTAATTACATGTGATGTATGTTATAGAGTCATTGTACAGAGTCGGGTAGCTCCTTCGGGAGGGCAGCCGGACCTACCCCGTTAGGTTCGCAACGTCCATGCAACACTTGTCACAGTCTCAGAACTAAAAGTGTAGCTAGCTACCTTGGGTCAAACGATAAATGAAACACACTTAGCCTGGTTCCGTACCCTAAGAGTGTACTTGTTTCCCCTGTACCCCGGACCTATAATGAAGGACATCATTGTGTGAAAACAGATTCCACGTGCATTTACTTTGTACAGGCTCAATATTTTTTATTTTTTATTTATCTCTTTCTTGTCTATAAAAAAGTTGTGCAGTTCTTAAGAAACTTTAGCTCGACCAGTTCATGTACAATTCGAGTTGCATTGTCTATCCTCCCGGGTTCAAACATTGTTGATGGTCTACCCGTCTGAATGCCGCCAAGCCAATCTAGGGCCGGAGTGTGCTATCGACTTAGCCTGGTCATGCACCCTAAGTACGCCACTCTACCTATACCCCGGCAGGCCGAAGTAAGGCGAGTACAGAAACGATCGAACCTGAAGGAAACAAGACGACGCTCTTGATTGTATTTAGAATTGAGTTCGACCTAAAACTTTCTCAGGAATAGTAAGCCGCAATGAAGTTATAGATAGGAAATAGATTTTACTATTTTTCTTGACTTCAGTGTGCATGAAAAATAAATATTTCATGATGATGGTGAATGAAGTCGGAGCTGCCAAAGCTCTGACATCCTCTAGGCGGCTCGTGGTTGATGTTCAAACATTGATATCGAGCGTCGCTGGAGCTACTCAGCTCTGGTAAATCTAGGGGGCAAGCCGTCAACGTGAAGAAAAGATGGTGGAAAGACTCTATAGTGGAGTATGTTGTCGATACACCACATGTTGACAGAGGTCACTGCCGGAGCTACCAAGCTCCGACACCCCAGAGGGCTAACCGTCGATGTTTTACGCGTTGATGGAGACTACTTCCGGAGCTACTAAGATCCAATGATGGTCAATGCCGGAGCCACTAAGCTCCGACAACCTCAGGGGGCCTACACTATCGAAGACTTCGGACCTACATTCTATAAGTTCGAAGCACGCAAGTCTTCAACAACCGTTACATCCTCTTCACAAGCAAAGAAGGAGCACATGTCTAAAAGGCTGTTTTCAAATGAAGAGCAACCTGAAGGAGGCAACATATCACCAGAATCAACATCCAATGACAGGGTTCTGGAAGCGATGGCAGCACGAGAAGACCTTAAAGATTTGTTTGTGCAGATTCGCATTGACAATCAAACCGACGGATCAACCAGGTTAGTGGAAAGATTCTAATACTTTAATATTTGTAATGTTAATTTGTGATTTTGTTTTTGTGTTCCTGCTTTTTTTTGAATTGGTAAAGCCACCTTCATTCCATATCAGATGAAACAGAGATCCATATTACAGATACGATTATCCAATATACCTAAGCAATTTCATCTATATGCCTACTGGATTGCATTCCTGCTACGTTCATTTATTTAACTGAGGTTTGTTGTTTGTGGAAAAAGATATCCTTTATCAGTGTGCACTGCAGATGAGTACTTGTACTCTCTGTATAATCATGCCATCTGTTATTCTTAGTGTGGAAGGGAGTAAACTATTAGTTTACCAGTATGCCTATGTTAGAATTGAATACGGGTTAGTTTAATTAATCTCAGATTAGGAGTCGGTTATTAAGGTAACCGACTTAACTTCATTAAGCACCCCCGTGCTCTGATCGGGACACACCTAGCCGTTACGGTTGGGAGGCCCCCTCGGTCGGTTCCTCCCTACATAAACAGAGGGCACCGATGGATTAGGGGTTAAGCCAAGATTAGAAGCATCGGTTCCCAATCCCTAAGTGCCACACATCGGCAACAAGAGGAACAAGGTCGGGGAAGGTCCCGACAGCTCCACCTGCTCTGCTTCATGTGTTACCCGATCACCGCCACAAACGAAGGAAAGAGTGTGGACCTGGTTCACTGCTTGAACGTACGCGTTCCCTCCAAACTCGATCCAACAAAACTGAAATATGCATGACCATGCAAACGTGCAGACGAAACGATATTAAGTACAACAGATCATGCCTCTGTTAACCCTAAGTCGAGCCTAATGACCAATCAGGCCTAACCCTAATTTCTATCAATGGTAACCAGGCCACCTAACTGGTTTTAGGTTTCGGCCACCTAAGTTTAATATCAGTTTTCTTAAGTTTTTGATTAGGCAAAGCCCAAATGAAATTAGAAGGAGGTGATTAGGGTTTGGAATTCAATACTAAAAATCAACTCAGAAGCATGAATTTGAAACGGATCAGGAAAAGAGATCAGGATTCAATCCGATTTTGGAATCGAAATGGATCAGACCCAAAGCAAACTCAGACTTGATTCAATTCAAGAATAAGGTTAAGAAAGGGATTAGGGCAGATCTGACTTAACTTAGTTACCATCATTCTGCGGGACTGCCTTCTTGGGTCGACTTTGAGGACACCGGCGAAATCACCGGAAACCTCACCGCCGAGGCTTTCGGGAAGGGTGGCTCACAAGCCGCTGAATCTGCCACCTCAGGGCGTCAGTCTTCTCGGATGAAGCTTCGAGCTCATTGAGGGATGAACTGGGCTTCCGGACTGTAACTTCACTCGTGGAGGTTGCCGGATCTGGGCTTTTATGGTGCTAGGCACAGAGTTGAGCCGATCGACGGCGGCGCGCTCACCCAATGATGAACGAGCGCGCTGGCGAGAGGGCCGATGGTGGCGCCCACCGGAACTTCAGCCTCACCACAATAGGTTCACCAGAACCCTAGGTTCTCGGTCGAAACCCTAGTGCAGCGGGGATCCCTTCTCCGAGGTGCTTCCATTCACCGGAGCCACCCACTGATGATGAGCCGCCTAACGACAGGCTTGCGCACCGGTGTGGCGGCTGCAACTGCGCCGAAGCCCTCCCACCGCGGTGGACTGAGCCTCGCTCGCTCTCTTGCGTCAGTTAGTGAAGAGAAGGGGACGGGGAAACTCAGAATGGGCTATGGTTTCACCATTTTTGACTTAAATACCTCGGCTCACAACCTCCACACGATCAATGGCTCAGATAAACTAAGGTCACGCCGCATTTTTGTTTCTGGTCGTTGGATCGTCATAGGAAGGATGGCATTAGGCAGCGCTCGCAAACCAGGCCGAGAGCGCATGCAGGAGGTCTTAATGGGCCAATGGGCTGCCCTTTCCCATTTTGTCTGAATTTTCTGTATTATTTAATGGGCCAGCGGGCCTAATTAGTTGTGAGGCCGAGCTGTCGGGCTGCCATTTCCATTTTTTTTTGAGAATTTGCCGGATTTACTTTAGCTGGCTTTGGGCCAATTTTAGCACCAGGCTGCGTGCCTCCCTTCTTTCATTTTGGTGATTTTCGCTAAATGAAACTTAGCAAGCCTTCGGCCTACTCAGTATATGAACTCTAAGAAAGTAAGAACTTCTATAAAAGTGATGAGTAAGCGTAAAAGCACACGGGCGTATGATAAATAAGCTGCGAACACAGGTGCACCAAAGGAAAAGGGTGCAAGAGCACCAAAGGAAAAGTGTGTAAGGAAATGCGTAAAGTAACCGCAATTACAGAGTCAATTTGCCCCCTTGCGTAAGGACTTAGGTGTCCTTTTATGGGGAGGGGGGGCGAGGCGGTCCTATCTATCCAACATTCCTCATAGTGGGGTTGGTTTTATAGTGTTCGTTCTATGTATCTAGTCTGTCAAGAGAGCGAAAGCTTTGGTCTTGGCTTCTTCTTGTTCTCCAAGGCACCTACTTGTGGGTGAGGTTATCGCCCTTCTGACGATGGATGGGCCGGTTCCCTGATGACATCACAGCAGCTTGGAGGAAAGTCGCATAACCCCCTCCCGAGCAATCTTCCCAATACCGAGGGCCATGCAAAGATAAAAAATCGCTTCTCTTGCCTGGGTTGGTGTAGACAAGTGGGTGGACGACACGATCCTGTCGGTGACTCTCATCCGGGTGGGGCGTCATTCCTCGGTTGAAGGCGGTAGTCGCTGGTGTACTGCTTGTGACGGCACTCGTTCTTTTGCTCGTAGGCAGCACGGTCTGACCAGGGATGGGGGTCCTGACGGGTCGGACCGAACCTCACTTAGGCTGGTACGGGCATCACATGCCATGAGGAGGCTGCTGTCGTGGTGCTCTGGCTTATCCGCTAGAAGCGTGGGGCGTTGGTGGTGCCAGTGGTGGTGCCGGTCCAGGCAGAATGCGCGTGAGAGCGCACCATGTATGGATCGGCGTGGTGATAGAACTTGGTTCGGATTGTGGTCTCGCCCAGGTCTGGGCGTTTCTACTCGGAATCTAGCGCAACGCGCCGTGACTTGAAATAGTCATTGGGAATGGGACCGTGTGCAGGTTAATTTCCATGCTCATGATGCCACGTCCCGCATGGTGGGGACGCGAACCGTGGAAGTGCTCGTACGCCGGCACAGGTGTTCGTGGTGCTCTGGCTTATCCGTTCGAAGCATGGGGCATTGGCGGTTCCAGTGGTGGCGCCGGTCCAGGCGAAACGCGCGTGAGGGCACGCCGCGTCTGGATCTCAGGTGCGCCGCTCCCTCTTTTGTTCTTGATCACACTATCTAATTAGATTAGACATGCTTGATCATGCCTCTGTTAACCCTAAGCCGAGTGTAATGACCAATTAGGCCTAACCTTAATTTCTATCAGCCTACCCTAACTGAGTACTGGGGTCAGTTCTAATGTTGTTTTATTTCCCTAGGGATGTACTGGAGACGGAGCAGGACAATGAGAATGCAATAATATGAAACAAGCATGACACAGCACCCAGCTCCAGATGACAAACTGTCAAGATACTGTTGCTGCCAGGTAATTTGATTGGTTGTTTGTGCTTCCAAGTCTTGAGATGACCTCGAAGTGTATCGTCGGCACTCAGTTTTTTTTTTTAAAAAAAAGTGTATCATGTGCACAACAGGATTAGATGATTTGTTCCTTAAGTTGTAAAGTGGATATTGCTATATCGGTTCGGTTGTATTGTACCATTCTGACTATTCCCCGTCTTTGCGAACCACTGTATTTGGTATTTAAACTTTTTGTATTTGTACTGCAAGACTTGGATGACATAATTAAATTTGTTTGTTTGATTTCTTTAATATGTATTTGGATGGATTTGCTGTATACTTCTGCCTATTCCTCGAAATTTTAATACCCAGCAGCTACTCACTATGCAGGTTAAATTTTTAGCCCATATGCAGAACTTTTAGCATATGAATGAATATTTGGAAATGTATTCTTGAGCTGGGATGGTCATGGACGTGGAAGCCTAGCAGCTGTGCGGCTTGGCAGCGCCTGGGATGCACGAGCACGACCATTGACAACACGGCAAACAGGGTTGAGCTGAGATGTGTTCGCGGCCGGATATCTCAATGCTTCGCTGTGCTCCAGGGGCATCTGATGGTGTGACCAGATGGAGCAAGAAGACAAAGCCTTTGGCGTTAGATCACTACCCAACCGTGCTGGTTCACTTCACTAGAAAGAGGGCAGTCATCCGGCAACAATAACTCACCACGCCGTATCATGAACAAGACTGAAAAAAGTTTTATTTCTCTGCCCGGACATTCAGATCAAGCCCATATTTTGCAAGAGATGATGAACAAACTATACACGAAGTCAGCCAGTTTAGTGAGGCTCATCGAAAAGCATACAGACCAAGACCCCTGGACTAAAACCTCCTTGGAATCGACGAGGCCAACAAGCGCCTTTCACCTGCGCAGGACGCATGCCCCCACGCCAACATCACAGCCGTCCTCCCTTTCATCTGGATCTTCCTCTTTGGTGGCAGCGGCAGCAGTAGCGCCTCGATCACCCGTATCGTGGGATGCGGCTTCGCGCCCTCGGCCTCCTGGTACCGCTTGTGGAGCTTGCGTTTCGTGTCCTCCATCTTCTTGTCTTTGGCGCAGCTGGGCGGGACTGTCATCGTCGTTCTCTTGCATCCGGTGCTGCCGATCGTGGTTGGAAATGTCTTCTTGGGTGGAGGCGGCGGCGGCGGAGGTTGCGGGATCTTTGATGAAGCCTCTGTGTACGCCGACACGTTGCTACGAGCACAGCCAAAGTCCGGGTCGCTCTTCTTGGGTTCGAAATGTTAGAGATATAGAAAGAGATAAGGATAGAATCAGTCAACAGAATTAGTTAATATTTGATGTAATCTTATGTTTCCTTTCTGTTTTGAAAACTACAATAACATTCTCTTTTTAATCAAACTCTACCAGTATAAATAAACTTACGGCCCGAGACAAAAGGGTTCAACGCTTGCCAATATCATATGAATTCCAACATGGTAACCAGGGCCAGTCCTTTATACTGTATCTAGATTGCTTCTTCTCTCTCTCGCCGATGCAATGGTGACGTCCTCAAGTGCAACACCGGTGCTCTTGAGCTCCTCTCACCGAGAAGCTAACAAGGGAGAACACGGTTAACTCTAAACTGGATTTATTTCTAAAGCTTGAATCTAGGGTGCTTTAGAAATTGATTTTCCCTGGTTAATTCCCAATTTCACCGGCAGCACATCAGCACGGAGCGTGCGATCTTTGCGGTTTCTTAATCCTAGTAAATTGATGTGATGTGGAGAGGAAGGGTGATTGTAGATGTGACGTTCTCATTTTATATTTTGTGTTTAAGCTGTAACTTTTTACATGAATATAAAACATTGGATTTCTTATAGAACATTTGAAAAAGAACTGTTGGATATGCGTGGCCGCATGGTTATGTGCTCATACATGCCGATCCAGAATCGGTACATATACGATAAATGTTGTGCATGCTAACAAATCAGCATCTCACAAAAAAAAATACAAGACTATAAGACTAGAACCTAGATGTGAAAGTAGGTACTAGTCATTTATCACCTCCTAAAATGAATCTTGCACAATATTGGTTAAATAATTAATTGAGCTTCGAAATGAAACATTTTTTAGTCTACTCTTAATAAGAGTTCCATTTTTAATAACACAGCCAGAGCACGAGAAACTTTTCCTATTCCAGCCATCGTTTCCTAGCACACAGCAAACCATATCGTCGCCATCGGCCTCTCGCCACTCCCCCCCAACCACCGGCAATTCCCGAGCGGCCCTCCACTGGGCGCTCCCTCGGCAAGACCAAGACTCGCTTAGAAGTCTACAACAACGAAGACGACGAGAGCGGTGGCGTCGCGCGGGGGAAAGGCGCTGCGATCGCTGGCGGTAGCAATGGCCCGAAGCCCATCAAGTCGGGGTCTGTCGAAGATGTGGGTATCAACACAGAGATTAGGGTTGGCTCGGGGTGCATGTTGGCGGTGACTCCTCTGCGGCCAGAGAACCTTGTCTCGCTGCCTCTTCTCGCCACGGCCCACTCCCCCGGTCAACCTCAGCCCGAGGTCATCATTATCTCTTCCTCCTCCGATGGCAGCGAAGAAGAATTTGCTGGATTTCGTGCCGAATTGCCATCCCGTAAGGTACTTCTGACCAAGGGAAGTGGCCATAAGAAGAGGCGTGTCAAGGAGGAGCCGATCAGCGGTTCCCATACGCGTTCAGCTGAGGAAACAAGCTCTGTGGTGGGGGATCCTGTGCTGGGAATCTCCACCGCGAAGAGGAAGGGGAAGATAGGGTGCCGCAAGGCGGAGATGAAAGAGGAGGCCAGGAGCTCGAGGGAGAAGAATAATGAGAAAAATAGAGGCTCAGGTAGGAGAAGTGAGGTGGACAACTCGCCCTTGGCCAAGGAGGCTCTCGTGTCCAGCGAGCAGTCCTGCGGTGCTCTGGGCAAGGAGGGGCAGGGCATGAAAAGCAGCAAGAGATGTAGCAGTTCGCCTCCGATCAACCTTGTCGGTGCAACGATCGGGTCGAGGATCCGGTCACGCATGCATCAGCGGGACCGAATGCACCAAGCTTCCCACTCTGCTCGCCAGGTGTCGGATGACACTGAAGTCGATGGGCTTGCGGAAGAGCAGCATGGGCGAGTGAAGGATGCTTCATACTCTGCTTGGGTGATGGATGAAGGTGGGGAAGAAGAGCAGCAGCGTGTGGCATTCGATTACTTCAACAGCAATGCAGAGGCAGACGAAGAGCAGCAGCAGGTGGTGTTTGATGAGTTCAACAGTGATGCAGAGGCAGACAAAGAGCAGCGGGAGAGGGAAAGGGGGGATACGGTAAAAGAGGTGGCGATGGATGTATGTGGTGAGGCCAGCGAAGGTGACAGTGGAGGAGCACATGAGGGTGAGCAGGAAGAGTATCTGGTGGGTGAGAATGGAGAGAGTGACAATGGTGATAGCCACGGTCGAAAAGATCAAGCCGCCGCCGCTGATGATGATGTTGAGGAGCAGGAGGAGATGGAGTGGAACAATGAACTTGAGGAAGAGGAATTCGACTCTGAAGAAGGTAGACAAAGCAATTACGAAGGAGATGATGAGAAGGAATCAGGAGAGGATGACAGAGATGTTGAGGAGGAATCAGGAGAATCAGGAGAAGATGACGAGAAATTTCATGGAGCAAGGGAGGTGCAATCAAAGCTAAAGTGCTCGGACATCAATCTGATGAAACAAGGTTTTTTCTGTAAACCTATCAAAACTGATATAGATTCGACACCTAAGTCTGAAGAGGAGATACTGCCGCTGGAGCCGACGGTACAAGGGCTGCATTCATCATGCGAATACTACAGTAATGAGACCCGTCAGAAGAGCAGCAACAGCATAAAGAATAGGAGACGGAAAAGGAAGGCAAGCACTAATCCTGATGAGCATGAGGTGGTCAGGAAATACCGGAGGCTGAAGAAAGGGTCGTCCAATGGGCAGTCTGCCACGACTGATTCGAAACAGAATGTGCAGGCTGCTGTGAATGATTCGAGAAAAAATGTGGAGGCTGCCGAGGAAGGTAGCAAAGCTCATAATGGTCTCAAGCACAGTGGTCTGAATGGAGAGCGTCCAATGAACAATGCACAGGATGACCTTTCTTTCAAACAACATGCAAATCTTGCTAAGATGAGAAAGCAGCAAGCATCTAGAGCAAAGGCTGCTTATGATGAACTGCTCGACGCAATGTTTGCTGAATGGAAGAACTATACAAAGGCTTCCATTACTGCAGATCGACAAAATGCCGTTACCATGCCTCTGACGTTCTCGTTTGGAAGTGAGGATGAAGAGGATAAATCTGATCATGACAAGTTTCAGAAAGGATTGTGGACGGAGTTTGACTCTGCCATAGAATCCATCAATGTGGAGGAGGTACTTAACATTCTGTTACACGATTATCATTCAGTTTTTGGTTGAAGTTTTCTTTTGGTTTCATGAATACAGCATTTGATTATGAATAGTTGTTGTATCTTTGGCATATTGAATTTTCAGACACAAAAGCTTTAGGCAAGCACCATTTCGCATAATAGTTCGACATTACTGGGTACCCACAGTAAATAAATTAGTAGCAAAAAAAGTATCATTTGCCACATATGAACTGAAATCTATGGGCCCTGCAATGTTTCCTTTTTGGAAGAAATTTGATATTTATCAATTTACATTTTTAAAAGTAATTAGTGTTGTTACTTGTGGGTATAAATTAAGCCTAATCACCATCCAGACAGTCTTATATCCATGTGCTGAATGGACCAAACACTAATCATTTCCTTTTACTTATATGGTGGAGATAGTGACAAAGCAATACGTGTCCTAGAGTGATTGATGTATAATAAAAAAACTTTAATTTCGGTCTGCATAATCAGATGAATTTAGACACTTCCCTATGAAGTTTCTGTTCTTTGCCAACAACACTTCTCCAAATACTAAGCCAATGCTCCTGTTGCTTTCAGGATGATACTTGCGGTGGGCAAAAGCTTCCACCACAGGAAGCCACTTCTTGCGAAAATGGGAGGCATAAATTCATTACTGATGAGCAAATAGGAGTTCGGTGCAAGCATTGTAATATTGTCGATCTTGAAATCAGATATGTACTACCCTCTATGGCAAGCAATTGTTCTTGTTAGAGATATAGGAGTTTATTGTATTTTCCTCATTGTATGAGGTTTTTTTGCATATTTGTAATATCATGCACCTCTATATATTTGGGCCTCCTGGCCTCATATCAATACAAGCATATTATTCAAAACATGATAACAAATCCATCAAATTAGGGGGTTTTCTCCAACCGAGCACTCTTTGTGGAAGACGCTTCTTCATGCCGCCGCCACCGCGCTCTCTGGTGTCGTGCGCTCGTCGTCGCGTGCGGTTATCTCTGTCCCTTGCCCACCCTGAGGAGGCGGTCTTCTCTCTGGTCATTGTGCCCCCACCGCAAGTATACTTGATCAGAGAAGTACTACATGACGCCAAGACTCAATACCTAGAGTTACACAAGCTGCTCTACGCAGTTCTCATCGCCTCCAGGAAGCTTCGCCATTACTTCCAAGCTCACAAGATCTCAGTGGTGACCTCTTATCCACTGCGTGCGATCTTGCATAATCCCAACTCTACTGGGAACATTGCAAAGTGGGCAGCAGAATTGGCCGAGTTTGATCTTGAATTCATCCCAAGACAAAAGATCAAGAGTCAAGCATTGGCAGACTTCGTGGCGGAATGGATCCCCTCTCCACCAAACCCTGGGGGCCCTAGTGAGCAGAAGCCGGAACTCAAGGCTCTGATCTTCACCGAGCCTCACTGGACCCTCTACTTCGATGGATCCATGCAAAAGCAGGGGGCCGGAGCTGGAGTCCTTCTCCTTGCTCCAACCAGGGAGAAGGTAAAATACATGGTCCACCTGGACTTCAAGGCGACCAACAACATGGTGGAGTATGAAGCACTCATTTATGGACTAAAGGTGGCACTATCATATGGTGTCAAGCAGCTGTTAGTCAAGGGAGATTCGCAGCTCATCATTAAACAGGTGAAGGGTGAATGCTCATGTAACAATCCTCAACTAGCTACTTATCTCCTTGAAGTCCAGAGGATTCAGAAGGACTTCGAAGTCCTGGATCTCCACCATGTCCAGCGTGTCCATAACACTGAAGCTGACAAACTCTCGACAAAAGCGTCAACCGCAGCTCCGACTCCTGATGGAACCTTCGTTCGGAGGTTGTCAAAACCCACAGTTCACCATGCCGAACTGAGCGAAGGGGACGAGACCAGCATCTCGAAGCTGGCGGTCTCGATGGCCCTATTACCATGGCAGCCATCAAGGGTCGTAGGTGCTGCCGGAAGCTTCGAGCAACCCAGCACGCAATACTCAAATGCTCAAGCTAGCTCCGATGCATGGATCTCGGAGATCCGGAGCTACTTGAAAGACAATATCCTTCCTGATGATGATGTATCCGCTGACCGGATAGTCAGATTGGCTAAAAGATACACGCTAGTAGAAGGGTATCTCTACCGGCGTGGTGCCAACGGCGTCCTAATGCGTTGCATCACAAGGGAAGAAGGCTGCGAGCTCCTCACAGAAATCCATGGAGGCGAGTGTGGGAACCACGCGTCTTCCTGCACGCTGGTCGGTAAAGCCTTCCGGCATGGTTTCTACTGGCCTATAGCGCTCCAGGATGCAACTGAGCTGGTGAAGAAATGCGAATCATGCCAGTTCCATGCAAAGCAAATTCACACACCGGCTCAGCCTCTACAAATGATACCTCCTACATGGCCTTTCGCTGTGTGGGGGATGGACATCTTGGGACCTTTCCCAAGACCCGTCGGGGGTTACAAGTTCCTGTATGTTGCCATTGACAAGTTCACCAAATGGCCGGAAGCAACTCCAGTTGTGACAATAAATAAGCAATCAGCTATCAACTTCTTGCAGTCCATCGTATGCAGATTTGGAGTCCCGAACAAAATCATAACAAATAATGGGACCCAATTCACAAGCTCTGCTTTCCAAGGATACTGCGAAGACCTCAGCATCCAAGTCAGCTACGCCTCTGTAGATCACCCGGCAAGCAATGGCCAAGCCGAGAGAGCAAATGCAGAAATCCTGAAAGGACTCAAGACACGCACATATGAGCGCCTGAAAAAACATGGAGCCAACTTGATCGAGGAGCTTCCGCCCACTCTAAGGACCAACAGGACAACTCCAAACCAGTCAACTAGAGAGACACCCTTCTTCCTGGTGTACGGAGCTGAAGCAATCCTCCGTCCGGAAATCACCTTGGGGTCGCTCCGGGTCCGGACCTTCGACAAAGCCACGCAGGACCTGCTCCGGCGTGAAGACCTTGACCTCCTTGAAGAGGGAAGGTGCCGAGCAGCTGTTAGGAATGCCCAATACCGCCAAGCTCTTCGGCGCTATCACTAAAGGCATGTTCACAGCCGTTAGCTCAAGGAAGGCAATCTGGTGCTACGGAGAATACAATCCAGATAAGGGTTAAACAAACTCTCCCCCAGCTGGGAGGGACCCTTTTGAGTGATCAAATTATCCTGTCCCGGATGCGTTTGCTTAGCAACCGAGGATGGGACACCTCTCCCAAATCCTTGGAACATTGAGCACCTCTGTAAGTTCTACGCTTAATATCACGGAGGTGAGTCTGTAATTACATGTGATGTATGTTATAGAGTCATTGTACAGAGTCGGGTAGCTCCTTCGGGAGGGCAGCCGGACCTACCCCGTTAGGTTCGCAACGTCCATGCAACACTTGTCACAGTCTCAGAACTAAAAGTGTAGCTAGCTACCTTGGGTCAAACGATAAATGAAACACACTTAGCCTGGTTCCGTACCCTAAGAGTGTACTTGTTTCCCCTGTACCCCGGACCTATAATGAAGGACATCATTGTGTGAAAACAGATTCCACGTGCATTTACTTTGTACAGGCTCAATATTTTTTATTTTTTATTTATCTCTTTCTTGTCTATAAAAAAGTTGTGCAGTTCTTAAGAAACTTTAGCTCGACCAGTTCATGTACAATTCGAGTTGCATTGTCTATCCTCCCGGGTTCAAACATTGTTGATGGTCTACCCGTCTGAATGCCGCCAAGCCAATCTAGGGCCGGAGTGTGCTATCGACTTAGCCTGGTCATGCACCCTAAGTACGCCACTCTACCTATACCCCGGCAGGCCGAAGTAAGGCGAGTACAGAAACGATCGAACCTGAAGGAAACAAGACGACGCTCTTGATTGTATTTAGAATTGAGTTCGACCTAAAACTTTCTCAGGAATAGTAAGCCGCAATGAAGTTATAGATAGGAAATAGATTTTACTATTTTTCTTGACTTCAGTGTGCATGAAAAATAAATATTTCATGATGATGGTGAATGAAGTCGGAGCTGCCAAAGCTCTGACATCCTCTAGGCGGCTCGTGGTTGATGTTCAAACATTGATATCGAGCGTCGCTGGAGCTACTCAGCTCTGGTAAATCTAGGGGGCAAGCCGTCAACGTGAAGAAAAGATGGTGGAAAGACTCTATAGTGGAGTATGTTGTCGATACACCACATGTTGACAGAGGTCACTGCCGGAGCTACCAAGCTCCGACACCCCAGAGGGCTAACCGTCGATGTTTTACGCGTTGATGGAGACTACTTCCGGAGCTACTAAGATCCAATGATGGTCAATGCCGGAGCCACTAAGCTCCGACAACCTCAGGGGGCCTACACTATCGAAGACTTCGGACCTACATTCTATAAGTTCGAAGCACGCAAGTCTTCAACAACCGTTACATCCTCTTCACAAGCAAAGAAGGAGCACATGTCTAAAAGGCTGTTTTCAAATGAAGAGCAACCTGAAGGAGGCAACATATCACCAGAATCAACATCCAATGACAGGGTTCTGGAAGCGATGGCAGCACGAGAAGACCTTAAAGATTTGTTTGTGCAGATTCGCATTGACAATCAAACCGACGGATCAACCAGGTTAGTGGAAAGATTCTAATACTTTAATATTTGTAATGTTAATTTGTGATTTTGTTTTTGTGTTCCTGCTTTTTTTTGAATTGGTAAAGCCACCTTCATTCCATATCAGATGAAACAGAGATCCATATTACAGATACGATTATCCAATATACCTAAGCAATTTCATCTATATGCCTACTGGATTGCATTCCTGCTACGTTCATTTATTTAACTGAGGTTTGTTGTTTGTGGAAAAAGATATCCTTTATCAGTGTGCACTGCAGATGAGTACTTGTACTCTCTGTATAATCATGCCATCTGTTATTCTTAGTGTGGAAGGGAGTAAACTATTAGTTTACCAGTATGCCTATGTTAGAATTGAATACGGGTTAGTTTAATTAATCTCAGATTAGGAGTCGGTTATTAAGGTAACCGACTTAACTTCATTAAGCACCCCCGTGCTCTGATCGGGACACACCTAGCCGTTACGGTTGGGAGGCCCCCTCGGTCGGTTCCTCCCTACATAAACAGAGGGCACCGATGGATTAGGGGTTAAGCCAAGATTAGAAGCATTGGTTCCCAATCCCTAAGTGCCACACATCGGCAACAAGAGGAACAAGGTCGGGGAAGGTCCCGACAGCTCCACCTGCTCTGCTTCATGTGTTACCCGATCACCGCCACAAACGAAGGAAAGAGTGTGGACCTGGTTCACTGCTTGAACGTACGCGTTCCCTCCAAACTCGATCCAACAAAACTGAAATATGCATGACCATGCAAACGTGCAGACGAAACGATATTAAGTACAACAGATCATGCCTCTGTTAACCCTAAGTCGAGCCTAATGACCAATCAGGCCTAACCCTAATTTCTATCAATGGTAACCAGGCCACCTAACTGGTTTTAGGTTTCGGCCACCTAAGTTTAATATCAGTTTTCTTAAGTTTTTGATTAGGCAAAGCCCAAATGAAATTAGAAGGAGGTGATTAGGGTTTGGAATTCAATACTAAAAATCAACTCAGAAGCATGAATTTGAAACGGATCAGGAAAAGAGATCAGGATTCAATCCGATTTTGGAATCGAAATGGATCAGACCCAAAGCAAACTCAGACTTGATTCAATTCAAGAATAAGGTTAAGAAAGGGATTAGGGCAGATCTGACTTAACTTAGTTACCATCATTCTGCGGGACTGCCTTCTTGGGTCGACTTTGAGGACACCGGCGAAATCACCGGAAACCTCACCGCCGAGGCTTTCGGGAAGGGTGGCTCACAAGCCGCTGAATCTGCCACCTCAGGGCGTCAGTCTTCTCGGATGAAGCTTCGAGCTCATTGAGGGATGAACTGGGCTTCCGGACTGTAACTTCACTCGTGGAGGTTGCCGGATCTGGGCTTTTATGGTGCTAGGCACAGAGTTGAGCCGATCGACGGCGGCGCGCTCACCCAATGATGAACGAGCGCGCTGGCGAGAGGGCCGATGGTGGCGCCCACCGGAACTTCAGCCTCACCACAATAGGTTCACCAGAACCCTAGGTTCTCGGTCGAAACCCTAGTGCAGCGGGGATCCCTTCTCCGAGGTGCTTCCATTCACCGGAGCCACCCACTGATGATGAGCCGCCTAACGACAGGCTTGCGCACCGGTGTGGCGGCTGCAACTGCGCCGAAGCCCTCCCACCGCGGTGGACTGAGCCTCGCTCGCTCTCTTGCGTCAGTTAGTGAAGAGAAGGGGACGGGGAAACTCAGAATGGGCTATGGTTTCACCATTTTTGACTTAAATACCTCGGCTCACAACCTCCACACGATCAATGGCTCAGATAAACTAAGGTCACGCCGCATTTTTGTTTCTGGTCGTTGGATCGTCATAGGAAGGATGGCATTAGGCAGCGCTCGCAAACCAGGCCGAGAGCGCATGCAGGAGGTCTTAATGGGCCAATGGGCTGCCCTTTCCCATTTTGTCTGAATTTTCTGTATTATTTAATGGGCCAGCGGGCCTAATTAGTTGTGAGGCCGAGCTGTCGGGCTGCCATTTCCATTTTTTTTTGAGAATTTGCCGGATTTACTTTAGCTGGCTTTGGGCCAATTTTAGCACCAGGCTGCGTGCCTCCCTTCTTTCATTTTGGTGATTTTCGCTAAATGAAACTTAGCAAGCCTTCGGCCTACTCAGTATATGAACTCTAAGAAAGTAAGAACTTCTATAAAAGTGATGAGTAAGCGTAAAAGCACACGGGCGTATGATAAATAAGCTGCGAACACAGGTGCACCAAAGGAAAAGGGTGCAAGAGCACCAAAGGAAAAGTGTGTAAGGAAATGCGTAAAGTAACCGCAATTACAGAGTCAATTTGCCCCCTTGCGTAAGGACTTAGGTGTCCTTTTATGGGGAGGGGGGGCGAGGCGGTCCTATCTATCCAACATTCCTCATAGTGGGGTTGGTTTTATAGTGTTCGTTCTATGTATCTAGTCTGTCAAGAGAGCGAAAGCTTTGGTCTTGGCTTCTTCTTGTTCTCCAAGGCACCTACTTGTGGGTGAGGTTATCGCCCTTCTGACGATGGATGGGCCGGTTCCCTGATGACATCACAGCAGCTTGGAGGAAAGTCGCATAACCCCCTCCCGAGCAATCTTCCCAATACCGAGGGCCATGCAAAGATAAAAAATCGCTTCTCTTGCCTGGGTTGGTGTAGACAAGTGGGTGGACGACACGATCCTGTCGGTGACTCTCATCCGGGTGGGGCGTCATTCCTCGGTTGAAGGCGGTAGTCGCTGGTGTACTGCTTGTGACGGCACTCGTTCTTTTGCTCGTAGGCAGCACGGTCTGACCAGGGATGGGGGTCCTGACGGGTCGGACCGAACCTCACTTAGGCTGGTACGGGCATCACATGCCATGAGGAGGCTGCTGTCGTGGTGCTCTGGCTTATCCGCTAGAAGCGTGGGGCGTTGGTGGTGCCAGTGGTGGTGCCGGTCCAGGCAGAATGCGCGTGAGAGCGCACCATGTATGGATCGGCGTGGTGATAGAACTTGGTTCGGATTGTGGTCTCGCCCAGGTCTGGGCGTTTCTACTCGGAATCTAGCGCGACGCGCCGTGACTTGAAATAGTCATTGGGAATGGGACCGTGTGCAGGTTAATTTCCATGCTCATGATGCCACGTCCCGCATGGTGGGGACGCGAACCGTGGAAGTGCTCGTACGCCGGCACAGGTGTTCGTGGTGCTCTGGCTTATCCGTTCGAAGCATGGGGCATTGGCGGTTCCAGTGGTGGCGCCGGTCCAGGCGAAACGCGCGTGAGGGCACGCCGCGTCTGGATCTCAGGTGCGCCGCTCCCTCTTTTGTTCTTGATCACACTATCTAATTAGATTAGACATGCTTGATCATGCCTCTGTTAACCCTAAGCCGAGTGTAATGACCAATTAGGCCTAACCTTAATTTCTATCAGCCTACCCTAACTGAGTACTGGGGTCAGTTCTAATGTTGTTTTATTTCCCTAGGGATGTACTGGAGACGGAGCAGGACAATGAGAATGCAATAATATGAAACAAGCATGACACAGCACCCAGCTCCAGATGACAAACTGTCAAGATACTGTTGCTGCCAGGTAATTTGATTGGTTGTTTGTGCTTCCAAGTCTTGAGA
This sequence comes from Tuctoria greenei, assembly GCA_036927565.1. Classification (NCBI taxonomy): domain Eukaryota; kingdom Viridiplantae; phylum Streptophyta; class Magnoliopsida; order Poales; family Poaceae; genus Tuctoria; species Tuctoria greenei. The sequence goes on along the minus strand of JAYESD010000006.1, from coordinate 32,637,034 downwards.
TGACCTCGAAGTGTATCGTCGGCACTCAGTTTTTTTTTTAAAAAAAAAGTGTATCATGTGCACAACAGGATTAGATGATTTGTTCCTTAAGTTGTAAAGTGGATATTGCTATATCGGTTCGGTTGTATTGTACCATTCTGACTATTCCCCGTCTTTGCGAACCACTGTATTTGGTATTTAAACTTTTTGTATTTGTACTGCAAGACTTGGATGACATAATTAAATTTGTTTGTTTGATTTCTTTAATATGTATTTGGATGGATTTGCTGTATACTTCTGCCTATTCCTCGAAATTTTAATACCCAGCAGCTACTCACTATGCAGGTTAAATTTTTAGCCCATATGCAGAACTTTTAGCATATGAATGAATATTTGGAAATGTATTCTTGAGCTGGGATGGTCATGGACGTGGAAGCCTAGCAGCTGTGCGGCTTGGCAGCGCCTGGGATGCACGAGCACGACCATTGACAACACGGCAAACAGGGTTGAGCTGAGATGTGTTCGCGGCCGGATATCTCAATGCTTCGCTGTGCTCCAGGGGCATCTGATGGTGTGACCAGATGGAGCAAGAAGACAAAGCCTTTGGCGTTAGATCACTACCCAACCGTGCTGGTTCACTTCACTAGAAAGAGGGCAGTCATCCGGCAACAATAACTCACCACGCCGTATCATGAACAAGACTGAAAAAAGTTTTATTTCTCTGCCCGGACATTCAGATCAAGCCCATATTTTGCAAGAGATGATGAACAAACTATACACGAAGTCAGCCAGTTTAGTGAGGCTCATCGAAAAGCATACAGACCAAGACCCCTGGACTAAAACCTCCTTGGAATCGACGAGGCCAACAAGCGCCTTTCACCTGCGCAGGACGCATGCCCCCACGCCAACATCACAGCCGTCCTCCCTTTCATCTGGATCTTCCTCTTTGGTGGCAGCGGCAGCAGTAGCGCCTCGATCACCCGTATCGTGGGATGCGGCTTCGCGCCCTCGGCCTCCTGGTACCGCTTGTGGAGCTTGCGTTTCGTGTCCTCCATCTTCTTGTCTTTGGCGCAGCTGGGCGGGACTGTCATCGTCGTTCTCTTGCATCCGGTGCTGCCGATCGTGGTTGGAAATGTCTTCTTGGGTGGAGGCGGCGGCGGCGGAGGTTGCGGGATCTTTGATGAAGCCTCTGTGTACGCCGACACGTTGCTACGAGCACAGCCAAAGTCCGGGTCGCTCTTCTTGGGTTCGAAATGTTAGAGATATAGAAAGAGATAAGGATAGAATCAGTCAACAGAATTAGTTAATATTTGATGTAATCTTATGTTTCCTTTCTGTTTTGAAAACTACAATAACATTCTCTTTTTAATCAAACTCTACCAGTATAAATAAACTTACGGCCCGAGACAAAAGGGTTCAACGCTTGCCAATATCATATGAATTCCAACATGGTAACCAGGGCCAGTCCTTTATACTGTATCTAGATTGCTTCTTCTCTCTCTCGCCGATGCAATGGTGACGTCCTCAAGTGCAACACCGGTGCTCTTGAGCTCCTCTCACCGAGAAGCTAACAAGGGAGAACACGGTTAACTCTAAACTGGATTTATTTCTAAAGCTTGAATCTAGGGTGCTTTAGAAATTGATTTTCCCTGGTTAATTCCCAATTTCACCGGCAGCACATCAGCACGGAGCGTGCGATCTTTGCGGTTTCTTAATCCTAGTAAATTGATGTGATGTGGAGAGGAAGGGTGATTGTAGATGTGACGTTCTCATTTTATATTTTGTGTTTAAGCTGTAACTTTTTACATGAATATAAAACATTGGATTTCTTATAGAACATTTGAAAAAGAACTGTTGGATATGCGTGGTCGCATGGTTATGTGCTCATACATGCCGATCCAGAATCGGTACATATACGATAAATGTTGTGCATGCTAACAAATCAGCATCTCACAAAAAAAAATACAAGACTATAAGACTAGAACCTAGATGTGAAAGTAGGTACTAGTCATTTATCACCTCCTAAAATGAATCTTGCACAATATTGGTTAAATAATTAATTGAGCTTCGAAATGAAACATTTTTTAGTCTACTCTTAATAAGAGTTCCATTTTTAATAACACAGCCAGAGCACGAGAAACTTTTCCTATTCCAGCCATCGTTTCCTAGCACACAGCAAACCCTATCGTCGCCATCGGCCTCTCGCCACTCCCCCCCAACCACCGGCAATTCCCGAGCGGCCCTCCACTGGGCGCTCCCTCGGCAAGACCAAGACTCGCTTAGAAGTCTACAACAACGAAGACGACGAGAGCGGTGGCGTCGCGCGGGGGAAAGGCGCTGCGATCGCTGGCGGTAGCAATGGCCCGAAGCCCATCAAGTCGGGGTCTGTCGAAGATGTGGGTATCAACACAGAGATTAGGGTTGGCTCGGGGTGCATGTTGGCGGCGACTCCTCTGCGGCCAGAGAACCTTGTCTCGCTGCCTCTTCTCGCCACGGCCCACTCCCCCGGTCAACCTCAGCCCGAGGTCATCATTATCTCTTCCTCCTCCGATGGCAGCGAAGAAGAATTTGCTGGATTTCGTGCCGAATTGCCATCCCGTAAGGTACTTCTGACCAAGGGAAGTGGCCATAAGAAGAGGCGTGTCAAGGAGGAGCCGATCAGCGGTTCCCATACGCGTTCAGCTGAGGAAACAAGCTCTGTGGTGGGGGATCCTGTGCTGGGAATCTCCACCGCGAAGAGGAAGGGGAAGATAGGGTGCCGCAAGGCGGAGATGAAAGAGGAGGCCAGGAGCTCGAGGGAGAAGAATAATGAGAAAAATAGAGGCTCAGGTAGGAGAAGTGAGGTGGACAACTCGCCCTTGGCCAAGGAGGCTCTCGTGTCCAGCGAGCAGTCCTGCGGTGCTCTGGGCAAGGAGGGGCAGGGCATGAAAAGCAGCAAGAGATGTAGCAGTTCGCCTCCGATCAACCTTGTCGGTGCAACGATCGGGTCGAGGATCCGGTCACGCATGCATCAGCGGGACCGAATGCACCAAGCTTCCCACTCTGCTCGCCAGGTGTCGGATGACACTGAAGTCGATGGGCTTGCGGAAGAGCAGCATGGGCGAGTGAAGGATGCTTCATACTCTGCTTGGGTGATGGATGAAGGTGGGGAAGAAGAGCAGCAGCGTGTGGCATTCGATTACTTCAACAGCAATGCAGAGGCAGACGAAGAGCAGCAGCAGGTGGTGTTTGATGAGTTCAACAGTGATGCAGAGGCAGACAAAGAGCAGCGGGAGAGGGAAAGGGGGGATACGGTAAAAGAGGTGGCGATGGATGTATGTGGTGAGGCCAGCGAAGGTGACAGTGGAGGAGCACATGAGGGTGAGCAGGAAGAGTATCTGGTGGGTGAGAATGGAGAGAGTGACAATGGTGATAGCCACGGTCGAAAAGATCAAGCCGCCGCCGCTGATGATGATGTTGAGGAGCAGGAGGAGATGGAGTGGAACAATGAACTTGAGGAAGAGGAATTCGACTCTGAAGAAGGTAGACAAAGCAATTACGAAGGAGATGATGAGAAGGAATCAGGAGAGGATGACAGAGATGTTGAGGAGGAATCAGGAGAATCAGGAGAAGATGACGAGAAATTTCATGGAGCAAGGGAGGTGCAATCAAAGCTAAAGTGCTCGGACATCAATCTGATGAAACAAGGTTTTTTCTGTAAACCTATCAAAACTGATATAGATTCGACACCTAAGTCTGAAGAGGAGATACTGCCGCTGGAGCCGACGGTACAAGGGCTGCATTCATCATGCGAATACTACAGTAATGAGACCCGTCAGAAGAGCAGCAACAGCATAAAGAATAGGAGACGGAAAAGGAAGGCAAGCACTAATCCTGATGAGCATGAGGTGGTCAGGAAATACCGGAGGCTGAAGAAAGGGTCGTCCAATGGGCAGTCTGCCACGACTGATTCGAAACAGAATGTGCAGGCTGCTGTGAATGATTCGAGAAAAAATGTGGAGGCTGCCGAGGAAGGTAGCAAAGCTCATAATGGTCTCAAGCACAGTGGTCTGAATGGAGAGCGTCCAATGAACAATGCACAGGATGACCTTTCTTTCAAACAACATGCAAATCTTGCTAAGATGAGAAAGCAGCAAGCATCTAGAGCAAAGGCTGCTTATGATGAACTGCTCGACGCAATGTTTGCTGAATGGAAGAACTATACAAAGGCTTCCATTACTGCAGATCGACAAAATGCCGTTACCATGCCTCTGACGTTCTCGTTTGGAAGTGAGGATGAAGAGGATAAATCTGATCATGACAAGTTTCAGAAAGGATTGTGGACGGAGTTTGACTCTGCCATAGAATCCATCAATGTGGAGGAGGTACTTAACATTCTGTTACACGATTATCATTCAGTTTTTGGTTGAAGTTTTCTTTTGGTTTCATGAATACAGCATTTGATTATGAATAGTTGTTGTATCTTTGGCATATTGAATTTTCAGACACAAAAGCTTTATGCAAGCACCATTTCGCATAATAGTTCGACATTACTGGGTACCCACAGTAAATAAATTAGTAGCAAAAAAAGTATCATTTGCCACATATGAACTGAAATCTATGGGCCCTGCAATGTTTCCTTTTTGGAAGAAATTTGATATTTATCAATTTACATTTTTAAAAGTAATTAGTGTTGTTACTTGTGGGTATAAATTAAGCCTAATCACCATCCAGACAGTCTTATATCCATGTGCTGAATGGACCAAACACTAATCATTTCCTTTTACTTATATGGTGGAGATAGTGACAAAGCAATACGTGTCCTAGAGTGATTGATGTATAATAAAAAAACTTTAATTTCGGTCTGCATAATCAGATGAATTTAGACACTTCCCTATGAAGTTTCTGTTCTTTGCCAACAACACTTCTCCAAATACTAAGCCAATGCTCCTGTTGCTTTCAGGATGATACTTGCGGTGGGCAAAAGCTTCCACCACAGGAAGCCACTTCTTGCGAAAATGGGAGGCATAAATTCATTACTGATGAGCAAATAGGAGTTCGGTGCAAGCATTGTAATATTGTCGATCTTGAAATCAGATATGTACTACCCTCTATGGCAAGCAATTGTTCTTGTTAGAGATATAGGAGTTTATTGTATTTTCCTCATTGTATGAGGTTTTTTTGCATATTTGTAATATCATGCACCTCTATATATTTGGGCCTCCTGGCCTCATATCAATACAAGCATATTATTCAAAACATGATAACAAATCCATCAAATTAGGGGGTTTTCTCCAACCGAGCACTCTTTGTGGAAGACGCTTCTTCATGCCGCCGCCACCGCGCTCTCTGGTGTCGTGCGCTCGTCGTCGCGTGCGGTTATCTCTGTCCCTTGCCCACCCTGAGGAGGCGGTCTTCTCTCTGGTCATTGTGCCCCCACCGCAAGTATACTTCATCAGAGAAGTACTACATGACGCCAAGACTCAATACCTAGAGTTACACAAGCTGCTCTACGCAGTTCTCATCGCCTCCAGGAAGCTTCGCCATTACTTCCAAGCTCACAAGATCTCAGTGGTGACCTCTTATCCACTGCGTGCGATCTTGCATAATCCCAACTCTACTGGGAACATTGCAAAGTGGGCAGCAGAATTGGCCGAGTTTGATCTTGAATTCATCCCAAGACAAAAGATCAAGAGTCAAGCATTGGCAGACTTCGTGGCGGAATGGATCCCCTCTCCACCAAACCCTGGGGGCCCTAGTGAGCAGAAGCCGGAACTCAAGGCTCTGATCTTCACCGAGCCTCACTGGACCCTCTACTTCGATGGATGCATGCAAAAGCAGGGGGCCGGAGCTGGAGACCTTCTCCTCGCTCCAACTAGGGAGAAGGTAAAATACATGGTCCACCTTGACTTCAAGGCGACCAACAACATGGCAGAGTATGAAGCACTCATTTATGAACTAAAGGTGGCACTATCATATGGTGTCAAGCAGCTGTTGGTCAAGGGAATTTCGCAGCTCATCATTAAACAAGTGAAGGTTGAATGCTCATGTAACAATCCACAACTAGCTTCTTATCTCCTTGAAGTCCAGAGGCTTCAGAAGGACTTCGAAGTCCTGGATCTCTACCATGTCCAGCGTGTCCATAACGCTGAAGCTGACGAACTCTCGACGAAAGCGTCAACCGGAGCTCCAAATCCTGATGGAACCTTCATCCGGAGGTTGTCAAAACCCACAGCTCAGCCTGCTGAACTGAGCGAAGGGGGCGAGACCAGCATCCCGAAGCTGGTGGTCCCGATGGCCCTATTACCATGGCAGCCATCAAGGGTCGTAGGTGCTGCCGGAAGCTCCGAGCAACCCAACACGCAAGACTCAAATGCTCAAGCTAGCTCCGATGCATGGATCTCGGAGATCCGAAGCTACTTGAAAGACAATATCCTTCCTGATGATGATGTATCCGCTGACCGGATAGTCAGATTGGCTAAAATATACACGCTAGTAGAAGGGGATCTCTACCAGCGTGGTGCCAACGGCGTCCTAATGCGTTGCATCAAAAGGGAAGAAGGCTGCGAGCTCCTCACAGAAATCCATGGAGGCGAGTGTGGGAACCACGCGTCTTCCCGCACGCTGGTCGGTAAAGCCTTCCGGCATGGTTTCTACTAGCCTATAGCGCTCCAGGATGCAACTGAGCTGGTGAAGAAATGCGAAGCATGCCCGTTCCATGCAAAGCAAATTCACACACCGGCTCAGCCGCTACAAATGATACCTCCTACATGGCCTTTCGCTATGTGGGGGGTGGACATCTTGGGACATTTCCCAAGAGCCGTCGGGGGTTACAAGTTCCTGTATGTTGCCATTGACAAGTTCACCAAATGGCCGGAAGCAACTCCAGTTGTGACAATAAACAAGCAATCAGCTATCAACTTCTTGCAGTCCATCGTATGCAGATTTGGAGTTCCGAACAAAATCATAACAAATAATGGGACCCAATTCACAAGCTCTGCTTTCCAAGGATACTGCAAAGACCTCAGCATCCAAGTCAGCTACGCCTCTGTAGCTCACCCGGCAAGCAATGGCCAAGCCGAGAGAGCAAATGCAGAAATCCTGAAAGGACTCAAGACGCGCACATATGAGCGCCTGAAAAAACATGGAGCCAACTTGATCAAAGAGCTTCCGCCCACTCTATGGACCAAGAGGACAACTCCAAACCGTCAACTGGAGAGACACCCTTCTTCCTGGTGTACGGAGCTGAAGCAATCCTCCGTCCGGAAATCACCTTGGGGTCGCTCCGGGTCCGGACCTTCGACGAAGCCACGCAGGACCTGCTCCGGCGTGTATACCTTGACCTCCTTGAAGAGGGAAGGTGTCGAGCAGCTGTTAGGAATGCCCAATACCGCCAAGCTCTTCGGCGCTATCACCAAAGGCATGTTCACAGCCGTCAGCTCAAGGAAGGCGATCTGGTGCTACGGAGAATACAATCCAGAGAAGGGTTAAACAAACTCTCCCCCAGCTGGGAGGGACCCTTTTGAGTGATTAAAGTATCCCGTCCCAGATGCGTTCGCTTGGCAACCGAGGATGGGACACCTCTCCCAAATCCTTGGAACATTGAGCACCTCTGTAAGTTCTACGCTTAATATCACGGAGGTGAGTCTGTAATTACATGTGATGTATGTTATAGAGTCATTGTACAGAGTCGGGTAGCTCCTTCGGGAGGGCAGCCGGACCTACCCCGTTAGGTCCGCAACGTCCATGCAACACTTGTCACAGTCTCAGAACTAAAAGTGTAGCTAGCTACCTTGGGTCAAACGATAAATGAAACACACTTAGCCTGGTTCCGTACCCTAAGAGTGTACTTGTTTCCCCTGTACCCCGGACCTATAATGAAGGACATCATTGTGTGAAAACAGATTCCACGTGCATTTACTTTGTACAGGCTCAATATTTTTTATTTTTTATTTATCTCTTTCTTGTCTATAAAAAAGTTGTGCAGTTCTTAAGAAACTTTAGCTCGACCAGTTCATGTACAATTCGAGTTGCATTGTCTATCCTCCCGGGTTCAAACATTGTTGATGGTCTACCCGTCTGAATGCCGCCAAGCCAATCTAGGGCCGGAGTGTGCTATCGACTTAGCCTGGTCATGCACCCTAAGTACGCCACTCTACCTATACCCCGGCAGGCCGAAGTAAGGCGAGTACAGAAACGATCGAACCTGAAGGAAACAAGACGACGCTCTTGATTGTATTTAGAATTGAGTTCGACCTAAAACTTTCTCAGGAATAGTAAGCCGCAATGAAGTTATAGATAGGAAATAGATTTTACTATTTTTCTTGACTTCAGTGTGCATGAAAAATAAATATTTCATGATGATGGTGAATGAAGTCGGAGCTGCCAAAGCTCTGACATCCTCTAGGCGGCTCGTGGTTGATGTTCAAACATTGATATCGAGCGTCGCTGGAGCTACTCAGCTCTGGTAAATCTAGGGGGCAAGCCGTCAACGTGAAGAAAAGATGGTGGAAAGACTCTATAGTGGAGTATGTTGTCGATACACCACATGTTGACAGAGGTCACTGCCGGAGCTACCAAGCTCCGACACCCCAGAGGGCTAACCGTCGATGTTTTACGCGTTGATGGAGACTACTTCCGGAGCTACTAAGATCCAATGATGGTCAATGCCGGAGCCACTAAGCTCCGACAACCTCAGGGGGCCTACACTATCGAAGACTTCGGACCTACATTCTATAAGTTCGAAGCACGCAAGTCTTCAACAACCGTTACATCCTCTTCACAAGCAAAGAAGGAGCACATGTCTAAAAGGCTGTTTTCAAATGAAGAGCAACCTGAAGGAGGCAACATATCACCAGAATCAACATCCAATGACAGGGTTCTGGAAGCGATGGCAGCACGAGAAGACCTTAAAGATTTGTTTGTGCAGATTCGCATTGACAATCAAACCGACGGATCAACCAGGTTAGTGGAAAGATTCTAATACTTTAATATTTGTAATGTTAATTTGTGATTTTGTTTTTGTGTTCCTGCTTTTTTTTGAATTGGTAAAGCCACCTTCATTCCATATCAGATGAAACAGAGATCCATATTACAGATACGATTATCCAATATACCTAAGCAATTTCATCTATATGCCTACTGGATTGCATTCCTGCTACGTTCATTTATTTAACTGAGGTTTGTTGTTTGTGGAAAAAGATATCCTTTATCAGTGTGCACTGCAGATGAGTACTTGTACTCTCTGTATAATCATGCCATCTGTTATTCTTAGTGTGGAAGGGAGTAAACTATTAGTTTACCAGTATGCCTATGTTAGAATTGAATACGGGTTAGTTTAATTAATCTCAGATTAGGAGTCGGTTATTAAGGTAACCGACTTAACTTCATTAAGCACCCCCGTGCTCTGATCGGGACACACCTAGCCGTTACGGTTGGGAGGCCCCCTCGGTCGGTTCCTCCCTACATAAACAGAGGGCACCGATGGATTAGGGGTTAAGCCAAGATTAGAAGCATCGGTTCCCAATCCCTAAGTGCCACACATCGGCAACAAGAGGAACAAGGTCGGGGAAGGTCCCGACAGCTCCACCTGCTCTGCTTCATGTGTTACCCGATCACCGCCACAAACGAAGGAAAGAGTGTGGACCTGGTTCACTGCTTGAACGTACGCGTTCCCTCCAAACTCGATCCAACAAAACTGAAATATGCATGACCATGCAAACGTGCAGACGAAACGATATTAAGTACAACAGATCATGCCTCTGTTAACCCTAAGTCGAGCCTAATGACCAATCAGGCCTAACCCTAATTTCTATCAATGGTAACCAGGCCACCTAACTGGTTTTAGGTTTCGGCCACCTAAGTTTAATATCAGTTTTCTTAAGTTTTTGATTAGGCAAAGCCCAAATGAAATTAGAAGGAGGTGATTAGGGTTTGGAATTCAATACTAAAAATCAACTCAGAAGCATGAATTTGAAACGGATCAGGAAAAGAGATCAGGATTCAATCCGATTTTGGAATCGAAATGGATCAGACCCAAAGCAAACTCAGACTTGATTCAATTCAAGAATAAGGTTAAGAAAGGGATTAGGGCAGATCTGACTTAACTTAGTTACCATCATTCTGCGGGACTGCCTTCTTGGGTCGACTTTGAGGACACCGGCGAAATCACCGGAAACCTCACCGCCGAGGCTTTCGGGAAGGGTGGCTCACAAGCCGCTGAATCTGCCACCTCAGGGCGTCAGTCTTCTCGGATGAAGCTTCGAGCTCATTGAGGGATGAACTGGGCTTCCGGACTGTAACTTCACTCGTGGAGGTTGCCGGATCTGGGCTTTTATGGTGCTAGGCACAGAGTTGAGCCGATCGACGGCGGCGCGCTCACCCAATGATGAACGAGCGCGCTGGCGAGAGGGCCGATGGTGGCGCCCACCGGAACTTCAGCCTCACCACAATAGGTTCACCAGAACCCTAGGTTCTCGGTCGAAACCCTAGTGCAGCGGGGATCCCTTCTCCGAGGTGCTTCCATTCACCGGAGCCACCCACTGATGATGAGCCGCCTAACGACAGGCTTGCGCACCGGTGTGGCGGCTGCAACTGCGCCGAAGCCCTCCCACCGCGGTGGACTGAGCCTCGCTCGCTCTCTTGCGTCAGTTAGTGAAGAGAAGGGGACGGGGAAACTCAGAATGGGCTATGGTTTCACCATTTTTGACTTAAATACCTCGGCTCACAACCTCCACACGATCAATGGCTCAGATAAACTAAGGTCACGCCGCATTTTTGTTTCTGGTCGTTGGATCGTCATAGGAAGGATGGCATTAGGCAGCGCTCGCAAACCAGGCCGAGAGCGCATGCAGGAGGTCTTAATGGGCCAATGGGCTGCCCTTTCCCATTTTGTCTGAATTTTCTGTATTATTTAATGGGCCAGCGGGCCTAATTAGTTGTGAGGCCGAGCTGTCGGGCTGCCATTTCCATTTTTTTTTGAGAATTTGCCGGATTTACTTTAGCTGGCTTTGGGCCAATTTTAGCACCAGGCTGCGTGCCTCCCTTCTTTCATTTTGGTGATTTTCGCTAAATGAAACTTAGCAAGCCTTCGGCCTACTCAGTATATGAACTCTAAGAAAGTAAGAACTTCTATAAAAGTGATGAGTAAGCGTAAAAGCACACGGGCGTATGATAAATAAGCTGCGAACACAGGTGCACCAAAGGAAAAGGGTGCAAGAGCACCAAAGGAAAAGTGTGTAAGGAAATGCGTAAAGTAACCGCAATTACAGAGTCAATTTGCCCCCTTGCGTAAGGACTTAGGTGTCCTTTTATGGGGAGGGGGGGCGAGGCGGTCCTATCTATCCAACATTCCTCATAGTGGGGTTGGTTTTATAGTGTTCGTTCTATGTATCTAGTCTGTCAAGAGAGCGAAAGCTTTGGTCTTGGCTTCTTCTTGTTCTCCAAGGCACCTACTTGTGGGTGAGGTTATCGCCCTTCTGACGATGGATGGGCCGGTTCCCTGATGACATCACAGCAGCTTGGAGGAAAGTCGCATAACCCCCTCCCGAGCAATCTTCCCAATACCGAGGGCCATGCAAAGATAAAAAATCGCTTCTCTTGCCTGGGTTGGTGTAGACAAGTGGGTGGACGACACGATCCTGTCGGTGACTCTCATCCGGGTGGGGCGTCATTCCTCGGTTGAAGGCGGTAGTCGCTGGTGTACTGCTTGTGACGGCACTCGTTCTTTTGCTCGTAGGCAGCACGGTCTGACCAGGGATGGGGGTCCTGACGGGTCGGACCGAACCTCACTTAGGCTGGTACGGGCATCACATGCCATGAGGAGGCTGCTGTCGTGGTGCTCTGGCTTATCCGCTAGAAGCGTGGGGCGTTGGTGGTGCCAGTGGTGGTGCCGGTCCAGGCAGAATGCGCGTGAGAGCGCACCATGTATGGATCGGCGTGGTGATAGAACTTGGTTCGGATTGTGGTCTCGCCCAGGTCTGGGCGTTTCTACTCGGAATCTAGCGCGACGCGCCGTGACTTGAAATAGTCATTGGGAATGGGACCGTGTGCAGGTTAATTTCCATGCTCATGATGCCACGTCCCGCATGGTGGGGACGCGAACCGTGGAAGTGCTCGTACGCCGGCACAGGTGTTCGTGGTGCTCTGGCTTATCCGTTCGAAGCATGGGGCATTGGCGGTTCCAGTGGTGGCACCGGTCCAGGCGAAACGCGCGTGAGGGCACGCCGCGTCTGGATCTCAGGTGCGCCGCTCCCTCTTTTGTTCTTGATCACACTATCTAATTAGATTAGACATGCTTGATCATGCCTCTGTTAACCCTAAGCCGAGTGTAATGACCAATTAGGCCTAACCTTAATTTCTATCAGCCTACCCTAACTGAGTACTGGGGTCAGTTCTAATGTTGTTTTATTTCCCTAGGGATGTACTGGAGACGGAGCAGGACAATGAGAATGCAATAATATGAAACAAGCATGACACAGCACCCAGCTCCAGATGACAAACTGTCAAGATACTGTTGCTGCCAGGTAATTTGATTGGTTGTTTGTGCTTCCAAGTCTTGAGATGACCTCGAAGTGTATCGTCGGCACTCAGTTTTTTTTTTAAAAAAAAGTGTATCATGTGCACAACAGGATTAGATGATTTGTTCCTTAAGTTGTAAAGTGGATATTGCTATATCGGTTCGGTTGTATTGTACCATTCTGACTATTCCCCGTCTTTGCGAACCACTGTATTTGGTATTTAAACTTTTTGTATTTGTACTGCAAGACTTGGATGACATAATTAAATTTGTTTGTTTGATTTCTTTAATATGTATTTGGATGGATTTGCTGTATACTTCTGCCTATTCCTCGAAATTTTAATACCCAGCAGCTACTCACTATGCAGGTTAAATTTTTAGCCCATATGCAGAACTTTTAGCATATGAATGAATATTTGGAAATGTATTCTTGAGCTGGGATGGTCATGGACGTGGAAGCCTAGCAGCTGTGCGGCTTGGCAGCGCCTGGGATGCACGAGCACGACCATTGACAACACGGCAAACAGGGTTGAGCTGAGATGTGTTCGCGGCCGGATATCTCAATGCTTCGCTGTGCTCCAGGGGCATCTGATGGTGTGACCAGATGGAGCAAGAAGACAAAGCCTTTGGCGTTAGATCACTACCCAACCGTGCTGGTTCACTTCACTAGAAAGAGGGCAGTCATCCGGCAACAATAACTCACCACGCCGTATCATGAACAAGACTGAAAAAAGTTTTATTTCTCTGCCCGGACATTCAGATCAAGCCCATATTTTGCAAGAGATGATGAACAAACTATACACGAAGTCAGCCAGTTTAGTGAGGCTCATCGAAAAGCATACAGACCAAGACCCCTGGACTAAAACCTCCTTGGAATCGACGAGGCCAACAAGCGCCTTTCACCTGCGCAGGACGCATGCCCCCACGCCAACATCACAGCCGTCCTCCCTTTCATCTGGATCTTCCTCTTTGGTGGCAGCGGCAGCAGTAGCGCCTCGATCACCCGTATCGTGGGATGCGGCTTCGCGCCCTCGGCCTCCTGGTACCGCTTGTGGAGCTTGCGTTTCGTGTCCTCCATCTTCTTGTCTTTGGCGCAGCTGGGCGGGACTGTCATCGTCGTTCTCTTGCATCCGGTGCTGCCGATCGTGGTTGGAAATGTCTTCTTGGGTGGAGGCGGCGGCGGCGGAGGTTGCGGGATCTTTGATGAAGCCTCTGTGTACGCCGACACGTTGCTACGAGCACAGCCAAAGTCCGGGTCGCTCTTCTTGGGTTCGAAATGTTAGAGATATAGAAAGAGATAAGGATAGAATCAGTCAACAGAATTAGTTAATATTTGATGTAATCTTATGTTTCCTTTCTGTTTTGAAAACTACAATAACATTCTCTTTTTAATCAAACTCTACCAGTATAAATAAACTTACGGCCCGAGACAAAAGGGTTCAACGCTTGCCAATATCATATGAATTCCAACATGGTAACCAGGGCCAGTCCTTTATACTGTATCTAGATTGCTTCTTCTCTCTCTCGCCGATGCAATGGTGATGTCCTCAAGTGCAACACCGGTGCTCTTGAGCTCCTCTCACCGAGAAGCTAACAAGGGAGAACACGGTTAACTCTAAACTGGATTTATTTCTAAAGCTTGAATCTAGGGTGCTTTAGAAATTGATTTTCCCTGGTTAATTCCCAATTTCACCGGCAGCACATCAGCACGGAGCGTGCGATCTTTGCGGTTTCTTAATCCTAGTAAATTGATGTGATGTGGAGAGGAAGGGTGATTGTAGATGTGACGTTCTCATTTTATATTTTGTGTTTAAGCTGTAACTTTTTACATGAATATAAAACATTGGATTTCTTATAGAACATTTGAAAAAGAACTGTTGGATATGCGTGGCCGCATGGTTATGTGCTCATACATGCCGATCCAGAATCGGTACATATACGATAAATGTTGTGCATGCTAACAAATCAGCATCTCACAAAAAAAAATACAAGACTATAAGACTAGAACCTAGATGTGAAAGTAGGTACTAGTCATTTATCACCTCCTAAAATGAATCTTGCACAATATTGGTTAAATAATTAATTGAGCTTCGAAATGAAACATTTTTTAGTCTACTCTTAATAAGAGTTCCATTTTTAATAACACAGCCAGAGCACGAGAAACTTTTCCTATTCCAGCCATCGTTTCCTAGCACACAGCAAACCCTATCGTCGCCATCGGCCTCTCGCCACTCCCCCCCAACCACCGGCAATTCCCGAGCGGCCCTCCACTGGGCGCTCCCTCGGCAAGACCAAGACTCGCTTAGAAGTCTACAACAACGAAGACGACGAGAGCGGTGGCGTCGCGCGGGGGAAAGGCGCTGCGATCGCTGGCGGTAGCAATGGCCCGAAGCCCATCAAGTCGGGGTCTGTCGAAGATGTGGGTATCAACACAGAGATTAGGGTTGGCTCGGGGTGCATGTTGGCGGCGACTCCTCTGCGGCCAGAGAACCTTGTCTCGCTGCCTCTTCTCGCCACGGCCCACTCCCCCGGTCAACCTCAGCCCGAGGTCATCATTATCTCTTCCTCCTCCGATGGCAGCGAAGAAGAATTTGCTGGATTTCGTGCCGAATCGCCATCCCGTAAGGTACTTCTGACCAAGGGAAGTGGCCATAAGAAGAGGCGTGTCAAGGAGGAGCCGATCAGCGGTTCCCATACGCGTTCAGCTGAGGAAACAAGCTCTGTGGTGGGGGATCCTGTGCTGGGAATCTCCACCGCGAAGAGGAAGGGGAAGATAGGGTGCCGCAAGGCGGAGATGAAAGAGGAGGCCAGGAGCTCGAGGGAGAAGAATAATGAGAAAAATAGAGGCTCAGGTAGGAGAAGTGAGGTGGACAACTCGCCCTTGGCCAAGGAGGCTCTCGTGTCCAGCGAGCAGTCCTGCGGTGCTCTGGGCAAGGAGGGGCAGGGCATGAAAAGCAGCAAGAGATGTAGCAGTTCGCCTCCGATCAACCTTGTCGGTGCAACGATCGGGTCGAGGATCCGGTCACGCATGCATCAGCGGGACCGAATGCACCAAGCTTCCCACTCTGCTCGCCAGGTGTCGGATGACACTGAAGTCGATGGGCTTGCGGAAGAGCAGCATGGGCGAGTGAAGGATGCTTCATACTCTGCTTGGGTGATGGATGAAGGTGGGGAAGAAGAGCAGCAGCGTGTGGCATTCGATTACTTCAACAGCAATGCAGAGGCAGACGAAGAGCAGCAGCAGGTGGTGTTTGATGAGTTCAACAGTGATGCAGAGGCAGACAAAGAGCAGCGGGAGAGGGAAAGGGGGGATACGGTAAAAGAGGTGGCGATGGATGTATGTGGTGAGGCCAGCGAAGGTGACAGTGGAGGAGCACATGAGGGTGAGCAGGAAGAGTATCTGGTGGGTGAGAATGGAGAGAGTGACAATGGTGATAGCCGCGGTCGAAAAGATCAAGCCGCCGCCGCTGATGATGATGTTGAGGAGCAGGAGGAGATGGAGTGGAACAATGAACTTGAGGAAGAGGAATTCGACTCTGAAGAAGGTAGACAAAGCAATTACGAAGGAGATGATGAGAAGGAATCAGGAGAGGATGACAGAGATGTTGAGGAGGAATCAGGAGAATCAGGAGAAGATGACGAGAAATTTCATGGAGCAAGGGAGGTGCAATCAAAGCTAAAGTGCTCGGACATCAATCTGATGAAACAAGGTTTTTTCTGTAAACCTATCAAAACTGATATAGATTCGACACCTAAGTCTGAAGAGGAGATACTGCCGCTGGAGCCGACGGTACAAGGGCTGCATTCATCATGCGAATACTACAGTAATGAGACCCGTCAGAAGAGCAGCAACAGCATAAAGAATAGGAGACGGAAAAGGAAGGCAAGCACTAATCCTGATGAGCATGAGGTGGTCAGGAAATACCGGAGGCTGAAGAAAGGGTCGTCCAATGGGCAGTCTGCCACGACTGATTCGAAACAGAATGTGCAGGCTGCTGTGAATGATTCGAGAAAAAATGTGGAGGCTGCCGAGGAAGGTAGCAAAGCTCATAATGGTCTCAAGCACAGTGGTCTGAATGGAGAGCGTCCAATGAACAATGCACAGGATGACCTTTCTTTCAAACAACATGCAAATCTTGCTAAGATGAGAAAGCAGCAAGCATCTAGAGCAAAGGCTGCTTATGATGAACTGCTCGACGCAATGTTTGCTGAATGGAAGAACTATACAAAGGCTTCCATTACTGCAGATCGACAAAATGCCGTTACCATGCCTCTGACGTTCTCGTTTGGAAGTGAGGATGAAGAGGATAAATCTGATCATGACAAGTTTCAGAAAGGATTGTGGACGGAGTTTGACTCTGCCATAGAATCCATCAATGTGGAGGAGGTACTTAACATTCTGTTACACGATTATCATTCAGTTTTTGGTTGAAGTTTTCTTTTGGTTTCATGAATACAGCATTTGATTATGAATAGTTGTTGTATCTTTGGCATATTGAATTTTCAGACACAAAAGCTTTAGGCAAGCACCATTTCGCATAATAGTTCGACATTACTGGGTACCCACAGTAAATAAATTAGTAGCAAAAAAAGTATCATTTGCCACATATGAACTGAAATCTATGGGCCCTGCAATGTTTCCTTTTTGGAAGAAATTTGATATTTATCAATTTACATTTTTAAAAGTAATTAGTGTTGTTACTTGTGGGTATAAATTAAGCCTAATCACCATCCAGACAGTCTTATATCCATGTGCTGAATGGACCAAACACTAATCATTTCCTTTTACTTATATGGTGGAGATAGTGACAAAGCAATACGTGTCCTAGAGTGATTGATGTATAATAAAAAAACTTTAATTTCGGTCTGCATAATCAGATGAATTTAGACACTTCCCTATGAAGTTTCTGTTCTTTGCCAACAACACTTCTCCAAATACTAAGCCAATGCTCCTGTTGCTTTCAGGATGATACTTGCGGTGGGCAAAAGCTTCCACCACAGGAAGCCACTTCTTGCGAAAATGGGAGGCATAAATTCATTACTGATGAGCAAATAGGAGTTCGGTGCAAGCATTGTAATATTGTCGATCTTGAAATCAGATATGTACTACCCTCTATGGCAAGCAATTGTTCTTGTTAGAGATATAGGAGTTTATTGTATTTTCCTCATTGTATGAGGTTTTTTTGCATATTTGTAATATCATGCACCTCTATATATTTGGGCCTCCTGGCCTCATATCAATACAAGCATATTATTCAAAACATGATAACAAATCCATCAAATTAGGGGGTTTTCTCCAACCGAGCACTCTTTGTGGAAGACGCTTCTTCATGCCGCCGCCACCGCGCTCTCTGGTGTCGTGCGCTCGTCGTCGCGTGCGGTTATCTCTGTCCCTTGCCCACCCTGAGGAGGCGGTCTTCTCTCTGGTCATTGTGCCCCCACCGCAAGTATACTTCATCAGAGAAGTACTACATGACGCCAAGACTCAATACCTAGAGTTACACAAGCTGCTCTACGCAGTTCTCATCGCCTCCAGGAAGCTTCGCCATTACTTCCAAGCTTGCAAGATCTCAGTGGTGACCTCTTATCCACTGCGTGCGATCTTGCATAATCCCAACTCTACTGGGAACATTGCAAAGTGGGCAGCAGAATTGGCCGAGTTTGATCTTGAATTCATCCCAAGACAAAAGATCAAGAGTCAAGCATTGGCAGACTTCGTGGCGGAATGGATCCCCTCTCCACCAAACCCTGGGGGCCCTAGTGAGCAGAAGCCGGAACTCAAGGCTCTGATCTTCACCGAGCCTCACTGGACCCTCTACTTCGATGGATCCATGCAAAAGCAGGGGGCCGGAGCTGGAGACCTTCTCCTCGCTCCAACTAGGGAGAAGGTAAAATACATGGTCCACCTTGACTTCAAGGCGACCAACAACATGGCAGAGTATGAAGCACTCATTTATGAACTAAAGGTGGCACTATCATATGGTGTCAAGCAGCTGTTGGTCAAGGGAATTTCGCAGCTCATCATTAAACAAGTGAAGGTTGAATGCTCATGTAACAATCCACAACTAGCTTCTTATCTCCTTGAAGTCCAGAGGCTTCAGAAGGACTTCGAAGTCCTGGATCTCTACCATGTCCAGCGTGTCCATAACGCTGAAGCTGACGAACTCTCGACGAAAGCGTCAACCGGAGCTCCAAATCCTGATGGAACCTTCATCCGGAGGTTGTCAAAACCCACAGCTCAGCCTGCCGAACTGAGCGAAGGGGGCGAGACCAGCATCCCGAAGCTGGTGGTCCCGATGGCCCTATTACCATGGCAGCCATCAAGGGTCGTAGGTGCTGCCGGAAGCTCCGAGCAACCCAGCACGCAAGACTCAAATGCTCAAGCTAGCTCCGATGCATGGATCTCGGAGATCCGAAGCTACTTGAAAGACAATATCCTTCCTGATGATGATGTATCCGCTGACCGGATAGTCAGATTGGCTAAAATATACACGCTAGTAGAAGGGGATCTCTACCAGCGTGGTGCCAACGGCGTCCTAATGCGTTGCATCAAAAGGGAAGAAGGCTGCGAGCTCCTCACAGAAATCCATGGAGGCGAGTGTGGGAACCACGCGTCTTCCCGCACGCTGGTCGGTAAAGCCTTCCGGCATGGTTTCTACTAGCCTATAGCGCTCCAGGATGCAACTGAGCTGGTGAAGAAATGCGAAGCATGCCCGTTCCATGCAAAGCAAATTCACACACCGGCTCAGCCGCTACAAATGATACCTCCTACATGGCCTTTCGCTGTGTGGGGGGTGGACATCTTGGGACCTTTCCCAAGAGCCGTCGGGGGTTACAAGTTCCTGTATGTTGCCATTGACAAGTTCACCAAATGGCCGGAAGCAACTCCAGTTGTGACAATAAACAAGCAATCAGCTATCAACTTCTTGCAGTCCATCGTATGCAGATTTGGAGTTCCGAACAAAATCATAACAAATAATGGGACCCAATTCACAAGCTCTGCTTTCCAAGGATACTGCAAAGACCTCAGCATCCAAGTCAGCTACGCCTCTGTAGCTCACCCGGCAAGCAATGGCCAAGCCGAGAGAGCAAATGCAGAAATCCTGAAAGGACTCAAGACGCGCACATATGAGCGCCTGAAAAAACATGGAGCCAACTTGATCAAAGAGCTTCCGCCCACTCTATGGACCAAGAGGACAACTCCAAACCGTCAACTGGAGAGACACCCTTCTTCCTGGTGTACGGAGCTGAAGCAATCCTCCGTCCGGAAATCACCTTGGGGTCGCTCCGGGTCCGCACCTTCGACGAAGCCACGCAGGACCTGCTCCGGCGTGTATACCTTGACCTCCTTGAAGAGGGAAGGTGTCGAGCAGCTGTTAGGAATGCCCAATACTGCCAAGCTCTTCGGCGCTATCACCAAAGGCATGTTCACAGCCGTCAGCTCAAGGAAGGCGATCTGGTGCTACGGAGAATACAATCCAGAGAAGGGTTAAACAAACTCTCCCCCAGCTGGGAGGGACCCTTTTGAGTGATTAAAGTATCCCGTCCCAGATGCGTTCGCTTGGCAACCGAGGATGGGACACCTCTCCCAAATCCTTGGAACATTGAGCACCTCCGTAAGTTCTACGCTTAATATCACGGAGGTGAGTCTGTAATTACATGTGATGTATGTTATAGAGTCATTGTACAGAGTCGGGTAGCTCCTCCGGGAGGGCAGCCGGACCTACCCCGTTAGGTCCGCAACGTCCATGCAACACTTATCACAGTCTCAAAACTAAAAGTGTAGCTAGCTACCTTGGGTCAAACGAGAAACAAAACACACTTAGCCTGGTTCCGTACCCTAAGAGTGTACTTGTTTCCCCTGTACCCCGGACCTATAATGAAGGACATCATTGTGTGAAAACAGATTCCACGTGCATTTACTTTGTACAGGCTCAATATTTTTTATTTATCTCTTTCTTGTCTATAACAAAGTTGTGCAGTTCTTAAGAAACTTTAGCTCGACCAGTTCATGTACAATTCGAGTTGCATTGTCTATCCTCCCGGGTTCAAACATTGTTGATGGTCTACCCGTTTGAATGCCGCCAAGCCAATCTAGGACCGGAGTGTGCTATCGACTTAGCCTGGTCATGCACCCTAAGTACGCCACTCTACCTATACCCCGGCAGGCCGAAGTAAGGCGAGTCCAGAAATGATCGAACCTGAAGGAAACAAGACGACGCTCTTGATTGTATTTAGAATTGTGTTCGACCTAAAACTTTCTCGAGAATAGTAAGCCGCAATGAAGTTATAGATAGGAAATGGATTTTACTATTTTTCTTGACTTCAGTGTGCAGGAAAAATAAATATTTCATGATGATGGTGAATGAAGTCAGAGCTGCCAAAGCTCTGACATCCTCTAGGCGGCTCGTGGTCGATGTTCAAACATTGATATCGAGCGTCACTGGAGCTACTCAGCTCCGGTAAATCTAGGGGCAAGCTGTCAACGTGAAGAAAAGATGGTGGAAAGACTCTATAGTGGAGTCTGTTGTTGATACACCATATGTTGACAGAGGTCACTGCCGGAGCTACCAAGCTCCGACACCCCAGAGGGCTAACCGTCGATGTTTTACGCGTTGATGGAGACTACTTCTGGAGCTACTAAGATCCAATGATGGTCAATGCCGGAGCCACTAAGCTCCGACAACCTCAGGGGGCCTACACTATCGAAGACTTCGGACCTACATTCTATAAGTTCGAAGCACACAAGTCTTCAACAACCGTTACATCCTCTTGGTACATGTTCACAATCAAATTGTGTACATCTACCAGGGGGCCAAGTGAGACAAAGGTGTTGAAGACAAAAAATGAAATTCACAAAAAAACTTTGGATTTCATTCATCTGGAGACAAGAGATTACAAAATTGGAGAAGAAAAAAAGAGAATACAAGCGGGAGCTATAGAGAAATGGTCCTATACCCTATGGAAGAACTGGGCGACCTTCTGGGCCACCTCCGACAAGCTGGCTTGGGCGGCTTCATCCTCTCCTTCGATGGGGCCTTCAAGCACCGGGTCCAGAGGGAATCGAGGGTCCCGGCTGGTGTAGCACGTCAGCACGAACTCTGTGACGTTCTTCGCCAAGGACTGTCCCTTAGTTTCCAGCTGGCCCGCGATGACATTGCCCATCTTGGTGAGCTTGTTGCCTGCTGAACTCAGCGCCTCCAACGCCTGGTCCAGCTCCGGCTCCGGATCATCCAGACGCATGGGACTGAAGCCCATTGGCATCAACGCGTCGTTGGCCTTGCCCAGGAAGTCCCAAACTTGTTGGGACTCCGCAAACCTTGTGCTTCGCATCTCCTCCAAGGATCTTTTGGCAGCTGCGAGCTCCTAGCTCTCCCGAGCAAGACGCTCCACCTCTTTGGCATTCTGCTGAATCTTTTTAGCAACCTGCCTTCTGAGTTTGCTGAGCTCTTCCTCCCAGAGGTGGATCTCATTCCAGCGGTTGACCAGATCCTTCTCTTGGCCCCGCACTTTCTTGTCCCTGGCAGCGATGGCATTCCCCTGCTTGTAGAGATCTTGCCCTCGCTCCCAGGCCTTCTTCTCCTCCTCCTCGCAATGCTCCTCCAATTTGTTGGTGCGTTCTTCGAGGATCTTGTCAGTCAGAGCTGTCTTTTGGACAAGCTCTTCCTCCCTCTTCACGAGGTCATCCCGCAGCTCCAGGAATTTTTGCTCTCCATCTTCGAGCCTTCTCTCCCACACTTCAAGAGCCTCCCAACGCTTGACGAGACTATCGTGGATGGCGGCGAGCCTTTCTTGGCGATCATCCGCTGCGCTATTTGCAGCCTTGGCCTGCTCATAGAAGACCCGGGACTAGTTTTCGAGGGATCGTGTCATGCTTTCCCTCTCATCCAACAGCTTTCCCCAGTACTCCAGGTCAGACCTTTTCCCTCTGCACCCACTCCTTATCGTTAGCCAGCCTCGACTGCGCCAGCTTGGTCTTGAAATGGAGTCAGTTGCGCCACCCCCTAAGGGTTTGGCTCTCCTCCTCGAGGGCCTTGCTGTCGTGGTAGAAAGCCAGCTGAACCTGGTGAAGACTGGAGCATGCGTTGTCAAGACAACGATAGGGGGATTGGGTCCGGACCTGCCGGGGTCCTCTCCGCTGGCTCCAGCGGATCTTTAGTGACAAAAATTGGGTCCCACTCTACAAGAGCAGTCCCCTGAGCTTCCACGGCACTAGGGCCATCCTCCGGGATAGCCTCGGCCGCCGTCGAGGAAGGTCCTGCAACAGAAGTTCCGATCTCCAGAATTGACTCCGAAGGTCCTGCTGCTAAGTCATCAACAACTGGCCCCTCAGGTGGGGGGCCAACAACTTCATCTTGGCACCCTGGCTCAGCAGCGGGCGCCTCCGGGATCACCACTTCCAGAACAGGTGTTGAAGGTTCAGTCGGAGTAGGATCTACTTCCGGCTCTGGCGCAGGCGCCTCCTCCGCCGCTGGCTCAAGTGCTGGCGCTTCGACCATCGTAGGCTCAGGCGCTGGTGCTTCGACCATCATAGGCTCAGGCGCCGATACCTCCACAGCAACTGGCTCGGACGCCAGAACCTCTTCAATGACCGGCTCCACAGTCGGAACTTTTACAACAACCGGCTCTACCGCCGGAGCTTCCTCAACAACCGGCTCAAATGCCGGAACTTCATCAACACCTGGCTCCATCGTTGGGACCTCATCAACCACCGGCTCGACTGTCGTGGCTTCAACAACATCCGGCTCTAGGGCCGGAATCGCAGCTACCTCCGGCTCTGAAGCCGGAGCGTCCAACATCTCATCATCCAAGCCTGGAGTTTCAACCTCCGGGGCTGGTGCCGCTGGTACGTCTTCATTCCCGTGGTCTGGCACTACCACGGGAGCTTCTGGAGATGAGTCGAGGTACAAGACCATGACAGCCAGCGCCGGAGCTGCCGCAGCCTCAACCACCTCTTGGGGTGGCGCTGGAATCGGAGCCGGAGCTTCAGCCTACACAGCCTCAACCGCTACTGCAGGGACTGGAGCTTCAGCCCTTTTCTTAGGCACGCTGTGGATGAAGCACGAAGAAATTCAAAATACAATTATAACAATAAGACAACTGACTGAGGTAAAAAATCAAAAATTACCTTGGAAGGCTTCCGCACCAGTTAGCACGGAACCTCTTCTCCGGACGCTCCGGACTGGCCCCAGCCGCCACTGGCGTGGTAGTCCCGGTGGGTCCCCTGGAGCTTGTTGCTGCTATCGGCGTTGCCCTGGTCGAGGCCCCCCTCGACCGGGAAGGACCTCCAGACCTAGAGCCCTCAGCTGGCCCTTGGTACTGGAGTCACATGGCCGGAGCTAGCACCCCGGGAAGATGCCGCTACTGGAGTAGATGCCGCCGTTGTAGACCTCCCCCTCCGGGGAGAAGGAGCCGCCACGGAAGAAGCAGGCCTGACGGACCTTCTGTCGGCATGCTTCCTCTTACGGCTCGAGGGCTCAGCCAACTCCTTGCCCTTGCCTATGACTTCGATTCTTGGCTTTGGGGCGGGAACGGATCCGCCTTCAGGAGCTTCGGAGATCGCCAACCCGGTGATCGAACGTCTCTCAACGACACCAATGTCATCAAGCACCAACATTGTCCGCCGGAGCTCCATGCTGAACTCTGCCTCCATGTTCAGAGGTAGGAAAGCTGCCGGAGGAGCCAAGTCATCACCCTCGACGTCGATGCCGTGCTGGAACTTCTTGAGGTGGAACTCCAAAGTTGCACCCTCCATGTTGGACTTCAAACCGGTCTCAATCCGGTCGTCGTCCAGCATACTGTTGAGGGCCCAAGCAAGCTTCTCCCTCTTCTTCAGCAGAGCCCACCTGTTGGTCAGGAAGTTGCAAAACACCACCTTAGGAGTCACCCCTCCTTCCACGCACAGGCGGATCCTGGTCAGAGCAGGGTTGAAGGCGTCCGACAACACCGGAGCTTCACTCCAAACTACAGTGTCGATGTTGGGGAGGCCTTCGGGCAGCTCCAACTTCTCGTGCTCCTCCACCCTGATGACAATCCAATCCTTTTTCCAGTCGTCCCACTTCCCAGAAGGGAACGACCGCAAATACTTGTACGGGCACTTCTTGTGCTTCACAAAATAGTAGAAGCCAAGGTACTCGTCACTCCTGCCCGTAGTGTGGACAGTGAAGAAGGTGCAGAAGAGCTCAATGCAGGGCGGAATGCTCACCCACATCTCGCAGAAGTGGACAAAGATCGACACCAGGAGAATGGAGTGGGGGCCAAGGTGGTACAGCTGCAGACCATAGAAGTCTAGTAGCATCAGGAAGAAAGAGGAGAAAGGTGGGATCAGTCCCACCATGGCGTACACGGAGAAGTACACCATGTCGCCGGTGTGTTCCTTCTCGAACGGAAGCTTGCCAACGCGGACCAAGTGGTTGAAGAAGTCAGGGGACCATCCCATGAGGGCCCGAACCTTCTCCAAATCACCATCGGTCTTCAGTCGGCTCTGGCGGAGACCCAACTCCATCGCGGCACAGCGAGGCAAGAGAGGAAAAGCAAGTGAAAGTTTGGAAGGTTTGAGCGCAAGTTCGAATGAAAGGCGTAAAGAACCCCAAACGGTACGTGCTTTCCTTCTTAAGTAAGCCCCCGCAACTCTTGGATGGAAACCGAAGAGGAGCCGGCGATACCAGTCAAAAACTTCACCCTGCCAATGACAAGGGGGCCCAGGGCCACCCCGACGATAAAGTCGAGGTTCTTACCCCAGGCGACCTGATTAAGTGTCATTAATGCCATATTAATGACACACAATCGGATGGCTCTTAGTTCCGGTAATAGCACTGTCAAAGCCCGTTACCAGGCTATTAAGGGTAATTAACCTCATTAAATGTGTATCAAGCATGTGTAACCGCCGGGGCCACATGTCGGGCTAGGCTAACGGTGTAACGACCAGTCCTTGTACTATAAAAGGACTGGTCGACGATACACAAGGGACGGCTTCAGACCACTTCTAGACTCCCTGACCTAGATGAGCTTCTTCTTCTGGAGCTTCTTCTATACTCACACGCTTAATACAACACCAACACACCCCGTGGAGTAGGGTATTACGCTCATGCGGCCCAAACCACGTAAATCTCTATGTCCACTTGTCTTTCACCTTCTTGAATCTCTGCGCGCCCATTACCGAACTACAACTCCGCGATCTACCAACGGTAGTGTCGGGAGATCTGCCGGATCCAAACACTGACAACCACTATTCGCATTCTTCTTGTCATTTCCTCTTAGCTTGATGTCAAGAATACTTTCTTAATGGTGAGCTGCGTCAGGAGGTTTACATGCAGCCACCACCTAGGTATTTTGTTCCTGATGGTATTCTTTGTCATCTTCATCACTCCCTTTATGGTCTCAAGCAAGCTCCTCGTGCTTGGTTTCAGCAATTCACGTCGGTGATCACTGTTGCTGGTTTTTCTTCCAGTGCTCATGATCCTGCGCTTTTTGTGCACACTTCATCTCGTGGTCGTACTCTTCTTCTTCTCTATGTTGATGATAGATCATCACTGGAGACGACCCTGAGTACATAGCTTTCGTGAAGTCTTTTCTTAGTGAGCAGTTTGTTATGTCAGATCTTGATCCTCTTCGTTACTTCTTTGGGATTGAGGTTTCCTCTACCTATGAGGGAATCCATTTGTCTCAAGGGGGATGCTAACGCCTACGTAAGGATAAAGTTTGTGGTGTAATTTTATTCTTTCTTCAACACACTAGTTTGAGACGTCGCATATCAGTGTCATCTTTTAGTGCTTTTGAAAATTTTCCCCGTGTCTATTTTTTTGTCCATTCGTCCTGCTCGAACCTTAGCTTCTGAGCTTTAGTCGTTTGAAGGCCGTTGGTTGCAAGACATGATGGAAGTACTTTAGACAAAGGGAAGACGTTTCAAAATGGAAGGTCCTGAGGTCTTGGTTTGGCTTTCGATCGATCAGTAGCCCCCGAGGCCGACCATCAGGGTCTAGATGGGGGGGGGGGGCTTGGTCCGAGCCTGGCTTGGTTTCCGACTCTATTTTCCATGGTGGTGATGGACATTTGTTTAATGAAAATAGATGAAGGAGAAATCACTTAGCTTCATCATCGTGTCCATGGACCTGGTGGAGAGCTCGTCCTTTCCTGCGCTGGGAAGAGTGTTGTCATCGATCCACCTGATGTAAATAGCCGCGCACAAGTGATTTTGAAATGGCAAAATGAAGTTCCTCGTTTGCCGATTTTTTTGGAATTTGTTCTACCATCCAGAACTCACAGCGCTCATTCCCTCCTATGCATCTCTCCCGATTCTCCATTTCGCTGATCTATGTTAACTTTGCATGATAGGTTAGGTGGACAGTTGGTCCCCGGGCTTTTGTAGGAGGGAGAAAAAAATCCCAAGCCCGGGATCTCTCAAAGTCAGTAAACTCTAAACTCTCTATGCTAATTCGGGAGCCCCTGAGCCGGGTGAGGCAATTGGAACCATCTGCTTTGTGACTTTCATGGAGGGACGGTGTATATCATGGGTTCGAGCCTCGGGGCTCCGATGGCGAGAGATTCAATTCGAGCCCATGCTCCGAAGGTTAATTTCTGTTAGGAAAGAATAACCGAGAGGGGAGAGTTGGCTTATCTTTGTTGATGATGTGTAAGATCAGTTGCCGTCCAGTCCGCTTTGGCATGGGAGGAGGTAGCGTTCCTCGATCCCTCGAGGATGCCTCGGTAGGACACACGACTACAAGTCGGTGTTTGTTACGAGACGGAGGGGGACAGACGCACCATTATTGAGTTTAGTCACCATGGGTCTTTATTGCGTCGTTGGTTACGGAGTGGCGTAGCGACGTGGAAGACGACGAAAGCCCTTGGGTCATTGCAAGTATTTTCTTGCGGTGTCGGTTACGATGTGTAACTCGCCACCCCCATCGCTCTCATCTCTTCGGCTCCTTGATGTGGTCATAAATAGCCAAGTACAGTTCTCCCATTTACCATTGCCTTAGTCTTTCTTCCCCAAAGGTCCTCTCTCTTTCCTGTTCCTTCGCTCATCCCATAGTACTAATCCCTTACTTGGTGATGAGAGGGCGTTGTGGTCGGGGCTCCGCGTCTGGCCAATGGGCAGTGGAGCAGCGGGCAATGGAGTCTCGTAATGAGGTTCGGAGGGGGAGGAGTTACCTGGAAATTTGAAAAGGGGAGAAGCCTCTCAGAGGTTTGAATGTGGAGTATCAGGATGGGAGTTTGAAGGGGAAGCTGATTTGATCCGGATGCAGCGCATATGTCCGCGTGACCAAAGCCTTATCATGTGGTCGTCGGGTCAATTGGAAAATATATTGGTTCTTTTGGCTTTCCGACCGTGCTCAACGGGCTTCGGCATCCCGTCACACCTCGACCGGCTGTGAGGTGCCGTCGTCTTCGGCTTTGGAGATGAGAGGCCCTCTTACTGGGCAAGGGCGGGATGGCCTCTGTATTTGGTTATAAGGGGCCATTCGCCCATTGGGAGATCTGCTCCTCCAACCCAAAGATGTTTCGGTTTTTGGCAGATCATTTCCCTGTGGGAGGCCAAACATGCTTTGGTAGAAAACGCGGCCGTCTCCTTGCTGAAGGGGAGAAAAAAAACTCCCGGTCCTTTGAGGAGTAGTATAATCATAGGCGAGAATCAATCCGAGATGTAATCTTTTTACTTTTCTTTGTACTCGTGCGAGCCATGATGTATTATGAATCCTTTACAATGACTTTAAAATTATTTATGCTACAATCTGTTTTCCATCTCCTCATCTCATTTGAATTGCAATACTCGGAACTTTCATCGTTCGCGAGCCGCATTTTGTATATCATGAGGAAAACGCTCTGGCGAGGGGCGTTTCTAAGGAAAGATTTCCAGGGCGAGGTTGGACCCTCGATCGGGCGGTAGCCCCGGAGCCCGGGTATTTACAACTGTGACTCGGGTCTCAGTCCGAGGATCTGACTGTCCTAGTGCTCATCCTCCGGGCGGCACATCTAGAGCAGTCAGTCATCGAGAGCTCTGATCGTGCTAACGCATCGCGCCTTGTCCTAATTACATGGATGTCGTGGGAGTGCCGAGCGCCAGCACAGAGGAGCCAGGGCGCATGCTTGTCGTAGTCCTGCCAAGTGTGTCCTACTGTCCCTCGGGCGATGCGGCGTCGTTCGGGTTCTTCTCGCTCTGGACCGCGATGTGGCTTCGAGGACCTTCTGATTCCTTTATCGAGCTCGAAGACGCCCGGGGACAGATGAGCATGATTTAGGTTGCACCGGATGCATACTCCTGCCATAGGTGTTTCGCCTAGTGGAAGTGTCACTGAAGCCAGGACCCCGGCCCTATCGTACAACTCGCATAACAAGGCCAGTTGGATCGTGGAATCCACGGTGATGACCCCTCAGGGTCCTAGGACCTTCAGCTTTAAGTAGGTGTAGTTTGAGACCGCCATGAACTTGGCGTAGCAGGGTCATCCCATGATGGTGTGGTAGGAGAATCTCCGTTCGTCCAGCTCCCAAACGTGACTGGGAGGTCGATTCGCCTGAGGGGTGTCGATTGTACTCGAGCATGATCCCTTGGAAGGGTCCACACAGGGGACAGAGCTGAGAGTGTGGGATCTCCATCTGGTCCAAAGTGGCAACATACAAGATGTTGAGGTTGCTCCCATCGTCCATCAGCACTCGGGTGAGGCGTGCGGGCCCTATGACCATGTCAACTACTAAAAGACAATGCCCAGTATGCGGGATAGAATCAGGATGGTTCGATCTGTCGAAAGTGATCGCCATTTTGGACCTTCGGAGATAACTTTGGATGCTTGGATCGGCATGCCCCGTGCGCCTTCTCAGGGCTGGGCAGGTTTCAAAGCGCGGATCCATCTTCGTGTATCATGAAGAACCCGCTGTCCTCGTCAGGGGTAGATTTTGCAGACTCGAAGCCCAGGGCAGCTGACTTCTTCCTCCCACCGCCAGGAGCGCCAAGCTTCCCCTCGAGGAAATGTCAGAGGAGGATTCAGTCCAGCGTGTGCTCTGTTGGAAAGGCATGATGAGTGCAAGGTTTCTCGAGCATCTTCTCGAAGTGGCTGGTCAGCCATTTGGCCGGTCTACCTTTTGCGCATCGATCGGTGATCGCAGCTACACTGGGGGTTAGCGTCTGTAGGCCGCCTTGGTTGGGGTCGGCCTTGCGGCCCCATTTTCTTCCGACGAGCCGTCAGGCCCCTCCAAGTCCTGGGTACGTTGGGCCTTGGTTTTGGTTCGTTGGTGCCACCCCTCATTGTCCCTTTGCTCGGTGCGGCACGGGAGGCGACACCGAACAATTGCTTCGTGTACCCTCGAGGGGAAAGCTCTCATAACGTCGGCATAGAACGCTTCAGGGAACTTGCTGCACTTCTCAGAGAAACACCGCATGTACCTACGGAGGGTTTCGTCCGGCCTCCGCCGGCATCCTTTGAGCTTCTTTATGTGGTAGGGACACTCGTACGTCCCCTAGAAGTTATTGTTGCTGAAGGTGGTCTTGAGATGCCCCGCTCTGGGCGGGGCATGGGATTCAATCCCCATTGTCATCATAGCCGCTTCCCTGATGACTTTGCGGCAGCTCGGAGGGAAGTCGCATGATCCCCTCCCGAGCAATCTTTCGGACGCCGAGGGCCAGACGAAGATTGGGAATCGCTTGTCGCGCCTGGGTTGGAGGAGACAAGCAAGTGAACGGCTCGATCCCGTCAGCGACTCTCGTCCGGGCTCGGGCGTAATTCCCCGGTCGTCAGCGGTAGTTGCTGGTGTATTTCTTGTAACGGTTCCCTCCGCATGCTCATAGGCAGCGTGGTCCGACGGGGGATGGGGGTCCCGACGGTCCGGACCGAACCTGCATTCAGCCGGTACGGGCATGGCACACCATGAGGAGGCTACTGCCGTGGTGATCTGGCTTATCCGCTCGAAGCGTGGGTCATCGGTGGTGCCAATGGTGGCACCGGTCCAGGCAGAATGCTCGTGAGAGCGCGACATGTCTGGATCAGTGTGGTGATAGAACTTGGTTCAGATTGCGGTCTCGCCCAGGTCTGGGGGCGTCTACTCAGAATCGACCACGGCACACCCTGACTTGAAATAGTCATCGGGAACGGGACCGTGTGCAGGTTCCTTTCCAAGCTCATGATGCCACGTACCCCATGGTGGGGAAGCGAACCGTGGAAGTTCTCGTACGCCGGCACGGGCATTCGTGGTGCTCTGGCTTATCCGCTTGAAGCATGGGGCATTGGCGGTGCTGGTGGTGGCGCCAGTCCAGGCGGAACGCGCGTGAGAGCACATCACGTCTGGATCTCAGTTGCGCTGCTCCCTCTTTTGTTCTTGATCACACTATCTAATTAGATTAGACATGCTTGATCATACCTCTGTTAACCCTAAGCCGAGCCTAATGACCAATTAGGCCTAACCCTAATTTCTATCAGCCTACTCTAACTGGGTACTGGGGTCAGTTCTAATGTTGTTTTATTTCCCTAGGGATGTACTGGAGATGGAACAGGAAAATGAAAATCCAATAATATGAAACAAGCATGACACAACTCCCAGCTCCAGATGACAAACTGTCAAGATACTGTTGCTGCCAGGTAATTTGATTGGTTGTTTGTGCTTCCAAGTCTTGGGATGACCTCGAAGTGTATCATCTGCACTGAGGCTTTTGAAAAAAAATGTATCATGTGCACAACAGCATTAGATGATCCGTTCCTTAACTTGCAAAGTGGATATTGCCATGTTGGTTCGGTTGTATTGTACCATTCTGACGATTCCCCGTCTTTGCGAACAACTGTATTTTGTATTTAACCTTTTTACATTCATATTGCAAGACTTGGATGACATAAATTTGTTCATTTGATTTCTTTAATATGTATTGGGATGGATTTGCTGTACACTTTTGCCTATTCCTCGAAATTTTAATACCCAGCAGCTGTTCCGGCAAACTGACGTTCAGCGGCAGTGAAGACTTTGGCCATACGGCCACAACGTCCGTAACTCACGCCACACTCTGCACGCACGTCATTCACTGATCAACCCACGAGCTACGCCATGCAAGACCACATCTTGCGCACGTGATTGCAGCTGCTGTTGGTGCCGTGAGATACGTACAGAGTACACCACGTTCTTATGCAGACTGAGTACACGAGGAACACTTACGCGCCTGCACAACGGGCAGGCTCACAACTAACTTAGATGACCAAAGGACTCAACTAACTTACACTGATTAAACACAAACTAAGTGACGTTCCTGATTTCTTCAACACTCTCCCCCTAAGTCAGGAATCATTTACTTCAGTTTGGTGATGCCCATCTGCTCCGAGAAGTCCTGGAATTTTGACTTCCCAAGCAACTTCGTCAGGATGTCCGCGAGCTGCTACTGAGTACTTGTGAACGCCAGTCGAACTGCAGCACTACTTTCAAGAAATTCTCGAATGTAATGAAATTTTTTGTCGATATGCTTACTTCGATCGTGAAGAACTGGGTTCTTTCTGAGAGCGATATCGCAGACATGTTTTCCATATTAAGCAGTGGAGGCATCGGCTTCATACCCTCAATGTCGGTGAGTAGACGTGCAAGCCACACACCCTGGCATGTGGCTGCCGCTCCGGCGATGTACTCAGCTTCGCACGAGGATAAAGCCACCACTTTCTGTTTTTGGGATTGCCAAGCCACCAGGTTGCCATGGAGAAAGTAGATGATGCCACTCGTGCTTTTCCTGTTGTCGACATTGCCTGCCATGTTACTATCGCCGTAACCAGCAAGGCCAGGCTCGACGCTGCTCCTTGTGTATACCAAGCCATAGACGGTTGTTCCAGCGGCGTACCTCAGCAGGTGCTTCATTGCTGCCATGTGCTCCTGCTTAGGATCCTCCATAAATCGGCTCAGGTATTCCACCGCGAATAGGACGGGTGTTCATCAAATACCGCAGGCTACCAATCAAGCTGCGATATTCAGTTGAGTCCACCTCCAGTGATGAACTTTTCTTGGACAACTTGAGTCTCGTCTCCACGGCGCCGCACAAGGATTGCATGTCCCCATACCCGCCTTCTCGAGCACCTTCTTGGCATAGGCGGACTGCGATAGCTCGATGCCATGTTGCCCTTGCTTGACTTCGATGCCGAGGTAGTATGAGAGAGCCCCCAAAAAGCGCTCATGCGAAACTGGGACTTCATGTCCTTCTTGAACATGGTGATGACAGATTCAGACTCCCCCGTGATGATGATATCGTCGACATAGATTCCAACCACAAAGTGGGACTGTTCGATGCCACGCGTGTACAACCCATGCTCGCACTCGATCATGGAGAAACCAAGCTCATGTAGGCTGGTGTCGAGCTTGGCATTCCAAGCACGAGGCACTTTTTGAAGACTGTAAAGATCCTTGTGCAGCTTCAAGACCTTGTGCTCGTGTCCAGCAGCAACGAAACCAGGCGGCTGTGACACATATACTTTTTCCGCCAGCTCACCGTTGAGGAACGCCGATTTGACATCCATGTGGTGCACTATCCATCCTCAATGAGCAGCAACAGCTAAGAGCATCCACATAGACTCCATCCTCGCCACCAGTGCAAAGACCTCTTCATAGTCAACTCCTTGGCATTGCACGTACCCCTTTGCGACGAGGCGGGCTTTATACTTGGTGACGTCGCCGTGCTTGTTGCGCTTGAGCTTAAAAACACATTTCAGCCCGATGTCGAGCTGTCCTGCAGGAAGGTCCGCGAGAGACCACGTCTTGTTGTGTTCAATGGATGCCATATCTTCAAGCATCGCTGCACACCACTCCTCGGTCTGCAGTGCCTCCTCCACTGTTGCAGGTTCATCCTCAAGTGCCACCAATACTTCGTGGACCGCCTCCTGCTTGGCCAAGCCAAGAGGTGTTGACAGCCCAAGAATATTGTCCACTGCACGAAACCTGAGAGGAGTGTCATTGTGATCATTATCGAGGTCAAGTTCACCCACAGGTGGTGATGTAAACTCGATCCCAGGAGCCGGTGCAGCCAACAATGTGCGGGGCTCATACCCGAAAGTGGGCATTGACACACTAGCCGGCGTCATCAGGTCTTGTGGTGCTGGGGTCGGCGTTCGTGGCGTCGTAGCTGGCATCAAGGGCGACTCCACCACCCCTTGCGCACCACTGCCTTTAACTCCACATGCTACTGAGCTGCCTGGTTGCTTGCTTCATGAGCTGGGAAGCACGGTGCTGAGGGTTGATCGGCGGGAAGAGCAGAGAAAACAGAGCTTCAGTCGGTTCAGCTCAGCTGAGACACTGACCAGTGGGTCCTACCAAAGCTATTTTCTCTTCTCTCCTCTGCTCAGTGAAAAATTCCACCAACTTGTGTCAAAAAATCATAAAATTTGACATATAGCCAAAAAGAAATATCTGGGATTTGATTTTAGAACCTGTCGGTACCCTAAAAACCATACACCCCCTGAGGTTACAAAGATCTCAAGGGAAGGACGTCTACTCAAATTGAAGACCCTCGGAGGCCCACTTGTCAGACATAACCGGACCTGCTTCTCCAACATGGTTAACCCCTAGGTTGCCACGTGTACTGCCAGACCGGAGCTACTACCCACAAGGGTGAAGCTCCGGGCTAGGTACCGAAACGGCACCTCCGGACTTAACCCCTGACCGAGAGAAGCTCCGGACCTGACACGTGCCAGGCCACCCCGGAGCTTCCCGCTTCCCACAAGCAAGCTCCGGAGCTGCCACGTGTCCAAACGTCGGAGCTGGCCGCCTCAAACCTCCGGAAGACATTGTAACGACTCCGGATCTTCAAAGGATAGCCGCGGACTTCAAGACCCGATTAATTGTCATTAATTCCATGTTAATGACACTTAATCGGACAATCTTAACACCTGTAACGGCACTGTCGGAGCCCGTTACAGGGTTATTAACAACAATTAATCGTGTATCAATACTAGTAACCGCCGGGACCACATGTCGGGCCAGGCTAACTTGTAACGGTTTGTCCTTGTACTATAAAAGGACAGACCGACGATACACGAAGGGGGCTCTGGAACGCTCTCAGGCACACACGCATTGACGTGAGCTTTCATACATAAACTAATACAACACCACACACCCGTGGAGTAGGGTATTACGCTCAGGCGGCCCGAACCACGTAAACCACCGTGTCTCTCGTGTCCAATCGTGATTCACCTTCTTGAGTCTCCGCGCACCCACACCGAACTACAAACTCCTTCAACACTTTAGTAGTGTCAGGAGATCTGCCGACTCCAACAGTCGACAGTTGGCGCGCCAGGTAGGGGCTGTGCCGTCAGTTCACTGCCAACTTCGGGAGTTCATACACCCGACCGGGCACTGAACTAGACCTTTTTGCGGTCGTGCAAAAAGGGGAAGAATCTTTGCGATCATTCATCCAGAGGTTCTCTCAGGTACGCAACACAATCCCTTCTATCTCAAGCGCTTCTGTCATTGTGGCATTCAGACAGGGTGTACGAGACAAGAAGATGTTGGAGAAGCTGGTGATCAAAGAGATCACCAGCGTCACGGAGCTCTTCAGCTTGGCAGACAAATGTGCCAGAGCTGCGGAGGGTCGTGAAATGCACTCCAAACCAGCCTTGGAGGATCACAAAAAATCCTCCAAAGAAGAAGCCGCTACCTCCGGGAGTGGCAAGAAGAAAAAGAAGACCAACGGCAAGAAGAAGCCGTCGGCCGGCACATCCAACGTTGCAGCCACTGCAACTCCTGGTGGCCGGGGGCCACGCCCTGAGAAGCGACCTCGACCGTCTTCCGAAGACGGCGGCAAATCCAAAATGTGGTGCCCCATTCACAAAACGGGCAGCCACAGGCTGGAAGACTGCCGGGAGGTCCAAAACCTTGCCGAGCGCTACAACAAGCGCCGGGAAGGGTCTCCTTTCCGACAGAGGGAGGGAAAACAGAAGGTTGACGAAGCTCCGGCTGAAGAGGAGTTAGGGTTTCAGGACCCCAAAAAGGTCCTGAAAGACGTCTACACCTCCGTCGACGATGACTCCGACGTCTCCGACAACGAGCGTCGGAAAACCATGAACACCATCTTTGGTGGATCATGGGACATCACTTCTCGTCGTGTCATCAAGACTATGCGACGGGATATGGCTGCTGTAGCTCCTACAGCTAGACCGGAGCCACATCGAAAGTGGATGGACACACCCATCACTTTTGATGCTTCGGACTGTCCTCAAAGCATGGTCGGAGCTGGCCAATTACCCTTGATGGTATCTCCCACCATCAGCAACATCCAGCTCCATCATGTTATGGTGGATGGAGGTTCGGGGCTGAACCTTATAAGATTTGAAGCTTTTACCAAACTTCAGCTTCGACCTTCGGATCTTCAGCCCTCTCGACCATTCTCCGGAGTAGGTCCGGGGGCCATTACCCCACTCGGAGCTATAATTCTCCCCGTTGTCGTCGATATTCTCAACACCTTTGGGAGCTTGACTGACTTTGTCTTCCTTCTATTGTGCCTGCTGGTCTTGTCAACTTTGCCTATGATGCTCCGTCCACCTCGTCTTTTACTTAGTGGCACCATCGTGTAAGACATCTTTGTGGATCTCGTCTTTATACCTTAGCTCGTGGTGGTCTTTTAGGATCGGTTTCAGGTTCTATGTGTTTAACTCAGTGTTAGAGTTGTCAACTAGGGAAACATATTCAGCTTCTCTATACTTCTAGTGAGTCAGTGTCTCCACGTCCTTTTGACCTTGTTCATTCGGATTTCTGGGGTCCTGCTCCTTTTGTTTCTAATAGAGGACATTGATATTACATTATTTTTATAGATGTTTTTTCTCACTTCACATGGATTTACTTTATGAAACAACATGGTGAGGTTGTGTCTATTTAATTTTTTTCAGCTATGATTCACACTCATTTTAACACGTCTATTCGTGTTTTTGTGCTGATTCTGCTAATGAGTACCTTTCTGAAGCTCTTCGTTAGATTCTTTCTGAGCAAGGCACTCTTGCTTAGTTTTTTCTCACGCGAAGAATTGTGTGGCGAGCATAAGCATCGACATCTCCTTAAGAATGTCCGTACTCTTCTGCTCACTTCCTTTATTCCCCGTTACTTTTGGGTTGAGGCTATTTCTACTGCCACATAACTGATTAACATTCAACCTCCGTCTGCTCTTCAGGGGGGATTCCCTTCCAACGTCTTACTGACAAGACACCTGACTATGACAGCCTTCGTCATTTTGGTTGTGTGTGCTATGTGTTGCTTGAACCTTGTGAGCGTGCTAAGCTCACTGCTCTCTCAGTCGAGTGTGTTTTTCTTGGATACAGTGATGAGCATAAGGGATATCGTTGTTGGGATCCTATTGGTCGACATATGAGGATCTCACGGGATGTTGTCTTTGATGAGACGCGTCCTTTCTATCCTCGTCCTTCTTCGAATAATCATCCCATATCTTTGATCGACCCAATTTCATTCCTATTCATTCCAGATACCTCTGTTGCTAGTGTACATCCCTCACTCTCAGTGTTGCATCCCACGATGTCTTCTTCGAAACCTTCTTCTATGATCCCTGACTATAGTTTGAAGCCTCCTCTAACACAGGTCTACACTTGACGAGTTGTGCAGTTGTCTGATGAGCTATCTACTCCAGTTGAGTCATCTTTGTCTGATGACCCAAATTCTCTCGAGGCACCCTCTTCTCCTTATGAGGCGTCTCCCTTTGATGATTCTTCTCCTGAGCAGCCTCTTGGACGTGGCCATTGCTCTTGTCAGCCTCCTCATCGATATTATCCTTCTAGCTTTGCCGCTACAGCTCTTTCTGAGCCAACTATGTATCGTGATGTTGTTCCTTATCTGAAATGGCAACATGCAATGGCCGAGCACACTGGAACATGAGACCTTGTGCCCTATTCTCCATGTGTTTGACCTGTCACCTGTAAGTGGGTCTATAAGGTTAAGACTCGCTCTGATGGTTCCCTTGAGCGTTATAAGGCTCGACTAGTTGCTCATGACTTCCAGCTGGAACATGGTCGTGATTATGATGAGACCTTTGCTCCTGTTGCTCACATGACCACTGTCGGTACCCTATGTACCAGATACACCTTGAGATTGCAAAGATCACAAGGAAACTCCATCTATCAGATTTGAAGACCTCCGAAGGCCCCACATGTTAGGCGTAACCGGACCTGCTTCCCCGCCATGGTTAGTCCCAGGGCCACCACGTGTATCATAAGACCGGAGCTATCGCCCACACGTGGAAAAGCTCCGGACGTAATACCAGTATGGCACACCCGGACCTAACCCCAGACAGAGGGAAGCTCTAGTACTGACACGTGTCCAACAGCACCGGACCTACCTGTCCATGACGGTAAGCTCTGGAGCTGCCACGTGGCCAAACCGCCGGACCTTCAAGGAGCAATCAAAGACTTCAAGACCCGATTAAGTGTCATTAATGCCATATTAATGACACACGATCGGATGGCTCTTAATATCAGTAACGGCACTGTTAAAGACCGTTACCGGGCTATTAAGGGTAATTAACCTCATTAATTGTGTATCAAGCATGTGTAACTGCTGGGGCCACATGTCGGGCCAGGCTAATGGTGTAACAACCAATCCTTGTACTATAAAAGGACTGGTCCACGATACACAAGGGATGGCTTCACACCACTTCTAGACTCCCTGACCTAGACGAGCTACTTCTTCTGGAGCTTCTTCTAGACTCACACCCTTAATACAACACCAACACACCCCGTGGAGTAGGGTACTATGCTCAGGCGGCCCGAACCACATAAATCTCTGTGTCCACTTGTCTTTCACCTTCTTGAATCTCTGTGCGCCCATTACCGAACTACAACTCCGCGATCTACCAATGTTAGTGTCGGGAGATCTGTCGGATCTAAACACCGATAGTTGGCGCGCCAGGTAGGGGCGCCTGAGATTTCAAGTATGGTGAACTCAGCTGCTGGATCATCCAACAACAATCCTGCTGTTCAACTTGCTGGGGGCAATCCCTCCAACATGCAGCAACCAGCAGGTGCCACGGCTCCAGCAGAAGTCATGCCTCCACCGCCACCGCCTGCACCAACAAATCAAGCTGGGCAGCGTGACAGTGCATCGGCGTCGGTCACCGCATCGGCGAATAACAACAACCCTGAACACGCGCTCCATGAAGCGCGTGCTCTCCTTCAACGTCCACCACCTCCAGGTGTATCCCAGGGTGCAATGGAGCAGTGGAGGGCTGACGTGGAACATCTGGTTGCAGCAGCAGCCGACCACATCAGCAACCAAGGTCCTCCCCCTTCGGGGCGAGCCCCATCACAGCGCCGGACCGTGTCGGGCAGACTTGGTCCGCACGCTTCCCAAAATAGGAGGCGTGCTGCATCTCAGCAAGTTACATCGCTGCCTTCCGGGGCACGGCGCACTCATACGGTAACCAGGCTTTCAACTCATGACCTCCGGGCGGAGCTTGATCGCCGTTACCGCCAACAGGACGGCCATGTCCATATCGAGCGTGCTCGCGAAAGGTGAGAGGCTCGAGACAGTCCTACACCCGAGGGAGTAGGAGGAGGTGGCATTTAGACAGGGCATACGAGATAATAAGATGCTGGAGAAGTTGGCGATCAAGGAGATCACCAGCGTCACGGAGCTCTTCAGCTTGGCAGACAAGTGTGCCAAAACTGCGGAGGGTCGTGAAATGCACTCCAAACCACCTCTGGAGGATGGTAAAAAATCCTCCAAAGGCGAAGCCACTACCTCCGGGAGTGGCAAAAAGAAGAAAAAGTCCAACGACAAGAAGAAGTCATCGGCCGACACATCTACTGCTGCAGCTGCTGCAACTCCGGGTGGCTGAGGGCCACGCCCCGAGAAACAACCTCGGCCATCTTCTGAAGATGGAGGCAAATCCAAAGTGTGGTGTCCTATTCACAAGTCGAATAGCCACAACTTGGAAGACTGCCGGGAAGTCCAAAACCTTACCGAGCGCTACAACAAGCGCCTGGA
The DNA here is from genome assembly GCA_036927565.1 of Tuctoria greenei. NCBI lineage: Eukaryota > Viridiplantae > Streptophyta > Magnoliopsida > Poales > Poaceae > Tuctoria > Tuctoria greenei. The sequence goes on along the minus strand of JAYESD010000006.1, from coordinate 32,597,628 downwards.
AGAAGTTCCTTTCTGTCAGAGGGAAGGAAAACAGAAAGTCGATGAAGCTCCGGCTGAAGAGGAGTTAGGCTTTCAGGACCCTAAAAAGGTCCTGAAGGCTGTTTACACCTCCGTCGACGACGACTCCGACGTCTCCGACAATGAGCGTCGGAAGACCATGCACACCATCTTTGGTGGTTCGTGGGACATCACCTCCCGCCGTGTCCTCAAGACCATGCGGCAGGACATGGCCTCAGTAGCTTCTACAGCCAGGGCGGAGCCTCATCGAAAGTGGATGGACACCACCATCACTTTTGATGCTTCAGACTGCCCTCAAAACATGACCGGAGCTGGTCAACTACCTTTGATGGTATCTCCGACCATCAATAACATTCAACTCCACCATGTAATGGTGGACGGAGGTTCGGGGCTGAACCTCATAAGCTTTGAAGCTTTCGTCAAGCTTCAGCTCCTACCTTCGGACCTTCGCCCCTCCCGACCTTTCTCCGGAGTAGGTCCGGGGGCCATAACCCCACTTGGTGCCATTACTCTCCCCGTGACCTTCGGGACTCGGGAGAATTATCGCACTGAGAAGTTGATCTTTGACGTTGCTCAGATCAACTTACCTTTCAATGCCATTTTGGGCAGGCCCGCCTTGTACAAGTTCATGGTTGCTGCTCATTATGGCTACCTAGTGTTGAAGATGCCAACACCAGCTGGTGTTCTCCGAATCTGCGGAGACCGCACTGCTGGAGTGACTGCTCTGGAAGAACTTCATGCGCTTGCTATAGCACAGGAGGAAGAGTCCAGGCAGGAACAAGCTCCAAAACCCCCAAGCATTCGTCAACGAGGCTCAACCTCTGCACCTCGTGTGCAACCAAGCGACGACACCAACATCCCCGTCAAAGTCGTCCAAATCAGTTCCGATGCCGCTCAGACCACCCGTATATCGGGAGGTCTGAATGACAAATAGGAACTCGCGCTCATCACTTTCCTCCGGGCTAATGTCGACGTGTTTGCCTGACAACCGTCACAAATGCTTGGGATCCATAGGGAAGTGATCGAGCATAATCTGAAGATCTATCCTGACGCTCGGCCTGTGCACCAGAAGCATCGGAAGCAATCAGTAGAGCGACAAAACTTCATACGACAAGAAGTGAAGAAGTTGCTCGAAGCTGGGTTCATCCGAGAAGTCTTCCACCCAAAATGGCTGGCGAACCCAGTCGTTGTACCCAAGGCCAGAGCGAAGCTTTGGATGTGTATCGACTACACAATACTAAATAAGGCATGCCCAAAAGATCCATTCCCACTACCTAGAATAGATCAGATAGTGGATTCCACCTTCGGGTGTGAATTACTATGTTTCCTAGACGCATATTCTGGGTACCATCAAATGAGAATGTCTAGGGAAGATGAAGAACATTCTTCTTTTATCACAGTAGATGGATTGTATTGTTATACTGCCATGCCATTTGGTCTCAAGAATGCAGCCTCAACATTTGTACGAGCTATGTACAAAACCTTTGGGGAGCTCATCAGAGACGTAGTGGAAGTGTATGTTGATGACATCATCGTAAAGATCAAAGACAAGGAGTCACTCATTGACACTTTGCAAGATGTCTTTGACAAGTTGTGAGTCACTCGCACGAAGCTGAACCCAGACAAGTGCGTCTTCGGGGTTAGCTCCGGAAAGCTTCTTGGTTCCCTGGTAAACCACCGGGGCATAGATGCAAATCCATCGAAGATTAAAGCCATTGAGGATATGCGGCCACCAGCCCGCATCAAGGACGTCCAGAAACTGACTGGATGTCTAGCCGCCCTCAGCCGGTTCATCTCAAGACTGGCGGAACGGGCGCTACCCTTCTTCAAGCTATTGAGGAAGTCCGGACCATTCCAATGGTCTGAAGAAGCAGAAAAGGCGTTCCAGGAGCTAAAGCAGCTCCTCACCACTCTACCAAACTTGGTAGCTCCGAACCCTGGTGAGCCCTTACTGCTTTACATTTCAGCAACCGACGAGGTTGTCAGCATGGTCTTGGTTGCGAAGAGACCAGAACCATCCCAAGCTCACGAATCCAGACCCCTCCGGGAGGGTCCGAAGGTTCCTGAAGGTGAGTCTGGGTCCCAGCCCCCAGACTTGGATCTACAGGGAGTTATTCCAGAAGATCTGGACCCCTCCGGGAGGGTTCGGGTCGCTCCAGTAGAAGCTCCGAGTTCCTCCAGCAAGGACTCGGAGGTCCCCAAAGCAGGTCCGGACCCCTCCGCGAGGGTCCAGGTCGATGTGGAGGAAGTTCCGGGCCCCTCTGGGAGGGTCCAGACAGTCCAGTGCCCAATATACTTCATCAGAGAAGTACTACATGATGCCAAGACTCGATACCTAGAGGTACACAAGCTGCTCTACGCAGTTCTCATCGCCTCCAGGAAACTTCGCCATTACTTCCAAGCTCACAAGATCTCAATGGTGACCTCTTATCCACTGCGTGCGATCTTGCATAATCCCAACTCTACTGGGAACATTGCAAAGTGGGCAGCGGAATTAGCTGAGTTCGATCTTGAATTCATCCCAAGACAAGCGATCAAGAGTCAAGCATTGGCAGACTTCGTGGCGGAATGGACCCCCTCTCCATCAAACCCCGGGGGCCCTAGTGAGCAGAAGCCAGAACTCAAGGCTTTGGTCTTCACCGAGCCTCACTGGACCCTCTACTTCGACGGATCCATGCAAAAGAAGGGGGCCAGAGCTGGAGTCCTTCTCCTCGCTCCAACCAGGGAGAAGGTAAAATACATGGTCCACCTGGACTTCAAGGCGACCAACAACATGGTGGAGTATGAAGCACTCATTTATGGACTAAAGGTGGCACTATCATATGGTGTCAAGCAGCTGTTAGTCAAGGGAGATTCGCAGCTCATCATTAAACAGGTGAAGGGTGAATGCTCATGTAACAATCCTCAACTAGCTACTTATCTCCTTGAAGTCCAGAGGATTCAGAAGGACTTCGAAGTCCTGGATCTCCACCATGTCCAGCGTGTCCATAACACTGAAGCTGACAAACTCTCGACAAAAGCGTCAACCGCAGCTCCGACTCCTAATGGAACCTTCGTTCGGAGGTTGTCAAAACCCACAGTTCACCCTGCCGAACTGAGCGAAGGGGACGAGACCAGCATCTCGAAGCTGGCGGTCTCGATGGCCCTATTACCATGGCAGCCATCAAGGGTCGTAGGTGCTGCCGGAAGCTTCGAGCAACCCAGCACGCAATACTCAAATGCTCAAGCTAGCTCCGATGCATGGATCTCGGAGATCCGGAGCTACTTGAAAGACAATATCCTTCCTGATGATGATGTATCCGCTGACCGGATAGTCAGATTGGCTAAAAGATACACGCTAGTAGAAGGGTATCTCTACCGGCGTGGTGCCAACGGCGTCCTAATGCGTTGCATCACAAGGGAAGAAGGCTGCGAGCTCCTCACAGAAATCCATGGAGGCGAGTGTGGGAACCACGCGTCTTCCTGCACGCTGGTCGATAAAGCCTTCCGGCATGGTTTCTACTGGCCTATAGCGCTCCAGGATGCAACTGAGCTGGTGAAGAAATGCGAAGCATGCCAGTTCCATGCAAAGCAAATTCACACACCGGCTCAGCCTCTACAAATGATACCTCCTACATGGCCTTTCGCTGTGTGGGGGATGGACATCTTGGGACCTTTCCCAAGACCCGTCGGGGGTTACAAGTTCCTGTATGTTGCCATTGACAAGTTCACCAAATGGCCGGAAGCAACTCCAGTTGTGACAATAAACAAGCAATCAACTATCAACTTCTTGCAGTCCATCGTATGCAGATTTGGAGTCCCGAACAAAATCATAACAAATAATGGGACCCAATTCACAAGCTCTGCTTTCCAAGGATACTGCAAAGACCTCAGCATCCAAGTCAGCTACGCCTCTGTAGCTCACCCGGCAAGCAATGGCCAAGCCGAGAGAGCAAATGCAGAAATCCTGAAAGGACTCAAGACACGCACATATGAGCGCCTGAAAAAACATGGAGCCAACTTGATCGAGGAGCTTCCGCCCACTCTAAGGACCAACAGGACAACTCCAAACCAGTCAACTAGAGAGACACCCTTCTTCCTGGTGTACGGAGCTAAAGCAATCCTCCGTCCGGAAATCACCTTGGGGTCGCTCCGGGTCCGGACCTTCGACAAAGCCACGCAGGACCTGCTCCGGCGTGAAGACCTTGACCTCCTTGAAGAGGGAAGGTGCCGGGCAGCTGTTAGGTATGCCCAATACTGCCAAGCTCTTCGGCGCTATCACTAAAGGCATGTTCACAGCCATTAGCTCAAGGAAGGCGATCTGGTGCTACGGAGAATACAATCCAGAGAAGGGTTAAACAAACTCTCCCCCAGCTGGGAGGGACCCTTTTGAGTGATCAAATTATCCCGTCCCGGATGCGTTTGCTTAGCAACCGAGGATGGGACACCTCTCCCAAATCCTTGGAACATTGAGCACCTCTGTAAGTTCTACGCTTAATATCACGGAGGTGAGTCTGTAATTACATGTGATGTATGTTATAGAGTCATTGTACAGAGTCGGGTAGCTCCTTCGGGAGGGCAGCCGGACCTACCCCGTTAGGTTCGCAACGTCCATGCAACACTTGTCACAGTCTCAGAACTAAAAGTGTAGCTAGCTACCTTGGGTCAAACGATAAATGAAACACACTTAGCCTGGTTCCGTACCCTAAGAGTGTACTTGTTTCCCCTGTACCCCGGACCTATAATGAAGGACATCATTGTGTGAAAACAGATTCCACGTGCATTTACTTTGTACAGGCTCAATATTTTTTATTTTTTATTTATCTCTTTCTTGTCTATAAAAAAGTTGTGCAGTTCTTAAGAAACTTTAGCTCGACCAGTTCATGTACAATTCGAGTTGCATTGTCTATCCTCCCGGGTTCAAACATTGTTGATGGTCTACCCGTCTGAATGCCGCCAAGCCAATCTAGGGCCGGAGTGTGCTATCGACTTAGCCTGGTCATGCACCCTAAGTACGCCACTCTACCTATACCCCGGCAGGCCGAAGTAAGGCGAGTACAGAAACGATCGAACCTGAAGGAAACAAGACGACGCTCTTGATTGTATTTAGAATTGAGTTCGACCTAAAACTTTCTCAGGAATAGTAAGCTGCAATGAAGTTATAGATAGGAAATAGATTTTACTATTTTTCTTGACTTCAGTGTGCATGAAAAATAAATATTTCATGATGATGGTGAATGAAGTCGGAGCTGCCAAAGCTCTGACATCCTCTAGGCGGCTCGTGGTTGATGTTCAGACATTGATATCGAGCGTCGCTGGAGCTACTCAGCTCTGGTAAATCTAGGGGGCAAGCCGTCAACGTGAAGAAAAGATGGTGGAAAGACTCTATAGTGGAGTATGTTGTCGATACACCACATGTTGACAGAGGTCACCGCCGGAGCTACCAAGCTCCGACACCCCAGAGGGCTAACCGTCGATGTTTTACGCGGTGATGGAGACTACTTCCGGAGCTACTAAGATCCAATGATGGTCAATGCCGGAGCCACTAAGCTCCGACAACCTCAGGGGGCCTACACTATCGAAGACTTCGGACCTACATTCTATAAGTTCGAAGCACGCAAGTCTTCAACAACCGTTACATCCTCTTCACAAGCAAAGAAGGAGCACATGTCTAAAAGGCTGTTTTCAAATGAAGAGCAACCTGAAGGAGGCAACATATCACCAGAATCAACATCCAATGACAGGGTTCTGGAAGCGATGGCAGCACGAGAAGACCTTAAAGATTTGTTTGTGCAGATTCGCATTGACAATCAAACCGACGGATCAACCAGGTTAGTGGAAAGATTCTAATACTTTAATATTTGTAATGTTAATTTGTGATTTTGTTTTTGTGTTCCTGTTTTTTTTTGAATTGGTAAAGCCACCTTCATTCCATATCAGATGAAACAGAGATCCATATTACAGATACGATTATCCAATATACCTAAGCAATTTCATCTATATGCCTACTGGATTGCATTCCTGCTACGTTCATTTATTTAACTGAGGTTTGTTGTTTGTGGAAAAAGATATCCTTTATCAGTGTGCACTGCAGATGAGTACTTGTACTCTCTGTATAATCATGCCATCTGTTATTCTTAGTGTGGAAGGGAGTAAACTATTAGTTTACCAGTATGCCTATGTTAGAATTGAATACGGGTTAGTTTAATTAATCTCAGATTAGGAGTCCGTTATTAAGGTAACCGACTTAACTTCATTAAGCACCCCCGTGCTCTGATCGGGACACACCTAGCCGTTACGGTTGGGAGGCCCCCTCGGTCGGTTCCTCCCTACATAAACATAGGGCACCGATGGATTAGGGGTTAAGCCAAGATTAGAAGCATCGGTTCCCAATCCCTAAGTGCCACACATCGGCAACAAGAGGAACATGGTCGGGGAAGGTCCCGACAGCTCCACCTGCTCTGCTTCATGTGTTACCCGATCACCGCCACAAACGAAGGAAAGAGTGTGGACCTGGTTCACTGCTTGAACGTACGCGTTCCCTCCAAACTTGATCCAACAAAACTGAAATATGCATGACCATGCAAACGTGCAGACGAAACGATATTAAGTACAACAGATCATGCCTCTGTTAACCCTAAGTCGAGCCTAATGACCAATCAGGCCTAACCCTAATTTCTATCAATGGTAACCAGGCCACCTAACTGGTTTTAGGTTTCGGCCACCTAAGTTTAATATCAGTTTTCTTAAGTTTTTGATTAGGCAAAGCCCAAATGAAATTAGAAGGAGGTGATTAGGGTTTGGAATTCAGTACTAAAAATCAACTCAGAAGCATGAATTTGAAACGGATCAGGAAAAGAGATCAGGATTCAATCCGATTTTGGAATCGAAATGGATCAGACCCAAAGCAAACTCAGACTTGATTCAATTCAAGAATAAGGTTAAGAAAGGGATTAGGGCAGATCTGACTTAACTTAGTTACCATCATTCTGCGGGACTGCCTTCTTGGGTCGACTTTGAGGACACCGGCGAAATCACCGGAAACATCACCGCCGAGGCTCTCGGGAAGGGTGGCTCACAAGCCGCTGAATCTGCCACCTCAGGGCGTCAGTCTTCTCGGATGAAGCTTCGAGCTCATTGAGGGATGAACTGGGCTTCCGGACTGTAACTTCACTCGTGGAGGTTGCCGGATCTGGGCTTTTATGGTGCTAGGCACAGAGTTGAGCCGATCGACGGCGGCGCGCTCACCCAATGATGAACGAGCGCGCTGGCGAGAGGGCCGATGGTGGCGCCCACCGGGACTTCAGCCTCACCACAATAGGTTCACCGGAACCCTAGGTTCTCGGTCGAAACCCTAGTGCAGCGGGGATCCCTTCTCCGAGGTGCTTCCATTCACCGGAGCCACCCACTGATGATGAGCCGCCTAACGACAGGCTTGCGCACCGGTGTGGCGGCTGCAACTGCGCCGAAGCCCTCCCACCGCGGTGGACTGAGCCTCGCTCGCTCTCTTGCGTCAGTTAGTGAAGAGAAGGGGACAGGGAAACTCAGAATGGGCTATGGTTTCACCATTTTTGACTTAAATACCTCGGCTCACAACCTCCACACGATCAATGGCTCAGATAAACTAAGGTCACGCCGCATTTTTGTTTCTGGTCGTTGGATCGTCATAGGAAGGATGGCATTAGGCAGCGCTCGCAAACCAGGCCGAGAGCGCATGCAGGAGGTCTTAATGGGCCAATGGGCTGCCCTTTCCCATTTTGTCTGAATTTTCTGTATTATTTAATGGGCCAGCGGGCCTAATTAGTTGTGAGGCCGAGCTGTCGGGCTGCCATTTCCATTTTTTTTGAGAATTTGCCGGATTTACTTTAGCTGGCTTTGGGCCAATTTTAGCACCAGGCTGCGTGCCTCCCTTCTTTCATTTTGGTGATTTTCGCTAAATGAAACTTAGCAAGCCTTCGGCCTACTCAGTATATGAACTCTAAGAAAGTAAGAACTTCTATAAAAGTGATGAGTAAGCGTAAAAGCACACGGGCGTATGATAAATAAGCTGCGAACACAGGTGCACCAAAGGAAAAGGGTGCAAGAGCACCAAAGGAAAAGTGTGTAAGGAAATGCGTAAAGTAACCGCAATTACAGAGTCAATTTGCCCCCTTGCGTAAGGACTTAGGTGTCCTTTTATGGGGAGGGGGGGCGAGGCGGTCCTATCTATCCAACATTCCTCATAGTGGGGTTGGTTTTATAGTGTTCGTTCTATGTATCTAGTCTGTCAAGAGAGCGAAAGCTTTGGTCTTGGCTTCTTCTTGTTCTCCAAGGCACCTACTTGTGGGTGAGGTTATCGCCCTTCTGACGATGGATGGGCCGGTTCCCTGATGACATCACAGCAGCTTGGAGGAAAGTCGCATAACCCCCTCCCGAGCAATCTTCCCAATACCGAGGGCCATGCAAAGATAAAAAATCGCTTCTCTCGCCTGGGTTGGTGTAGACAAGTGGGTGGACGACACGATCCTGTCGGTGACTCTCATCCGGGTGGGGCGTCATTCCTCGGTTGAAGGCGGTAGTCGCTGGTGTACTGCTTGTGACGGCACTCGTTCTTTTGCTCGTAGGCAGCGCGGTCTGACCAGGGATGGGGGTCCTGATGGGTCGGACCGAACCTCACTTAGGCTGGTACGGGCATCACATGCCATGAGGAGGCTGCTGTCGTGGTGCTCTGGCTTATCCGCTAGAAGCGTGGGGCGTTGGTGGTGCCAGTGGTGGCGCCGGTCCAGGCAGAATGCGCGTGAGAGCGCACCATGTATGGATCGGCGTGGTGATAGAACTTGGTTCGGATTGTGGTCTCGCCCAGGTCTGGGCGTTTCTACTCGGAATCTAGCGCGACGCGCCGTGACTTGAAATAGTCATTGGGAATGGGACCGTGTGCAGGTTAATTTCCATGCTCATGATGCCACGTCCCGCATGGTGGGGACGCGAACCGTGGAAGTGCTCGTACGCCGGCACAGGTGTTCGTGGTGCTCTGGCTTATCCGCTCGAAGCATGGGGCATTGGCGGTTCCAGTGGTGGCGTCGGTCCAGGCGAAACACGCGTGAGGGCACGCCGCGTCTGGATCTCAGGTGCGCCGCTCCCTCTTTTGTTCTTGATCACACTATCTAATTAGATTAGACATGCTTGATCATGCCTCTGTTAACCCTAAGCCGAGTGTAATGACCAATTAGGCCTAACCTTAATTTCTATCAGCCTACCCTAACTGAGTACTGGGGTCAGTTCTAATGTTGTTTTATTTCCCTAGGGATGTACTGGAGACGGAGCAGGACAATGAGAATGCAATAATATGAAACAAGCATGACACAGCACCCAGCTCCAGATGACAAACTGTCAAGATACTGTTGCTGCCAGGTAATTTGATTGGTTGTTTGTGCTTCCAAGTCTTGAGATGACCTCGAAGTGTATCGTCGGCACTCAGTTTTTTTTTTTTAAAAAAAAGTGTATCATGTGCACAACAGGATTAGATGATTTGTTCCTTAAGTTGTAAAGTGGATATTGCTATATCGGTTCGGTTGTATTGTACCATTCTGACTATTCCCCGTCTTTGCGAACCACTGTATTTGGTATTTAAACTTTTTGTATTTGTACTGCAAGACTTGGATGACATAATTAAATGTGTTTGTTTGATTTCTTTAATATGTATTTGGATGGATTTGCTGTATACTTCTGCCTATTCCTCGAAATTTTAATACCCAGCAGCTACTCACTATGCAGGTTAAATTTTTAGCCCATATGCAGAACTTTTAGCATATGAATGAATATTTGGAAATGTATTCTTGAGCTGGGATGGTCATGGACGTGGAAGCCTAGCAGCTGTGCGGCTTGGCAGCGCCTGGGATGCACGAGCACGACCATTGACAACACGGCAAACAGGGTTGAGCTGAGATGTGTTCGCGGCCGGATATCTCAATGCTTCGCTGTGCTCCAGGGGCATCTGATGGTGTGACCAGATGGAGCAAGAAGACAAAGCCTTTGGCGTTAGATCACTACCCAACCGTGCTGGTTCACTTCACTAGAAAGAGGGCAGTCATCCGGCAACAATAACTCACCACGCCGTATCATGAACAAGACTGAAAAAAGTTTTATTTCTCTGCCCGGACATTCAGATCAAGCCCATATTTTGCAAGAGATGATGAACAAACTATACACGAAGTCAGCCAGTTTAGTGAGGCTCATCGAAAAGCATACAGACCAAGACCCCTGGACTAAAACCTCCTTGGAATCGACGAGGCCAACAAGCGCCTTTCACCTGCGCAGGACGCATGCCCCCACGCCAACATCACAGCCGTCCTCCCTTTCATCTGGATCTTCCTCTTTGGTGGCAGCGGCAGCAGTAGCGCCTCGATCACCCGTATCGTGGGATGCGGCTTCGCGCCCTCGGCCTCCTGGTACCGCTTGTGGAGCTTGCGTTTCGTGTCCTCCATCTTCTTGTCTTTGGCGCAGCTGGGCGGGACTGTCATCGTCGTTCTCTTGCATCCGGTGCTGCCGATCGTGGTTGGAAATGTCTTCTTGGGTGGAGGCGGCGGCGGCGGAGGTTGCGGGATCTTTGATGAAGCCTCTGTGTACGCCGACACGTTGCTACGAGCACAGCCAAAGTCCGGGTCGCTCTTCTTGGGTTCGAAATGTTAGAGATATAGAAAGAGATAAGGATAGAATCAGTCAACAGAATTAGTTAATATTTGATGTAATCTTATGTTTCCTTTCTGTTTTGAAAACTACAATAACATTCTCTTTTTAATCAAACTCTACCAGTATAAATAAACTTACGGCCCGAGACAAAAGGGTTCAACGCTTGCCAATATCATATGAATTCCAACATGGTAACCAGGGCCAGTCCTTTATACTGTATCTAGATTGCTTCTTCTCTCTCTCGCCGATGCAATGGTGACGTCCTCAAGTGCAACACCGGTGCTCTTGAGCTCCTCTCACCGAGAAGCTAACAAGGGAGAACACGGTTAACTCTAAACTGGATTTATTTCTAAAGCTTGAATCTAGGGTGCTTTAGAAATTGATTTTCCCTGGTTAATTCCCAATTTCACCGGCAGCACATCAGCACGGAGCGTGCGATCTTTGCGGTTTCTTAATCCTAGTAAATTGATGTGATGTGGAGAGGAAGGGTGATTGTAGATGTGACGTTCTCATTTTATATTTTGTGTTTAAGCTGTAACTTTTTACATGAATATAAAACATTGGATTTCTTATAGAACATTTGAAAAAGAACTGTTGGATATGCGTGGCCGCATGGTTATGTGCTCATACATGCCGATCCAGAATCGGTACATATACGATAAATGTTGTGCATGCTAACAAATCAGCATCTCACAAAAAAAAATACAAGACTATAAGACTAGAACCTAGATGTGAAAGTAGGTACTAGTCATTTATCACCTCCTAAAATGAATCTTGCACAATATTGGTTAAATAATTAATTGAGCTTCGAAATGAAACATTTTTTAGTCTACTCTTAATAAGAGTTCCATTTTTAATAACACAGCCAGAGCACGAGAAACTTTTCCTATTCCAGCCATTGTTTCCTAGCACACAGCAAACCCTATCGTCGCCATCGGCCTCTCGCCACTCCCCCCCAACCGCCGGCAATTCCCGAGCGGCCCTCCACTGGGCGCTCCCTCGGCAAGACCAAGACTCGCTTAGAAGTCTACAACAACGAAGACGACGAGAGCGGTGGCGTCGCGCGGGGGAAAGGCGCTGCGATCGCTGGCGGTAGCGATGGCCCGAAGCCCATCAAGTCGGGATCTGTCGAAGATGTGGGTATCAACACAGAGATTAGGGTTGGCTCGGGGTGCATGTTGGCGGCGACTCCTCTGCGGCCAGAGAACCTTGTCTCGCTGCCTCTTCTCGCCACGGCCCGCTCCCCCGGTCAACCTCAGCCCGAGGTCATCATTATCTCTTCCTCCTCCGATGGCAGCGAAGAAGAATTTGCTGGATTTCGTGCCGAATCGCCATCCCGTAAGGTACTTCTGACCAAGGGAAGTGGCCATAAGAAGAGGCATGTCAAGGAGGAGCCGATCAGCGGTTCCCATACGCGTTCAGCTGAGGAAACAAGCTCTGTGGTGGGGGATCCTGTATTGGGAATCTCCACCGCGAAGAGGAAGGGGAAGATAGGGTGCCGCAAGGCGGAGATGAAAGAGGAGGCCAGGAGCTCGAGGGAGAAGAATAATGAGAAAAATAGAGGCTCAGGTAGGAGAAGTGAGGTGGACAACTCGCCCTTGGCCAAGGAGGCTCTCGTGTCCAGCGAGCAGTCCTGCGGTGCTCTGGGCAAGGAGGGGCAGGGCATGAAAAGCAGCAAGAGATGTAGCAGTTCGCCTCCGATCAACCTTGTCGGTGCAATGATCGGGTCGAGGATCCGGTCACGCATGCATCAGCGGGACCGAATGCACCAAGCTTCCCACTCTGCTCGCCAGGTGTCGGATGACACTGAAGTCGATGGGCTTGCGGAAGAGCAGCATGGGCGAGTGAAGGATGCTTCATACTCTGCTTGGGTGATGGATGAAGGTGGGGAAGAAGAGCAGCAGCGTGTGGCATTCGATTACTTCAACAGCAATGCAGAGGCAGACGAAGAGCAGCAGCAGGTGGTGTTTGATGAGTTCAACAGTGATGCAGAGGCAGACAAAGAGCAGCGGGAGAGGGAAAGGGGGGATACGGTAAAAGAGGTGGCGATGGATGTATGTGGTGAGGCCAGCGAAGGTGACAGTGGAGGAGCACATGAGGGTGAGCAGGAAGAGTATCTGGTGGGTGAGAATGGAGAGAGTGACAATGGTGATAGCCACGGTCGAAAAGATCAAGCCGCCGCCGCTGATGATGATGTTGAGGAGCAGGAGGAGATGGAGTGGAACAATGAACTTGAGGAAGAGGAATTCGACTCTGAAGAAGGTAGACAAAGCAATTACGAAGGAGATGATGAGAAGGAATCAGGAGAGGATGACAGAGATGTTGAGGAGGAATCAGGAGAATCAGGAGAAGATGACGAGAAATTTCATGGAGCAAGGGAGGTGCAATCAAAGCTAAAGTGCTCGGACATCAATCTGATGAAACAAGGTTTTTTCTGTAAACCTATCAAAACTGATATAGATTCGACACCTAAGTCTGAAGAGGAGATACTGCCGCTGGAGCCGACGGTACAAGGGCTGCATTCATCATGCGAATACTACAGTAATGAGACCCGTCAGAAGAGCAGCAACAGCATAAAGAAAAGGAGACGGAAAAGGAAGGCAAGCACTAATCCTGATTAGCATGAGGTGGTCAGGAAATACCGGAGGCTGAAGAAAGGGTCGTCCAATGGGCAGTCTGCCACGACTGATTCGAAACAGAATGTGCAGGCTGCTGTGAATGATTCGAGAAAAAATGTGGAGGCTGCCGAGGAAGGTAGCAAAGCTCATAATGGTCTCAAGCACAGTGGTCTGAATGGAGAGTGTCCAATGAACAATGCACAGGATGACCTTTCTTTCAAACAACATGCAAATCTTGCTAAGATGAGAAAGCAGCAAGCATCTAGAGCAAAGGCTGCTTATGATGAACTGCTCGACGCAATGTTTGCTGAATGGAAGGACTATACAAAGGCTTCCATTACTGCAGATCGACAAAATGCCGTTACCATGCCTCTGACGTTCTCGTTTGTAAGTGAGGATGAAGAGGATAAATCTGATCATGACAAGTTTCAGAAAGGATTGTGGACGGAGTTTGACTCTGCCATAGAATCCATCAATGTGGAGGAGGTACTTAACATTCTGTTACACGATTATCATTCAGTTTTTGGTTGAAGTTTTCTTTTGGTTTCATGAATACAGCATTTGATTATGAATAGTTGTTGTATCTTTGGCATATTGAATTTTCAGACACAAAAGCTTTAGGCAAGCACCATTTCGCATAATAGTTCGACATTACTGGGTACCCACAGTAAATAAATTAGTAGCAAAAAAAGTATCATTTGCCACATATGAACTGAAATATATGGGCCCTGCAATGTTTCCTTTTTGGAAGAAATTTGATATTTATCAATTTACATTTTTAAAAGTAATTAGTGTTGTTACTTGTGGGTATAAATTAAGCCTAATCACCATCCAGACAGTCTTATATCCATGTGCTGAATGGACCAAACACTAATCATTTCCTTTTACTTATATGGTGGAGATAGTGACAAAGCAATACGTGTCCTAGAGTGATTGATGTATAATAAAAAAACTTTAATTTCGGTCTGCATAATCAGATGAATTTAGACACTTCCCTATGAAGTTTCTGTTCTTTGCCAACAACACTTCTCCAAATACTAAGCCAATGCTCCTGTTGCTTTCAGGATGATACTTGCGGTGGGCAAAAGCTTCCACCACAGGAAGCCACTTCTTGCAAAAATGGGAGGCATAAATTCATTACTGATGAGCAAATAGGAGTTCGGTGCAAGCATTGTAATATTGTCGACCTTGAAATCAGATATGTACTACCCTCTATGGCAAGCAATTGTTCTTGTTAGAGATATAGGAGTTTATTGTATTTTCCTCATTGTATGAGGTTTTTTTTGCATATTTGTAATATCATGCACCTCTATATATTTGGGCCTCCTGGCCTCATATCAATACAAGCATATTATTCAAAACATGATAACAAAGCCATCAAATTAGGGGGTTTTCTCCAACCGAGCACTCTTTGTGGAAGACGCTTCTTCATGCCGCCGCCACCGCGCTCTCTGGTGTCGTGCGCTCGTCGTCGCGTGCGGTTATCTCTGTCCCTTGCCCACCCTGAGGAGGCGGTCTTCTCTCTGGTCATTGTGCCCCCACCGCAAGTATACTTCATCAGAGAAGTACTACATGATGCCAAGACTCAATACCTAGAGTTACACAAGCTGCTCTACGCAGTTCTCATCGCCTCCAGGAAGCTTCGCCATTACTTCCAAGCTCGCAAGATCTCAGTGGTGACCTCTTATCCACTGCGTGCGATCTTGCATAATCCCAACTCTACTGGGAACATTGCAAAGTGGGCAGCAGAATTGGCCGAGTTTGATCTTGAATTCATCCCAAGACAAAAGATCAAGAGTCAAGCATTGGCAGACTTCGTGGCGGAATGGATCCCCTCTCCACCAAACCCTGGGGGCCCTAGTGAGCAGAAGCCGGAACTCAAGGCTCTGATCTTCACCGAGCCTCACTGGACCCTCTACTTCGATGGATCCATGCAAAAGCAGGGGGCCGGAGCTGGAGACCTTCTCCTCGCTCCAACTAGGGAGAAGGTAAAATACATGGTCCACCTTGACTTCAAGGCGACCAAAAACATGGCAGAGTATGAAGCACTCATTTATGAACTAAAGGTGGCACTATCATATGGTGTCAAGCAGCTGTTGGTCAAGGGAATTTCGCAGCTCATCATTAAACAAGTGAAGGTTGAATGCTCATGTAACAATCCACAACTAGCTTCTTATCTCCTTGAAGTCCAGAGGCTTCAGAAGGACTTCGAAGTCCTGGATCTCCACCATGTCCAGCGTGTCCATAACGCTGAAGCTGACGAACTCTCGACGAAAGCGTCAACCGGAGCTCCAAATCCTGATGGAACCTTCATCCGGAGGTTGTCAAAACCCACAGCTCAGCCTGCCGAACTGAGCGAAGGGGGCGAGACCAGCATCCCGAAGCTGGTGGTCCCGATGGCCCTATTACCATGGCAGCCATCAAGGGTCGTAGGTGCTGCCGGAAGCTCCGAGCAACCCAGCACGCAAGACTCAAATGCTCAAGCTAGCTCCGATGCATGGATCTCGGAGATCCGAAGCTACTTGAAAGACAATATCCTTCCTGATGATGATGTATCCGCTGACCGGATAGTCAGATTGGCTAAAATATACACGCTAGTAGAAGGGGATCTCTACCGGCGTGGTGCCAACGGCGTCCTAATGCGTTGCATCACAAGGGAAGAAGGCTGCGAGCTCCTCACAGAAATCCATGGAGGCGAGTGTGGGAACCACGCGTCTTCCCGCACGCTGGTCGGTAAAGCCTTCCGGCATGGTTTCTACTAGCCTATAGCGCTCCAGGATGCAACTGAGCTGGTGAAGAAATGCGAAGCATGCCCGTTCCATGCAAAGCAAATTCACACACCGGCTCAGCCGCTACAAATGATACCTCCTACATGGCCTTTCGCTGTGTGGGGGGTGGACATCTTGGGACCTTTCCCAAGAGCCGTCGGGGGTTACAAGTTCCTGTATGTTGCCATTGACAAGTTCACCAAATGGCCGGAAGCAACTCCAGTTGTGACAATAAACAAGCAATCAGCTATCAACTTCTTGCAGTCCATCGTATGCAGATTTGGAGTTCCGAACAAAATCATAACAAATAATGGGACCCAATTCACAAGCTCTGCTTTCCAAGGATACTGCAAAGACCTCAGCATCCAAGTCAGCTACGCCTCTGTAGCTCACCCGGCAAGCAATGGCCAAGCCGAGAGAGCAAATGCAGAAATCCTGAAAGGACTCAAGACGCGCACATATGAGCGCCTGAAAAAACATGGAGCCAACTTGATCAAAGAGCTTCCACCCACTCTATGGACCAACAGGACAACTCCAAACCGTCAACTGGAGAGACACCCTTCTTCCTGGTGTACGGAGCTGAAGCAATCCTCCGTCCGGAAATCACCTTGGGGTCGCTCCGGGTCCGCACCTTCGACGAAGCCACGCAGGACCTGCTCCGGCGTGTATACCTTGACCTCCTTGAAGAGGGAAGGTGTCGAGCAGCTGTTAGGAATGCCCAATACTGCCAAGCTCTTCGGCGCTATCACCAAAGGCATGTTCACAGCCGTCAGCTCAAGGAAGGCGATCTGGTGCTACGGAGAATACAATCCAGAGAAGGGTTAAACAAACTCTCCCCCAGCTGGGAGGGACCCTTTTGAGTGATTAAAGTATCCCGTCCCAGATGCGTTCGCTTGGCAACCGAGGATGGGACACCTCTCCCAAATCCTTGGAACATTGAGCACCTCCGTAAGTTCTACGCTTAATATCACGGAGGTGAGTCTGTAATTACATGTGATGTATGTTATAGAGTCATTGTACAGAGTCGGGTAGCTCCTCCGGGAGGGCAGCCGGACCTACCCCGTTAGGTCCGCAACGTCCATGCAACACTTATCACAGTCTCAAAACTAAAAGTGTAGCTAGCTACCTTGGGTCAAACGAGAAACAAAACACACTTAGCCTGGTTCCGTACCCTAAGAGTGTACTTGTTTCCCCTGTACCCCGGACCTATAATGAAGGACATCATTGTGTGAAAACAGATTCCACGTGCATTTACTTTGTACAGGCTCAATATGTTTTATTTATCTCTTTCTTGTCTATAACAAAGTTGTGCAGTTCTTAAGAAACTTTAGCTCGACCAGTTCATGTACAATTTGAGTTGCATTGTCTATCCTCCCGGGTTCAAACATTGTTGATGGTCTACCCGTTTGAATGCCGCCAAGCCAATCTAGGACCGTAGTGTGCTATCGACTTAGCCTGGTCATGCACCCTAAGTACGCCACTCTACCTATACCCCGGCAGGCCGAAGTAAGGCGAGTCCAGAAATGATCGAACCTGAAGGAAACAAGACGACGCTCTTGATTGTATTTAGAATTGTGTTCGACCTAAAACTTTCTCGGGAATAGTAAGCCGCAATGAAGTTATAGATAGGAAATGGATTTTACTATTTTTCTTGACTTCAGTGTGCAGGAAAAATAAATATTTCATGGTGATGGTGAATGAAGTCAGAGCTGCCAAAGCTCTGACATCCTCTAGGCGGCTCGTGGTCGATGTTCAAACATTGATATCGAGCGTCACTGGAGCTACTCAGCTCCGGTAAATCTAGGGGCAAGCTGTCAACGTGAAGAAAAGATGGTGGAAAGACTCTATAGTGGAGTCTGTTGTTGATACACCATATGTTGACAGAGGTCACTGCCGGAGCTACCAAGCTCCGACACCCCAGAGGGCTAACCGTCGATGTTTTACGCGTTGATGGAGACTACTTCTGGAGCTACTAAGATCCAATGATGGTCAATGCCGGAGCCACTAAGCTCCGACAACCTCAGGGGGCCTACAGTATCGAAGACTTCGGACCTACATTCTATAAGTTCGAAGCACACAAGTCTTCAACAACCGTTACATCCTCTTGGTACATGTTCACAATCAAATTGTGTACATCTACCAGGGGGCCAAGTGAGACAAAGGTGTTGAAGACAAAAAATGAAATTCACAAAAAAACTTTGGATTTCATTCATCTGGAGACAAGAGATTACAAAATTGGAGAAGAAAAAAAGAGAATACAAGCGGGAGCTATAGAGAAATGGTCCTAGACCCTATGGAAGAACTGGGCGACCTTCTGGGCCACCTCCGACAAGCTGGCTTGGGCGGCTTCATCCTCTCCTTCGATGGGGCCTTCAAGCACCGGGTCCAGAGGGAATCGAGGGTCCCGGCTGGTGTAGCACGTCAGCACGAACTCTGTGACGTTCTTCGCCAAGGACTGTCCCTTAGTTTCCAGCTGGCCCGCGATGACATTGCCCATCTTGGTGAGCTTGTTGCCTGCTGAACTCAGCGCCTCCAACGCCTGGTCCAGCTCCGGCTCCGGATCATCCGGACGCACGGGACTGAAGCCCATTGGCATCAACGCGTCGTTGGCCTTGCCCAGGAAGTCCCAAACTTGTTGGGACTCCGCAAACCTTGTGCTTCGCATCTCCTCCAAGGATCTTTTGGCAGCTGCGAGCTCCTAGCTCTCCCGAGCAAGACGCTCCACCTCTTTGGCATTCTGCTGAATCTTTTTAGCAACCTGCCTTCTGAGTTTGCTGAGCTCTTCCTCCCAGAGGTGGATCTCATTCCAGCGGTTGACCAGATCCTTCTCTTGGCCCCGCACTTTCTTGTCCCTGGCAGCGATGGCATTCCCCTGCTTGTAGAGATCTTGCCCTCGCTCCCAGGCCTTCTTCTCCTCCTCCTCGCAATGCTCCTCCAATTTGTTGGTGCGTTCTTCGAGGATCTTGTCAGTCAGAGCTGTCTTTTGGACAAGCTCTTCCTCCCTCTTCACGAGGTCATCCCGCAGCTCCAGGAATTTTTGCTCTCCATCTTCGAGCCTTCTCTCCCACACTTCAAGAGCCTCCCAACGCTTGACGAGACTATCGTGGATGGCGGCGAGCCTTTCTTGGCGATCATCCGCTGCGCTATTTGCAGCCTTGGCCTGCTCATAGAAGACCCGGGACTAGTTTTCGAGGGATCGTATCATGCTTTCCCTCTCATCCAACAGCTTTCCCCAGTACTCCAGGTCAGACCTTTTCCCTCTGCACCCACTCCTTATCGTTAGCCAGCCTCGACTGCGCCAGCTTGGTCTTGAAATGGAGTCAGTTGCGCCACCCCCTAAGGGTTTGGCTCTCCTCCTCGAGGGCCTTGCTGTCGTGGTAGAAAGCCAGCTGAACCAGGTGAAGACTGGAGCATGCATTGTCAAGACAACGATAGGGGGATTGGGTCCGGACCTGCCGGGGTCCTCTCCGCTGGCTCCAGCGGATCTTTAGTGACAAAAATTGGGTCCCACTCTACAAGAGCAGTCCCCTGAGCTTCCACGGCACTAGGGCCATCCTCCGGGATAGCCTCGGCCGCCGTCGAGGAAGGTCCTGCAACAGAAGTTCCGACCTCCAGAATTGACTCCGAAGGTCCTGCTGCTAAGTCATCAACAACTGGCCCCTCAGGTGGGGGGCCAGCAACTTCATCTTGGCACCCTGGCTCAGCAGCGGGCGCCTCCGGGATCACCACTTCCAGAACAGGTGTTGAAGGTTCAGTCGGAGTAGGATCTACTTCCGGCTCCGGCGCAGGCGCCTCCTCCGCCGCTGGCTCAAGTGCTGGCGCTTCGACCATCGTAGGCTCAGGCGCTGGTGCTTCGACCATCATAGGCTCAGGCGCCGATACCTCCACAGCAACTGGCTCGGACGCCAGAACCTCTTCAATGATCGGCTCCACAGTCGGAACTTTTACAGCAACCGGCTCTACCGCCGGAGCTTCCTCAACAACCGGCTCAAATGCCGGAACTTCATCAACACCTGGCTCCATCGTTGGGACCTCATCAACCACCGGCTCGACTGTCGTGGCTTCAACAACATCCGGCTCTAGGGCCGGAATCGCAGCTACCTCCGGCTCTGGGGCCGGAGCGTCCAACATCTCATCATCCAAGCCTGGAGTTTCAACCTCCGGGGCTGGTGCCGCTGGTACGTCTTCATTCCCGTGGTCTGGCACTACCACGGGAGCTTCTGGAGATGAGTCGAGGTACAAGACCATGACAGCCAGCGCCGGAGCTGCCGCAGCCTCAACCACCTCTTGGGGTGGCGCTGGAATCGGAGCCGGAGCTTCAGCCTACACAGCCTCAACCGCTATTGCAGGGACTGGAGCTTCAGCCCTTTTCTTAGGCACGCTGTGGATGAAGCACGAAGAAATTCAAAATACAATTATAACAATAAGACAACTGATTGAGGTAAAAAATCAAAAATTACCTCGGAAGGCTTCCGCACCAGTTAGCACGGAACCTCTTCTCCGGACGCTCCGGACTGGCCCCAGCCGCCACTGGCGTGGTAGTCCCGGTGGGTCCCTTGGAGCTTGTTGCTGCTATCGGCGTTGCCCTGGTCGAGGCCCCCCTCGACCGGGAAGGACCTCCAGACCTAGAGCCCTCAGCTGGCCCTTGGTACTGGAGTCACATGGCCGGAGCTAGCACCCCGGGAAGATGCCGCTACTGGAGTAGATGCCGCCGTTGTAGACCTCCCCCTCCGGGGAGAAGGAGCCGCCACGGAAGAAGCAGGCCTGACGGACCTTCTGTCGGCATGCTTCCTCTTACGGCTCGAGGGCTCAGCCAACTCCTTGCCCTTGCCTATGACTTCGATTCTTGGCTTTGGGGCGGGAACGGATCCGCCTTCAGGAGCTTCGGAGATCGCCAACCCGGTGATCGAACGTCTCTCAACGACACCAATGTCATCAAGCACCAACATTGTCCGCCGGAGCTCCATGCTGAACTCTGCCTCCATGTTCAGAGGTAGGAAAGCTGCCGGAGGAGCCAAGTCATCACCCTCGACGTCGATGCCGTGCTGGAACTTCTTGAGGTGGAACTCCAAAGTTGCACCCTCCATGTTGGACTTCAAACCGGTCTCAATCCGGTCGTCGTCCAGCATACTGTTGAGGGCCCAAGCAAGCTTCTCCCTCTTCTTCAGCAGAGCCCACCTGTTGGTCAGGAAGTTGCAAAACACCACCTTAGGAGTCACCCCTCCTTCCACGCACAGGCGAATCCTGGTCAGAGCAGGGTTGAAGGCGTCCGACAACACCGGAGCTTCACTCCAAACTGCAGTGTCGATGTTGGGGAGGCCTTCGGGCAGCTCCAACTTCTCGTGCTCCTCCACCCTGATGACAATCCAATCCTTTTTCCAGTCGTCCCACTTCCCAGAAGGGAACAACCGCAAATACTTGTACGGGCACTTCTTGTGCTTCACAAAATAGTAGAAGCCAAGGTACTCGTCACTCCTGCCCGTAGTGTGGACAGTGAAGAAGGTGCAGAAGAGCTCAATGCAGGGCGGAATGCTCACCCACATCTCGCAGAAGTGGACAAAGATCGACACCAGGAGAATGGAGTGGGGGCCAAGGTGGTACAGCTGCAGACCATAGAAGTCTAGTAGCATCAGGAAGAAAGAGGAGAAAGGTGGGATCATTCCCACCATGGCGTACAAGGAGAAGTACACCATGTCGCCGGTGTGTTCCTTCTCGAACGGAAGCTTGCCAACGCGGACCAAGTGGTTGAAGAAGTCAGGGGACCATCCCATGAGGGCCCGAACCTTCTCCAAATCACCATCGGTCTTCAGTCGGCTCTGGCGGAGACCCAACTCCATCGCGGCACAGCGAGGCAAGAGAGGAAAAGCAAGTGAAAGTTTGGAAGGTTTGAGCGCAAGTTCGAATGAAAGGCGTAAAGAACCCCAAACGGTACGTGCTTTCCTTCTTAAGTAAGCCCCCGCAACTCTTGGATGGAAACCGAAGAGGAGCCGGCGATACCAGTCAAAAACTTCACCCTGCCAATGACAAGGGGGCCCAGGGCCACCCCGACGATCAAGTCGAGGTTCTTACCCCAGGCGACCTGATTAAGTGTCATTAATGCCATATTAATGACACACAATCGGATGGCTCTTAGTTCCGGTAATAGCACTGTCAAAGCCCGTTACCAGGCTATTAAGGGTAATTAACCTCATTAAATGTGTATCAAGCATGTGTAACCGCCGGGGCCACATGTCGGGCTAGGCTAACGGTGTAACGACCAGTCCTTGTACTATAAAAGGACTGGTCAACGATACACAAGGGACGGCTTCAGACCACTTCTAGACTCCCTGACCTAGATGAGCTTCTTCTTCTGGAGCTTCTTCTATACTCACACGCTTAATACAACACCAATACACCCCGTGGAGTAGGGTATTACGCTCATGCGGCCCAAACCACGTAAATCTCTATGTCCACTTGTCTTTCACCTTCTTGAATCTCTGCGCGCCCATTACCGAACTACAACTCCGCGATCTACCAACGGTAGTGTCGGGAGATCTGCCGGATCCAAACACTGACAACCACTATTCGCATTCTTCTTGTCATTTCCTCTTAGCTTGATGTCAAGAATACTTTCTTAATGGTGAGCTGCGTCAGGAGGTTTACATGCAGCCACCACCTAGGTATTTTGTTCCTGATGGTATTCTTTGTCATCTTCATCACTCCCTTTATGGTCTCAAGCAAGCTCCTCGTGCTTGGTTTCAGCAATTCACGTCGGTGATCACTGTTGCTGGTTTTTCTTCCAGTGCTCATGATCCTGCGCTTTTTGTGCACACTTCATCTCGTGGTCGTACTCTTCTTCTTCTCTATGTTGATGATAGATCATCACTGGAGACGACCCTGAGTACATAGCTTTCGTGAAGTCTTTTCTTAGTGAGCAGTTTGTTATGTCAGATCTTGATCCTCTTCGTTACTTCTTTGGGATTGAGGTTTCCTCTACCTATGAGGGAATCCATTTGTCTCAAGGGGGATGCTAACGCCTACGTAAGGATAAAGTTTGTGGTGTAATTTTATTCTTTCTTCAACACACTAGTTTGAGACGTCGCATATCAGTGTCATCTTTTAGTGCTTTTGAAAATTTTCCCCGTGTCTATTTTTTTGTCCATTCGTCCTGCTCGAACCTTAGCTTCTGAGCTTTAGTCGTTTGAAGGCCGTTGGTTGCAAGACATGATGGAAGTACTTTAGACAAAGGGAAGACGTTTCAAAATGGAAGGTCCTGAGGTCTTGGTTTGGCTTTCGATCGATCAGTAGCCCCCGAGGCCGACCATCGGGGTCTAGATGGGGGGGGGGGGCTTGGTCCGAGCCTGGCTTGGTTTCCGACTCTATTTTCCATGGTGGTGATGGACATTTGTTTAATGAAAATAGATGAAGGAGAAATCACTTAGCTTCATCATCGTGTCCATGGACCTGGTGGAGAGCTCATCCTTTCCTGCGCTGGGAAGAGTGTTGTCATCGATCCACCTGATGTAAATAGCCGCGCACAAGTGATTTTGAAATGGCAAAATGAAGTTCCTCGTTTGCCGATTTTTTTGGAATTTGTTCTACCATCCAGAACTCACAGCGCTCATTCCCTCCTATGCATCTCTCCCGATTCTCCATTTCGCTGATCTATGTTAACTTTGCATGATAGGTTAGGCGGACAGTTGGTCCCCGGGCTTTTGTAGGAGGGAGAAAAAAATCCCAAGCCCGGGATCTCTCAAAGTCAGTAAACTCTAAACTCTCTATGCTAATTCGGGAGCCCCTGAGCCGGGTGAGGCAATTGGAACCATCTGCTTTGTGACTTTCATGGAGGGACGGTGTATATCATGGGTTCGAGCCTCGGGGCTCCGATGGCGAGAGATTCAATTCGAGCCCATGCTCCGAAGGTTAATTTCTGTTAGGAAAGAATAACCGAGAGGGGAGAGTTGGCTTATCTTTGTTGATGATGTGTAAGATCAGTTGCCGTCCAGTCCGCTTTGGCATGGGAGGAGGTAGCGTTCCTCGATCCCTCGAGGATGCCTCGGTAGGACACACGACTACAAGTCGGTGTTTGTTACGAGACGGAGGGGGACAGACGCACCATTATTGAGTTTAGTCACCATGGGTCTTTATTGTGTCGTTGGTTACGGAGTGGCGTAGCGACGTGGAAGACGACGAAAGCCCTTGGGTCATTGCAAGTATTTTCTTGCGGTGTCGGTTACGATGTGTAACTCGCCACCCCCATCGCTCTCATCTCTTCGGCTCCTTGATGTGGTCATAAATAGCCAAGTACAGTTCTCCCATTTACCATTGCCTTAGTCTTTCTTCCCCAAAGGTCCTCTCTCTTTCCTGTTCCTTCGCTCATCCCATAGTACTAATCCCTTACTTGGTGATGAGAGGGCGTTGTGGTCGGGGCTCCGCGTCTGGCCAATGGGCAGTGGAGCAGCGGGCGATGGAGTCTCGTAATGAGGTTCGGAGGGGGAGGAGTTACCTGGAAGTTTGAAAAGGGGAGAAGCCTCTCAGAGGTTTGAATGTGGAGTATCAGGATGGGAGTTTGAAGGGGAAGCTGATTTGATCCGGATGCAGCGCATATGTCCGCGTGACCAAAGCCTTATCATGTGGTCGTCGGGTCAATTGGAAAATATATTGGTTCTTTTGGCTTTCCGACCGTGCTCAACGGGCTTCGGCATCCCGTCACACCTCGACCGGCTGTGAGGTGCCGTCGTCTTCGGCTTTGGAGATGAGAGACCCTCTTACTGGGCAAGGGCGGGATGGCCTCTGTATTTGGTTATAAGGGGCCATTCGCCCATTGGGAGATCTGCTCCTCCAACCCAAAGATGTTTCGGTTTTTGGCAGATCATTTCCCTGTGGGAGGCCAAACATGCTTTGGTAGAAAACGCGGCCGTCTCCTTGCTGAAGGGGAGAAAAAAAACTCCCGGTCCTTTGAGGAGTAGTATAATCATAGGCGAGAATCAATCCGAGATGTAATCTTTTTACTTTTCTTTGTACTCGTGCGAGCCATGATGTATTATGAATCCTTTACAATGACTTTAAAATTATTTATGCTACAATCTGTTTTCCATCTCCTCATCTCATTTGAATTGCAATACTCGGAACTTTCATCGTTCGCGAGCCGCATTTTGTATATCATGAGGAAAACGCTCTGGCGAGGGGCGTTTCTAAGGAAAGATTTCCAGGGCGAGGTTGGACCCTCGATCGGGCGGTAGCCCCGGAGCCCGGGTATTTACAACTGTGACTCGGGTCTCAGTCCGAGGATCTGACTGTCCTAGTGCTCGTCCTCCGGGCGGCACATCTAGAGCAGTCAGTCATCGAGAGCTCTGATCGTGCTAACGCATCGCGCCTTGTCCTAATTACATGGATGTCGTGGGAGTGCCGAGCGCCAGCACAGAGGAGCCAGGGCGCATGCTTGTCGTAGTCCTGCCAAGTGTGTCCTACTGTCCCTCGGGCGATGCGGCGTCGTTCGGGTTCTTCTCGCTCTGGACCGCGATGTGGCTTCGAGGACCTTCTGATTCCTTTATCGAGCTCGAAGACGCCCGGGGACAGATGAGCATGATTTAGGTTGCACCGGATGCATACTCCTGCCATAGGTGTTTCGCCTAGTGGAAGTGTCACTGAAGCCAGGACCCCGCCCCTATCGTACAACTCACATAACAAGGCCAGTTGGATCGTGGAATCCACGGTGATGACCCCTCAGGGTCCTAGGACCTTCAGCTTTAAGTAGGTGTAGTTTGAGACCGCCATGAACTTGGCGTAGCAGGGTCATCCCATGATGGTGTGGTAGGAGAATCTCCGTTCGTCCAGCTCCCAAACGTGACTGGGAGGTCGATTCGCCTGAGGGGTGTCGATTGTACTCGAGCATGATCCCTTGGAAGGGTCCACACAGGGGACAGAGCTGAGAGTGTGGGATCTCCATCTGGTCCAAAGTGGCAACATACAAGATGTTGAGGTTGCTCCCATCGTCCATCAGCACTCGGGTGAGGCGTGCGGGCCCTATGACCATGTCAACTACTAAAAGACAATGCCCAGTATGCGGGATAGAATCAGGATGGTTCGATCTGTCGAAAGTGATCGCCATTTTGGACCTTCGGAGATAACTTTGGATGCTTGGATCGGCATGCCCCGTGCGCCTTCTCAGGGCTGGGCAGGTTTCAAAGCGCGGATCCATCTTCGTGTATCATGAAGAACCCGCTGTCCTCGTCAGGGGTAGATTTTGCAGACTCGAAGCCCAGGGCAGCTGACTTCTTCCTCCCACCGCCAGGAGCGCCAAGCTTCCCCTCGAGGAAATGTCAGAGGAGGATTCAGTCCAGCGTGTGCTCTGTTGGAAAGGCATGATGAGTGCAAGGTTTCTCGAGCATCTTCTCGAAGTGGCTGGTCAGCCATTTGGCCGGTCTACCTTTTGCGCATCGTTCGGTGATTGCAGCTACACTGGGGGTTAGCGTCTGTAGGCCGCCTTGGTTGGGGTCGGCCTTGCGGCCCCATTTTCTTCCGACGAGCCGTCAGGCCCCTCCAAGTCCTGGGTACGTTGGGCCTTGGTTTTGGTTCGTTGGTGCCACCCCTCATTGTCCCTTTGCTCGGTGCGGCACGGGAGGCGACACCGAACAATTGCTTCGTGTACCCTCGAGGGGAAAGCTCTCATAACGTCGGCATAGAACGCTTCAGGGAACTTGCTGCACTTCTCAGAGAAACACCGCATGTACCTACGGAGGGTTTCGTCCGGCCTCCGCCGGCATCCTTTGAGCTTCTTTATGTGGTAGGGACACTCGTACGTCCCCTAGAAGTTATTGTTGCTGAAGGTGGTCTTGAGATGCCCCGCTCTGGGCGGGGCATGGGATTCGATCCCCATTGTCATCATAGCCGCTTCCCTGATGACTTTGCGGCAGCTCGGAGGGAAGTCGCATGATCCCCTCCCGAGCAATCTTTCGGACGCCGAGGGCCAGACGAAGATTGGGAATCGCTTGTCGCGCCTGGGTTGGAGGAGACAATCAAGTGAACGGCTCGATCCCGTCAGCGACTCTCGTCCGGGCTCGGGCGTAATTCCCCGGTCGTCAGCGGTAGTTGCTGGTGTATTTCTTGTAACGGTTCCCTCCGCATGCTCATAGGCAGCGTGGTCCGACGGGGGATGGGGGTCCCGACGGTCCGGACCGAACCTGCATTCAGCCGGTACGGGCATGGCACACCATGAGGAGGCTACTGCCGTGGTGATCTGGCTTATCCGCTCGAAGCGTGGGTCATTGGTGGTGCCAATGGTGGCACCGGTCCAGGCAGAATGCGCGTGAGAGCGCGACATGTCTGGATCAGTGTGGTGATAGAACTTGGTTCAGATTGCGGTCTCGCCCAGGTCTGGGGGCGTCTACTCAGAATCGACCACGGCATGCCCTGACTTGAAATAGTCATCGGGAACGGGACCGTGTGCAGGTTCCTTTCCAAGCTCATGATGCCACGTACCCCATGGTGGGGAAGCGAACCGTGGAACTTCTCGTACGCCGGCACGGGCATTCGTGGTGCTCTGGCTTATCCGCTTGAAGCATGGGGCATTGGCGGTGCTGGTGGTGGCGCCAGTCCAGGCGGAACGCGCGTGAGAGCACATCGCGTCTGGATCTCAGTTGCGCTGCTCCCTCTTTTGTTCTTGATCACACTATCTAATTAGATTAGACATGCTTGATCATACCTCTGTTAACCCTAAGCCGAGCCTAATGACCAATTAGGCCTAACCCTAATTTCTATCAGCCTACTCTAACTGGGTACTGGGGTCAGTTCTAATGTTGTTTTATTTCCCTAGGGATGTACTGGAGATGGAACAGGAAAATGAAAATCCAATAATATGAAACAAGCATGACACAACTCCCAGCTCCAGATGACAAACTGTCAAGATACTGTTGCTGCCAGGTAATTTGATTGGTTGTTTGTGCTTCCAAGTCTTGGGATGACCTCGAAGTGTATCATCTGCACTGAGGCTTTTGAAAAAAAATGTATCATGTGCACAACAGCATTAGATGATCCGTTCCTTAACTTGCAAAGTGGATATTGCCATGTTGGTTCGGTTGTATTGTACCATTCTGACGATTCCCCGTCTTTGCGAACAACTGTATTTTGTATTTAACCTTTTTACATTCATATTGCAAGACTTGGATGACATAAATTTGTTCATTTGATTTCTTTAATATGTATTGGGATGGATTTGCTGTACACTTTTGCCTATTCCTCGAAATTTTAATACCCAGCAGCTGTTCCGGCAAACTGACGTTCAGCGGCAGTGAAGACTTTGGCCATACGGCCACAACGTCCGTAACTCACGCCACACTCTGCACGCACGTCATTCACTGATCAACCCACGAGCTACGCCATGCAAGACCACATCTTGCGCACGTGATTGCAGCTGCTGTTGGTGCCGTGAGATACGTACAGAGTACACCACGTTCTTATGCAGACTGAGTACACGAGGAACACTTACGCGCCTGCACAACGGGCAGGCTCACAACTAACTTAGATGACCAAAGGACTCAACTAACTTACACTGATTAAACACAAACTAAGTGACGTTCCTGATTTCTTCAACACTCTCCCCCTAAGTCAGGAATCATTTACTTCAGTTTGGTGACGCCCATCTGCTCCGAGAAGTCCTGGAATTTTGACTTCCCAAGCAACTTCGTCAGGATGTCCGCGAGCTGCTACTGAGTACTTGTGAACGCCAGTCGAACTGCAGCACTACTTTCAAGAAATTCTCGAATGTAATGAAATTTTTTGTCGATATGCTTACTTCGATCGTGAAGAACTGGGTTCTTTCTGAGAGCGATATCGCAGACATGTTTTCCATATTAAGCAGTGGAGGCATCGGCTTCATACCCTCAATGTCGGTGAGTAGACGTGCAAGCCACACACCCTGGCATGTGGCTGCCGCTCCGGCGATGTACTCAGCTTCGCACGAGGATAAAGCCACCACTTTCTGTTTTTGGGATTGCCAAGCCACCAGGTTGCCATGGAGAAAGTAGATGATGCCACTCGTGCTTTTCCTGTTGTCGACATTGCCTGCCATGTTACTATCGCCGTAACCAGCAAGGCCAGGCTCGACGCTGCTCCTTGTGTATACCAAGCCATAGACGGTTGTTCCAGCGGCGTACCTCAGCAGGTGCTTCATTGCTTCCATGTGCTCCTGCTTAGGATCCTCCATAAATCGGCTCAGGTATTCCACCGCGAATAGGACGGGTGTTCATCAAATACCGCAGGCTACCAATCAAGCTGCGATATTCAGTTGAGTCCACCTCCAGTGATGAACTTTTCTTGGACAACTTGAGTCTCGTCTCCACGGCGCCGCACAAGGATTGCATGTCCCCATACCCGCCTTCTCGAGCACCTTCTTGGCATAGGCGGACTGCGATAGCTCGATGCCATGTTGCCCTTGCTTGAATTCGATGCCGAGGTAGTATGAGAGAGCCCCCAAAAAGCGCTCATGCGAAACTGGGACTTCATGTCCTTCTTGAACATGGTGATGACAGATTCAGACTCCCCCGTGATGATGATATCGTCGACATAGATTCCAACCACAAAGTGGGACTGTTCGATGCCACGCGTGTACAACCCATGCTCGCACTCGATCATGGAGAAACCAATCTCATGTAGGCTGGTGTCGAGCTTGGCATTCCAAGCACGAGGCACTTTTTGAAGACTGTAAAGATCCTTGTGCAGCTTCAAGACCATGTGCTCGTGTCCAGCAGCAACGAAACCAGGCGGCTGTGACACATATACTTTTTCCGCCAGCTCACCGTTGAGGAACGCCGATTTGACATCCATGTGGTGCACTATCCATCCTCAATGAGCAGCAACAGCTAAGAGCATCCACATAGACTCCATCCTCGCCACCAGTGCAAAGACCTCTTCATAGTCAACTCCTTGGCATTGCACGTACCCCTTTGCGACGAGGCGGGCTTTATACTTGGTGACGTCGCCGTGCTTGTTGCGCTTGAGCTTAAAAACACATTTCAGCCCGATGTCGAGCTGTCCTGCAGGAAGGTCCGCGAGAGACCACGTCTTGTTGTGTTCAATGGATGCCATATCTTCAAGCATCGCTGCACACCACTCCTCGGTCTGCAGTGCCTCCTCCACTGTTGCAGGTTCATCCTCAAGTGCCACCAATACTTCGTGGACCGCCTCCTGCTTGGCCAAGCCAAGAGGTGTTGACAGCCCAAGAATATTGTCCACTGCACGAAACCTGAGAGGAGTGTCATTGTGATCATTATCGAGGTCAAGTTCACCCACAGGTGGTGATGTAAACTCGATCCCAGGAGCCGGTGCAGCCAACAATGTGCGGGGCTCATACCCGAAAGTGGGCATTGACACACTAGCCGGCGTCATCAGGTCTTGTGGTGCTGGGGTCGGCGTTCGTGGCGTCGTAGCTGGCATCAAGGGCGACTCCACCACCCCTTGCGCACCACTGCCTTTAACTCCACATGCTACTGAGCTGCCTGGTTGCTTGCTTCATGAGCTGGGAAGCACGGTGCTGAGGGTTGATCGGCGGGAAGAGCAGAGAAAACAGAGCTTCAGTCGGTTCAGCTCAGCTGAGACACTGACCAGTGGGTCCTACCAAAGCTATTTTCTCTTCTCTCCTCTGCTCAGTGAAAAATTCCACCAACTTGTGTCAAAAAATCATAAAATTTGACATATAGCCAAAAAGAAATATCTGGGATTTGATTTTAGAACCTGTCGGTACCCTAAAAACCATACACCCCCTGAGGTTACAAAGATCTCAAGGGAAGGACGTCTACTCAAATTGAAGACCCTCGGAGGCCCACTTGTCAGACATAACCGGACCTGCTTCTCCAACATGGTTAACCCCTAGGTTGCCACGTGTACTGCCAGACCGGAGCTACTACCCACAAGGGTGAAGCTCCGGGCTAGGTACCGAAACGGCACCTCCGGACTTAACCCCTGACCGAGAGAAGCTCTGGACCTGACACGTGCCAGGCCACCCCGGAGCTTCCCGCTTCCCACAAGCAAGCTCCGGAGCTGCCACGTGTCCAAACGTCGGAGCTGGCCGCCTCAAACCTCCGGAAGACATTGTAACGACTCCGGATCTTCAAAGGATAGCCGCGGACTTCAAGACCCGATTAATTGTCATTAATTCCATGTTAATGACACTTAATCGGACAATCTTAACACCTGTAACGGCACTGTCGGAGCCCGTTACAGGGTTATTAACAACAATTAATCGTGTATCAATACTAGTAACCGCCGGGGCCACATGTCGGGCCAGGCTAACTTGTAACGGTTTGTCCTTGTACTATAAAAGGACAGACCGACGATACACGAAGGGGGCTCTGGAATGCTCTCAGGCACACACGCATTGACGTGAGCTTTCATACATAAACTAATACAACACCACACACCCGTGGAGTAGGGTAGTACGCTCAGGCGGCCCGAACCACGTAAACCACCGTGTCTCTCGTGTCCAATCGTGATTCACCTTCTTGAGTCTCCGCGCACCCACACCGAACTACAAACTCCTTCAACACTTTAGTAGTGTCAGGAGATCTGCCGACTCCAACAGTCGACAGTTGGCGCGCCAGGTAGGGGCTGTGCCGTCAGTTCACTGCCAACTTCGGGAGTTCATACACCCGACCGGGCACTGAACTAGACCTTTTTGCGGTCGTGCAAAAAGGGGGAGAATCTTTGCGATCATTCATCCAAAGGTTCTCTCAGGTACGCAACACAATCCCTTCTATCTCAAGCGCTTCTGTCATTGTGGCATTCAGACAGGGTGTACGAGACAAGAAGATGTTGGAGAAGCTGGTGATCAAAGAGATCACCAGCGTCACGGAGCTCTTCAGCTTGGCAGACAAATGTGCCAGAGCTGCGGAGGGTCGTGAAATGCACTCCAAACCAGCCTTGGAGGATCACAAAAAATCCTCCAAAGAAGAAGCCGCTACCTCCGGGAGTGGCAAGAAGAAAAAGAAGACCAACGGCAAGAAGAAGCCGTCGGCCGGCACATCCAACGTTGCAGCCACTGCAACTCCTGGTGGCCGGGGGCCACGCCCTGAGAAGCGACCTCGACCGTCTTCCGAAGACGGCGGCAAATCCAAAATGTGGTGCCCCATTCACAAAACGGGCAGCCACAGGCTGGAAGACTGCCGGGAGGTCCAAAACCTTGCCGAGCGCTACAACAAGCGCCGGGAAGGGTCTCCTTTCCGACAGAGGGAGGGAAAACAGAAGGTTGACGAAGCTCCGGCTGAAGAGGAGTTAGGGTTTCAGGACCCCAAAAAGGTCCTGAAAGACGTCTACACCTCCGTCGACGATGACTCCGACGTCTCCGACAACGAGCGTCGGAAAACCATGAACACCATCTTTGGTGGATCATGGGACATCACTTCTCGTCGTGTCATCAAGACTATGCGACGGGATATGGCTGCTGTAGCTCCTACAGCTAGACCGGAGCCACATCGAAAGTGAATGGACACACCCATCACTTTTGATGCTTCGGACTGTCCTCAAAGCATGGTCGGAGCTGGCCAATTACCCTTGATGGTATCTCCCACAATCAGCAACATCCAGCTCCATCATGTTATGGTGGATGGAGGTTCGGGGCTGAACCTTATAAGATTTGAAGCTTTTACCAAACTTCAGCTTCGACCTTCGGATCTTCAGCCCTCTCGACCATTCTCCGGAGTAGGTCCGGGGGCCATTACCCCACTCGGAGCTATAATTCTCCCCGTTGTCGTCGATATTCTCAACACCTTTGGGAGCTTGACTGACTTTGTCTTCCTTCTATTGTGCCTGCTGGTCTTGTCAACTTTGCCTATGATGCTCCGTCCACCTCGTCTTTTACTTAGTGGCACCATCGTGTAAGACATCTTTGTGGATCTCGTCTTTATACCTTAGCTCGTGGTGGTCTTTTAGGATCGGTTTCAGGTTCTATGTGTTTAACTCAGTGTTAGAGTTGTCAACTAGGGAAACATATTCAGCTTCTCTATACTTCTAGTGAGTCAGTGTCTCCACGTCCTTTTGACCTTGTTCATTCGGATTTCTGGGGTCCTGCTCCTTTTGTTTCTAATAGAGGACATTGATATTACATTATTTTTATAGATGTTTTTTCTCACTTCACATGGATTTACTTTATGAAACAACATGGTGAGGTTGTGTCTATTTAATTTTTTTCAGCTATGATTCACACTCATTTTAACACGTCTATTCGTGTTTTTGTGCTGATTCTGCTAATGAGTACCTTTCTGAAGCTCTTCGTTAGATTCTTTCTGAGCAAGGCACTCTTGCTTAGTTTTTTCTCACGCGAAGAATTGTGTGGCGAGCATAAGCATCGACATCTCCTTAAGAATGTCCGTACTCTTCTGCTCACTTCCTTTATTCCCCGTTACTTTTGGGTTGAGGCTATTTCTACTGCCACATAACTGATTAACATTCAACCTCCGTCTGCTCTTCAGGGGGGATTCCCTTCCAACGTCTTACTGACAAGACACCTGACTATGACAGCCTTCGTCATTTTGGTTGTGTGTGCTATGTGTTGCTTGAACCTTGTGAGCGTGCTAAGCTCACTGCTCTCTCAGTCGAGTGTGTTTTTCTTGGATACAGTGATGAGCATAAGGGATATCGTTGTTGGGATCCTATTGGTCGACATATGAGGATCTCACAGGATGTTGTCTTTGATGAGACGCGTCCTTTCTATCCTCGTCCTTCTTCGAATAATCATCCCATATCTTTGATCGACCCAATTTCATTCCTATTCATTCCAGATACCTCTGTTGCTAGTGTACATCCCTCACTCTCAGTGTTCCATCCCACGATGTCTTCTTCGAAACCTTCTTCTATGATCCCTGACTATAGTTTGAAGCCTCCTCTAACACAGGTCTACAGTTGACGAGTTGTGCAGTTGTCTGATGAGCTATCTACTCCAGTTGAGTCATCTTTGTCTGATGACCCAAATTCTCTCGAGGCACCCTCTTCTCCTTATGAGGCGTCTCCCTTTGATGATTCTTCTCCTGAGCAGCCTCTTGGACATGGCCATTGCTCTTGTCAGCCTCCTCATCGATATTATCCTTCTAGCTTTGCCGCTACAGCTCTTTCTGAGCCAACTATGTATCGTGATGTTGTTCCTTATCTGAAATGGCAACATGCAATGGCTAAGGAGATTGCTGCACTTGAGCACACTGGAACATGAGACCTTGTGCCCTATTCTCCATGTGTTTGACCTGTCACCTGTAAGTGGGTCTATAAGGTTAAGACTCGCTCTGATGGTTCCCTTGAGCGTTATAAGGCTCGACTAGTTGCTCATGACTTCCAGCTGGAACATGGTCGTGATTATGATGAGACCTTTGCTCCTGTTGCTCACATGACCACTGTCGGTACCCTATGTACCAGATACACCTTGAGATTGCAAAGATCACAAGGAAACTCCATCTATCAGATTTGAAGACCTCCGAAGGCCCCACATGTCAGGCGTAACCGGACCTGCTTCCCCGCCATGGTTAGTCCCAGGGCCACCACGTGTATCATAAGACCGGAGCTATCGCCCACACGTGGGAAAGCTCCGGACGTAATACCAGTATGGCACACCCGAACCTAACCCCAGACAGAGGGAAGCTCCAGTACTGACACGTGTCCAACAGCAGCGGACCTACCTGTCCACGACGGTAAGCTCTAGAGCTGCCACGTGGCCAAACCGCCGGACCTTCAAGGAGCAATCAAAGACTTCAAGACCCGATTAAGTGTCATTAAT
Organism: Tuctoria greenei; assembly: GCA_036927565.1. NCBI lineage: Eukaryota > Viridiplantae > Streptophyta > Magnoliopsida > Poales > Poaceae > Tuctoria > Tuctoria greenei. The sequence continues at coordinate 32,562,844 of JAYESD010000006.1, read as the reverse complement.
GCCATATTAATGACACACGATCGGATGGCTCTTAATATCAGTAACGGCACTGTTAAAGACCGTTACCGGGCTATTAAGGGTAATTAACCTCATTAATTGTGTATCAAGCATGTGTAACTGCTGGGGCCACATGTCGGGCCAGGCTAATGGTGTAACGACCAATCCTTGTACTATAAAAGGACTGGTCCATGATACACAAGGGATGGCTTCACACCACTTCTAGACTCCCTGACCTAGACGAGCTACTTCTTCTGGAGCTTCTTCTAGACTCACACGCTTAATACAACACCAACACACCCCGTGGAGTAGGGTATTATGCTCAGGCGGCCCGAACCACATAAATCTCTGTGTCCACTTGTCTTTCACCTTCTTGAATCTCTATGCGCCCATTACCGAACTACAACTCCGCGATCTACCAATGTTAGTGTCAGGAGATCTGTCGGATCTAAACACCGATAGTTGGCGCGCCAGGTAGGGGCACCTGAGATTTCAAGTATGGTGAACTCAGCTGCTGGATCATCCAACAGCAATCCTGCTGTTTAACTTGCTGGGGGCAATCCCTCCAACATGCAGCAACCAGCAGGTGCCACGGCTCCAGCAGAAGTCATGCCTCCACCGCCACCGCCTGCACCAACAAATCAAGCTGGGCAGCGTGACAGTGCATCGGCGTCGGTCACCGCATCGGCGAATAACAACAACCCTGAACACGCGCTCCATGCAGCGCGTGCTCTCCTTCAACGTCCACCACCTCCAGGTGTATCCCAGGGTGCAATGGAGCAGTGGAGGGCTGACGTGGAACATCTGGTTGCAGCAGCAGCTGACCACATCAGCAACCAAGGTCCTCCCCCTTCGGGGCGAGCCCCATCACAGCACCGGACCGTGTCGGGCAGACTTGGTCCGCACGCTTCCCAAAATAGGAGGTGTGCTGCATCTCAGCAAGTTACATCGCTGCCTTCCGGGGCACGGCGCACTCATACGGTAACCAGGCTTTCAACTCATGACCTCCGGGCGGAGCTTGATCGCCGTTACCGCCAACAGGACGGCCATGTCCATATCGAGCGCGCTCGCGAAAGGTGAGAGGCTCGAGACAGTCCTACACCCGAGGGAGTAGGAGGAGGTTGTTCTGCCCTGGCCATGCACCTATGCATGGTCAGATGGCCACAAAAGTTCCAGCCTCATCTGCTGGAGAAATTTGACGGGACTGTTAATCCTGCTGAGTTTCTCCAGATTTACTCCACCGCAATCCTTGCGGCCGGAGGTAATGAGGCCGTAATGGCCAACTACTTCCCAGTGGCCTTGACTGGGACTGCTAGGTCTTGGTTCATGAGCCTTCCTCATGACTCCATCAATAGTTGGGAGGAATTGTGCCAACAGTTCACCACCAATTTCGGGAGTTCATACACCCGACCAGGCACCGAACTGGACCTTTTTGCAGTCGTTCAGAAGGGGGGAGAATCCCTGCGCTCATTCATCCAGAGGTTCTCCCAGGTACAAAACACTATTCCTTCTATCTCCAGCGCCTCTGTTATCGTGGCATTTAGACAGGGCATACGAGATAATAAGATGCTGGAGAAGTTGGCGATCAAGGAGATCACCAGCGTCACGGAGCTCTTCAGCTTGGCAGACAAGTGTGCCAAAACTGCGGAGGGCCGTGAAATGCACTCCAAACCACCTCTGGAGGATGGTAAAAAATCCTCCAAAGGCGAAGCCACTACCTCCGGGAGTGGCAAAAAGAAGAAAAAGTCCAACGACAAGAAGAAGTCATCGGCCGACACATCTACTGCTGCAGCTGCTGCAGCTCCGGGTGGCTGAGGGCCACGCCCCGAGAAACAACCTCGGCCATCTTCTGAAGATGGAGGCAAATCCAAAGTGTTGTGTCCTATTCACAAGTCGAATAGCCACAACTTGGAAGACTGCCGGGAAGTCCAAAACCTTACCGAGCGCTACAACAAGCGCCTGGAAGAAGTTCCTTTCTGTCAGAGGGAAGGAAAACAGAAAGTCGATGAAGCTCCGGCTGAAGAGGAGTTAGGCTTTCAGGACCCTAAAAAGGTCCTGAAGGCTGTTTACACCTCCGTCGACGACGACTCCGACGTCTCCGACAATGAGCGTCGGAAGACCATGCACACCATCTTTGGTGGTTCGTGGGACATCACCTCCCGCCGTGTCCTCAAGACCATGCGGCAGGACATGGCCTCAGTAGCTTCTACAGCCAGGGCGGAGCCTCATCGAAAGTGGATGGACACCACCATCACTTTTGATGCTTCAGACTGCCCTCAAAACATGATCGGAGCTGGTCAACTAACTTTGATGGTATCTCCGACCATCAATAACATTCAACTCCACCATGTAATGGTGGACGGAGGTTCGGGGCTGAACCTCATAAGCTTTGAAGCTTTTGTCAAGCTTCAGCTCCTACCTTCGGACCTTCGCCCCTCCCGACCTTTCTCCGGAGTAGGTCCGGGGGCCATAACCCCACTCGGTGCCATTACTCTCCCCGTGACCTTCGGGACTCGGGAGAATTATCGCACTGAGAAGTTGATCTTTGACGTTGCTCAGATCAACTTACCTTTCAATGCCATTTTGGGCAGGCCCGCCTTGTACAAGTTCATGGTTGCTGCTCATTATGGCTACCTAGTGTTGAAGATGCCAACACCAGCTGGTGTTCTCCGAATCTGCGGAGACCGCACTGCTGGAGTGACTGCTCTGGAAGAACTTCATGCGCTTGCTATAGCACAGGAGGAAGAGTCCAGGCAGGAACAAGCTCCAAAACCCCCCAAGCATTCGTCAACGAGGCTCAACCTCTGCACCTCGTGTGCAACCAAGCGACGACACCAACATCCCCGTCAAAGTCGTCCAAATCAGTTCCGATGCCGCTCAGACCACCCGTATATCGGGAGGTCTGAATGACAAATAGGAACTCGCGCTCATCACTTTCCTCCGGGCTAATGTCGACGTGTTTGCCTGACAACCGTCACAAATGCTTGGGATCCATAGGGAAGTGATCGAGCATAATCTGAAGATCTATCCTGACGCTCGGCCTGTGCACCAGAAGCATCGGAAGCAATCAGTAGAGCGACAAAACTTCATACGACAAGAAGTGAAGAAGTTGCTCGAAGCTGGGTTCATCCGAGAAGTCTTCCACCCAAAATGGCTGGCGAACCCAGTCGTTGTACCCAAGGCCAGAGCGAAGCTTTGGATGTGTATCGACTACACAATACTAAATAAGGCATGCCCAAAAGATCCATTCCCACTACCTAGAATAGATCAGATAGTGGATTCCACCTTCGGGTGTGAATTACTATGTTTCCTAGACGCATATTCTGGGTACCATCAAATGAGAATGTCTAGGGAAGATGAAGAACATTCTTCTTTTATCACAGTAGATGGATTGTATTGTTATACTGCCATGCCATTTGGTCTCAAGAATGCAGCCTCAACATTTGTACGAGCTATGTACAAAACCTTTGGGGAGCTCATCAGAGACGTAGTGGAAGTGTATGTTGATGACATCATCGTAAAGATCAAAGACAAGGAGTCACTCCTTGACACTTTGCAAGCTGTCTTTGACAAGTTGTGAGTCACTCGCACGAAGCTGAACCCAGACAAGTGCGTCTTCGGGGTTAGCTCCGGAAAGCTTCTTGGTTCCCTGGTAAACCACCGGGGCATAGATGCAAATCCATCGAAGATTAAAGCCATTGAGGATATGCGGCCACCAGCCCGCATCAAGGACGTCCAGAAACTGATTGGATGTCTAGCCGCCCTCAGACGGTTCATCTCAAGACTGGCGGAACGGGCGCTACCCTTCTTCAAGCTATTGAGGAAGTCCGGACCATTCCAATGGTCTGAAGAAGCAGAAAAGGCGTTCCAGGAGCTAAAGCAGCTCCTCACCACTCTACCAAACTTGGTAGCTCCGAACCCTGGTGAGCCCTTACTGCTTTACATTTCAGCAACCGACGAGGTTGTCAGCATGGTCTTGGTTGCGGAGAGACCAGAACCATCCCAAGCTCACGAATCCAGACCCCTCCGGGAGGGTCCGAAGGTTCCTGAAGGTGAGTCTGGGTCCCAGCCCCCAGACTTGGATCTACAGGGAGTTATTCCAGAAGATCTGGACCCCTCCGGGAGGGTTCGGGTCGCTCCAGTAGAAGCTCCGAGTTCCTCCAGCAAGGACTCGGAGGTCCCCAAAGCAGGTCCGGACCCCTCCGCGAGGGTCCAGGTCGATGTGGAGGAAGCTCCGGGCCCCTCTGGGAGGGTCCAGACAGTCCAGTGCCCAATATACTTCATCAGAGAAGTACTACATGATGCCAAGACTCGATACCTAGAGGTACACAAGCTGCTCTACGCAGTTCTCATCGCCTCCAGGAAACTTCGCCATTACTTCCAAGCTCACAAGATCTCAATGGTGACCTCTTATCCACTGCGTGCGATCTTGCATAATCCCAACTCTACTGGGAACATTGCAAAGTGGGCAGCGGAATTAGCTGAGTTCGATCTTGAATTCATCCCAAGACAAGCGATCAAGAGTCAAGCATTGGCAGACTTCGTGGCGGAATGGACCCCCTCTCCATCAAACCCTGGGGGCCCTAGTGAGCAGAAGCCAGAACTCAAGGCTTTGGTCTTCACCGAGCCTCACTGGACCCTCTACTTCGACGGATCCATGCAAAAGAAGGGGGCCAGAGCTGGAGTCCTTCTCCTCGCTCCAACCAGGGAGAAGGTAAAATACATGGTCCACCTGGACTTCAAGGCGACCAACAACATGGTGGAGTATGAAGCACTCATTTATGGACTAAAGGTGGCACTATCATATGGTGTCAAGCAGCTGTTAGTCAAGGGAGATTCGCAGCTCATCATTAAACAGGTGAAGGGTGAATGCTCATGTAACAATCCTCAACTAGCTACTTATCTCCTTGAAGTCCAGAGGATTCAGAAGGACTTCGAAGTCCTGGATCTCCACCATGTCCAGCGTGTACATAACACTGAAGCTGACAAACTCTTGACAAAAGCGTCAACCGCAGCTCCGAATCCTGACGGAACCTTCGTTCGGAGGTTGTCAAAAACCACAGTTCACCCTGCCGAACTGAGCGAAGGGGACGAGACCAGCATCTCGAAGCTGGCGGTCTCGATGGCCCTATTACCATGGCAGCCATCAAGGGTCGTAGGTGCTACCGGAAGCTTCGAGCAACCCAGCACGCAATACTCAAATGCTCAAGCTAGCTCCGATGCATGGATCTCGGAGATCCGGAGCTACTTGAAAGACAATATCCTTCCTGATGATGATGTATCCGCTGACCGGATAGTTAGATTGGCTAAAAGATACACGCTAGTAGAAGGGTATCTCTACCGGCGTGGTGCCAACGGCGTCCTAATGCGTTGCATCACAAGGGAAGAAGGCTGCGAGCTCCTCACAGAAATCCATGGAGGCGAGTGTGGGAACCACGCGTCTTCCTGCACGCTGGTCGGTAAAGCCTTCCGGCATGGTTTCTACTGGCATATAGCGCTCCAGGATGCAACTGAGCTGGTGAAGAAATGCGAAGCATGCCAGTTCCATGCAAAGCAAATTCACACACCGGCTCAGCCTCTACAAATGATACCTCCTACATGGCCTTTCGCTGTGTGGGGGATGGACATCTTGGGACCTTTCCCAAGACCCGTCGGGGGTTACAAGTTCCTGTATGTTGCCATTGACAAGTTCACCAAATGGCCGGAAGCAACTCCAGTTGTGACAATAAACAAGCAATCAGCTATCAACTTCTTGCAGTCCATCGTATGCAGATTTGGAGTCCCGAACAAAATCATAACAAATAATGGGACCCAATTCACAAGCTCTGCTTTCCAAGGATACTGCGAAGACCTCAGCATCCAAGTCAGCTACGCCTCTGTAGCTCACCCGGCAAGCAATGGCCAAGCCGAGAGAGCAAATGCAGAAATCCTGAAAGGACTCAGGACACGCACATATGAGCGCCTGAAAAAACATGGAGCCAACTTGATCGAGGAGCTTCCGCCCACTCTAAGGACCAACAGGACAACTCCAAACCAGTCAACTAGAGAGACACCCTTCTTCCTGGTGTACGGAGCTGAAGCAATCCTCCGTCCGGAAATCACCTTGGGGTCGCTCCGGGTCCGGACCTTCGACAAAGCCACGCAGGACCTGCTCCGGCGTGAAGACCTTGACCTCCTTGAAGAGGGAAGGTGCCGGGCAGCTGTTAGGAATGCCCAATACTGCCAAGCTCTTCGGCGCTATCACTAAAGGCATGTTCACAGCCGTTAGCTCAAGGAAGGCGATCTGGTGCTACGGAGAATACAATCCAGAGAAGGGTTAAACAAACTCTCCCCCAGCTGGGAGGGACCCTTTTGAGTGATCAAATTATCCCGTCCCGGATGCGTTTGCTTAGCAACCGAGGATGGGACACCTCTCCCAAATCCTTGGAACATTGAGCACCTCTGTAAGTTCTACGCTTAATATCACGGAGGTGAGTCTGTAATTACATGTGATGTATGTTATAGAGTCATTGTACAGAGTCGGGTAGCTCCTTCGGGAGGGCAGCCGGACCTACCCCGTTAGGTTCGCAACGTCCATGCAACACTTGTCACAGTCTCAGAACTAAAAGTGTAGCTAGCTACCTTGGGTCAAACGAGAAATGAAACACACTTAGCCTGGTTCCGTACCCTAAGAGTGTACTTGTTTCCCCTGTACCCCGGACCTATAATGAAGGACATCATTGTGTGAAAACAGATTCCACGTGCATTTACTTTGTACAGGCTCAATATTTTTTATTTTTTATTTATCTCTTTCTTGTCTATAAAAAAGTTGTGCAGTTCTTAAGAAACTTTAGCTCGACCAGTTCATGTACAATTCGAGTTGCATTGTCTATCCTCCCGGGTTCAAACATTGTTGATGGTCTACCCGTCTGAATGCCGCCAAGCCAATCTAGGGCCGGAGTGTGCTATCGACTTAGCCTGGTCATGCACCCTAAGTACGCCACTCTACCTATACCCCGGCAGGCCGAAGTAAGGCGAGTACAAAAACGATCGAACCTGAAGGAAACAAGACGACGCTCTTGATTGTATTTAGAATTGAGTTCGACCTAAAACTTTCTCAGGAATAGTAAGCCGCAATGAAGTTATAGATAGGAAACAGATTTTACTATTTTTCTTGACTTCAGTGTGCATGAAAAATAAATATTTCATGATGATGGTGAATAAAGTCGGAGCTGCCAAAGCTCTGACATCCTCTAGGCGGCTCGTGGTTGATGTTCAAACATTGATATCGAGCGTCGCTGGAGCTACTCAGCTCTGGTAAATCTAGGGGGCAAGCCGTCAACGTGAAGAAAAGATGGTGGAAAGACTCTATAGTGGAGTATGTTGTCGATACACCACATGTTGACAGAGGTCACTACCGGAGCTACCAAGCTCCGACACCCCAGAGGGCTAACCGTCGATGTTTTACGCGTTGATGGAGACTACTTCCGGAGCTACTAAGATCCAATGATGGTCAATGCCGGAGCCACTAAGCTCCGACAACCTCAGGGGGCCTACACTATCGAAGACTTCGGACCTACATTCTATAAGTTCGAAGCACGCAAGTCTTCAACAACCGTTACATCCTCTTCACAAGCAAAGAAGGAGCACATGTCTAAAAGGCTGTTTTCAAATGAAGAGCAACCTGAAGGAGGCAACATATCACCAGAATCAACATCCAATGACAGGGTTCTGGAAGCGATGGCAGCACGAGAAGACCTTAAAGATTTGTTCGTGCAGATTCGCATTGACAATCAAACCGACGGATCAACCAGGTTAGTGGAAAGATTCTAATACTTTAATATTTGTAATGTTAATTTGTGATTTTGTTTTTGTGTTCCTGCTTTTTTTTGAATTGGTAAAGCCACCTTCATTCCATATCAGATGAAACAGAGATCCATATTACAGATACGATTATCCAATATACCTAAGCAATTTCATCTATATGCCTAATGGATTGCATTCCTGCTACGTTCATTTATTTAACTGAGGTTTGTTGTTTGTGGAAAAAGATATCCTTTATCAGTGTGCACTGCAGATGAGTACTTGTACTCTCTGTATAATCATGCCATCTGTTATTCTTAGTGTGGAAGGGAGTAAACTATTAGTTTACCAGTATGCCTATGTTAGAATTGAATACGGGTTAGTTTAATTAATCTCAGATTAGGAGTCGGTTATTAAGGTAACCGACTTAACTTCATTAAGCACCCCCGTGCTCTGATCGGGACACACCTAGCCGTTACGGTTGGGAGGCCCCCTCGGTCGGTTCCTCCCTACATAAACATAGGGCACCGATGGATTAGGGGTTAAGCCAAGATTAGAAGCATCGGTTCCCAATCCCTAAGTGCCACACATCGGCAACAAGAGGAACAAGGTCGGGGAAGGTCCCGACAGCTCCACCTGCTCTGCTTCATGTGTTACCCGATCACCGCCACAAACGAAGGAAAGAGTGTGGACCTGGTTCACTGCTTGAACGTACGCGTTCCCTCCAAACTTGATCCAACAAAACTGAAATATGCATGACCATGCAAACGTGCAGACGAAACGATATTAAGTACAACAGATCATGCCTCTGTTAACCCTAAGTCGAGCCTAATGACCAATCAGGCCTAACCCTAATTTCTATCAATGGTAACCAGGCCACCTAACTGGTTTTAGGTTTCGGCCACCTAAGTTTAATATCAGTTTTCTTAAGTTTTTGATTAGGCAAAGCCCAAATGAAATTAGAAGGAGGTGATTAGGGTTTGGAATTCAGTACTAAAAATCAACTCAGAAGCATGAATTTGAAACGGATCAGGAAAAGAGATCAGGATTCAATCCGATTTTGGAATCGAAATGGATCAGACCCAAAGCAAACTCAGACTTGATTCAATTCAAGAATAAGGTTAAGAAAGGGATTAGGGCAGATCTGACTTAACTTAGTTACCATCATTCTGCGGGACTGCCTTCTTGGGTCGACTTTGAGGACACCGGCGAAATCACCGGAAATATCACCGCCGAGGCTTTCGGGAAGGGTGGCTCACAAGCCGCTGAATCTGCCACCTCAGGGCGTCAGTCTTCTCGGATGAAGCTTCGAGCTCATTGAGGGATGAACTGGGCTTCCGGACTGTAACTTCACTCGTGGAGGTTGCCGGATCTGGGCTTTTATGGTGCTAGGCACAGAGTTGAGCCGATCGACGGCGGCGCGCTCACCCAATGATGAACGAGCGCGCTGGCGAGAGGGCCGATGGTGGCGCCCACCGGGACTTCAGCCTCACCACAATAGGTTCACCGGAACCCTAGGTTCTCGGTCGAAACCCTAGTGCAGCGGGGATCCCTTCTCCGAGGTGCTTCCATTCACCGGAGCCACCCACTGATGATGAGCCGCCTAACGACAGGCTTGCGCACCGGTGTGGCGGCTGCAACTGCGCCGAAGCCCTCCCACCGCGGTGGACTGAGCCTCGCTCGCTCTCTTGCGTCAGTTAGTGAAGAGAAGGGGACGGGGAAACTCAGAATGGGCTATGGTTTCACCATTTTTGACTTAAATACCTCGGCTCACAACCTCCACACGATCAATGGCTCAGATAAACTAAGGTCACGCCGCATTTTTGTTTCTGGTCGTTGGATCGTCATTGGAAGGATGGCATTAGGCAGCGCTCGCAAACCAGGCCGAGAGCGCATGCAGGAGGTCTTAATGGGCCAATGGGCTGCCCTTTCCCATTTTGTCTGAATTTTCTGTATTATTTAATGGGCCAGCGGGCCTAATTAGTTGTGAGGCCGAGCTGTCGGGCTGCCATTTCCATTTTTTTTGAGAATTTGCCGGATTTACTTTAGCTGGCTTTGGGCCAATTTTAGCACCAGGCTGCGTGCCTCCCTTCTTTCATTTTGGTGATTTTCGCTAAATGAAACTTAGCAAGCCTTCGTCCTACTCAGTATATGAACTCTAAGAAAGTAAGAACTTCTATAAAAGTGATGAGTAAGCGTAAAAGCACACGGGCGTATGATAAATAAGCTGCGAACACAGGTGCACCAAAGGAAAAGGGTGCAAGAGCACCAAAGGAAAAGTGTGTAAGGAAATGCGTAAAGTAACCGCAATTACAGAGTCAATTTGCCCCCTTGCGTAAGGACTTAGGTGTCCTTTTATGGGGAGGGGGGGCGAGGCGGTCCTATCTATCCAACATTCCTCATAGTGGGGTTGGTTTTATAGTGTTCGTTCTATGTATCTAGTCTGTCAAGAGAGCGAAAGCTTTGGTCTTGGCTTCTTCTTGTTCTCCAAGGCACCTACTTGTGTGTGAGGTTATCGCCCTTCTGACGATGGATGGGCCGGTTCCCTGATGACATCACAGCAGCTTGGAGGAAAGTCGCATAACCCCCTCCCGAGCAATCTTCCCAATACCGAGGGCCATGCAAAGATAAAAAATCGCTTCTCTCGCCTGGGTTGGTGTAGACAAGTGGGTGGACGACACGATCCTGTCGGTGACTCTCATCCGGGTGGGGCGTCATTCCTCGGTTGAAGGCGGTAGTCGCTGGTGTACTGCTTGTGACGGCACTCGTTCTTTTGCTCGTAGGCAGCGCGGTCTGACCAGGGATGGGGGTCCTGATGGGTCGGACCGAACCTCACTTAGGCTGGTACGGGCATCACATGCCATGAGGAGGCTGCTGTCGTGGTGCTCTGGCTTATCCGCTAGAAGCGTGGGGCGTTGGTGGTGCCAGTGGTGGCGCCGGTCCAGGCAGAATGCGCGTGAGAGCGCACCATGTATGGATCGGCGTGGTGATAGAACTTGGTTCGGATTGTGGTCTCGCCCAGGTCTGGGCGTTTCTACTCGGAATCTAGCGCGACGCGCCGTGACTTGAAATAGTCATTGGGAATGGGACCGTGTGCAGGTTAATTTCCATGCTCATGATGCCACGTCCCGCATGGTGGGGACGCGAACCGTGGAAGTGCTCGTACGCCGGCACAGGTGTTCGTGGTGCTCTGGCTTATCCGCTCGAAGCATGGGGCATTGGCGGTTCCAGTGGTGGCGCCGGTCCAGGCGAAACACGCGTGAGGGCACGCCGCGTCTGGATCTCAGGTGCGCCGCTCCCTCTTTTGTTCTTGATCACACTATCTAATTAGATTAGACATGCTTGATCATGCCTCTGTTAACCCTAAGCCGAGTGTAATGACCAATTAGGCCTAACCTTAATTTCTATCAGCCTACCCTAACTGAGTACTGGGGTCAGTTCTAATGTTGTTTTATTTCCCTAGGGATGTACTGGAGACGGAGCAGGACAATGAGAATGCAATAATATGAAACAAGCATGACACAGCACCCAGCTCCAGATGACAAACTGTCAAGATACTGTTGCTGCCAGGTAATTTGATTGGTTGTTTGTGCTTCCAAGTCTTGAGATGACCTCGAAGTGTATCGTCGGCACTCAGTTTTTTTTTTTAAAAAAAAGTGTATCATGTGCACAACAGGATTAGATGATTTGTTCCTTAAGTTGTAAAGTGGATATTGCTATATCGGTTCGGTTGTATTGTACCATTCTGACTATTCCCCGTCTTTGCGAACCACTGTATTTGGTATTTAAACTTTTTGTATTTGTACTGCAAGACTTGGATGACATAATTAAATTTGTTTGTTTGATTTCTTTAATATGTATTTGGATGGATTTGCTGTATACTTCTGCCTATTCCTCGAAATTTTAATACCCAGCAGCTACTCACTATGCAGGTTAAATTTTTAGCCCATATGCAGAACTTTTAGCATATGAATGAATATTTGGAAATGTATTCTTGAGCTGGGATGGTCATGGACGTGGAAGCCTAGCAGCTGTGCGGCTTGGCAGCGCCTGGGATGCACGAGCACGACCATTGACAACACGGCAAACAGGGTTGAGCTGAGATGTGTTCGCGGCCGGATATCTCAATGCTTCGCTGTGCTCCAGGGGCATCTGATGGTGTGACCAGATGGAGCAAGAAGACAAAGCCTTTGGCGTTAGATCACTACCCAACCGTGCTGGTTCACTTCACTAGAAAGAGGGCAGTCATCCGGCAACAATAACTCACCACGCCGTATCATGAACAAGACTGAAAAAAGTTTTATTTCTCTGCCCGGACATTCAGATCAAGCCCATATTTTGCAAGAGATGATGAACAAACTATACACGAAGTCAGCCAGTTTAGTGAGGCTCATCGAAAAGCATACAGACCAAGACCCCTGGACTAAAACCTCCTTGGAATCGACGAGGCCAACAAGCGCCTTTCACCTGCGCAGGACGCATGCCCCCACGCCAACATCACAGCCGTCCTCCCTTTCATCTGGATCTTCCTCTTTGGTGGCAGCGGCAGCAGTAGCGCCTCGATCACCCGTATCGTGGGATGCGGCTTCGCGCCCTCGGCCTCCTGGTACCGCTTGTGGAGCTTGCGTTTCGTGTCCTCCATCTTCTTGTCTTTGGCGCAGCTGGGCGGGACTGTCATCGTCGTTCTCTTGCATCCGGTGCTGCCGATCGTGGTTGGAAATGTCTTCTTGGGTGGAGGCGGCGGCGGCGGAGGTTGCGGGATCTTTGATGAAGCCTCTGTGTACGCCGACACGTTGCTACGAGCACAGCCAAAGTCCGGGTCGCTCTTCTTGGGTTCGAAATGTTAGAGATATAGAAAGAGATAAGGATAGAATCAGTCAACAGAATTAGTTAATATTTGATGTAATCTTATGTTTCCTTTCTGTTTTGAAAACTACAATAACATTCTCTTTTTAATCAAACTCTACCAGTATAAATAAACTTACGGCCCGAGACAAAAGGGTTCAACGCTTGCCAATATCATATGAATTCCAACATGGTAACCAGGGCCAGTCCTTTATACTGTATCTAGATTGCTTCTTCTCTCTCTCGCCGATGCAATGGTGACGTCCTCAAGTGCAACACCGGTGCTCTTGAGCTCCTCTCACCGAGAAGCTAACAAGGGAGAACACGGTTAACTCTAAACTGGATTTATTTCTAAAGCTTGAATCTAGGGTGCTTTAGAAATTGATTTTCCCTGGTTAATTCCCAATTTCACCGGCAGCACATCAGCACGGAGCGTGCGATCTTTGCGGTTTCTTAATCCTAGTAAATTGATGTGATGTGGAGAGGAAGGGTGATTGTAGATGTGACGTTCTCATTTTATATTTTGTGTTTAAGCTGTAACTTTTTACATGAATATAAAACATTGGATTTCTTATAGAACATTTGAAAAAGACCTGTTGGATATGCGTGGCCGCATGGTTATGTGCTCATACATGCCGATCCAGAATCGGTACATATACGATAAATGTTGTGCATGCTAACAAATCAGCATCTCACAAAAAAAAAATACAAGACTATAAGACTAGAACCTAGATGTGAAAGTAGGTACTAGTCATTTATCACCTCCTAAAATGAATCTTGCACAATATTGGTTAAATAATTAATTGAGCTTCGAAATGAAACATTTTTTAGTCTACTCTTAATAAGAGTTCCATTTTTAATAACACAGCCAGAGCACGAGAAACTTTTCCTATTCCAGCCATCGTTTCCTAGCACACAGCAAACCCTATCGTCGCCATCGGCCTCTCGCCACTCCCCCCCAACCGCCGGCAATTCCCGAGCGGCCCTCCACTGGGCGCTCCCTCGGCAAGACCAAGACTCGCATAGAAGTCTACAACAACGAAGACGACGAGAGCGGTGGCGTCGCGCGGGGGAAAGGCGCTGCGATCGCTGGCGGCAGCGATGGCCCGAAGCCCATCAAGTCGGGTTCTGTCGAAGATGTGGGTATCAACACAGAGATTAGGGTTGGCTCGGGGTGCATGTTGGCGGCGACTCCTCTGCGGCCAGAGAACCTTGTCTTGCTGCCTCTTCTCGCCACGGCCCGCTCCCCCGGTCAACCTCAGCCCGAGGTCATCATTATCTCTTCCTCCTCCGATGGCAGCGAAGAAGAATTTGCTGGATTTCGTGCCGAATCGCCATCCCGTAAGGTACTTCTGACCAAGGGAAGTGGCCATAAGAAGAGGCGTGTCAAGGAGGAGCCGATCAGCGGTTCCCATACGCGTTCAGCTGAGGAAACAAGCTCTGTGGTGGGGGATCCTGTGCTGGGAATCTCCACCGCGAAGAGGAAGGGGAAGATAGGGTGCCGCAAGGCGGAGATGAAAGAGGAGGCCAGGAGCTCGAGGGAGAAGAATAATGAGAAAAATAGAGGCTCAGGTAGGAGAAGTGAGGTGGACAACTCGCCCTTGGCCAAGGAGGCTCTCGTGTCCAGCGAGCAGTCCTGCGGTGCTCTGGGCAAGGAGGGGCAGGGCATGAAAAGCAGCAAGAGATGTAGCAGTTCGCCTCCGATCAACCTTGTCGGTGCAACGATCGGGTCGAGGATCCGGTCACGCATGCATCAGCGGGACCGAATGCACCAAGCTTCCCACTCTGCTTGCCAGGTGTCGGATGACACTGAAGTCGATGGGCTTGCGGAAGAGCAGCATGGGCGAGTGAAGGATGCTTCATACTCTGCTTGGGTGATGGATGAAGGTGGGGAAGAAGAGCAGCAGCGTGTGGCATTCGATTACTTCAACAGCAATGCAGAGGCAGACGAAGAGCAGCAGCAGGTGGTGTTTGATGAGTTCAACAGTGATGCAGAGGCAGACAAAGAGCAGCGGGAGAGGGAAAGGGGGGATACGGTAAAAGAGGTGGCGATGGATGTATGTGGTGAGGCCAGCGAAGGTGACAGTGGAGGAGCACATGAGGGTGAGCAGGAAGAGTATCTGGTGGGTGAGAATGGAGAGAGTGACAATGGTGATAGCCACGGTCGAAAAGATCAAGCCGCCGCCGCTGATGATGATGTTGAGGAGCAGGAGGAGATGGAGTGGAACAATGAACTTGAGGAAGAGGAATTCGACTCTGAAGAAGGTAGACAAAGCAATTACGAAGGAGATGATGAGAAGGAATCAGGAGAGGATGACAGAGATGTTGAGGAGGAATCAGGAGAATCAGGAGAAGATGACGAGAAATTTCATGGAGCAAGGGAGGTGCAATCAAAGCTAAAGTGCTCGGACATCAATCTGATGAAACAAGGTTTTTTCTGTAAACCTATCAAAACTGATATAGATTCGACACCTAAGTCTGAAGAGGAGATACTGCCGCTGGAGCCGACGGTACAAGGGCTGCATTCATCATGCGAATACTACAGTAATGAGACCCGTCAGAAGAGCAGCAACAGCATAAAGAATAGGAGACGGAAAAGGAAGGCAAGCACTAATCCTGATGAGCATGAGGTGGTCAGGAAATACCGGAGGCTGAAGAAAGGGTCGTCCAATGGGCAGTCTGCCACGACTGATTCGAAACAGAATGTGCAGGCTGCTGTGAATGATTCGAGAAAAAATGTGGAGGCTGCCGAGGAAGGTAGCAAAGCTCATAATGGTCTCAAGCACAGTGGTCTGAATGGAGAGCGTCCAATGAACAATGCACAGGATGACCTTTCTTTCAAACAACATGCAAATCTTGCTAAGATGAGAAAGCAGCAAGCATCTAGAGCAAAGGCTGCTTATGATGAACTGCTCGACGCAATGTTTGCTGAATGGAAGGACTATACAAAGGCTTCCATTACTGCAGATCGACAAAATGCCGTTACCATGCCTCTGACGTTCTCGTTTGTAAGTGAGGATGAAGAGGATAAATCTGATCATGACAAGTTTCAGAAAGGATTGTGGACGGAGTTTGACTCTGCCATAGAATCCATCAATGTGGAGGAGGTACTTAACATTCTGTTACACGATTATCATTCAGTTTTTGGTTGAAGTTTTCTTTTGGTTTCATGAATACAGCATTTGATTATGAATAGTTGTTGTATCTTTGGCATATTGAATTTTCAGACACAAAAGCTTTAGGCAAGCACCATTTCGCATAATAGTTCGACATTACTGGGTACCCACAGTAAATAAATTAGTAGCAAAAAAAGTATCATTTGCCACATATGAACTGAAATCTATGGGCCCTGCAATGTTTCCTTTTTGGAAGAAATTTGATATTTATCAATTTACATTTTTAAAAGTAATTAGTGTTGTTACTTGTGGGTATAAATTAAGCCTAATCACCATCCAGACAGTCTTATATCCATGTGCTGAATGGACCAAACACTAATCATTTCCTTTTACTTATATGGTGGAGATAGTGACAAAGCAATACGTGTCCTAGAGTGATTGATGTATAATAAAAAAACTTTAATTTCGGTCTGCATAATCAGATGAATTTAGACACTTCCCTATGAAGTTTCTGTTCTTTGCCAACAACACTTCTCCAAATACTAAGCCAATGCTCCTGTTGCTTTCAGGATGATACTTGCGGTGGGCAAAAGCTTCCACCACAGGAAGCCACTTCTTGCGAAAATGGGAGGCATAAATTCATTACTGATGAGCAAATAGGAGTTCGGTGCAAGCATTGTAATATTGTCGACCTTGAAATCAGATATGTACTACCCTCTATGGCAAGCAATTGTTCTTGTTAGAGATATAGGAGTTTATTGTATTTTCCTCATTGTATGAGGTTTTTTTGCATATTTGTAATATCATGCACCTCTATATATTTGGGCCTCCTGGCCTCATATCAATACAAGCATATTATTCAAAACATGATAACAAAGCCATCAAATTAGGGGGTTTTCTCCAACCGAGCACTCTTTGTGGAAGACGCTTCTTCATGCCGCCGCCACCGCGCTCTCTGGTGTCGTGCGCTCGTCGTCGCGTGCGGTTATCTCTGTCCCTTGCCCACCCTGAGGAGGCGGTCTTCTCTCTGGTCATTGTGCCCCCACCGCAAGTATACTTCATCAGAGAAGTACTACATGATGCCAAGACTCAATACCTAGAGTTACACAAGCTGCTCTACGCAGTTCTCATCGCCTCCAGGAAGCTTCGCCATTACTTCCAAGCTCGCAAGATCTCAGTGGTGACCTCTTATCCACTGCGTGCGATCTTGCATAATCCCAACTCTACTGGGAACATTGCAAAGTGGGCAGCAGAATTGGCCGAGTTTGATCTTGAATTCATCCCAAGACAAAAGATCAAGAGTCAAGCATTGGCAGACTTCGTGGCGGAATGGATCCCCTCTCCACTAAACCCTGGGGGCCCTAGTGAGCAGAAGCCGGAACTCAAGGCTCTGATCTTCACCGAGCCTCACTGGACCCTCTACTTCGATGGATCCATGCAAAAGCAGGGGGCCGGAGCTGGAGTCCTTCTCCTCGCTCCAACTAGGGAGAAGGTAAAATACATGGTCCACCTTGACTTCAAGGCGACCAACAACATGGCAGAGTATGAATCACTCATTTATGGACTAAAGGTGGCACTATCATATGGTGTCAAGCAGCTGTTGGTCAAGGGAATTTCGCAGCTCATCATTAAACAAGTGAAGGTTGAATGCTCATGTAACAATCCTCAACTAGCTTCTTATCTCCTTGAAGTCCAGAGGCTTCAGAAGGACTTCGAAGTCCTGGATCTCCACCATGTCCAGCGTGTCCATAACGCTGAAGCTGACGAACTCTCGACGAAAGCGTCAACCGGAGCTCCAAATCCTGATGGAACCTTCATCCGGAGGTTGTCAAAACCCACAGCTCTGCCTGCCGAACTGAGCGAAGGGGGCGAGACCAGCATCCCGAAGCTGGTGGTCCCGATGGCCCTATTACCATGGCAGCCATCAAGGGTCGTAGGTGTTGCCGGAAGCTCCGAGCAACCCAGCACGCAAGACTCAAATGCTCAAGCTAGCTCCGATGCATGGATCTCGGAGATCCGAAGCTACTTGAAAGACAATATCCTTCCTGATGATGATGTATCCGCTGACCGGATAGTCAGATTGGCTAAAATATACACGCTAGTAGAAGGGGATCTCTACCGGCATGGTGCCAACAGCGTCCTAATGCGTTGCATCACAAGGGAAGAAGGCTGCGAGCTCCTCACAGAAATCCATGGAGGCGAGTGTGGGAACCACGCGTCTTCCCGCACGCTGGTCGGTAAAGCCTTCCGGCATGGTTTCTACTAGCCTATAGCGCTCCAGGATGCAACTGAGCTGGTGAAGAAATGCGAAGCATGCCCGTTCCATGCAAAGCAAATTCACACACCGGCTCAGCCGCTACAAATGATACCTCCTACATGGCCTTTTGCTGTGTGGGGGGTGGACATCTTGGGACCTTTCCCAAGAGCCGTCGGGGGTTACAAGTTCCTGTATGTTGCCATTGACAAGTTCACCAAATGGCCGGAAGCAACTCCAGTTGTGACAATAAACAAGCAATCAGCTATCAACTTCTTGCAGTCCATCGTATGCAGATTTGGAGTTCCGAACAAAATCATAACAAATAATGGGACCCAATTCACAAGCTCTGCTTTCCAAGGATACTGCAAAGACCTCAGCATCCAAGTCAGCTACGCCTCTGTAGCTCACCCGGCAAGCAATGGCCAAGCCGAGAGAGCAAATGCAGAAATCCTGAAAGGACTCAAGACGCGCACATATGAGCGCCTGAAAAAACATGGAGCCAACTTGATCAAAGAGCTTCCGCCCACTCTATGGACCAACAGGACAACTCCAAACCGTCAACTGGAGAGACACCCTTCTTCCTGGTGTACGGAGCTGAAGCAATCCTCCGTCCGGAAATCACCTTGGGGTCGCTCGGGGTCCGGACCTTCGACGAAGCCACGCAGGACCTGCTCCGGCATGTAGACCTTGACCTCCTTGAAGAGGGAAGGTGTCGAGCAGCTGTTAGGAATGCCCAATACTGCCAAGCTCTTCGGTGCTATCACCAAAGGCATGTTCACAGCCGTCAGCTCAAGGAAGGCGATCTGGTGCTACGGAGAATACAATCCAGAGAAGGGTTAAACAAACTCTCCCCCAGCTGGGAGGGACCCTTTTGAGTGATTAAAGTATCCCGTCCCAGATGCGTTCGCTTGGCAATCGAGGATGGGACACCTCTCCCAAATCCTTGGAACATTGAGCACCTCCGTAAGTTCTACGCTTAATATCACGGAGGTGAGTCTGTAATTACATGTGATGTATGTTATAGAGTCATTGTACAGAGTCGGGTAGCTCCTCCGGGAGGGCAGCCAGACCTACCCCGTTAGGTCCGCAACGTCCATGCAACACTTATCACAGTCTCAAAACTAAAAGTGTAGCTAGCTACCTTGGGTCAAACGAGAAACAAAACACACTTAGCCTGGTTCCGTACCCTAAGAGTGTACTTGTTTCCCCTGTACCCCGGACCTATAATGAAGGACATCATTGTGTGAAAACAGATTCCACGTGCATTTACTTTGTACAGGCTCAATATTTTTTATTTATCTCTTTCTTGTCTATAACAAAGTTGTGCAGTTCTTAAGAAACTTTAGCTCGACCAGTTCATGTACAATTCGAGTTGCATTGTCTATCCTCCCGGGTTCAAACATTGTTGATGGTCTACCCGTTTGAATGCCGCCAAGCCAATCTAGGACCGGAGTGTGCTATCGACTTAGCCTGGTCATGCACCCTAAGTACGCCACTCTACCTATACCCCGGCAGGCCGAAGTAAGGCGAGTCCAGAAATGATCGAACCTGAAGGAAACAAGACGACACTCTTGATTGTATTTAGAATTGTGTTCGACCTAAAACTTTCTTGGGAATACTAAGCCGCAATGAAGTTATAGATAGGAAATGGATTTTACTATTTTTCTTGACTTCAGTGTGCAGGAAAAATAAATATTTCATGATGATGGTGAATGAAGTCAGAGCTGCCAAAGCTCTGACATCCTCTAGGCGGCTCGTGGTCGATGTTCAAACATTGATATCGAGCGTCACTGGAGCTACTCAGCTCCGGTAAATCTAGGGGCAAGCTGTCAACGTGAAGAAAAGATGGTGGAAAGACTCTATAGTGGAGTCTGTTGTTGATACACCATATGTTGACAGAGGTCACTGCCGGAGCTACCAAGCTCCGACACCCCAGAGGGCTAACCGTCGATGTTTTACGCGTTGATGGAGACTACTTCTGGAGCTACTAAGATCCAATGATGGTCAATGCCGGAGCCACTAAGCTCCGACAACCTCAGGGGGCCTACACTATCGAAGACTTCGGACCTACATTCTATAAGTTCGAAGCACGCAAGTCTTCAACAACCGTTACATCCTCTTGGTACATGTTCACAATCAAATTGTGTACATCTACCAGGGGCCCAAGTGAGACAAAGGTGTTGAAGACAAAAAATGAAATTCACAAAAAAACTTTGGATTTCATTCATCTGGAGACAAGAGATTACAAAATTGGAGAAGAAAAAAAGAGAATACAAGCGGGAGCTATAGAGAAATGGTCCTAGACCCTATGGAAGAACTGGGCGACCTTTTGGGCCACCTCCGACAAGCTGGCTTGGGCAGCTTCATCCTCTCCTTCGATGGGGCCTTCAAGCACCGGGTCCAGAGGGAATCGAGGGTCCCGGCTGGTGTAGCACGTCAGCACGAACTCTGTGACGTTCTTCGCCAAGGACTGTCCCTTAGTTTCCAGCTGGCCCGCGATGACATTGCCCATCTTGGTGAGCTTGTTGCCTGCTGAACTCAGCGCCTCCAACGCCTGGTCCAGCTCCGGCTCCGGATCATCCGGACGCACGGGACTGAAGCCCATTGGCATCAACGCGTCGTTGGCCTTGCCCAGGAAGTCCCAAACTTGTTGGGACTCCGCAAACCTTGTGCTTCGCATCTCCTCCAAGGATCTTTTGGCAGCTGCGAGCTCCTAGCTCTCCCGAGCAAGACGCTCCACCTCTTTGGCATTCTGCTGAATCTTTTTAGCAACCTGCCTTCTGAGTTTGCTGAGCTCTTCCTCCCAGAGGTGGATCTCATTCCAGCGGTTGACCAGATCCTTCTCTTGGCCCCGCACTTTCTTGTCCCTGGCAGCGATGGAATTCCCCTGCTTGTAGAGATCTTGCCCTCGCTCCCAGGCCTTCTTCTCCTCCTCCTCGCAACGCTCCTCCAATTTGTTGGTGCGTTCTTCGAGGATCTTGTCAGTCAGAGCTGTCTTTTGGACAAGCTCTTCCTCCCTCTTCACGAGGTCATCCCGCAGCTCCAGGAATTTTTGCTCTCCATCTTCGAGCCTTCTCTCCCACACTTCAAGAGCCTCCCAACGCTTGACGAGACTATCGTGGATGGCGGCGAGCCTTTCTTGGCGATCATCCGCTGCGCTATTTGCAGCCTTGGCCTGCTCATAGAAGACCCGTGACTAGTTTTTGAGGGATCGTGTCATGCTTTCCCTCTCATCCAACAGCTTTCCCTAGTAATCCAGGCAGACCTTTTCCCTCTGCACCCACTCCTTATCGTCAGCCAGCCTCGACTGCGCCAGCTTGGTCTTGAAATGGAGTCAGTTGCGCCACCCCCTAAGGGTTTGGCTCTCCTCCTCGAGGGCCTTGCTGTCGTGGTAGAAAGCCAGCTGAACCTGGTGAAGACTGGAGCATGCATTGTCAAGACAACGATAGGGGGATTGGGTCCAGACCTGCCGGGGTCCTCTCCGCTGGCTCCAGCGGATCTTTAGTGACAAAAATTGGGTCCCACTCTACAAGAGCAGTCCCCT
Organism: Tuctoria greenei; assembly: GCA_036927565.1. NCBI lineage: Eukaryota > Viridiplantae > Streptophyta > Magnoliopsida > Poales > Poaceae > Tuctoria > Tuctoria greenei. The sequence continues at coordinate 32,541,303 of JAYESD010000006.1, read as the reverse complement.
GAGCTTCCACGGCACTAGGGCCATCCTCCGGGATAGCCTCGGCCGCCATCGAGGAAGGTCCTGCAACAGAAGTTCCGACCTCCAGAATTGACTCCGAAGGTCCTGCTGCTAAGTCATCAACAACTGGCCCCTCAGGTGGGGGGCCAGCAACTTCATCTTGGCACCCTGGCTCAGCAGCGGGCGCCTCCGGGATCACCACTTCCAGAACAGGTGTTGAAGGTTCAGTCGGAGTAGGATCTACTTCCGGCTCCGGCGCAGGCGCCTCCTCCGCCGCTGGCTCAAGTGCTGGCGCTTCGACCATCGTAGGCTCAGGCGCTAGTGCTTCGACCATCATAGGCTCAGGCGCCGATACCTCCACAGCAACTGGCTCGGACGCCAGAACCTCTTCAACGACCGGCTCCACAGTCGGAACTTTTACAGCAACCGGCTCTACCGCCGGAGCTTCCTCAACAACCGGCTCAAATGCCGGAACTTCATCAACACCTGGCTCCATCGTTGGGACCTCATCAACCACCGGCTCGACTGTCGTGGCTTCAACAACATCCGACTCTAGGGCCGGAATCGCAGCTACCTCCGGCTCTGCGGCCGGAGCGTCCAACATCTCATCATCCAAGCCTGGAGTTTCAACCTTCGGGGCTGGTGCTGCTGGTACGTCTTCATTCCCGTGGTCTGGCACTACCACGGGAGCTTCTGGAGATGAGTCGAGGTACAAGACCATGACAGCCAGCGCCGGAGCTGCCGCAGCCTCAACCACCTCTTGGGGTGGCGCTGGAATCGGAGCCGGAGCTTCAGCCTACACAGCCTCAACCGCTACTGCAGGGACTGGAGCTTCAGCCCTTTTCTTAGGCACGCTGTGGATGAAGCACGAAGAAATTCAAAATACATTATAACAATAAGACAACTGACTGAGGTAAAAAATCAAAAATTACCTCGGAAGGCTTCCGCACCAGGTAGCACGGAACCTCTTCTCCGGACGCTCCGGACTGGCCCCAGCCGCCACTGGCGTGGTAGTCCCGGTGGGTCCCCCGGAGCTTGTTGCTGCTATCGGCGTTGCCCTGGTCGAGGCCCCCCTCGACCGGGAAGGACCTCCAGACCTAGAGCCCTCAGCTGGCCCTTGGTACTGGAGTCACATGGCCGGAGCTAGCACCCCGGGAAGATGCCGCTACTGGAGTAGATGCCGCCGTTGTAGACCTCACCCTCCGGGGAGAAGGAGCCGCCACGGAAGAAGCAGGCCTGACGGACCTTCTGTCGGCATGCTTCCTCTTACGGCTCGAGGGCTCAGCCAACTCCTTGCCCTTGCCTATGACTTCGATTCTTGGCTTTGGGGCGGGAACGGATCCGCCTTCAGGAGCTTCGGAGATCGCCAACCCGGTGATCGAACGTCTCTCAACGACACCAATGTCATCAAGCACCAACATTGTCCGCCGGAGCTCCATGCTGAACTCTGCCTCCATGTTCAGAGGGAGGAAAGCTGCTGGAGGAGCCAAGTCATCACCCTCGACGTCGATGCCGTGCTGGAACTTCTTGAGGTGGAACTCCAAAGTTGCACCCTCCATGTTGGACATCAAACCGGTCTCAATCCGGTCGTCGTCCAGCATACTGTTGAGGGCCCAAGCAAGCTTCTCCCTCTTCTTCAGCAGAGCCCACCTGTTGGTCAGGAAGTTGCAAAACACCACCTTAGGAGTCACCCCTCCTTCCACGCACAGGCGGATCCTGGTCAGAGCAGGGTTGAAGGCGTCCGACAACACCGGAGCTTCACTCCAAACTGCAGTGTCGATGTTGGGGAGGCCTTCGGGCAGCTCCAACTTCTCGTGCTCCTCCACCCTGATGACAATCCAATCCTTTTTCCAGTTGTCCCACTTCCCAGAAGGGAACGACCGCAAATACTTGTACGGGCACTTCTTGTGCTTCACAAAATAGTAGAAGCCAAGGTACTCGTCACTCCTGCCCGTAGTGTGGACAGTGAAGAAGGTGCAGAAGAGCTCAATGCAGGGCGGAATGCTCACCCACATCTCGCAGAAGTGGACAAAGATCGACACCAGGAGAATGGAGTGGGGGCCAAGGTGGTACAGCTGCAGACCATAGAAGTCTAGTAGCATCAGGAAGAAAGAGGAGAAAGGTGGGATCAGTCCCACCATGGCGTACACGGAGAAGTACACCATGTCGTCGGTGTGTTCCTTCTCGAACGGAAGCTTGCCAACGCGGACCAAGTGGTTGAAGAAGTCAGGGGACCATCCCATGAGGGCCCGAACCTTCTCCAAATTACCATCGGTCTTCAGTCGGCTCTGGCGGAGACCCAACTCCATCGCGGCACAGCGAGGCAAGAGAGGAAAAGCAAGTGAAAGTTTGGAAGGTTTGAGCGCAAGTTCGAATGAAAGGCGTAAAGAACCCCAAACGGTACGTGCTTTCCTTCTTAAGTAAGCCCCCGCAACTCTTGGATGGAAACCGAAGAGGAGCCGGCGATACCAGTCAAAAACTTCACCCTGCCAATGACAAGGGGGCCCAGGGCCACCCCGACGATCAAGTCGAGGTTCTTACCCCAGGCGACCTGATTAAGTGTCATTAATGCCATATTAATGACACACAATCGGATGGCTCTTAGTTCCGGTAATAGCACTATCAAAGCCCGTTACCAGGCTATTAAGGGTAATTAACCTCATTAAATGTGTATCAAGCATGTGTAACCGCCGGGGCCACATGTAGGGCTAGGCTAACGGTGTAACGACCAGTCCTTGTACTATAAAAGGACTGGTCGACGATACACAAGGGACGGCTTCAGACCACTTCTAGACTCCCTGACCTAGATGAGCTTCTTCTTCTGGAGCTTCTTCTATACTCACACGCTTAATACAACACCAACACACCCCGTGGAGTAGGGTATTACGCTCATGCGGCCCGAACCACGTAAATCTCTATGTCCACTTGTCTTTCACCTTCTTGAATCTCTGCGCGCCCATTACCGAACTACAACTCCGCAATCTACCAACGGTAGTGTTGGGAGATCTGCCGGATCCAAACACTGACAACCACTATTCGCATTCTTCTTGTCATTTCCTCTTAGCTTGATGTCAAGAATACTTTCTTAATGGTGAGCTGCGTCAGGAGGTTTACATGCAGCCACCACCTAGGTATTTTGTTCCTGATGGTATTCTTTGTCATCTTCATCACTCCCTTTATGGTCTCAAGCAAGCTCCTCGTGCTTGGTTTCAGCAATTCACGTCGGTGATCACTGTTGCTGGTTTTTCTTCCAGTGCTCATGATCCTGCGCTTTTTGTGCACACTTCATCTCGTGGTCGTACTCTTCTTCTTCTCTATGTTGATGATAGATCATCACTGGAGACGACCCTGAGTACATAGCTTTCGTGAAGTCTTTTCTTAGTGAGCAGTTTGTTATGTCAGATCTTGATCCTCTTCGTTACTTCTTTGGGATTGAGGTTTCCTCTACCTATGAGGGAATCCATTTGTCTCAAGGGGGATGCTAACGCCTACGTAAGGATAAAGTTTGTGGTGTAATTTTATTCTTTCTTCAACACACTAGTTTGAGACGTCGCATATCAGTGTCATCTTTTAGTGCTTTTGAAAATTTTCCCCGTGTCTATTTTTTTGTCCATTCGTCCTGCTCGAACCTTAGCTTCTGAGCTTTAGTCGTTTGAAGGCCGTTGGTTGCAAGACATGATGGAAGTACTTTAGACAAAGGGAAGACGTTTCAAAATGGAAGGTCCTGAGGTCTTGGTTTGGCTTTCGATCGATCAGTAGCCCCCGAGGCCGACCATCAGGGTCTAGATGGGGGGGGGGGGGGGGGGCTTGGTCCGAGCCTGGCTTGGTTTCCGACTCTATTTTCCATGGTGGTGATGGACATTTGTTTAATGAAAATAGATGAAGGAGAAATCACTTAGCTTCATCATCGTGTCCATGGACCTGGTGGAGAGCTCGTCCTTTCCTGCGCTGGGAAGAGTGTTGTCATCGATCCACCTGATGTAAATAGCCGCGCACAAGCGATTTTGAAATGGCAAAATGAAGTTCCTCGTTTGCCGATTTTTTTGGAATTTGTTCTACCATCCAGAACTCACAGCGCTCATTCCCTCCTATGCATCTCTCCCAATTCTCCATTTCGCTGATCTATGTTAACTTTGCATGATAGGTTAGGCGGACAGTTGGTCCCCGGGCTTTTGTAGGAGGGAGAAAAAAATCCCAAGCCCGGGATCTCTCAAAGTCAGTAAACTCTAAACTCTCTATGCTAATTCGGGAGCCCCTGAGCCGGGTGAGGCAATTGGAACCATCTGCTTTGTGACTTTCATGGAGGGACGGTGTATATCATGGGTTCGAGCCTCGGGGCTCCGATGGCGAGAGATTCAATTCGAGCCCATGCTCCGAAGGTTAATTTCTGTTAGGAAAGAATAACCGAGAGGGGAGAGTTGGCTTATCTTTGTTGATGATGTGTAAGATCAGTTGCCGTCCAGTCCGCTTTGGCATGGGAGGAGGTAGCGTTCCTCGATCCCTCGAGGATGCCTCGGTAGGACACACGACTACAAGTCGGTGTTTGTTACGAGACGGAGGGGGACAGACGCACCATTATTGAGTTTAGTCACCATGGGTCTTTATTGCGTCGTTGGTTACGGAGTGGCGTAGTGACGTGGAAGACGACGAAAGCCCTTGGGTCATTGCAAGTATTTTCTTGCGGTGTCGGTTACGATGTGTAACTCGCCACCCCCATCGCTCTCATCTCTTCGGCTCCTTGATGTGGTCATAAATAGCCAAGTACAGTTCTCCCATTTACCATTGCCTTAGTCTTTCTTCCCCAAAGGTCCTCTCTCTTTCCTGTTCCTTCGCTCATCCCATAGTACTAATCCCTTACTTGGTGATGAGAGGGCGTTGTGGTCGGGGCTCCGCGTCTGGCCAATGGGCAGTGGAGCAGCGGGCGATGGAGTCTCGTAATGAGGTTCGGAGGGGGAGGAGTTACCTGGAAGTTTGAAAAGGGGAGAAGCCTCTCAGAGGTTTGAATGTGGAGTATCAGGATGGGAGTTTGAAGGGGAAGCTGATTTGATCCGGATGCAGCGCATATGTCCGCGTGACCAAAGCCTTCTCATGTGGTCGTCGGGTCAATTGGAAAATATATTGGTTCTTTTGGCTTTCCGACCGTGCTCAACGGGCTTCGGCATCCCGTCACACCTCGACCGGCTGTGAGGTGCCGTCCTCTTCGGCTTTGGAGATGAGAGGCCCTCTTACTGGGCAAGCGCGGGATGGCCTCTGTATTTGGTTATAAGGGGCCATTCGCCCATTGGGAGATCTGCTCCTCCAACCCAAAGATGTTTCGGTTTTTGGCAGATCATTTCCCTGTGGGAGGCCAAACATGCTTTGGTAGAAAACGCGGCCGTCTCCTTGCTGAAGGGGAGAAAAAAAACTCCCGGTCCTTTGAGGAGTAGTATAATCATAGGCGAGAATCAATCCGAGATGTAATCTTTTTACTTTTCTTTGTACTCGTGCGAGCCATGATGTATTATGAATCCTTTACAATGACTTTAAAATTATTTATGCTACAATCTGTTTTCCATCTCCTCATCTCATTTGAATTGCAATACTCGGAACTTTCATCGTTCGCGAGCCGCATTTTGTATATCATGAGGAAAACGCTCTGGCGAGGGGCGTTTCTAAGGAAAGATTTCCAGGGCGAGGTTGGACCCTCGATCGGGCGGTAGCCCCGGAGCCCGGGTATTTACAACTGTGACTCGGGTCTCAGTCCGAGGATCTGACTGTCCTAGTGCTCGTCCTCCGGGCGGCACATCTAGAGCGGTCAGTCATCGAGAGCTCTGATCGTGCTAACGCATCGCGCCTTGTCCTAATTACATGGATGTCGTGGGAGTGCCGAGCGCCAGCACAGAGGAGCCAGGGCGCATGCTTGTCGTAGTCCTGCCAAGTGTGTCCTACTGTCCCTCGGGCGATGCGGCATCGTTCGGGTTCTTCTCGCTCTGGACCGCGATGTGGCTTCGAAGACCTTCTGATTCCTTTATCGAGCTCGAAGACGCCCGGGGACAGATGAGCATGATTTAGGTTGCACCAGATGCATACTCCTGCCATAGGTGTTTCGCCTAGTGGAAGTGTCACTGAAGCCAGGACCCCGCCCCTATCGTACAACTCGCATAACAAGGCCAGTTGGATCGTGGAATCCACGGTGATGACCCCTCAGGGTCCTAGGACCTTCAGCTTTAAGTAGGTGTAGTTTGAGACCGCCATGAACTTGGCGTAGCAGGGTCATCCCATGATGGTGTGGTAGGAGAATCTCCGTTCGTCCAGCTCCCAAACGTGACTGGGAGGTCGATTCGCCTGAGGGGTGTCGATTGTACTCGAGCATGATCCCTTGGAAGGGTCCACACAGGGGACAGAGCTGAGAGTGTGGGATCTCCATCTGGTCCAAAGTGGCAACATACAAGATGTTGAGGTTGCTCCCATCGTCCATCAGCACTCGGGTGAGGCGTGCGGGCCCTATGACCATGTCAACTACTAAAAGACAATGCCCAGTATGCGGGATAGAATCAGGATGGTTCGATCTGTCGAAAGTGATCGCCATTTTGGACCTTCGGAGATAACTTTGGATGCTTGGATCGGCATGCCCCGTGCGCCTTCTCAGGGCTGGGCAGGTTTCAAAGCGCGGAGCCATCTTCGTGTATCATGAAGAACCCGCTGTCCTCGTCAGGGGTAGATTTTGCAGACTCGAAGCCCAGGGCAGCTGACTTCTTCCTCCCACCGCCAGGAGCGCCAAGCTTCCCCTCGAGGAAATGTCAGAGGAGGATTCAGTCCAGCGCGTGCTCTGTTGGAAAGGCATGATGAGTGCAAGGTTTCTCGAGCATCTTCTCGAAGTGGCTGGTCAGCCATTTGGCCGGTCTACCTTTTGCGCATCGATCGGTGATCGCAGCTACACTGGGGGTTAGCGTCTGTAGGCCGCCTTGGTTGGGGTCGGCCTTGCGGCCCCATTTTCTTCCGACGAGCCGTCAGGCCCCTCCAAGTCCTGGGTACGTTGGGCCTTGGTTTTGGCTCGTTGGTGCCACCCCTCATTGTCCCTTTGCTCGGTGCGGCACGGGAGGCAACACCGAACAATTGCTTCGTGTACCCTCGAGGGGAAAGCTCTCATAACGTCGGCATAGAACGCTTCAGGGAACTTGCTGCACTTCTCAGAGAAACACTGCATGTACCTACGGAGGGTTTCGTCCGGCCTCCGCCGGCATCCTTTGAGCTTCTTTATGTGGTAGGGACACTCGTACGTCCCCTAGAAGTTATTGTTGCTGAAGGTGGTCTTGAGATGCCCCGCTCTGGGCGGGGCATGGGATTCGATCCCCATTGTCATCATAGCCGCTTCCCTGATGACTTTGCGGCAGCTCGGAGGGAAGTCGCATGATACCCTCCCGAGCAATCTTTCGGACGCCGAGGGCCAGACGAAGATTGGGAATCGCTTGTCGCGCCTGGGTTGGAGGAGACAAGCAAGTGAACGGCTCGATCCCGTCAGCGACTCTCGTCCGGGCTCGGGCGTAATTCCCCGGTCGTCAGCGGTAGTTGCTGGTGTATTTCTTGTAACGGTTCCCTCCGCATGCTCATAGGCAGCGTGGTCCGACGGGGGATGGGGGTCCCGACGGTCCGGACCGAACCTGCATTCAGCCGGTACGGGCATGGCACACCATGAGGAGGCTACTGCCGTGGTGATCTGGCTTATCCGCTCGAAGCGTGGGTCATCGGTGGTGCCAATGGTGGCACCGGTCCAGGCAGAATGCGCGTGAGAGCGCGACATGCCTGGATCAGTGTGGTGATAGAACTTGGTTCAGATTGCGGTCTCGCCCAGGTCTGGGGGCGTCTACTCAGAATCGACCACGGCACGCCCTGACTTGAAATAGTCATCGGGAACGGGACCGTGTGCAGGTTCCTTTCCAAGCTCATGATGCCACGTACCCCATGGTGGGGAAGCGAACCGTGGAAGTTCTCGTACGCCGGCACGGGCATTCGTGGTGCTCTGGCTTATCCGCTTGAAGCATGGGGCATTGGCGGTGCTGGTGGTGGCGCCAGTCCAGGCGGAACGCGCGTGAGAGCACATCGCGTCTGGATCTCAGTTGCGCTGCTCCCTCTTTTGTTCTTGATCACACTATCTAATTAGATTAGACATGCTTGATCATACCTCTGTTAACCCTAAGCCGAGCCTAATGACCAATTAGTCCTAACCCTAATTTCTATCAGCCTACTCTAACTGGGTACTGGGGTCAGTTCTAATGTTGTTTTATTTCCCTAGGGATGTACTGGAGATGGAACAGGAAAATGAAAATCCAATAATATGAAACAAGCATGACACAACTCCCAGCTCCAGATGACAAACTGTCAAGATACTGTTGCTGCCAGGTAATTTGATTGGTTGTTTGTGCTTCCAAGTCTTGGGATGACCTCGAAGTGTATCATCTGCACTGAGGCTTTTGAAAAAAAATGTATCATGTGCACAACAGCATTAGATGATCCGTTCCTTAACTTGCAAAGTGGATATTGCCATGTTGGTTCGGTTGTATTGTACCATTCTGACGATTCCCCGTCTTTGCGAACAACTGTATTTTGTATTTAACCTTTTTACATTCATATTGCAAGACTTGGATGACATAAATTTGTTCATTTGATTTCTTTAATATGTATTGGGATGGATTTGCTGTACACTTTTGCCTATTCCTCGAAATTTTAATACCCAGCAGCTGTTCCGGCAAACTGACGTTCAGCGGCAGTGAAGACTTTGGCCATACGGCCACAACGTCCGTAACTCACGCCACACTCTGCACGCACGTCATTCACTGATCAACCCACGAGCTACGCCATGCAAGACCACATCTTGCGCACGTGATTGCAGCTGCTGTTGGTGCCGTGAGATACGTACAGAGTACACCACGTTCTTATGCAGACTGAGTACACGAGGAACACTTACGCGCCTGCACAACGGGCAGGCTCACAACTAACTTAGACGACCAAAGGACTCAACTAACTTACACTGATTAAACACAAACTAAGTGACGTTCCTGATTTCTTCAACACTCTCCCCCTAAGTCAGGAATCATTTACTTCAGTTTGGTGACGCCCATCTGCTCCGAGAAGTCCTGGAATTTTGACTTCCCAAGCAACTTCGTCAGGATGTCCGCGAGCTGCTACTGAGTACTTGTGAACGCCAGTCGAACTGCAGCACTACTTTCAAGAAATTCTCGAATGTAATGAAATTTTTTGTCGATATGCTTACTTCGATCGTGAAGAACTGGGTTCTTTCTGAGAGCGATATCGCAGACATGTTTTCCATATTAAGCAGTGGAGGCATCGGCTTCATACCCTCAATGTCGGTGAGTAGACGTGCAAGCCACACACCCTGGCATGTGGCTGCCGCTCCGGCGATGTACTCAGCTTCGCACGAGGATAAAGCCACCACTTTCTGTTTTTGGGATTGCCAAGCCACCAGGTTGCCATGGAGAAAGTAGATGATGCCACTCGTGCTTTTCCTGTTGTCGACATTGCCTGCCATGTTACTATCGCCGTAACCAGCAAGGCCAGGCTCGACGCTGCTCCTTGTGTATACCAAGCCATAGACGGTTGTTCCAGCGGCGTACCTCAGCAGGTGCTTCATTGCTGCCATGTGCTCCTGCTTAGGATCCTCCATAAATCGGCTCAGGTATTCCACCGCGAATAGGACGGGTGTTCATCAAATACCGCAGGCTACCAATCAAGCTGCGATATGCAGTTGAGTCCACCTCCAGTGATGAACTTTTCTTGGACAACTTGAGTCTCGTCTCCACGGCGCCGCACAAGGATTGCATGTCCCCATACCCGCCTTCTCGAGCACCTTCTTGGCATAGGCGGACTGCGATAGCTCGATGCCATGTTGCCCTTGCTTGACTTCGATGCCGAGGTAGTATGAGAGAGCCCCCAAAAAGCGCTCATGCGAAACTGGGACTTCATGTCCTTCTTGAACATGGTGATGACAGATTCAGACTCCCCCGTGATGATGATATCGTCGACATAGATTCCAACCACAAAGTGGGACTGTTCGATGCCACGCGTGTACAACCCATGCTCGCACTCGATCATGGAGAAACCAAGCTCATGTAGGCTGGTGTCGAGCTTGGCATTCCAAGCACGAGGCACTTTTCGAAGACTGTAAAGATCCTTGTGCAGCTTCAAGACCTTGTGCTCGTGTCCAGCAGCAACGAAACCAGGCGGCTGTGACACATATACTTTTTCCGCCAGCTCACCGTTGAGGAACGCCGATTTGACATCCATGTGGTGCACTATCCATCCTCAATGAGCAGCAACAGCTAAGAGCATCCACATAGACTCCATCCTCGCCACCAGTGCAAAGACCTCTTCATAGTCAACTCCTTGGCATTGCACGTACCCCTTTGCGACGAGGCGGGCTTTATACTTGGTGACGTCGCCGTGCTTGTTGCGCTTGAGCTTAAAAACACATTTCAGCCCGATGTCGAGCTGTCCTGCAGGAAGGTCCGCGAGAGACCACGTCTTGTTGTGTTCAATGGATGCCATATCTTCAAGCATCGCTGCACACCACTCCTCGGTCTGCAGTGCCTCCTCCACTGTTGCAGGTTCATCCTCAAGTGCCACCAATACTTCGTGGACCGCCTCCTGCTTGGCCAAGCCAAGAGGTGTTGACAGCCCAAGAATATTGTCCACTGCACGAAACCTTAGAGGAGTGTCATTGTGATCATTATCGAGGTCAAGTTCACCCACAGGTGGTGATGTAAACTCGATCCCAGGAGCCGGTGCAGCCAACAATGTGCAGGGCTCATACCCGAAAGTGGGCATTGCCACACTAGCCGGCGTCATCAGGTCTTGTGGTGCTGGGGTCGGCGTTCGTGGCATCGTAGCTGGCATCAAGGGCGACTCCACCACCCCTTGCGCACCACTGCCTTTAACTCCACATGCTACCGAGCTGCCTGGTTGCTTGCTTCATGAGCTGGGAAGCACGGTGCTGAGGGTTGATCGGCGGGAAGAGCAGAGAAAACAGAGCTTCAGTCGGTTCAGCTCAGCTGAGACACTGACCAGTGGGTCCTACCAAAGCTATTTTCTCTTCTCTCCTCTGCTCAGTGAAAAATTCCACCAACTTGTGTCAAAAAATCATAAAATTTGACATATAGCCAAAAAGAAATATCTGGGATTTGATTTTAGAACCTGTCGGTACCCTAAAAACCATACACCCCCTGAGGTTACAAAGATCTCAAGGGAAGGACGTCTACTCAAATTGAAGACCCTCGGAGGCCCACTTGTCAGACATAACCGGACCTGCTTCTCCAACATGGTTAACCCCTAGGTTGCCATGTGTACTGCCAGACCGGAGCTACTACCGACAAGGGTGAAGCTCTGGGCTAGGTACCGAAACGGCACCTCCGGACTTAACCCCTGACCGAGAGAAGCTCCGGACCTGACACGTGCCAGGCCACCCCGGAGCTTCCCGCTTCCCACAAGCAAGCTCCGGAGCTGCCACGTGTCCAAACATCGGAGCTGGCCGCCTCAAACCTCCGGAAGACATTGTAACGACTCCGGATCTTCAAAGGATAGCCGCGGACTTCAAGACCCGATTAATTGTCATTAATTCCATGTTAATGACACTTAATCGGACAATCTTAACACCTGTAACGGCACTGTCGGAGCCCGTTACAGGGTTATTAACAACAATTAATCGTGTATCAATACTAGTAACCGCCGGGGCCACATGTCGGGCCAGGCTAACTTGTAACGGTTTGTCCTTGTACTATAAAAGGACAGACCGACGATACACGAAGGGGGCTCTGGAACGCTCTCAGGCACACACGCATTGACGTGAGCTTTCATACATAAACTAATACAACACCACACACCCGTGGAGTAGGGTATTACGCTCAGGCGGCCCGAACCACGTAAACCACCGTGTCTCTCGTGTCCAATCGTGATTCACCTTCTTGAGTCTCCGCGCACCCACACCGAACTACAAACTCCTTCAACACTTTAGTAGTGTCAGGAGATCTACCGACTCCAACAGTCGACAGTTGGCGCGCCAGGTAGGGGCTGTGCCGTCAGTTCACTGCCAACTTCGGGAGTTCATACACCCGACCGGGCACTGAACTAGACCTTTTTGCGGTCGTGCAAAAAGGGGGAGAATCTTTGCGATCATTCATCCAGAGGTTCTCTCAGGTACGCAACACAATCCCTTCTATCTCAAGCGCTTCTGTCATTGTGGCATTCAGACAGGGTGTACGAGACAAGAAGATGTTGGAGAAGCTGGCGATCAAAGAGATCACCAGCGTCACGGAGCTCTTCAGCTTGGCAGACAAATGTGCCAGAGCTGCGGAGGGCCGTGAAATGCACTCCAAACCAGCCTTGGAGGATCACAAAAAATCCTCCAAAGAAGAAGCCGCTACCTCCGGGAGTGGCAAGAAGAAAAAGAAGACCAACGGCAAGAAGAAGCCGTCGGCCGGCACATCCAACGTTGCAGCCACTGCAACTCCTGGTGGCCGGGGGCCACGCCCTGAGAAGCGACCTCGACCGTCTTCCGAAGACGGCGGCAAATCCAAAATGTGGTGCCCCATTCACAAAACGGGCAGCCACAGGCTGGAAGACTGCCGGGAGGTCCAAAACCTTGCCGAGCGCTACAACAAGCGCCGGGAAGGGTCTCCTTTCCGACAGAGGGAGGGAAAACAGAAGGTTGACGAAGCTCCGGCTGAAGAGGAGTTAGGGTTTCAGGACCCCAAAAAGGTCCTGAAAGACGTCTACACCTCCGTCGACGATGACTCCGACGTCTCCGACAACGAGCTTCGGAAAACCATGAACACCATCTTTGGTGGATCATGGGACATCACTTCTCGTCGTGTCATCAAGACTATGCGACGGGATATGGCTGCTGTAGCTCCTACAGCTAGACCGGAGCCACATCGAAAGTGGATGGACACACCCATCACTTTTGATGCTTCGGACTGTCCTCAAAGCATGGTCGGAGCTGGCCAATTACCCTTGATGGTATCTCCCACCATCAGCAACATCCAGCTCCATCATGTTATGGTGGATGGAGGTTCGGGGCTGAACCTTATAAGCTTTGAAGCTTTTACCAAACTTCAGCTTCGACCTTCGGATCTTCAGCCCTCTCGACCATTCTCCGGAGTAGGTCCGGGGGCCATTACCCCACTCGGAGCTATAATTCTCCCCGTTACCTTCGGGACACGGGAGAAGTACCGCACCGAGAAGTTGGTCTTCGACGTCGCTCAGATCAACTTACCATTCAACGCCATCTTGGGTAGACCTGCCCTATACAAATTTATGGCAGCAGCTCATTATGGATACTTGGTGTTGAAGATGCCAACACCAGCAGGCGTTCTCCGGATTCGTGGAGATCGCACTGCCAGAGTAACTGCTCTGGAGGAGCTCCATGCACTCACCACTGTGCAAGAGGAGGACTCCAGACAGGGGCAAGCTCCAAAACCTCCGAGCATTCGGCAACGAGGCTCAACCTCTGCTCCCCGTGTGCAGCCAAGCGGCGACACCGACATCCCCGTCAAAGTCGTCCAAATTGGTTCCGATGTCACTCAAACCACCCGCATATCAGGTGGGTTGAATGACAAATAGGAACTCGCGCTCATCACTTTCCTCCGGGCTAACGTTGACGTATTTGCTTGGCAACCGTCACAAATGCCTGGGATCCCCAGGGAAGTGATTGAGCACAATTTGAAGATTTACCCCGATGCTCGGCCTGTGCATCAGAAACCTCAGAAGCAATCTGTAGAGCGACAGAACTTCATCCGACAAGAAGTGAAGAAGTTGCTCGAAGCCGGATTTATCTGAGAAGTCTTCCATCCAAAATGGCTGGCGAACCCAGTCGTTGTGCCCAAGGCCGGCGGGAAACTTCGGATGTGCATCGACTACACCACACTGAATAAGGCATGTCCAAAAGATCCATTCCCACTACCTAGAATAGATCAGATAGTGGATTCCACCTCCGGGTGCGAGTTACTGTGTTTTCTAGACGCATATTCTGGATATCATCAAATCAGGATGTCTAGGGAGGATGAAGAGCATACTTCATTCATCACAGTGGATGGATTGTATTGTTACACAGCCATGCCGTTTGGTCTCAAGAATGCAGCTTCAACTTTTGTACGAGCTATGTACAAAACTTTCGAAGAACTCATCAGAGACATAGTGGAAGTGTACGTCGATGACATCGTGGTCAAAGTCAAGAACAAGGAGTCCCTCTTGGACACCTTGCAGGCTGTCTTCGACAAGCTGCGGGCCACCCGCACGAAGCTAAACCCAGACAAGTGCGTCTTCGGGGTTAGTTCCGGAAAGCTTCTTGGTTTCCTGGTAAGTCACCGGGGCATAGAGGCTAATCCGGCGAAGATAAAAGCCATTGAAGACATGCGGCCACCAACCCGCATCAAAGACGTCCAAAAATTAACTGGATGTCTAGCAGCCCTCAGCCGGTTCATTTCAATACTGGCGGAAAGAGCACTTCCCTTCTTCAAGTTACTGAGGAAGTCCGGACCATTCCAATGGTCTGAAGAAGCAGAGAAGGCATTCCAGGAGCTGAAACAGTTCCTCACCACCCTACCAGTCCTGGTAGCTCCGAACCCTGGTGAGCCTTTGTTGCTTTACATTTCAGCTACTGACGAAGTCGTCAGTATGGTTCTGGTTGCGGAGAGACTGGAACTACCCAATACTCAGGAATCCAAACCCCTTCGGGAGGGTCCGGAGGTTCCTAAAAGCGGGTCTGGGTCCCAGCTCCCAGACTCAAACCCACAAGAAGCCACTTCAGAGGACCCGGACCCCTCTAAGAGGGTCCAGGTCATTTCTGAAGAAGCTTCGGGTTCCTCCACCCAGAACCCGGAGGTCCCCGAAGAGAGTCTGGACCCCTCCGAGAGGGTCCGGATCAATGAAGAGGAAGCTCCGGACCCCTCCGGGAGGGTCCGGACCATTCAACGCCCGGTATACTTCATCAGTGAAGTGTTACATGATGCCAAGACTCGATACCTAGAGGTGCATAAACTGCTTTATGCAGTTCTTATTGCCTCAAGGAAGCTTCGACACTATTTCCAAGCTCACAAAGTCTCGGTGGTGACCTCATATCCACTTCGAGCGATCCTGCATAATCCCAATTCAACTGGGAATATTGCAAAGTGGGCAGCGGAATTGGCCGAATTCGATCTGGAATTCATTCCGAGACAAGCAATCAAGAGTCAAGTGTTGCCAGATTTCGTGGCAGAA
Source organism: Tuctoria greenei (assembly GCA_036927565.1). Lineage (NCBI taxonomy): Eukaryota > Viridiplantae > Streptophyta > Magnoliopsida > Poales > Poaceae > Tuctoria > Tuctoria greenei. The sequence continues at coordinate 32,526,060 of JAYESD010000006.1, read as the reverse complement.
TGGACTCCCTCTACATTAAACCCTGGGGGCCCCAGCGAGCAGAAGACGGAACCTCAAGTTCCAACCTTCACTAAGCCTCACTGGACCCTTTACTTCGACGGCTCCATGCAGAAGCAGGGAGCCGGAGCTGGAATCCTTCTCCTCGCACCAACTGGGGAGAAGGTGAAATACATGGTACACCTTGACTTCAAGGCAACCAACAACATGGCGGAGTATGAAGCACTCATCTATGGATTAAAGGTGGCACTATCATACGGTGTCAAGCAATTGCTGGTCAAAGGAGATTCACAACTCGTCATCAAGCAGGTGAAGGGTGAATGCTCCTGCAATAATCTCCAGCTGGCTGCTTACCTCCTTGAAGTCCAGAGGCTTCAGAAGGACTTCGAAGTCCTAGACCTTCACCATGTTCAGCGTGCTCACAACGCTGAAGCTGACGAACTCTCGACCAAGGCGTCAACTGGAGCTCCGGCTCCTGATGGAACCTTTGTCCGGAGGTTGTCAAAACCCACAGTTCAGCCTGCCGAACTGAACGAAGGGGGCGAGATCAGCATCCCGAAGCTGACGGTCCCGATGGCCCTGTTACCATGGCAGCCATCAAGGGTCGTAGGTGCTGCCGGAAGCTCCGAGCAACCCAGCACGCAAGACTCAAATGCTCAAGTCAGTTCCGATGCATGGATCTCGGAGATCCGGAGCTACTTGAAAGACAACATCCTTCCTGACGATGATGTATCCGCTGATCGGGTAGTCAGATTGGCTAAAAGATACATGTTGGTAGAAGGGGATCTCTACCGGCGCGGTGCCAACGGCATCCTAATGCGGTGCATCACAAGGGAAGAAGGCTGCGAGCTCCTCGCAGAAATCCATGGAGGCGAGTGTGGGAACCACGCATCTTCCCGCACGCTGGTCGGAAAAGCCTTTCGGCACGGCTTCTACTGGCCTACAGCGCTCCAGGATGCCACTGAGCTGGTGAAGAAATGCAAAGCATGCCAATTTCATGCAAAGCAAATTCATACACCTGCTCAGTCCTTACAAATGATACCTCCCACATGGCCTTTCGCTGTGTGGGGGATGGACATCTTGGGACCCTTCCCTAGAGCCGTCGGAGGTTACAAGTTCCTGTACGTCGCCATCGACAAGTTCACCAAGTGGCCGGAAGCAACTCCCTTTGTGACGATCAACAAACAATCTGCAATCAATTTTCTACAATCCATCGTGAGCAGATTCGGAGTCCCAAATAAGATCATCACTGATAATGGGACTCAATTCACAAGCTTCGCATTTCAAGGATATTGCGAAGACCTCGGCATACAAGTTTGCTACGCTTCCGTAGCTCATCCTGCCAGCAATGGACAAGCCGAGAGAGCAAATGCAGAGATCCTTAAAGGACTCAGAACACGCACTTATGAGCGCTTGAAAAAGCACGGAGCCAATTGGATCGAAGAGCTTCCGCCCACTCTATGGGCCAACAGGACTTCTCCAAGTCGGGCAACCGGAGAAACACCCTTCTTTCTGGTGTACGGAGCTGAAGCGATCCTTCCTCCGGAAATCACCTTGGGTTCCCTCCGAGTCCGGACCTTCGACGAAGCCGCGTAGGACCAGCTCCGGCGCGAAGACCTAGACCTCCTAGAGGAGGGAAGGTGCCAAGCAGCTGTTCGGAATGCCCGATACCGCCAAGCTCTACGGCGCTATCACCAGCGGCATGTACACAACCGACAGCTCGAGGAAGGCGATCTGGTGCTACGGAGAATACTATCCAGAGAAGGGCAAAACAAACTCTCCCCCGGCTGGGAAGGGCCCTTTCGAGTGATCAAAGTATCCCGTCCCGGAAGCGTTCGCTTGGCTACCGAGGATGGGACACCTCTCCTAAATCCTTGGAACATCGAGCACCTCCGTAAGTTCTACACTTAATTCCACGGAGGTGAGTCTTAAGTAACTTGAAATGTATGTTATAGAGTCATTGTACAGAGTCGGGTAGTTCCTCCGGGAGAGCAGCCGGACCTTTCCCGAAAGGTTTGAAAAGCTCATGCAACACTTGACACAGTCTCCGGACTAAAAGTGTGGCTAACTACCCTGGGTCAAACGAGAAACCAAACACACTTAGCCTGGTTCCGTACCCTAAGAGTGTACTTGTTTCCCCTGTACCCCGGACCTATAATGAAAGACATCTTCATGTGAAATAGACTCCACGTGCATTCATTTTTGCATAGGCTCGACATTTTTATTTTTCTCTTTCTTGTCTATAACAGAAACGTGCAATTCTTAAGAAGTTCTAGTTTGACCGGTTTACATACGATTCGAGTTGAATTGTCAGATTTTTTGGATTTAAATATCGTCTGTGGCCAACTCGCCTGAAAGTCGCCAAGCCATTCTAGGGCCGGAGTGCGCTATCGACTTAGCCTGGTCAAGCACCCTAAGTACGCCACTCTACCTACATCCCGGCAGGCCAAAGTAAGGTGGGTCCATGGACAATTGGATATAAAAGAAAAGACAATTCATCCAGTCGTATTAAAAATCGTGTTCAACTTAAAATTTTCTTGAGAACCGTAAGCCGCGACGAAGTTATAGACAAGGAACAAATTTTACTATTTTTCTTGGCTTAAGTGTGCAGGAAAAATGAACCCTACGTTGATGGAGAAAAAACCGGAGCTAACCAAGCTCCGACTCCCACCAGGGCGTCAACCGTCGGCGTTGACTAAAAGATGGTGAGAAGACCCCGTCACTGGAGTCTGTTGCCAACAAACCAAGTGTGGCAAAGGTCATTGTCGGAGCTGCTAAGCTCCGACACCTTGGAGTATTAACTACCGACGCTCAACGTGTTGATAGAGGCTATTGCCGGAGCTACTAAGCTCCAGCGATGGACAGTGCCGGAGCTTCTAAGCTCCGACAACTTCAGGGGACCTTCACTATCAAAAACTTCGGACCTAAATTCCACAAGTTCGAAGCAAATTCGTCTTCAACAAAACTCAACATCCTTTTGGTACATGTCCACAATCAAATTGTGCACATCTACCAGGGGGCCAAGTGAAGACAAAGATGTTGAAGACAAAAAAAAAATGAAATTCGCAAAAAATTGGGGATTTCATTCCATTTGAAGACCGAAGATTACATCTGGAGACAAGGGATTACAAAATTGAGGAAGAAGAGAAGATACAAGTACAAGCTAAAAGAGACGGTCCTAGACCCTATGGATGAACTCGGCGACCTTCTGGGCGACCTCCGACACGCAGGCTCGGGTAGCTTCGCCTTCTCCTTCGACGGGGCCTTCAAGCACCGGGTTCAGAGGAAATCGAGGGTTCCGGCTGGTGTAGCACGTCAACACATATTCTGTGACGTTCCTAGCCAGGGATTGCCCCTCGACCTCCAGCTGGTCCGCGATGATGTCGCCCACCTTGGAGAGCTTGCTGCCTGCGGCGCTCAACGCTTGCAACGCAAGGTCCGGCTCCGGCTCCGGATCATCCGGGTGCACGGGGCTGAAACCCATCGGCGTCAGCGCGTCGTCGGCCTTGCCCAGGAACTCCCAAATCTGCAGGGAGTCCGCCTTCCTCAAGTTCTTCATCTCTTCCAGGGATCTCCGGGCCGCCGTCAGCTCCGAATTCTCGCGGGCGAGGCGCTCAACTTCTTTGGCGTTTTGCTGGATCTTCGCAGCAACCCGCTTCTCAAGTCTTCCGAGCTCCTCCTCCCGGAGGTGGATCTTGTTCCGGCGGTCGACCAGGTCCTTCTCCCTAGCCTCCACTTTCTTCTCCCGGGCGACAAGGGCACACTCGTATTCGTAGAGTTCCTGCCCCCGCACCCAGGTCTTCTCCTCTTCCTCGAGGCAGCGCTCTTCCAATTTCTTAGTGCGCTCCTCGAGGCCCTTGTCCGCCAGAGCTGTTTTCTCGGCGAGCTCTTCTTCTCGTCGCAAGACGTCATCCCGTAGCTCTAGGAGTTTTTGCTCCTCGTCCTCGAGCCGTCTTTCCCTCCCTTCAAGTGCCTCTCGGCGCTTGATGAGTGCGGTGCTGATGGCCTCGAGCTGATCAAACCGAGCATTGGCCGCGTCGTTAGCAGCCTTAGCTCGGTCGTGGTACTCCCGGGATTGAGCATCGAGGGCGTGAGTCATGCTCTCCCTCTCGTCCAGCAGCTTATCCCAGAGCTCCAGGCAGATCTTCTCCCGCTTGATCCACTCCTTGTCATCCGCAAGCCTCGACTGCGCCAGTTTAGTCTCGAAGTGGAGCCGATTACGCCACCGCCTAAGGGTTTGGCGCTCCTCTTCAAGAGCCTTGCTGTCGTGGAAGAAGGCCAGTTGGACCTGACGTAGACTGGAGCAGGCGTTGTCGATGGACATCGACAGCGAGATGGGCTCCGGACCTGCTGGGATCTCTTCCGCTTGTTCCAGCGGGTCTTCACATACAAAAATTGGGTCCCACTCTACGAGAGTGGAACCCTGAGCTTCCAAAGCGCTAGGGCCTTCCTCCGGGACGGCCTCAGTCGCCATCGAAGGAGGTCCTGCCACCAAGTCTTCATTTGCCCCCTCAGGCTGGGGGCCGGCGACTTCGTTCAGGCACTCTGGCTCTGCCACAGGTACCATCGACGTCGTCGCCTCCGGAGCAGGAGCCGCTACTGGCTCCGGCCGGGACACCTCTTCTGAGGGAGGCTCAAGCTCCCTCGCCTCTTCAGCCGCCGGCTCTGCGGCCGGCGCTCCAACAATCACCGGCTCTGCGGCCGGAGCTTCGGAAGTAACCGGCTCAACTGCCGGAACTACTTCGACTTTCGGCTCGCATGCCGGGGCTTCAGCCACCTCCGGCTCAATCGCCGGGGCTTCAGCACTTTCCGGCTCCGAAGCTGGGACTGCTACTTCCTCCGACTCAACAGCCGGAGCTTCTACTACTGCAGCACCAAGACCCGGAGCTTCCACTTCCGGGACGGGTGCCGCTGGCGCATCTTCATTCCCGTGGTCCGGCGCTACCACGGGAACTTCTGGAGACGAGTCGAGGTCCATGACCACGACAGCCGGCGCCGGAGCTGTCGCAGCCTCCGCTTGGGACGGCACCGGGACTGGAGCAGGAGTCCTCGCAGCCTCAGACACTGTGGCTGAGGGTGGAGCTTCACTCCCCTTCTTGGGAACGCTGCAGATGAAGAACGAAGAAATTGAGCAAACAGATGCTACAATTAAAAAGTTAATCGAGGTAAAAAAGAAAAATTACCTTGGGAGGCTCCCGCACCAGCTTGCGCGGAACCTCTTTCCCGGACGATCCGGGCTGGCCACGGTCGGCGTAGGAGCTCCGGGAGGACTCCCAGGACTTGCCACAGCCGCGGGCGTTTCCCGGGTCGGAGCTCTCCTTGACCGGGAGGAACTCCTGGACCTGGAGGCCCTCACCGCTCCAGATACCGGAGTCGCGCGCCCGGAGCTAGCACCACGGGAGGGATCCACCACGGGGACAGTCGCACTCCGGGAGGATCCCATCGCCGGAACAGTAACGTTCCGGAAGGACCCCACCATGGGGACAGTCGCCACGGCGGCGGAGGATCTTCCTTCCTGAGGAGGGGGAACCGGGGGGGAAGTGGCAGGCACGATGGACCTTCCGTCAGCATGTCGCAGCTTCCTCTTCCGGCTCTCCGGCTCCTCCGCCAGCTCCTTGCCCTTGCCGATGACCTCAGCTCTTGGCTGTGGGACAGGGGCAGAGCCGTCTTCGGACAACCCGGGAATCGCCAACCGGGTGGCTGATCTTCTCTCGACGACACCAAGGTCGTCAAGCGCGGGCATCGTCCGCCGGAGCTCCCTGCTGAACTCAACTTCCACGTTCAGAGGGAGGAAGGCCGGCGGCGGAGTCAAGTAATCTCCGTCAACGTCAATGCCGTGCTGGAATTTCTTGAGGTGAAACTCCAAGGTCTTCCCCACCATGCTGGACTTCAACCCGGTCCTCGTCCATCACGCTGTTGAGGGCCCAGGCGAGCTTCTCCCTCCTCTTCAGCGGCGCCCACCTGTTGGACAGGAAGTTGCAGAACACCGCCTGGGGAGTCAATCCTCCCTCCACACATTGGCGGATCCTGGTCAGGACAGGGTCGAAAGCTTCCGCCAGCACCGGAACTTCGCTCCATACCGACATGTCAATGCCGGGCAGACCGTCTGGCAACTCCAACCGCTCATGCTCCTCCACCCGGACGACTATCCAATCTTTCTTCCAGTCATCCCACTTCCCGGAAGGGAATGACCGGAGGTACTTGAATGGGCACTTCTTGCGCTTCACGAAGTAGTAGAAGCCAAGATACTCATCGCTTCGGCCGGTGGTTTGGACGGTGAAGAAGGTTCGGAAGAGCTCGATGCAGGGAGGGATGCCCACCCACATCTCGCAGAAGTGGACAAAGATGGACACAAGGAGAATGGAGTGAGGGCCAAGGTGGTACAGCTGCAGACCATAGAAGTCCAGCAGCATCAAGAAGAAAGAAGAAAACGGTGGGATCAGCCCCACCATGGCGTACGAGGAAAAGTACACCATCTCACCAGCGTGCTCCTTTTCAAAGGGGAGCTCTCCGCCGGCGTGGACCGAGCGGTTGAAGAAGTCCGAAGACCACCCCATGAGGGCCCGAACCTTCTTCAGATCGCTGTCAGTCTTCAAGCGACTCTCACGCAGACCCAACTCCATCGCAGCACAGCTAGGCAAGAGAAGAGGAGCAAAGTACGAGTTGGGAGTTTGAGCGCAAGAACAGATGGGAAGCGTAAAGAACTCCCGACGGTGCGCTTTCCTTCTTAAGTAAGCCCTCGCAACGCTTGGATGCTAACTGCAGGGGAGTCAAGGATACTACTCAAGAATTCAACCCTGCCGATGACAAGAGGGCCCGGGACCACCCTGACGATCAAGTCGAGGCTCTTACCCAGGCGAACAGTTGTCATCACGAGGCGGGAAACCCAAAGGCGGCGACCTGACAAGGCGCGCGGAACCGATATGGTTTTCGTATCGGGAACCGGCGACCTTCAATTGCGAGAGATCCGCACGTCAAAGATCTTATCTGCCGCCTGAGGTGCGCCACGCGTCGGGATTTAACCGTAAAGCCCCGCCAACGGCACCTCCGAAGACCCTTGAAGACCCAGTTCAAGAGTCGCGAGTATGGACCCACCTCTGACGGAATGATTTCACCCCGGTGACTTTCCCCGGAGGTAGGCCCAGGGGGCCACTGTCGGTACCCTAAAAACCATACACCCCCTGAGGTTACAAAGATCTCAAGGGAAGGACGTCTACTCAAATTGAAGACCCTCGGAGGCCCACTTGTCAGACATAACCGGACCTGCTTCTCCAACATGGTTAACCCCTAGGTTGCCACGTGTACTGCCAGACCGGAGCTACTACCCACAAGGGTGAAGCTCTGGGCTAGGTACCGAAACGGCACCTCCGGACTTAACCCCTGACCGAGAGAAGCTCCGGACCTGACACGTGCCAGGCCACCCCGGAGCTTCCCGCTTCCCACAAGCAAGCTCCGGAGCTGCCACGTGTCCAAACGTCGGAGCTGGCCGCCTCAAACCTCCGGAAGACATTGTAACGACTCCGGATCTTCAAAGGATAGCCGCAGACTTCAAGACCCGATTAATTGTCATTAATTCCATGTTAATGACACTTAATCGGACAATCTTAACACCTGTAACGGCACTGTCGGAGCCCGTTACAGGGTTATTAACAACAATTAATCGTGTATCAATACTAGTAACCGCCGGGGCCACATGTCGGGCCAGGCTAACTTGTAACGGTTTGTCCTTGTACTATAAAAGGACAGACCAACGATACACGAAGGGGGCTCTGGAACGCTCTCAGGCACACACGCATTGACGTGAGCTTTCATACATAAACTAATACAACACCACAGACCCGTGGAGTAGGGTATTACGCTCAGGCGGCCCGAACCACGTAAACCACCGTGTCTCTCGTGTCCAATCGTGATTCACCTTCTTGAGTCTCCGTGCACCCACACCGAACTACAAACTCCTTCAACACTTTAGTAGTGTCAGGAGATCTGCCGACTCCAACAGTCGACAGAACCAAATCACTGATTTGACCCAATTTCATTCAAATTCACATTTGAATTTGAATTTGGATGGAATTCAATGTAGCCATGGAATTAAATATCAGACCTGCCTCAGAAACTATGAAAGTTTGGAGATACTATTTGAATTATTAGGAATCCAATGGTCAACTCAAATCCTCATGTTAACCTCATTTGAACAGTACCTTAGTTTATTTTTTTGAATTCCCTCTATTAGCATTTGAATTACTTTGTTTTTCTCATTTCCTTTTTATTTCTTTTTATCATTCAAAATTTGTAATACTTCTAACTGAACTTTGCACTATGAAAAAATAGGGCTTTTACAGCCACAGTGGAGAGGAGAGAGGGAGAAAATTATTAGGGTTAAGGTGAATCAATGAGGGGGGGGGGGGGGGGGGTAGGCTTTTATATGGCTGGATCTGAAAAGAAGACCATCAGATCTCAAGCGACAATTCAGCAAAAAATCGCCTTCCCACACCTCGCCAGCTATAACACTGCAAGAGCATGAAAAACTTTTCCTATTCCAGCCATCGTTTCCTATTCTAAGAGAGTGCCGAAATCCCTCTCATCGCCATCGGCCCCTTGCCTCTCTGCCGCATCGCCCCCCCAGCCGCCGGCGATGCCCAAGCAGCCCACCACTGGGCGCTCCCTCGGCAAGACCAAGACTCGCATAGAAATCTACAGCTACGAAGAGGACGAGAGCAGTGGCGTGGCGTGGGGGAAAGGCACCGTGATCGATGCGGTGGCGAGGGCCCAAAGCTCATCAAAACGGAGCCCGTCGAAGATGTGGGAATCAACACAGAGTTTAGTGGTGGCTGGGGCGCACGTTGGAGGTGACTCCTCTGCGGTCAGAGAACCTTGTCTCCCCGCTTCTTCTCGCTACGGCCTGCTCCCCGATCAGCCTCAGCCCGAGGTCATCATCATCTCTTCCTCCTGCAATGGCAGTGAAGAAGAATTTGCCGGATTCGTACCGAATCGCCGCCCTGTAAGGTACTTCTGACCAAGGGAAGCGGCCATAGGAAGAGGTGTGTTAAGGAGGAGCCGTTCAGTGGTTCCGGCTCTCGTGCATGTGACACCCCACCTCTCTATTTTCAGCAGCCCCAAAATCCTTGCAATGTTATCTAGTTAAATCAAGACATAGAACAAATCATAATTGATTATATGAGCACTTCATGTTTGCATATGTGCATTACCACAATTTTATCATAATCAAGCATGTCATGGTGCATCATATTTCTATCATGTAAATTGTGTACAGTCATCTCCTTTTCAGCTCATCACAAGTTATTGCAAGAATCTGTAGCTAAGTATAGATAAAAGCATTGAAACTAATTATGTGAGACCGTATAATTGAAGCTGGTATCATCATTTTCTTATGCTCGATTTCTCATTTTCATCATCTTGCATACTCAAACATAATATTCCTATACAGCAGCTGCTAAATGGTGCATCATTTAGAGCTTGAACAACGCAATTCGGCTCAATGCATGTCTATACAAGAAAAATCATAAAAGTCCTGTTAAATTCACTCAATTTTGTGTTTGATATTTTAGATTTTTTATAGAAAATGACCCTCAAAATTTCAGAGGTTTTAAGCTCATTTGCTATTTGTTTTTCTTATTTCAAGTCTGCTGGTACACTAGACTGTTCCATGAGTTGCTGCTGTTTTTGTCCTATGCCACTGGGCCCGTTTACCAGCCTCTGCGTCTATCTTGCTTCCAGCTTGGACCACCTTGTGATCCATAGAGGCTCCACTCACCCAGCTCTGTCAGTTCAGTTCCTTGCTCGTTCAACACCTAGTCTCTTCTCCTCTCAAACAGAACCAGTAGATCTGCGATCTGAGTTCTCCTACCGTGCGCGTACTCCGCTCCTGCCCACCGGCTACGCTCACCCTAGCTCTGTCCGAGCCACCCCTGGTCCACTGACCAGCACCAGGAGCTTCCCCGTGCCTCCCCTCCACTGCTGCAGATCTGAGCCACGCCGCAAGCTCACCACCGTCGTCACACCGGAGCAGCCACTGTTCCGCTCGTCCGTGCTGCTGCAGAGGTGCGTCCCCCTTTCAATGTTGCTCACACACCACTCATCTCCTCCCTTCTGCATTTCCCAAGTGAGAGCACAAAATTTTTCCTCATTTTTTTGGTCAATGGCGCAACTTCTCATGGCCGGCCAAATTCGCCTCATCCAGGTCAAATTGTCCCATTCCAGTGATTTTTCTGCGACCTTCGTCCTCTCCTGATGCTCTAGGGTGAATTTTCAAGCCTCCAAAGACCTCCCATGGCCTTGATGATGGTGTACCGGTTAGGGTTCCACCTGTCACTGCTGCAGGCCCATTCCAGTGATTGATAGCACAAACCAACGGCGCCATTCGATTCGTTGATCCCCAAAACCCCTGGGTAGGCTTGCTCAATCGGGGAGAGGTCGCTGCAAACCCTAGGCAAGCTGCACCAGCAAGTATTCAGGCAAGGGGCGGCCCTGGCAGGAAGAAGAAGAAGAACCTGATCCATGGGGCCCTCTGGTCAGCAGCTGAGCCCTTTTTCCCATCAGATTTTCGGCCAGGGGATACACCAGAAAATAGCTGAAATTTAAAAATCCATAGAACCTTGTAGGAAATTCAAAACATTGTGACACCAATTTTGTTGAGTCCATAACAGCCTTCTCTACACAGCTGTGTGCCCTTGTCCTGTCATGAAAACCTTTATTATTTTCTCGGTGATTTAATTTCTCCTAAACACCATTACCTCAATTGTGGCCACTAGGTTCCTTGGACTGAGCCCAAATTTTTCCGGCATTCTCCTCGTATCCCTAGTTGCCTCTATAAGAATTTCAGCTTCATTAAACACTCATAGCTGTATTACTTTCAGATTTTGCATTATGGAACGCAGATACTAAAGTTGTAACTATATTAATGTATAATATACCGGTTTCCTCTGAATTCTGAATGTTGCACCCTAGGTTCAACGTGTCACTAATTACCCATCAACTACATTAAACCTGCTGCATTATTTTGTGACACACATGATCACATTCCTATATTTGAGACCCCACTATTCCTATTATGAGCATAACATCCAAGAAGATGGTTCATGATTATTCATTCCTTTGTACTCTCTAATTTCCATTAAATTACTTCTCATTGAGTCATTGCACTCCTTGATGTCATCATTATGCATGCATACATGAGTAAATGTACTTATCCCTTTTTGCACACTCATGGCATGACGATAGGAACCAAGGTGATCGAGGCGACAACGTATAAGGAGGAGAAGGAGCTGGAATCTAACTTGACACTAACCTAGAACAAGGCAAGTCCCAGTGCATAAACCATTTTACATGTTTTGTTTTGGAATATGTCTATGTCGGTCAAGTATAAGTTTGTGCATTACGTCTAGGTGTTGTAATAAAACTCCACTTGCATGGCCAAATTGTCCCTTTTGGGCTATTGGGTAGATTAGTTCAACAACCCAAGTAGTATGCTATGCTTAATTAAGTTAAGAACGGTATAAGTCGAGTAGTTTGAATCTACTCACACGATGTAAGTTTTTGGTGTAAAATTGACATAATGAATTTTCACTTTGATCACTTGAGATTAATTTGGAGACTGGATGGTGGTCTGCTTATGGTAGGGTGGAATGCACAAGGCTATGTCATGGGCCAGCACAGCAAGGCTAGCGCTTGCGTGACTACATCGGTTCTGGACCGGTAGGTTGAGGCTGGTGTTGGAAGGTGGACTCTCGTAGCCCCGTCTGTGTCGATTCAGGACCGTTCGTTGTTGGCCCAATTGGACAAGTATCGAATGTACCATGTGCATGCTAGTGATATGGGCGCTAGTAAACCGATGTATCATGGTCACCATGGTGTCGGAACTTATACGACCATCTTTATGGTGATGTTTAGGAAGACAGTGTGGCAGTAGCTAGGATCCCCTCTGCCCGGGACGGTGGAACTGGTTCGGCATTTGGTTGCCTTGTGAAAGGTTGCCACATACGATGTGGAGGGAAGTGTGCCTTATGCCTCTTCCAAGCAGGCGTATGTGTCGTGCATATAGGTTTCATGCAAGAGTAACTCGATTCAAATTGCCGTCACTCGCGGTCAATGAGTACCGCTTGTTCATGCATCACATTGTTGTAATAACTGAAATTTATAAATAATGTGGTCAACTTTATGATTATTAACTCTTGCTTGCAACTTGTTTGAGCTAGCTGTAGGAACTAAATTTACTTTTCGCTACAACTAAAAAGGTGATGCTGAAATCTTAGCATAAGGAAAAACTTATTAGGCTATGTTTTATGCAGTGACCCAACTTCTATTATAACCTTTGCATATTGTCTAGTGAGTCATTTGATGGGCAAGTCTTGTTGAGTATTAGTTGCTCATGGTTTGTTGATTAATATTTTTCCAGGTAAGCAGGTTATCATTTTGGGTATGTGTATAAAGGGATCCAATGGAAGCATTATCCCTCGTGGGATGGATGGTTCCTACGGTCCTTGCTCACTGCAGAGTGTTGGGTGCTGCTAGAACATTGAATCGGTGGGCTCGATACGTTGTTACCGCTGTAGTTATATTTTGGAGTAGTGTAAAAATTCAGACCACGTTTTCTCGTATGTTTATAAAATTATGTTCAATCGCATTCTGATTTACTCATCTAAATTTGCTTCATTTTACTATATTTTGATCTGTCCTTGTTGATGTGCATTGCCGGTGTCGCAGCGTGTGACACCAACCGAGTACGATCCTGGTGTTGAGGGGTGACTCTCGCATACGGGTTCAGCTGAGGGAACAAGCTCCATGGTGGGGGATCCTGCAGCGGGAAGCTCCACCACGAAGAGGAAGACAGGGTTCCACAAGGCGGAGATGAAAGAGGAGGCCAGATGCTCGAGGGAGAAGAACAATGAGAAAAATAGAGGTGCAGGCTGCAGGGGAAGTGAGGTGGACCCATCGCCCTTGGCCAAGAAGACTCTCGTGTCCAGCGAGCAGTCCTGGGGTGCTCCGGGCAAGGAGGGGCGGGGCATGAAAAGCGGCGAGAGATGTAGCGGTTCGCCGCCGATCAACCTTATCGGTGCGACGATCGGGTCGAGGTTCCGGTCACGCGTGTGTCCGTGGGGCCGAATGCACCAGGATTCCCACTCTGCTCGCCAGGTGTCGGATGACACCAAAGATGATGGGGTTCCAGAAGAGCAGCATGGGCGAATGAAGGATGCTTTGTACTCTGCTTGTGTGATGGAGGAAGGTGGGGAAGAAGAGCAACAGCGTGTGGTGTTCGATGACTTCAACAGCGATGCAGAGGCATACGAAGAGCAGCAGCAGGTGGTGTTCGATGAGTTCAACAGCGATGCAGAGGCAGACGAAGAGCAGCAGGAGAGGGAAAGGGGGGATACGGTAGAAGAGGTGGCGATGGAGGTAGATGGTGAGGGCAGCGAATGTGACAATGGAGGAGCACATAAGGGAGAGTAGGAAGAGTATCTGGTGGGTGAGAACGGAGGGAGTGAAAATGGTGATAGCCACAGTCAAGAAGACCAAGCCGCTGCCGCTGATGATGATGATGTTGAGGAGCAGGAGGAGATGGAGTGGAACAATGAACTTGAGGAAGAGGAATTAGGCTCTGAAGAAGGTGGACTTAGCAATTACGAAGGAGATGGTGAGGAGGAATCTGGAGAGGACAACAGAGATGGTGAGGAGGAATCAGGAGAGCATGAAGAGGAATTTCATGTTGCAGGGACGGTGCATTCTGGCGCACTGAGCAATGCCATGGCTGCTGGAAGTGCCCGATCTGAAGGCGATAGCCCTGACACCTTCAGAAAGATGATATTTGAGGGTATTTACTTTCCTAAGAAACCAGACAACACTGCAGGCGAGGGTATTGCAAGGCGGACACGATCAAAGCTAAAGTGCTCCGACATGAAACTGCTCAAACAAGGTTTTTTCAGTAAACCTATCAAAATTGATATAGATTCAACATCTGAGTCTGAAGAGGAGATACTGCTACCGGAGCCGACAGCGCAAGGACTGCATTCATCAATCGAACACTACAGTAATGAGACCCACCGGAAGAGCAGCAGCAGAAAAAGGAATAGGAGACGGAAAAGGAAGGCAAGCACTAAACCTGATGAACATGAGGTGGTCAGGAAATACCAGAGGCTGAAGAAAGGGTCATCCAATGGGCAGGCTGCCATGACTGATTTGAAACAGAATGTGCAGGCTGCCAATAATGGTTTGAATAAAAATGTGCAGGTTGCCGAGGAAGGTGGCAAAACTCATAATGGTCTCAAGCAAAATGGTTCGAATGGAGAGCGTCCAATGAACAATGCACAGAATGACCTTTCTTTCAAACAACATGCAAATCTTGCTAAGATAAGAAAGCATCAAGGATCTAGAGCAAAAGGCGCTTATGATGAACTGTTCGACGCAATGTTTGCCGAATGGGAGAACTATACAAAGGCTTCCATTCCTGCAGATCAACAAAATGCCGGTACCATGCCTCTGACGTTCTCTTTTGGAAGTGAGGATGAAGAGGTTAAATCTGATCATGACAAATTTCAGAAAGGATTGTGGGGGGAGTTTGATGCTGCCCTAGAATCCACCAATGTGGAGGAGGTACTTAACCTTCTGTAACACGGTTATCATTCAGTTTTTTGTTGAAGTTTTTTCTTTTGTTTCATGAATACAACATTTGGTTCTGAATGGTTGCTGTATCTTTGGCATATCGAATTTTCAGACGCAAAAGCTTTAGGCAAGCACCATTTCGCATAATATTTCAACATTACCGGCTACCCACACAGTAAATAAAGTAGTAGCAAAAAAGGTATCATTTGCCACAGATGAACTGAAATCTAACAGCCCTGCAATGTTTCCTTTTTGGAAGAAATATGAGATTTATCGCTTTACATTTTTTAAAAAAAAGTTTGTGTTGTTACTTGTGAGTATGAATTAAGCCTAATTACCATCCAGACAGTCTTATATCCGTGTGCTGAATGGACCAAACACTAATCATTTCCTTTTACTTATATGGTGGAGATAGTGACAAAGCAATACGTGTCCTAGAGTGATTGATGCCTAATTAAAAAAACTTTATTTTTGGCCTGCATATTCAGATGAATTTGGACACTTACCTATGAAGTTTCTGTTCTTTGCCAACAACACTTCTACAAATACTAAGCCAATGCTCCTGTTGCTTTCAGGATGATACTTGCGGTGGGCAAAAGGTTCCACCAGAGGAAGCCACTTCTAGCGGAAATGGGAGGCATAAATTCATTATTGATGAGCAAATAGGAGTTCGGTGCAAGCATTGTAATGTTGTTGATCTTGAAATCAGATATGTACTACCCTCTATGGTAAGTAATTGTTCCTGAAAGTAACATCTTTTCAGTAACCTAAATATAGGGCATGTTTGGTTTTCGACCGCAACACCCCACGGACGGTCAACGCCGCACCATAGGCACGCCCGTCCGTGTTTGGATCTCGCTGCAGCTTAGTCGCACCACACCTCTACCACAGCCCTCATAGTACAATTTTCACGCCAATTTCTGCTGCAGATATGGCGCTGAAAATGAGCATCGCAGCTTAGACAAGGCCACATCTGCGGTGTGGCATGCTTAGGCGACATCCAAACAGCCCCATACTAAACAAGGTCTTGTCAATTATATTATTATGGCTTAAGTGTTTTCTTTTTCTCATGGAATAGGGTACATTTGCTACAGAAAGAGATTCCACAAGTCCTAGGTTGGATTTGTTTAAAGAAATGGTCACACTTTTCGAGGAAAATGATTTGCTCATATCAAGTGGATCTGGAGGAACTTCCCGTATTGGTGCTCGCAAAGCTGGTTCTGTTTGGAATCTCATTCCTGGAGTCAAGGAAGGTATGTTCCTGCACCAGCAGGATGCATTTGAATTCATGTGGAGGAAATTGGCAGGGAGTACTGAAATTGAAGAGCTGAGGTGTGCAGCGAACACCGATATTGGAGGTGGTTGTGTGATTTCTCATGCCCCAGGGACAGGCAAGACTCGACTAGCAATCACTTTTGTTCAATCATACCTAGAGGTTTTCCCACAGTGTTGCCCAGTGATCATTGCTCCAAGGGCGATGCTGGTGACATGGGAGCAGGAGTTTAAAAAATGGAAGGTGAAACTGCCTTTTCATGTACTGAATTCAACTGAGATCAACTGCATTGATGACAAGACCCTCCAAGAAAAGATTGAAAAAGATGGAAGTTTTGTTCGAAGGTTATTGACAAATAAAATGGATCAAAATTACAGGCGATTGGTGAAGTTAGCGTCCTGGGTGAATGGTACCAGTGTAATCGGTGTGAGCTACACACTTTTCAGAAAGCTAGCAAATGATGACGGCATGGATGGAGATAATGTGAGGAAGTTACTACTCGAGAGACCAGACCTGCTTGTCCTTGATGAAGGGCACACACCAAGGAACAGGACAGTCTTATTTGGAAGGTTCTCTCACGGGTCCGCACAGGGAAGCGGATAATTCTTTCAGGGACTCTATTCCAAAACAACTTTGAGGAGCTATATAATACACTGTACCTGGTTAGGCCAAAGGATGCAATGCGTCTGGAGAAGGATGGAGGCAAAGATTGGACTTGTTTGAGATTGAATAACATCACAGAGGAGCACATAGATTATGTCCGAGCAAAATTGGAACCTATTGTGCACTACCATAAGGGTAACTTCCTTGAAAAGTCTCTCCCTGGTCTGAAAGAAACCGTTGTGATCCTAAACCCTCTTCCTCGTCAAAAGGAAATCATCACAAGCATTGAGAAGACAGCAGCAATGGGAGCACTTGATGCAGAATACAAGATCTCCCTTGCTTTGGTGCACCCGTCCCTCATCACCTGCACAAAACTGTCTGAAAAAGAGGCATGTATGATGGACCATACTTTGTTGGAGAGCCTTCGGTCGAACCCGTGTGAAGGAGTCAAGACGAGGTTCGTTGTGGAGGCCATCCATCAATGTCAAGCATTAAACGAGCGAGTGCTGGTATTCAGCCAATATCTTGAACCTCTGTCCTTGATCATGGACCAGATAAAAAGAAGATTCAACTGGACTGAAGATAAAGAGATCCTACATATGAGTGGCAATGTCCAGGTTAAACAGCGTGAAGCCATGATGACAACCTTCAACAACATGAAGAGCAATGCAAAAGTTATGCTTGCATCAACAAAGGCATATTGTGAGGGTATAACACTTGTTGGGGCATCACGGGTGATTCTTCTTGATGTTGTATGGAACCCTTCTGTGGGAAGGCAAGCTATTGGCCGAGCTTACAGATTTGGACAGAAGAAAATTGTATATACATACAATCTGATTGCGGCCGGAACGAAGGAGATGGAGAAATACAGCACACAAGCAAAGAAGGAGCACATGTCTAAAAGGCTGTTTTCAAATGAAGAGCAACCTGAAGGAGGCAACATATCACCAGAATCAACATCCAATGACAGGGTTCTGGAAGCGATGGCAGCACGAGAAGACCTTAAAGATTTGTTCGTGCAGATTCGCATTGACAATCAAACCAACGGATCAACCAGGTTAGTGGAAAGATTCTAATACTTTAATATTTGTAATGTTAATTTGTGATTTTGTTTTTGTGTTCCTGCTTTTTTTTTGAATTGGTAAAGCCACCTTCATTCCATATCAGATGAAACAGAGATCCATATTACAGATACGATTATCCAATATACCTAAGCAATTTCATCTATATGCCTACTGGATTGCATTCCTGCTACGTTCATTTATTTAACTGAGGTTTGTTGTTTGTGGAAAAAGATATCTTTTATCAGTGTGCGCTGCAGATGAGTACTTGTACTCTCTGTATAATCATGCCATCTGTTATTCTTAGTGTGGAAGGGAGTAAACTATTAGTTTACCGGTATGCCTATGTTAGAATTGAATACGGGTTAGTTTAATTAATCTCAGATTAGGAGTCGGTTATTAAGGTAACCGACTTAACTTCATTAAGAACCCCCGTGTCTGATCGGGACACACCTAGCCGTTACGGTTGGGAGGCCCCCTCGGTCGGTTCCTCCCTACATAAACAGAGGGCACCGATGGATTAGGGGTTAAGCCAAGATTAGAAGCATCGGTTCCCAATCCCTAAGTGCCACACATCGGCAACAAGAGGAACAAGGTCGGGGACGGTCCCGACAGCTCCACCTGCTCTGCTTCATGTGTTTACCCGATCACCGCCACAAATGAAGGAAATAGTGTGGACCTGGTTCACTGCTTGAACGTACGCGTTCCCTCCAAACTCAATCCAACAAAACTGAAATATGCATGACCATGCAAACGTGCAGACGAAACAATATTAAGTACAACAGATCATGCCTCTGTTAACCCTAAGTCGAGCCTAATGACCAATCAGGCCTAACCCTAATTTCTATCAATGGTAACCAGGCCACCTAACTGGTTTTAGGTTTCGGCCACCTAAGTTTAATATCAGTTTTCTTAAGTTTTTGATTAAGCAAAGCCCAAATGAAATTAGAAGGAGGTGATTAGGGTTTGGAATTCAATACTAAAAATCAACTCAGAAGCATGAATTTGAAACGGATCAGGAAAAGAGATCAGGATTCAATCCGATTTTGGAATCGAATTGGATCAGACCCAAAGCAAACTCAGACTTACTTCAATTCAAGAATAAGGTTAAGAAAGGGATTAGGGCAGATCTGACTTAACTTAGTTACCATCATTCTGCGGGACTGCCTTCTTGGGTCGACTTTGAGGACACCGGCGAAATCACCGGAAACCTCACCGCCGAGGCTTTCGGGAAGGGTGGCTCACAAGCCGCTGAATCTGCCACCTCAGGGCGTCAGTCTTCTCGGATGAAGCTTCGAGCTCGTTGAGGGATGAACTGGGCTTCCGGACTGTAACTTCACTCGTGGAGGTTGCCGGATCTGGGCTTTTATGGTGCTAGGCACAGCGTCGAGCCGATCAACGGCGGCGCGCTCACCCAATGATGAACGAGCGCGCCGGCGAGAGGGCCGATGGTGGCGCCCACCGGGACCTCAGCCTCACCACAATAGGTTCACCGGAACCCTAGGTTCTCGGTCGAAACCCTAGTGCAGCGGGGATCCCTTCTCCGAGGTGCTTCCATTCACCGGAGCCACCCACTGATGATGAGCCGCCTAACGACAGGCTTGCGCACTGGTGTGGCGGTTGCAACTGCGCCGAAGCCCTCCCACCGCGGTGGACTGAGCCTCGCTCGCTCTCTTGCGTCAGTTAGTGAAGAGAAGGGGACGGGGAAACTCAGAATGGGCTATGGTTTCACCATTTTTGACTTAAATACCTCGGCTCACAACCTCCACACGATCAATGGCTCAGATAAACTAAGGTCACGCCGCATTTTTGTTTCTGGTCGTTGGATCGTCATAGGAAGGATGGCATTAGGCAGCGCTCGCAAACCAGGCTGAGAGCACATGCAGGAGGTCTTAATGGGCCAATGGGCTGCCCTTTCCCATTTTGTCTGGCCGGCGGGCCTAATTAGTTGTGAGGCCGAGCTGTCGGGCTGCCATTTCCATTTTTTTTGAGAATTTGCCGGATTTACTTTAGCTGGCTTTGGGCCAATTTTAGCACCAGGCTGCGTGCCTCGCTTCTTTCATTTTGGTGATTTTCGCTAAATAAAACTTAGCAAGCCTTCGGCCTACTCAGTATATGAACTCTAAGAAAGTAAGAACTTCTATAAAGTGATGAGTAGGCGTAAAAGCACACGGGCGTATGATAAATAAGCTGCGAACACAAGTGCACCAAAGGAAAAGGGTGCAAGAGCACCAAAGGAAAAGTGTGTAAGGAAATGCGTAAAGTAACCGCAAATACACAGAGTGAATTTGCCCCCTTGCGTAAGGACTTAGGTGTCCTTTTATGGGGAGGGGGGGCGAGGCGGTCCTATCTATCCAACATTCCTCATAGTGGGGTCGGTTTTATAGTGTTCGTTCTATGTATCTAGTCTGTCAAGAGAGCGAAAGCTTTGGTCTTGGCTTCTTCTTGTTCTCCAAGGCACTGACTTGTGGGTGAGGTTATCACCCTTCTGATGATGGATGGGCCGGTTCCCTGATGACATCACAGCAGCTTGGAGGAAAGTCGCATAACCCCCTCCCGAGCAATCTTCCCAATACCGAGGGCCATGCAAAGATAAAAAATCGCTTCTCTCGCCTGGGTTGGTGGAGACAAGTGGGTGGACGACACGATCCTGTCGGTGACTCTCATCCGGGTGGGGCGTCATTCCTCGGTTGAAGGCGGTAGTCGCTGGTGTACTGCTTGTGACAGCACTCGTTCTTTTGCTCGTAGGCAGCGCGGTCTGACCAGGGATGGGGGTCCCGACGGGTCGGACCGAACCTCACTTAGGCTAGTACGGGCATCACATGCCATGAGGAGGCTGCTGTCGTGGTGCTCTGGCTTATCCGCTAGAAGCGTGGGGCGTTGGTGGTGCCAGTGGTGGCGCCGGTCCAGGCAAAATGCGCGTGAGAGCGCACCATGTATGGATCGGCGTGGTGATAGAACTTGGTTCGGATTGTGGTCTCGCCCAGGTCTGGGCGTGTCTACTCGGAATCTAGCGCGACGCGCCCTGACTTGAAATAGTCATTGGGAATGGGACCGTGTGCAGGTTAATTTCCATGCTCATGATGCCACGTCCCGCATGGTGGGGACGCGAACCGTGGAAGTGCTCGTATGCCGGCACAGGCGTTCGTGGTGCTCTGGCTTATCCGCTCGAAGCATGGGGCATTGGCGGTTCCAGTGGTGGCGCCGGTCCAGGCGAAACGCGCGTGAGGGCACGCCGCGTCTGGATCTCAGGTGCGCCGCTCCCTCTTTTGTTCTTGATCACACTATCTAATTAGATTAGACATGCTTGATCATGCCTCTGTTAACCCTAAGCCGAGGGTAATGACCAATTAGGCCTAACCTTAATTTCTATCAGCCTACCCTAACTGAGTACTGGGGTCAGTTCTAATGTTGTTTTATTTCCCTAGGGATGTACTGGAGACGGAGCAGGACAATGAGAATGCAATAATATGAAACAAGCATGACACAGCACCCAGCTCCAGATGACAAACTGTCAAGATACTGTTGCTGCCAGGTAATTTGATTGGTTGTTTGTGCTTCCAAGTCTTGAGATGACCTCGAAGTGTATCGTCGGCACTCAGTTTTTTTTTAAAAAAAAAGTGTATCATGTGCACAACAGGATTAGATGATCTGTTCCTTAAGTTGTAAAGTGGATATTGCTATATCGGTTCGGTTGTATTGTACCATTCTGACTATTCCCCGTCTTTGCGAACCACTGTATTTGGTATTTAAACTTTTTGTATTTGTACTGCAAGACTTGGATGACATAATTAAATTTGTTTGTTTGATTTCTTTGATATGTATTCGGATGGATTTGCTGTATACTTCTGCCTATTCCTCGAAATTTTAATACCCAGCAGCTACTCACTATGCAGGTTAAATTTTTAGCCCATATGCAGAACTTTTAGCATATGAATGAATATTTGGAAATGTATTCTTGAGCTGGGATGGTCATGGACGTGGAATCCTAGCAGCTGTGCGGCTTGGCAGCGCCTGGGATGCACGAGCACGACCATTGACAACACGGCAAACAGGGTTGAGCTGAGATGTGTTCGCGGCCGGATATTTCAATGCTTCGCTGTGCTCCAGGGGCATCTGATGGTGTGACCAGCTGGAGCAAGAAGACAAAGCCTTTGGCGTTGGATCACTACCCAACCGTGCTGGTTCACTTCACTAGAAAGAGGGCAGTCATCCGGCAACAATAACTCACCACTCCGTATCATGAACAAGACTGAAAAAAGTTTTATTTCTCTGCCCGGACATTCAGATCAAGCCCATATTTTGCAAGAGATGATGAACAAACTATACACGAAGTCAGCCAGTTTAGTGAGGCTCATCGAAAAGCATACAGACCAAGACCCCTGGACTAAAACCTCCTTGGAATCGACGAGGCCAACAAGCGCCTTTCACCTGCGCAGGACGCATGCCCCCACGCCAACATCACAGCCGTCCTCCCTTTCATCTGGATCTTCCTCTTTCGTGGTGGCGGCAGCAGTAGCGCCTCGATCACCCGTATCGTGGGATGCGGCTTCGCGCCCTCGGCCTCCTGGTACCGCTTGTGGAGCTTGCGTTTCGTGTCCTCCATCTTCTTGTCTTTGGCGCAGCTGGGCGGGACTGTCATCGTCGTTCTCTTGCATCCGGCGCTGCCGATCGTGGTTGGAAATGTCTTCTTGGGTGGAGGCGGCGGCGGCGGAGGTTGCGGGATCTTTGATGAAGCCTCCGTGTACGCCGAGACGTTGCTACGAGCGCAGCCGAAGACCGGATCGCTCTTCTTGGGTTCGAAATGTTAGAGATATAGAAAGAGATAAGGATAGAATCAGTTGACAGAATTAGTTAATATTTGATGTAATCTTATGTTTCCTTTCTGTTTTGAAAACTACAATAACATTCTCTTTTTAATCAAACTCTACCAGTATAAATAAACTTACGGCCCGAGACAAAAGGGTTCAACGCTTGCCAATATCATATGAATTCCAACATGGTAACCAGGGTCAGTCCTTTATACTGTATCTAGATTGCTTCTTCTCTCTCTCGCCGATGCAATGGTGACGTCCTCAAGTGCAACACCGGTGCTCTTGAGCTCCTCTCACCGAGAAGCTAACAAGGGAGAACACGGTTAACTCTAAACTGGATTTATTTCTAAAGCTTGAATCTAGGGTGCTTTAGAAATTGATTTTCCCTGGTTAATTCCCAATTTCACCGGCAGCACATCAGCACGGAGCGTGCGATCTTTGCGGTTTCTTAATCCTAGTAAATTGATGTGATGTGGAGAGGAAGGGTGATTGTAGACGTGACGTTCTCATTTTATATTTTGTGTTTAAGCTGTAACTTTTTACATGAATATAAAACATTGGATTTCTTATAGAACATTTGAAAAAGAACTGTTGGATATGTGTGGCCGCATGGTTATGTGCTCATACATGCCGATCCAGAATCGGTACATATACGATAAATGTTGTGCATGCTAACAAATCAGCATCTCACAAAAAAATTACAAGACTATAAGACTAGAACCTAGATGTGAAAGAAGGTACTAGTCATTTATCACCTCCTAAAATGAATCTTGCACAATATTGGTTAAATAATTAATTGAGCTTCGAAATGAAACATTTTTTAGTCTACTCTTAATAAGAGTTCCATTTTTAATAACACTGCCAGAGCACGAGAAACTTTTCCTATTCCAGCCATCGTTTCCTAGCACACAGAAAACCCTATCGTCGCCATCGGCCTCTCGCCACTCCCTCCCAACCGCCGGCAATGCCCGAGCGGCCCTCCACTGGGCGGTCCCTCGGCAAGACCAAGACTCGCATAGAAGTCTACAACAACGAAGACGATGAGAGCGGTGGCGTCGCGCGGGGGAAAGGCGCTGCGATCGCTGGCGGCAGCAATGGCCCGAAGCCCATCAAGTCGGGGTCTGTCGAAGATGTGGGTATCAACACAGAGATTAGGGTTGGCTCGGGGTGCATGTTGGCGGCGACTCCTCTGCGGCCAGAGAACCTTGTCTCGCTGCCTCTTCTCGCCACGGCCCGCTCCCCCGGTCAGCCTCAGCCCGAGGTCATCATTATCTCTTCCTCCTCCGATGGCAGTGAAGAAGAATTTGCTGGATTTCGTGCCGTATCGCCATCCCGTAAGGTACTTCTGACCAAGGGAAGTGGCCATAAGAAGAGGCGTGTCAAGGAGGAGCCGATCAGCGGTTCCCATACGCGTTCAGCTGAGGAAACAAGCTCTGTGGTGGGGGATCCTGTGCTGGGAATCTCCACCGCGAAGAGGAAGGGGAAGATAGGGTGCCGCAAGGCGGAGATGAAAGAGGAGGCCAGGAGCTCGAGGGAGAAGAATAATGAGAAAAATAGAGGCTCAGGTAGGAGAAGTGAGGTGGACAACTCGCTCTTGGCCAAGGAGGCTCTCGTGTCCAGTGAGCAGTCCTGCGGTGCTCTGGGCAAGGAGGGGCAGGGCATGAAAAGCAGCAAGAGATGTAGCAGTTCGCCTCCGATCAACCTTGTCGGTGCAACGATCGGGTCGAGGATCCGGTCACGCATGCATCAGCGGGACCGAATGCACCAAGCTTCCCACTCTGCTCGCCAGGTGTCGGATGACACTGAAGTCGATGGGCTTGCGGAAGAGCAGCATGGGCGAGTGAAGGATGCTTCATACTCTGCTTGGGTGATGGATGAAGGTGGGGAAGAAGAGCAGCAGCGTGTGGCATTCGATTACTTCAACAGCAATGCAGAGGCAGACGAAGAGCAGCAGCAGGTGGTGTTTGATGAGTTCAACAGTGATGCAGAGGCAGACAAAGAGCAGCGGGAGAGGGAAAGGGGGGATACGGTAAAAGAGGTGGCGATGGATGTATGTGGTGAGGCCAGCGAAGGTGACAGTGGAGGAGCACATGAGGGTGAGCAGGAAGAGTATCTGGTGGGTGAGAATGGAGAGAGTGACAATGGTGATAGCCACGGTCGAAAAGATCAAGCCGCCGCCGCTGATGATGATGTTGAGGAGCAGGAGGAGATGGAGTGGAACAATGAACTTGAGGAAGAGGAATTCGACTCTGAAGAAGGTAGACAAAGCAATTACGAAGGAGATGATGAGAAGGAATCAGGAGAGGATGACAGAGATGTTGAGGAGGAATCAGGAGAATCAGGAGAAGATGATGAGAAATTTCATGGAGCAAGGGAGGTGCAATCAAAGCTAAAGTGCTCGGACATCAATCTGATGAAACAAGGTTTTTTCTGTAAACCTATCAAAACTGATATAGATTCGACACCTAAGTCTGAAGAGGAGATACTGCCGCTGGAGCCGACGGTACAAGGGCTGCATTCATCATGCGAATACTACAGTAATGAGACCCGTCAGAAGAGCAGCAACAGCATAAAGAATAGGAGACGGAAAAGGAAGGCAAGCACTAATCCTGATGAGCATGAGGTGGTCAGGAAATACCGGAGGCTGAAGAAAGGGTCGTCCAATGGGCAGTCTGCCACGACTGATTCGAAACAGAATGTGCAGGCTGCTGTGAATGATTCGAGAAAAAATGTGGAGGCTGCCGAGGAAGGTAGAAAAGCTCATAATGGTCTCAAGCACAGTGGTCTGAATGGAGAGCGTCCAATGAACAATGCACAGGATGACCTTTCTTTCAAACAACATGCAAATCTTGCTAAGATGAGAAAGCAGCAAGCATCTAGAGCAAAGGCTGCTTATGATGAACTGCTCGACGCAATGTTTGCTGAATGGAAGAACTATACAAAGGCTTCCATTACTGCAGATCGACAAAATGCCGTTACCATGCCTCTGACGTTCTCGTTTGGAAGTGAGGATGAAGAGGATAAATCTGATCATGACAAGTTTCAGAAAGGATTGTGGACGGAGTTTGACTCTGCCATAGAATCCATCAATGTGGAGGAGGTACTTAACATTCTGTTACACGATTATCATTCAGTTTTTGGTTGAATTTTTCTTTTGGTTTCATGAATACAGCATTTGATTATGAATAGTTGTTGTATCTTTGGCATATTGAATTTTCAGACACAAAAGCTTTAGGCAAGCACCATTTCGCATAATAGTTCGACATTACTGGGTACCCACAGTAAATAAATTAGTAGCAAAAAAGTATCATTTGCCACATATGAACTGAAATCTATGGGCCCTGCAATGTTTCCTTTTTGGAAGAAATTTGATATTTATCAATTTACATTTTTAAAAGTAATTAGTGTTGTTACTTGTGGGTATAAATTAAGCCTAATCACCATCCAGACAGTCTTATATCCATGTGCTGAATGGACCAAACACTAATCATTTCCTTTTACTTATATGGTGGAGATAGTGACAAAGCAATACGTGTCCTAGAGTGATTGATGTATAATAAAAAAACTTTAATTTCGGTCTGCATAATCAGATGAATTTAGACACTTCCCTATGAAGTTTCTGTTCTTTGCCAACAACACTTCTCCAAATACTAAGCCAATGCTCCTGTTGCTTTCAGGATGATACTTGCGGTGGGCAAAAGCTTCCACCACAGGAAGCCACTTCTTGCGAAAATGGGAGGCATAAATTCATTACTGATGAGCAAATAGGAGTTCGGTGCAAGCATTGTAATATTGTCGATCTTGAAATCAGATATGTACTACCCTCTATGGCAAGCAATTGTTCTTGTTAGAGATATAGGAGTTTATTGTATTTTCCTCATTGTATGAGGTTTTTTTGCATATTTGTAATATCATGCACCTCTATATATTTGGGCCTCCTGGCCTCATATCAATACAAGCATATTATTCAAAACAGGATAACAAAGCCATCAAATTAGGGGTTTTTCTCCAACCGAGCACTCTTTGTGGAAGACGCTTCTTCATGCCGCCGCCACCGCGCTCTCTGGTGTCGTGCGCTCGTCTTCGCGTGCGGTTATCTCTGTCCCTTGCCCACCCTGAGGAGGCGGTCTTCTCTCTGGTCACTGCGCCCCCACCGCAAGTATACTACATCAGAGAAATACTACATGATGCCAAGACTCAATACCTAGAGTTACACAAGCTGCTCTACGCAGTTCTCATCGCCTCCAGGAAGCTTCGCCATTACTTCCAAGCTCGCAAGATCTCAGTGGTGACCTCTTATCCACTGCGTGCGATCTTGCATAATCCCAACTCTACTGGGAACATTGCAAAGTGGGCAGCAGAATTGGCCGAGTTTGATCTTGAATTCATCCCAAAGACAAAAGATCAAGAGTCAAGCATTGGCAGACTTCGTGGCGGAATGGATCCCCTCTCCACCAAACCCTGGGGGCCCTAGTGAGCAGAAGCCGGAACTCAAGGCTCTGATCTTCATCAAGCCTCACTGGACCCTCTACTTCGATGGATCCATGCAAAAGCAGGGGACCGGAGCTGGAGTCCTTCTCCTCGCTCCAACTAGGGAGAAGGTAAAATACATGGTCCACCTTGACTTCAAGGCGACCAACAACATGGCGGAGTATGAAGCACTCATTTATGGACTAGAGGTGGCACTATCATATGGTGTCAAGCAGCTGTTGGTCAAGGGAATTTCGCAGCTCATCATTAAACAGGTGAAGGCTGAATGCTCATGTAACAATCCTCAACTAGCTTCTTATCTCCTTGAAGTCCAGAGGCTTCAGAAGGACTTCAAAGTCCTGGATCTCCACCATGTCCAGCGTGTCCATAACGCTGAAGTTGACGAACTCTCGACGAAAGCGTCAACCGGAGCTCCGACTCCTGATGGAACCTTCATCCGGAGGTTGTCAAAACCCACAGCTCAGCCTGCCGAACTGAGCGAAGGGGGCGAGACCAGCATCCCGAAGCTGGCGGTCCCGATGGCCCTATTACCATGGCAGCCATCAAGGGTCGTAGGTGCTGCCGAAAGCTCCGAGCAACCCAGCACGCAAGACTCAAATGCTCAAGCTAGCTCCGATGCATGGATCTCGGAGATCCGAAGCTACTTGAAAGACAATATCCTTCCTGATGATGATGTATCCGCTGACCGGATAGTCAGATTGGCTAAAATATACATGCTAGTAGAAGGGGATCTCTACCGGCGTGGTGCCAACGGCGTCCTAATGCGTTGCATCACAAGGGAAGAAGGCTGCGAGCTCCTCACAGAAATCCATGGAGGCGAGTGTGGGAACCACACGTCTTCCCGCACGCTGGTCGGTAAAGCCTTCCGACATGGTTTCTACTGGCCTATAGCGCTCCAGGATGCAACTGAGCTGGTGAAGAAATGTGAAGCATGCCCGTTCCATGCAAAGCAAATTCACACACCGGCTCAGCCTCTACAAATGATACCTCCTACATGGCCTTTCGTTGTGTGGGGGGTGGACATCTTGGGACCTTTCCCAAGAGCCGTCGGGGGTTACAAGTTCCTGTATGTTGCCATTGACAAGTTCACCAAATGGCCGGAAGCAACTCCAAATGTGACAATAAACAAGCAATCAGCTATCAACTTCTTGCAGTCCATCATATGCAGATTTGGAGTTCCGAACAAAATCATAACAAATAATGGGACCCAATTCACAAGCTCTGCTTTCCAAGGATACTGCGAAGACCTCAGCATCCAAGTCAGCTACGACTCTGTAGCTCACCCGGCAAGCAATGGCCAAGCCGAGAGAGCAAATGCAGAAATCCTGAAAGGACTCAAGACACGCACATATGAGCGCTTGAAAAAACATGGAGCCAACTTGATCGAAGAGCTTCCGCCCACTCTATGGACCAACAGGACAACTCCAAACCATCAACTGGAGAGACACCCTTCTTCCTGGTGTACGGAGCTGAAGCAATCCTCCGTCCGGAAATCACCTTGGGGTCGCTCCGGGTCCGGACCTTTGACGAAGCCACGCAGGACCTGCTACAGCGTGAAGACCTTGACCTCCTTGAAGAGGGAAGGTGTCGAGCAGCTGTTAGGAATGCCCAATACTGCCAAACTCTTCGGCACTATCACCAAAGGCATGTTCACAGCCGTCAGCTCAAGGAAGGCGATCTGGTGCTACGGAGAATACAATCCAGAGAAGGGTTAAACAAACTCTCCCCCAGCTGGGAGGGACCCTTCTGAGTGATCAAAGTATCCCATCCCGGATGCGTTCGCTTGGCAACCGAGGATGGGACACCTCTCCCAAATCCTTGGAACATTGAGCACCTCCGTAAGTTCTACGCTTAATATCACGGAGGTGAGTCTGTAATTACATGTGATGTATGTTATAGAGTCATTGTACAGAGTCGAGTAGCTCCTCCGGGAGGGCAGCCGGACCTACCCCGTTAGGTCCGCAACGTCCATGCAACACTTGTCACAGTCTCAAAACTAAAAGTGTAGCTAGCTACCTTGGGTCAAACGAGAAACGAAACACACTTAGCCTGGTTCCGTACCCTAAGAGTGTACTTGTTTCCCCTGTACCCCGGACCTATAATGAAGGACATCATTGTGTGAAAACAGATTCCACATGCATTTACTTTGTACAGGCTCAATATTTTTTATTTATCTCTTTCTTGTCTATAACAAAGTTGTGCAGTTCTTAAGAAACTTTAGCTCGACCAGTTCATGTACAATTCGAGTTGCATTGTCTATCCTCCCGGGTTCAAACATTGTTGATGGTCTACCCGTCTGAATGCCGCCAAGCCAATCTAGAGCCGGAGTGTGCTATCGACTTAGCCTGGTCATGCACCCTAAGTATGCCACTCTACCTATACCCCGGCAGGCCGAAGTAAGGCGAGTCCAGAAACGATCGAACCTGAAGGAAACAAGACGACGCTGTTGATTGTATTTAGAATTGTGTTCGACCTAAAACTTTCTCGGGAATAGTAAGCCGCAATGAAGTTATAGATAGGAAATGGATTTTACTATTTTTCTTGACTTCAGTGTGCAGGAAAAATAAATATTTCATGATGATGGTGAATGAAGTCGGAGCTGCCAAAGCTCTGACATCCTCTAGGCGGCTCGTGGTTGATGTTCAAACATTGATATCGAGCGTCGCTGGAGCTACTCAGCTCCGGTAAATCTAGGGGGCAAGCCGTCAACGTCAAGAAAAGATGGTGGAAAGACTCTATAGTGGAGTCTGTTGTCGATACACCACGTGTTGAGAGAGGTCACTGCCGGAGCTACCAAGCTCCGACACCCCAGAGGGCTAACCGTCGATGTTTTACGCGTTGATGGAGACTACTTCTGGAGCTACTAAGATCCAATGATGGTCAATGCTGGAGCCACTAATCTTCGACAACCTCAGGGGGCCTACACTATCGAAGACTTCAGACCTACATTCTATAAGTTCGAAGCACGCAAGTCTTCAACAACCGTTACATCCTCTTGGTACATGTTCACAATCAAATTGTGTACATCTACCAGGGGGCCAAGTGAGACAAAGGTGTTGAAGACAAAAAATGAAATTCACAAAAAAAACTTTGGATTTCATTCATCTGGAGACAAGAGATTACAAAATTGGAGAAGAAAAAGAGAGAATACAAGCGGGAGCTACAGAGAAATGGTCCTAGACCCTATGGAAGAACTGGGCGACCTTCTGGGCCACCTCCGACAAGCTGGCTTGGGCGGCTTCACCCTCTCCTTCGATGGGGCCTTCAAGCACCGGGTCCAGAGGGAATCGAGGGTCCCGGCTGGTGTAGCACGTCAGCACGAACTCTGCGACGTTCTTCACCAAGGACTGTCCCTCAGTTTCCAGCTGGTCCGCGATGACATCGCCCATCTTGGTGAGCTTGTTGCCTGCTGAACTCAGCGCCTCCAACGCCTGGTCCAGCTCCGGCTCCGGATCATCTGGACGCACGGGACTGAAGCCCATTGGTATCAGCGCGTTGTTGGCCTTGCCCAGGAAGTCCCAAACTTGATGGGACTCCGCAAACCTTGCGCTTCGCATCTCCTCCAAGGATCTTTTGGCAGCTGCGAGCTCCTAGCTCTCCCGAGCAAGACACTCCACCTCTTTGGCATTCTGCTGAATCTTTTTAGCAACCTGCCTTCTGAGTTTGCTGAGCTCTTCCTCCCAGAGGTGGATCTCATTCCAGCGGTTGACCAGATCCTTCTCTCGGCCCCGCACTTTCTTGTCCCTGGCAGCGATGGCATTCTCCTGCTTGTAGAGATCTTGCCCTCGCTCCCAGGCCTTCTTCTCCTCCTCCTCGCAACGCTCCTCCAATTTGTTGGTGCGTTCTTCGAGGATCTTGTCTGTCAGAGCTGTCTTTTGGACATGCTCTTCCTCCCTCTTCACGAGGTCATCCCGCAGCTCTAGGAATTTTTGCTCTCCATCTTCGAGCCTTCTCTCCCACACTTCAAGAGCCTCCCGACGCTTTGACGAGACTATCGTGGATGGCGGCGAGCCTTTCCTGGCGATCATCCGCTGCACTATTTGCAGCCTTGGCCTGCTCATAGAAGACCCGGGACTAGTTTTCGAGGGATCGTGTCATGCTTTCCCTCTCATCCAACAGCTTTCCCCAGTACTCCAGGCAGGCCTTTTCCCTCTGCACCCACTCCTTGTCGTCAGCCAGCCTCGACTGCGCCAGCTTGGTCTTGAAATGGAGCCAGTTGCGCCACTTCCTAAGGGTTTGGCTCTCCTCCTCGAGGGCCTTGCTGTCGTGGTAGAAAGCCAGCTGAACCTGGTGAAGACTGGAGCATGCGTTGTCAATAGACAGTGATAGGGGGATTGGGTCCGGACCTACCGGGGTCCTCTCCGCTGTCTCCAGCGGATCTTCAATGACAAAAATTGGGTCCCACTCTACAAGAGCGGTCCCCTGAGCTTCCACGGCACTAGGGTCGTCCTCCGGGATAGCCTCGGCCGCCGTCGAAGAAGGTCCTGCAACAGAAGTTCCGACCTCCAGAATTGACTCCGAAGGTCCTGCTGCTAAGTCATCAACAACTGGCCCCTCAGGTGGGGGGCCAGCAACTTCATCTTGGCACCCTGGCTCAACAGCGGGTGCCTCCGGGATCACCATTTCCAGAACAGGTGTTGAAGGTTCAGTCGGAGTAGGATCTACTTTCGGCTCCGGCGCAGGCGCCTCCTCCGCCGCTGGCTTAGGTGCTGACGCTTCGACCATCGTAGGCTCAGGCGCTGGTGCTTCGACCATCATAGGCTCAGGCGCCGATACCTCCACAGCAACTGGCTCGGACGCCAGAACCTCTTCAACGACCGGCTCCACAGTCGGAACTTTTACAGCAACCGGCTCTACCGCCGGAGCTTCCTCAACAACCGGCTCAAATGCCGGAACTTCATCAACACCTGGCTCCACCGCTGGGACCTCATCAACCACCGGCTCGACTGCCGTGGCTTCAACAACATCCGGCTCTAGGGCCGGAATCGCATCTACCTCCGGCTCTGCGGCCGGAGCGTCCAACATCTCATCATCCAAGCCTGGAGTTTCAACCTCCGGGGCTGGTGCCGCTGGTACGTCTTCATTACCGTGGTTTGGAACTACCACGGGAGCTTCTGGAGATGAGTTGAGGTACAAGACCATGACAGCTAGCGCCGGAGCTGCCGCAGCCTCAACCACCTCTTGGGGTGGCGCTGGAATTGGAGCCGGAGCTTCAGCCTACACAGCCTCAACCGCTACTGCAGGGACTGGAGCTTCAGCCCTTTTCTTAGGCACGCTGTGGATGAAGCACGAAGAAATTCAAAATACAATTATAACAATAAGACAACTGACTGAGTTAAAAAATCAAAAATTACCTCGGAAGGCTTCCGCACCAGTTAGCACGGAACCTCTTCTCCGGACGCTCCGGACTGGCCCCAGCCGCCACTGGTGTGGTAGTCCCAGTGGGTCCCCCGGAGTTTGTTGCTGCTATCGGCGTTGCCCTGGTCGAGGCCCCCCTCGACCGGGAAGGACCTCCAGACCTAGAGCCCTTAGCTGGCCCTTGGTACTGGAGTCACATGGCCGGAGCTAGCACCCCGGGAAGATGCCGCTACTGGAGTAGATGCCGTCGTTGTAGACCTCCCCCTCCGAGGAGAAGGAGCCGCCACGGAAGAAGCAGGCCTGACGGACCTTCTGTCGGCATGCTTCCTCTTACGGCTCGAGGGCTCAGCCAACTCCTTGCCCTTGCCTATGACTTTTATTCTTGGCTTTGGGGCGGGAACGGAGCCGCCTTCAGGAGCTTCGAAGATCTCCAACCCGGTGATCGAACATCTCTCAACGACACCAATGTCATCAAGCACCGGCATTGTCCGCCGGAGCTCCCTGCTGAACTCTGCCTCCATGTTCAGAGGGAGGAAAGCTGCTGGAGGAGCCAAGTCATCACCCTCGACGTCGATGCCGTGCTGGAACTTCTTGAGGTGAACTCCAAAGTTGCACCCTCCATGTTGGACTTCAAACCGGTCTCGATCCGGTCATCGTCCAGCATACTGTTGAGGGCCCAAGCAAGCTTCTCCCTCTTCTTCAGCGGAGCCCACCTGTTGGTCAGGAAGTTGCAAAACACCGCCTTAGGAGTCACCTCTCCTTCCACGCACAGGTGGATCCTGGTCAGAGCAGGGTTGAAGGCATCCGACAACACCGGAGCTTCACTCCAAACTGCAGTGTCGATGTTGGGGAGGCTTTCGGGCATCTCCAACTTCTCGTGCTCCTCCACCCTGATGACAATCCAATCCTTTTTCCAGTCGTCCCACTTCCCATAAGGGAACGACCGCAAATACTTGTACGGGCACTTCTTGTGCTTCACAAAATAGTAGAAGCCAAGGTACTCGTCACTCCTGCCCGTAGTGTGGACAGTGAAGAAGGTGCAGAAGAGCTCAATGCAGGGGGGAATGCTCACCCACATCTCGCAGAAGTGGACAAAGATCGACACCAGGAGAATGGAGTGGGGGCCAAGGTGGTTCAGCTGCAGACCATAGAAGTCTAGCAGCATCAGGAAGAAAGAGGAGAAAGGTGGGATCAGTCCCACCATGGCGTACACGGAGAAGTACACCATGTCGCTGGTGTGTTCCTTCTCGAACGGAAGCTTGCTGGCGCGGACCAAGTGGTTGAAGAAGTCAGGGGACCATCCCATGAGGGCCCGAACCTTCTCCAAATCACCATCGGTCTTTAGTCGGTTCTGGCGGAGACCCAACTCCATCGCGGCACAGCGAGGCAAGAGAGGAAAAGCAAGTGAAAGTTTGGAAGGTTTGAGCGCCAAACGGTACGTGCTTTCCTTCTTAAGTAAGCCCCCGCAACTCTTGGATGGAAACCGAAGAGGAGCCGGCGATACCAGTCAAAAACTTCACCCTGCCAATTAAAAGGGGGCCCGGGGCCACCCCGACGATCAAGTCGAGGTTCTTACCCCAGGCGACCTGATTAAGTGTCATTAATGCCATATTAATGACACACAATCGGATGGCTCTTAGTTCCGGTAATAGCACTGTCAAAGCCCGTTACCGGGCTATTAAGGGTAATTAACCTCATTAAATGTATATCAAGCATGTGTAACCGCTGGGGCCACATGTCGGGCTAGGCTAACGGTGTAACGACCAGTCCTTGTACTATAAAAGGACTGGTCGACGATACACAAGGGACGGCTTCAGACCACTTCTAGACTCCCTGACCTAGACGAGCTTCTTCTTCTGGAGCTTCTTCTAGACTCACACGCTTAATACAACACCAACACACCCCGTGGAGTAGGGTATTACGCTCATGCGGCCCGAACCACGTAAATCTCTATGTCCACTTGTCTTTCACCTTCTTGAATCTCTGCGCGCCCATTACCGAACTACAACTCCGCGATCTACCAACGGTAGTGTCGGGAGATCTACCGGATCCAAACACTGACAACCACTATTCGCATTCTTCTTGTCATTTCCTCATAGCTTGATGTCAAGAATACTTTCTTAATGGTGAGCTGCGTCAGGAGGTTTACATGCAGCCACCACCTAGGTATTTTGTTCCTGATGGTATGCTTTGTCATCTTCATCACTCCCTTTATGGTCTCAAGCAAGCTCCTCGTGCTTGGTTTCAGCAATTCACGTCGGTGATCACTGTTGCTGGTTTTTCATCCAGTGCTCGTGATCCTGCGCTTTTTGTGCACACTTCATCTCGTGGTCGTACTCTTCTTCTTCTCTATGTTGATGATAGATCATCACTGGAGACAACCCTGAGTACATAGCTTTCGTGAAGTCTTTTCTTAGTGAGCAGTTTGTTATGTCAGATCTTGATCCTCTTCGTTACTTCCTTGGGATTGAGGTTTCCTCTACCTATGAGGGAATCCATTTGTCTCAAGGGGGATGCTAACACCTACGTAAGGATAAAGTTTGTGGTGTAATTTTATTCTTTCTTCAACACACTAGTTTGAGACATCGCATATCAGTGTCATCTTTTAGTGCTTTTGAAAATTTTCCCCGTGTCTATTTTTTTGTCCATTCGTCCTGCTCGAACCTTAGCTTCTGAGCTTTAGTCGTTTGAAGGCCGTTGGTTGCAAGACATGATGGAAGTACTTTAGACAAAGGGAAGACGTTTCAAAATGGAAGTTCCTGAGGTCTTGGTTTGGCTTTCGATCGATCAGTAGCCCCCGAGGCCGACCATCAGGGTCTAGATGGGGGGGGGGGGGGGGGGGCTTGGTCCGGGCCTGGCTTGGTTTCCGACTCTATTTTCCATGGTGGTGATGGACATTTGTTTAATGAAAATAATGAAGGAGAAATCACTTAGCTTCATCATCGTGTCCATGGACCTGGTGGAGAGCTCGTCCTTTCCTGCGCTGGGAAGAGTGTTGTCATCAATCCACCTGATGTAAATAGCCGCGCACAAGTGATTTTGAAATGGCAAAATGAAGTTCCTCGTTCGCCGATTTTTTTGGAATTTGTTCTACCATCCAGAACTCACAGCGCTCATTCCCTCCTATGCATCTCTCCCGATTCTCCATTTCGCTGATCTATGTTAACTTCGCATGATAGGTTAGGCGGACAGTTGGTCCCCGGGCTTTTGTAGGAGGGAGAAAAAAATCCCAAGCCCGGGATCTCTCAAAGTCAGTAAACTCTAAACTCTCTATGCTAATTCGGGAGCCCCTGAGCCGGGTGAGGCAATTGGAACCATCTGCTTTGTGACTTTCATGGAGGGACGGTGTATATCCTGGGTTCGAGCCTCGGGGCTCCGATGGCGAGAGATTCAATTCGAGCCCATGCTCCGAAGGTTAATTTCTGTTAGGAAAGAATAACCGAGAGGGGAGAGTTGGCTTATCTTTGTTGATGATGTGTAAGATCAGTTGCCGTCCAGTCCGCTTTGGCATGGGAGGAGGTAGCGTTCCTCGATCCCTCGAGGATGCCTCGGTAGGACACACGACTACAAGTCGGTGTCTGTTACGAGACGGAGGGGGACAGACGCACCATTATTGAGTTTAGTCACCATGGGTCTTTATTGCGTTGTTGGTTACGGAGTGGCGTAGCGACATGGAAGACGATGAAAGCCCTTGGGTCATTGCAAGTATTTTCTTGCGGTGTCGGTTACGATGTGTAACTCGCCACCCCCATCGCTCTCATCTCTTCGGCTCCTTGATGTGGTCATAAATAGCCAAGTACAGTTCTCCCATTTACCATTGCCTTAGTCTTTCTTCCCCAAAGGTCCTCTCTCTTTCCTCTTCCTTCGCTCATCCCATAGTACTAATCCCTTACTTGGTGATGAGAGGGCGTTGTGGTCGGGGCTCCGCGTCTGGCCAATGGGCGGCGGAGCAGCGGGCGATGGAGTCTCGTAATGAGGTTCGGAGGGGGAGGAGTTACCTGGAAGTTTGAAAAGGGGAGAAGCCTCTCAGAGGTTTGAATGTGGAGTATCAGGATGGGAGTTTGAAGGGGAAGCTGATTTGATCCGGATGCAGCGCATATGTCCGCGTGACCAAAGCCTTCTCATGTGGTCGTCGGGTCAATTGGAAAATATATTGGTTGTTTTGGCTTTCCGACCGTGCTCAACGGGCTTCGGCATCCCGTCACACCTCGACCGGCTGTGAGGTGCCGTCGTCTTCGGCTTTGGAGATGAGAGGCCCTCTTACTGGGCAAGGGCGGGATGGCCTCTGTATTTGGTTATAAGGGGCCATTCACCCATTGGGAGATCTGATCCTCCAACCCAAAGATGTTTTGGTTTTTGGCAGATCATTTCCCTGTGGGAGGCCAAACATGCTTTGGTAGAAAACGCGGCCGTCTCCTTGCTGAAGGGGAGAAAAAAAACTCCCGGTCCTTTGAGGAGTAGTATAATCATAGGCGAGAATCCATCCGAGATGTAATCTTTTTACTTTTCTTTGTACTCGTGCGAGCCATGATGTATTATGAATCCTTTACAATGACTTTAAAATTATTTATGCTACAATCTGTTTTCCATCTCCTCATCTCATTTGAATTGCAATACTCGGAACTTTCATCGTTCGCGAGCTGCATTTTGTATATCATGAGGAAAATGCTCTGGCGAGGGGCGTTTCTAAGGAAAGATTTCCAGGGCGAGGTTGGACCCTCGATTGGGCGGTAGCCCCGGAGCCCGGGTATTTACAACTGTGACTCGGGTCTCAGTCCGAGGATCTGACTGTCCTAGTGCTCGTCCTCCGGGCGGCGCATCTAGAGCGGTCAGTCATCGACAGCTCTGATCGTGCTAACACATCGCGCCTTGTCCTAATTACATGGATGTCGTGGGAGTGCCGAGCGCCAGCACAGAGGAGCCAGGGCGCATGCTTGTCGTAGTCCTGCCAAGTGTGTCCTACTGTCCCTCGGGTGATGCGGCGTCGTTCGGGTTCTTCTCGCTCTGGACCGCGATGTGGCTTCGAGGACCTTCTGATTCCTTTATCGAGCTCGAAGACGCCCGGGGACAGATGAGCATGATTTAGGTTGCACCGGATGCAGACTCCTGCCATAGGTGTTTCGCCTAATGGAAGTGTCACTGAAGCCAGGACCCCGCCCCTATCGTACAACTCGCATAACAAGGCCAGTTGGATCGTGGAATCCACGGTGATGACCCCTCAGGGTCCTAGGACCTTCAGCTTTAAGTAGGTGTAGTTGGAGACCGCCATGAACTTGGCGTAGCAGGGTCATCCCATGATGGTGTGGTAGGAGAATCTCCGTTCGTCCAGCTCCCAAACGTGACTGGGAGGTCGATTCGCCTGAGGGGTGTCGATTGTACTCCAGCATGATCCCTTGGAAGGGTCCACACAGGGGACATAGCTGAGAGTGTGGGATCTCCATCTGGTCCAAAGTGGCAACATACAAGATGTTGAGGTTGCTCCCATCGTCCATCAGCACTCGGGTGAGGCGTGCGGGCCCTATGACCATGTCAACTACTAAATGACAATGCCCAGTATGCGGGATAGAATCAGGATGGTTCGATCTGTCGAAAGTGATCGCCATTTTGGACCTTCAGAGATAACTTTGGATGCTTGGATCGGCATGCCCCGTGCGCCTTCTCAGGGCTGGGCAGGTTTCAAAGCGCGGAGCCATCTTCGTGTATCATGAAGAACCCGATGTCCTCGTCAGGGGTAGATTTTGCAGACTCGAAGCCCAGGGCAGCTGACTTCTTCCTCCCACCGCCAGGAGCGCCAAGCTTCCCCTCGAGGAAATGTCAGAGGAGGATTCAGTCCAGCGCGTGCTCTGTTAGAAAGGCATGATGAGTGCAAGGTTTCTCGAGCATCTTCTCGAAGTGGCTGGTCAGCCATTTGGCCGGTCTACCTTTTGCGCATCGATCGGTGATCGCAGCTACGCTGGGGGTTAGCGTCTGTAGGCCGCCTTGGTTGGGGTCGGCCTTGCGGCCCCATTTTCTTCCGACGAGCCGTCAGGCCCCTCCAAGTCCTGGGTACGTTGGGCCTTGGTTTTGGCTCGTTGGTGCCACCCCTCATTGTCCCTTTGCTCAGTGCGGCACGGGAGGCGACACCGAACAATTGCTTCGTGTACCCTCGAGGGGAAAGCTCTCATAACGTCGGCATAGAACGCTTCAGGGAACTTGCTGCACTTCTCAGAGAAACACCGCATATACCTACGGAGGGTTTCGTCCGGCCTCCGCCGGCATCCTTTGAGCTTCTTTATGTGGTAGGGACACTCGTACGTCCCCTAGAAGTTATTGTTGCTGAAGGTGGTCTTGAGATGCCCCGCTCTGGGCGGGGCATGGGATTCGATCCCCATTGTCATCGTAGCCGCTTCCCTGATGACTTTGCGGCAGCTCGGAGGGAAGTCACATGATCCCCTCCCGAGCAATCTTTCGGACGCCAAGGGCCAGACGAAGATTGGGAATCGCTTGTCGCGCCTGGGTTGGAGGAGACAAGCAAGTGAACGGCTCGATCCCGTCAGCGACTCTCGTCCGGGCTCGGGCGTAATTCCCCGGTCGTCAGCAGTAGTTGCTGGTGTATTTCTTGTAACGGTGCCCTCCGCATGCTCATAGGCAGCGTGGTCCGACGGGGGATGGGGGTCCCGACGGTCCAGACCGAACCTGCATTCAGCCGGTACGGGCATGGCACGCCATGAGGAGGCTACTGCCGTGGTGATCTGGCTTATCCGCTCGAAGCGTGGGTCATCGGTGGTGCCAATGATGGCACCGGTCCAGGCGGAATGCGCGTGAGAGCGCGACATGTCTGGATCAGTGTGGTGATAGAACTTGGTTCAGATTGCGGTCTCGCCCAGGTCTGGGGGCGTCTACTCAGAATCGACCACGGCGCGCCCTGACTTGAAATAGTCATCGGGAACGGGACCGTGTGCAGGTTCCTTTCCAAGCTCATGATGCCACGTACCCCATGGTGGGGAAGCGAACCGTGGAAGTTCTCGTATGCTGGCACGGGCATTCGTAGTGCTCTGGCTTATCCGCTTGAAGCATGGGGCATTGGCGGTGCTGGTGGTGGCGCCAGTCCAGGCGGAACGCGCGTGAGAGCACATCACGTCTGGATCTCAGTTGCGCTGCTCCCTCTTTTGTTCTTGATCACACTATCTAATTAGATTAGACATGCTT
The DNA here is from genome assembly GCA_036927565.1 of Tuctoria greenei. Taxonomy (NCBI): domain Eukaryota; kingdom Viridiplantae; phylum Streptophyta; class Magnoliopsida; order Poales; family Poaceae; genus Tuctoria; species Tuctoria greenei. The sequence continues at coordinate 32,486,662 of JAYESD010000006.1, read as the reverse complement.
GATCATACCTCTGTTAACCCTAAGCCGAGCAATTGACCAATTAGGCCCAACCCTAATTTCTATCAGCCTACTCTAACTGGGTACTGGGGTCAGTTCTAATGTTGTTTTATTTCCCTAGGGATGTACTGGAGATGGAACAGGAAAATGAAAATCCAATAATATGAAACAAGCATGACACAACTCCCAGCTCCAGATGACAAACTGTCAAGATACTGTTGCTGCCAGGTAATTTGATTGGTTGTTTGTGCTTCCAAGTCTTGGGATGACCTCGAAGTGTATCATCTGCACTGAGGCTTTTGAAAAAAAATGTATCATGTGCACAACAGCATTAGATGATCCGTTCCTTAACTTGCAAAGTGGATATTGCCATGTTGGTTCGGTTGTATTGTACCATTCTGACGATTCCCCGTCTTTGCGAACAACTGTATTTTGTATTTAACCTTTTTACATTCATATTGCAAGACTTGGATGACATAAATTTGTTCATTTGATTTCTTTAATATGTATTGGGATGGATTTGCTGTACACTTTTGCCTATTCCTCGAAATTTTAATACCCAGCAGCTGTTCCGGCAAACTGACGTTCAGCGGCAGTGAAGACTTTGGCCATACGGCCACAACGTCCGTAACTCACGCCACACTCTGCACGCACGTCATTCACTGATCAACCCACGAGCTACGCCATGCAAGACCACATCTTGCGCACGTGATTGCAGCTGCCGTTGGTGCCGTGAGATACGTACAGAGTACACCACGTTCTTATGCAGACTGAGTACACGAGGAACACTTACGCGCCTGCACAACGGGCAGGCTCACAACTTACTTAGACGACCAAAGGACTCAACTAACTTACACTGATTAAACACAAACTAAGTGACGTTCCTGATTTCTTCAACATTCTCCCCCTAAGTCAGGAATCATTTACTTCAGTTTGGTGACGCCCATCTGCTCCGAGAAGTCCTGGAATTTTGACTTCCCAAGCAACTTCGTCAGGATGTCCGCGAGCTGCTACTGAGTACTTGTCACTACTACAATAAGCCTCATCACAGGCGGCTCCAAACCTATTATCACAGACGGCTTTTAAAACCGCCTGAAACGAAGAGTCTGTGATAATCCGCAATTTCACAGGCGGAGAAGTGAAACCGCCTGTGAAGACTAATTATCATAGGCGGTTCTTCACTAAGGATAGCCGCCTGTGAAGACCGATTATCATAGGCGGTTCTTTACTTAGGCTAGCCGTCTGTGAAAATAATTTATCACAGACGGGACGTGCAGCATATATAACCGTCTGTGATAATCGTCTTATCACAGACGGTTATTGAAGAATAACTAACCGCCTATGATAAGAAGTCTTCACAGGCGGGTATTGAAGCATAACTAACCGCCAATGATAATTTGTCTTCACAGGCGGATTTTGAAGCATAACTAACCGCCTATGATAATGAGTCTTCACAGTCGGGTATTGAAGCATAACTAACCGCCTATGATAATGTGTATTCACAGGCGGATTTTGAAGCATAACTAACCGCCTATGATAATATGTCTTCACAGGCGGGTTTTGAAGCATAACTAACCGTCAATGATAATGTGTCTTTACAGACGGTTATTGAAGCATAACTAACCCGTCTATGATAATGGTGTTATCACAGACGGAGATTACCTATATCAGCCGTCTGTGAAGACCCTTTAACGCAGCCGGTTTCTACCATAACAGACACCGCCTGTGAAAATTAGGTTATCACAGATGTTTCTTTACTTGTATCTAGCCGCCTGTGATAATTGTTTTTCACAGTCATGCAGTACTACTGCTGTTATTTCTAATTTCCAGGTCAATTCAATATAATCACAGAACAAAAAACAACAATCATCACAGAACAAAAGACAACAATATTATCATCACAGAAGTCAATTTCACTAAAACAATATACATATGTACAAGTTACAGATACAATTTCATCTCAAAGTTTACAAGTTTTCACTAAAAACTGTTTAGATTGGTATAGTCGCAAAGTTCTGGCACATCAGCTGCTGAACCTCTCTTATCAAAGAACTTCCCCGTTTTGTGCAAAATTTCGCGACGAATGAACTGACAGAGTTCAGAAGCAATCCTGTCGGCTCCTCCATCAGGAATACTTCTACAAACCGGCCATTCTTCGTTCAGATTCTTCTTGTGCTGCAATATAACACATAACAAGGTTTAGAATGTGTTGGTTTGAACAATCTCAAAGTATAGATAAAAGTGAGAGTATACAAGAATTTAGTAGGTATTTTTGGAGCAGTTGTACTATGAGCAATTGAATTTTGAAGTTGGAATCAAAATATGAAAATAATGTTTCTCGTAATATTGAACAGCAGAGAATATAAGCATTAAACTATGCTAGTTACAATGAAAATGAAACACAAAAGTAAGAAAATAAGGTATCGACATTAAGGATAACTTACATCCTCACGATTGACTCTATATACGGCGGCGGTCCGAAGATGCTCGCATACATAATACCCGCATAAGACACTCCCAGCAGGCTGCTTCGGACAAGCATAATACGTTTTAATGTCCAATGCATTCGTATTAGGAGGTCTCTGACCGCCAAGCTGTTCCGCGTAAAACCGCCAAGCGCTGTAATACAAGAAATGTCATATAAAACTTGTCAACACATTCTAAATGTGCGTAAATTAAAATTATTGAATAAACGTACTTTTTCAAAATGGAAAGGAAATCTTTGTAACGATCTGGTGGGTAATCGGCCGAGTCCAAGACTGTTGCCATTCCCTGCGTTGGCTTGATGAAGATCATTATGTAGTGATTACTGCAAACATACAAACACACGTGTTAACAATTACCAATAATTGCTATTTCAATGCCATGTGTCGAACTTACTCGAAGTGGTACGGAGCCTTTACGAGGTCCTGGCCGTCTCTGACAAAGTTAAACATCGCATGTCCTATGTAAGCTGCAACTTCTGCCTTTCTATCCTTCTTAAGTTTTGCAATTGCTCTTTCAAAATCTTTTTTTTTTCATGTGTTTGTACTGGCTTGATTCTCGATTTGCCTGGACGTCGAATAGCGACTTTGCAATCCTAGTAGGGTCAAGGATACCTGTCTTGTGCGCCAACTTTTCATTATCCATGTATTGCATCCTATTGAAGAAGTCCAGAATTGTTATAATCTCATGAAATGCGTATGCGTGTAGTAAGAAAAGCAAATACCAAATATTAGAGCACTTACAAGCACCAGACGAGCAGCAGGTTGATTTCGAGCATGCCCCGATGGAAAAGGGAAAGCAGCTCTTCAAATAAAATGACTCGTTTATCTACTCCAGTGCTCCAGAATGCTTCTTTTGGAATACGAAATGTGACGCACTGAAGACCATATTTTGTGCTGGCAGTGATGTACCACTCATGCATTCTTCTGAGCGCGACGGGTTGTTTGCTAAGTTGTACGGATGTCATTAACGGCTTCCCATTCTCAAATTTAGGAGGAACATCCTCAAGCTTGTATATTGGAACTCCTGGTTTAACTAAAGCCGTCCGCCGATTATACATGACACCGTCTTCTTCCCACTCCTCGATATCTTCTAATGCTGGCTCATGAGAAGAACGAGATGCACTCGATTTTCTAATATTTTCCTTCATAGCTTCCAAATACTTTGTCACTTCTGATGAAGGTTTCTTATTTTCATATGAGCTAACTTTGACAGGCACTGATGATCGAGGAGTAGTCGTCGGAAGTTGGACACTGGCTTGTTGTTGAACCTGTTGTTCAACTGATTGCTCTTTACTCCCAGCAGCTGGCTCTAGTACTACTTCAAGCTGTTGCTCAACTAGTTGCTCTTTACTAGCAACAGCTTGCTCTGGTACTGCTTGAAGTTGTTGTCCAACTTGTTGCTCTTGGATATCATCATCCTTGCTCAGACATAGGGGGAGTGGATCTTCCCGGACTGGGAGTGGATCTTCATGCACTTTCGCCTTAGAAGATGGGGTTGCAGTATTTGGAGATGCGACGGGGCTAGAAATTGGCTCATCGTCCAACACGATATCGCGTCGGTGCCAAAGGATTAATTGGTTGACAGCCTGCCTCAGAGTCGCGATCCCCTCAGGTGTGACGTGGTCTATTTCATAATCTTCATAATCATTATCAATGATCTGAAGAACTTGCACCACAGAATAATACAACGGAAGTGGACTCCCGTTGAAGTCACGATCAGGCTTTGCCATAGCAGTGGCAACCTGTTTGGTTTTGTTCCCTGCTCTGCCTATCGGGACAAGAAGACGACAAGATTTGTCGTTAGCAATATCATCGACAGGGAACTTATGGGCTGACCCTGAGCCTGGCACGGAACCAACGCTGCTAGGGTAGGCAGTTGGAGATACTAATTGCTCCTTTTGCACCGGAACCATCATTGTACTCGGTGCCACTAATTGTCCTGATTGTCTAAGTTGTTCCATAATTTCTTGCATATTTTCTTTGACCTTTTGAGCAATTGTTTCATCAAGTGTTTTCTTAAACTTCTCACGTCTTCTATATGTGTCTTTATCTTTAGGGAAACCATCTAGCCAAGACATTTGAGAAGAGACCGCTCGAACCCGTCCGCTGTGTTCAGGGTTTCCCAAGATAGCGGTAAGTTGGTCATTCTCCCTCTTCGGCTTGAAGAGACCCTTCTGTTGCTTTTCAATTACTTCTTTCATTTTATCCTCTACTTCATTCAGAGAGTCGGGCTTTTCAAGTTTGCCCTCGCTGGTCAAACCTGACCGAGCAAAGACCCAGCGTTGAGTTCGCTCATCGCACCCTTCTAATGGGTGAGGATTGCCCTTACTAAGAATGTCGTCTATTATCTTATTCCATTTCTGGACTTTGGGGCCATATCCGGCAGACCCCAAGCGATGATGGTATTTGTTCTTTTTTGCAAGCTCTGACCTAGTTGCACTTAGAGCTTTAGCATCAGGTGTGCTCTTTTGACGAACAAACTCTTGCCACTGAGCTTGTGTGATTTTTCCCATCTTCCTCGGGCTAGGGACCTTATTGGCCTTAACATAAGCATTCATTTCACTCTTCCAGCATCGAAACTTCTTGCCGCAAGAGACCAATGTTGCTTTCTTTACAGCTTCTTCTGTGCCTTTCGGGAACTTGAATTGTTTCTTTATCTTTTCCCACAACTCATTCTTGGTCTGCTCGGGTAATTTCCTCCAATTCTCGGTTGTGATCGGCACAACCTCCCTAACAAGAAAACCGCATGCATTACGGTACTTGGTAACTGAATCCAGTGGTTCTTGGGGAAGCCCACTTGGACCGACCCTTGTTATGTACATGATGCGGTCCAATAGACCCTTATTGGGACCTCGTTGCCCTCGTTTCCGCTTGAGTGAAGCTGAGGATTCATCCATTGGTGAACCTTCTGCGGTTTTAGGAGCCGATGTCACCTCATTGTCTTCGAGATTAATCTAGGTAGAAAAAAATTATAAGACTTCGTATACTTGACAACCAACATTAACTTGAACTGCTGAAGTTAAGATTCGTGATCCATACCTCGTCGGCAGGATCATATTCCGGGTCTAGATCCACTGAAGTCTTTTTAATTTTTATATTCGGAAAAGGATCCGAAGGACTGTGATAGGAGCCTGAACTGCTGGAGTCAGTAAACTCCATATTGTCTTCTTTGTTGTTACAATCAGGACCAGTCTTCTTAGGGCTTTTCATGCTAGATCTAATAAGACAAAAAATCTAATAAATGGCATAACTAAATTTGGTCATATTTAAAACAAATTTTCTCAATTTTGGCTCAATTAAGTAAATTTAGCCAAAACACATTTTTGAAGTTATATAGGTCTAACTAAATTCTTGTATCATAGAGATCGGCATCATATGCTCAGACTCCATCGCCACACCTAGTGTTACCTAGATATGGGTGTGAGGATGCTCCTGGCATCACAAATGAGTTGGCCAGCAACTTTTGTTTGGCTTCAGAGCTAAATATAGCATAACTTTGGTAGCTCAGATTAGGTACAATTGCTAAAATGAAGCTGATGGAGCCACAAGTGCAGACATCTTTGGTAGCACAGATTAGCTACAATTGCTCAAATGAAACTTAGAGAAATAAAAGCAAACTTAGCCAAACTTAGTCTAGCATAGCTAACTCTAAGCAAAAGTAGCCAAATATAGCTAAATATAGCATAACTTAGTCAAAATTAGTCAAGTATAACTATATCTAATGTAACTTAGCCAAAATTAGCCAAATTTGGTCAACTTAACCAAATATAGCTAAATCTTGCCCCTAATAGAGAATTATGTGGCATATGCAAGGCCGATGACAGAAATAGGGAATATACTGCTGTTACTAGAGTCTAGAATCATGTTTACCACTAATGTGTCGGAACAGTTTCAGACACACAGAACCAACTACCAATTTATCGTGATATAACCATCCACATAAATCTTGCCCCACTGAACCCTAACCAAAGATGCCACCGAACTTGACAGTTTTTCGAATTCCACCGAACCCTAACCAAGGATGCCTACCATTATCTAATTCCCGAACCCTAACCAAGGATATGCAAGGCGGCAGCGAGGGCGGGGAGGGAGGCGGCACGGCGAAGGAGGATGGAAGGTCGAAGGGTTTAGGGTTTACCTTGAAGCTCGGCGGTGACGGAAATGGCTTCGCTCGGCGTACCTGGAAGTGAGGAGGGCGAAGCTCGGCGGCGACGGCGAAGCTCGGCGACGACGGCGAAGCTCGGCGACGGCGAAGCTCGGCGGCGTACCTGGAAGTGACGAGGGGGAACACTTGGCGGCAAACGAAATTTTGGCAGCCTAACGGCGTCTAAGTGTTTCGCCCGGGTTAGGTTTTTCCAATGCTGCCGAGGGGTATATATAGACTCACATTTTCTCAGGCGGATTTTAAGTACCGACCGTCAGGGAAGACTGTTATCTCAGTCGGATTTTACTTACCAACCGCCTGAGAAGATACAATTATCTCAGGCGGTTGGTTAGTAACACCCGTCTGAGAAGATAAAATTATCTCAGGCGGTTGGTTAGTAACACCCGCCTGAGTTAAACATGAAGATATTTACTTCTTCTTAATTTGATGAACGCCTACATAAAGACCCCTCACCAACCGGGATGAGGATCCCCTGACTTAATCAGCGGTCACTGACATGTGGACCCGGTCCCACACGTCAGTGACCATGTCACGCGTGCGCGACCTTTCTTTTCCCCGAGGTGCGACCTTTCTTTTCCACTCCGCGCGGCCTTAAAGACCCAACACCACTATGGCTCACAAGCGCATCGCTCACTTTGAATCCTCTTGTTTTCTTCGTCTTCCTCCGCTCCGACGACCCAACACCACTATGGCCGACCTTCCGCCGCCAAGCCCTCCGAGGGAGCCACCTTGCAAGAAACAATGTTGCAGCTCCCCCGAGAAGATCAACGCCGAGCAGCGCCTCCTCATGGCACGAGAGGCGTACAACAATACGTCTCGCGCCATGAGTGCCTTGGGGCTGGGTACCCTTCCAGAGTATACTGGAATGGGTACCTTGGGCCACTACCTCTACGCCCTCGTGGGGGTGGCTGATCGTCTCGACATTCTGTTTGCGACGATGGCCCAGGTTCTTGGCCCCGAGGGCCGTAGAACGCTGGTGGAGGCGACGGCTAGCAACCTCGGGGTTGCACCGCCGGTGCAGCCGGTGCAGCCGGTGCAGCCGGTGCAGCCGGTGCAGCCGGTGCCGGAGTCGCCGCCGGAGGACGAGGAGGAGGAGATGGAAGAGGAGTAGGAGTAGGATTTAATTAGTTTTTCTTTTTGTTGTTTTTAGTTGCTTCTGTTTTGTAAATATTGTTAATGAATGAAATCTATCTTTTTTCATCTATGTGATTGAATATTACTTGTGTATCTTTTGTGTTCTTGTGTGTTCTTGTGTAAATATTGTGCATCTTGTGTGTTCTTTTGTGAGATGTGCATATTGTTAATGAATGAGTATCTTGTGTGTTCTTGAACTGTGTGAATGATTGAATATTGTTAATGGATGTAGTGTGTTCATCGTTAATTAAAATTTCACGTCTGAGAAGAAATTAATTTGATATTTACCAAAACATTACAATGTCAGCTATACAAGTTTTAAAAATATTTTGTCCAGGTGGTAGATGTTAATTTTATACAAATGTAGAAGAAAGAATCATCGAATTTGGACACAATTTGCAGAATCTAAACATGTTTGAGTATTTATATTGGAATCTAAATAAAAAAGAAGCAAGGGATGAGGGAACTGAAGAACAGTATCGGGCATTATCTCAGGCGGTTGTTAAGCAATAACCGCCTGTGAAGATATTTACTTCTTATTTAATATTCTTGATTAAATGTGGTCCTTTAAAAAGGCAAAAATCCACCTTCTTGTAATATTATTGATAAGTAAAGGTTAACATTAAATTTCACTTCATAAATCCTTTTAAATTTGTCAGAACATAAAAAACATACAACAAATGCTATTTTTCATTTTTCTATCTTGATGAATATAATGCATTTTTCATTTATTTTTTCAGTGGACATTTTTAATCATCATACCAACATCTAGGAATTTTTTCATATTTTTTTAAATTTTTTGGAATCAATGTGTGTTCATAATTTGATGAATGCCTCATATGAATATGAGCATTTAGTTAGAATGGTGGATAATTTGAAGTTTGACATGTTGGAATGCTTTTAAAAAAATTAAAAAAATTCATACATGTATAAATTATACAAATATGTTCATACCAACAATTTTGAGTGAATGAACCTTTTTTTTTATGAGATACACAAATGTGAATAATATGTGAGTAGAAATTAATTTGATATTTACCAAAACATTACAATGTCAGCTATACAAGTTTTAAAAATATTTTGTCCAGGTGGTAGATGTTAATTTTATACAAATGTAGAAGAAAGAATCATCGAATTTGGACACAATTTGCAGAATCTAAACATGTTTGAGTATTTATATTGGAATCTAAATAAAAAAGAAGCAAGGGATGAGGGAACTGAAGAACAGTATCGGGCATTATCTCAGGCGGTTGTTAAGCAATAACCGCCTGTGAAGATATTTACTTCTTCTTATTTAATATTCTTGATTAAATGTGGTCCTTTAAAAAGGCAAAAATCCACCTTCTTGTAATATTATTGATAAGTAAAGGTTACCATTAAATTTCACTTCATAAATCCTTTTAAATTGGTCAGAACATAAAAAACATACAACAAATGCTATTTTTCATTTTTCTATCTTGATGAATATAATGCTTTTTTCATTTATTTTTTCAGTGGACATTTTTAATCATCATACCAACATCTAGGAATTTTTTCATATTTTTTTAAATTTTTTGGAATCAATGTGTGTTCATAATTTGATGAATGCCTCATATGAATATGAGCATTTAGTTAGAATGGTGGATAATTTGAAGTTTGACATGTTGGAATGCTTTTAAAAAAATTAAAAAAATTCATACATGTATAAATTATACAAATATGTTCATACCAACAATTTTGAGTGAAGGAACCTTTTTTTTTATGAGATACACAAATGTGAATAATATGTGAGTAGAAATTAATTTGATATTTACCAAAACATTACAATGTCAGCTATACAAGTTTTAAAAATATTTTGTTCATGTGGTAGATGTTAATTTTATACAAATGTAGAAGAAAGAATCATCGAATTTGGACACAATTTGCAGAATCTAAACATGTTTGAGTATTTATATTGGAATCTAAATAAAAAAGAAGCAAGGGATAAGGGAACTGAAGAACAGTATCGGGCATTATCTCAGGCGGTTGTTAAGCAATAACCGCCTGTGAAGATATTTACTTCTTCTTATTTAATATTCTTGATTAAATGTGGTCCTTTAAAAAGGCAAAAATCCACCTTCTTGTAATATTATTGATAAGTAAAGGTTACCATTAAATTTCACTTCATAAATCCTTTTAAATTGGTCAGAACATAAAAAACATACAACAAATGCTATTTTTCATTTTTCTATCTTGATGAATATAATGCTTTTTTCATTTATTTTTTCAGTGGACATTTTTAATCATCATACCAACATCTAGGAATTTTTTCATATTTTTTTAAATTTTTTGGAATCAATGTGTGTTCATAATTTGATGAATGCCTCATATGAATATGAGCATTTAGTTAGAATGGTGGATAATTTGAAGTTTGACATGTTGGAATGCTTTTAAAAAAATTAAAAAAATTCATACATGTATAAATTATACAAATATATTCATACCAACAATTTTGAGTGAAGGAACCTTTTTTTTATGAGATACACAAATGTGAATAATATGTGAGTAGAAATTAATTTGATATTTACCAAAACATTACAATGTCAGCTATACAAGTTTTAAAAATAATTTGTTCATGTGGTAGATGTTAATTTTATACAAATGTAGAAGAAAGAATCATCGAATTTGGACACAATTTGCAGAATCTAAACATGTTTGAGTATTTATATTGGAATCTAAATAAAAAAGAAGCAAGGGATGAGGGAACTGAAGAACAGTATCGGGCATTATCTCAGGCGGTTGTTAAGCAATAACCGCCTGTGAAGATATTTACTTCTTCTTATTTAATATTCTTGATTAAATGTGGTCCTTTAAAAAGGCAAAAATCCACCTTCTTGTAATATTATTGATAAGTAAAGGTTACCATTAAATTTCACTTCATAAATCCTTTTAAATTGGTCAGAACATAAAAAACATACAACAAATGCTATGTTAATTAACTGACGCGCCGCACGAGGTCTGCGGAGAAGTTAAGAAGCCGTGGTGCAGGGGACGCGTGCGACGGAAGGATCTCTGAAGATCGTCTTCCACAGTGGTTTAATTGTGCGCCGCACGAGGTCTGCAAAGAGTTCAATGCGCGATGAACAAAATATTTTGTTCAGTTGGTAGATGTTAATTTAATACAAATGTAGAACAAAGAATCAGCGAATTTGAACACAATTTGCAGAATGTAAACATGTTTGAGTATTTATATTGGAATCTAAATAAAAAAGAAGCAAGGGATAAGGAAACTGCAGAACAGTATCGGGCATTATCCCAGGCGGTTGTTAAGTTATACCCGCCTTAGATAAACGTATTTGTAGACGGTTGTTAAGTACCAACCGTCTGTGAAGATCTTTACTTCTTTTTTCTCAGGCGGTTTATAAGTAATACCCGCCTGAGATAATCATTTTTAAACTACAATATGTTAATTAACGGCCTGAGAAGTGTTAATTAACTGACGCGCCGCACGAGGTCTGCGGAGAAGTTGAGAAGCCGTGGTGCAGGGACGCGTGCAAGGATCTCTCAAGATCGTCTTCCACAGTGGTTTAATGGTGCGCCGCACGAGGTCTGCAAAGAGTTCAATGCGCAATGAACTAAATATTTTGTTCAGTTGGTAGATGTTAATTTAATACAAATGTAGAAGAAAGAATCATCGAATTTGAACACAATTTGCAGAATGTAAACATGTTTGAGTATTTATATTGGAATCTAAATAAAAAAGAAGCAAGGGATAAGGAAACTGCAGAAGAGTATCGGGCATTATCCCAGGCGGTTGTTAAGTTATACCCGCCTTAGATAAACATATTTGTAGACGGTTGTTAAGTACCAACCGTCTGTGAAGATTTTTACTTCTTTTTTCTCAGGCGGTTCATAAGTAATAACCACCTGAGATAATCATTTTTGAAACTGACGCGCCGCACGAGGTCTGCGGAGAAGTTGAGAAGCCGTGGTGCAGGGACGCGTGCAAGGATCTCTCAAGATCGTCTTCCGCAGTGGTTTAATTGTGCGCCGCACGAGGTCTGCAAAGAGTTCAATGCGCGGGAAACGAACCGCTCCCTCGTCTACTCCGCACAGACCTATATAAGGCGCGTCGTCGGTTATGGACAAGCACAAAACTTTTCTCCACTCCTTTCTTCTTCTCCTAGCCCGCCGCCGATTAACCACCACAGCCATGGCCAACCTTCCACCACCTAGCCCGCCGAGGCAGCCATGCAAGCGGATACGTTGCAGCTCACCCGAGAGGGTGAATGACGACCAGCGCGTTCCACCGCCGGTGCAGCCGGAGCCACCGGTACAGCCGGAGCAATCGGCTCAGCCGGAGAAGCCGACCCTCTCTCCTGCTGCATCGTCGCCGGAGGAGGAGGAGGAGGAGGAGGACAACTTCGACGACGACGACGATGATGACGATGATGACGACGAGTCGTCCTCCGACGACGGCGACGACGAGTCGTCCTCCGACGACGGCGACGACGAGTCGTCCACTGACGACGGCGACGACGACGACGGCGACCACCACCATGGTGACGACTACGACGACGACGACGACGAGTCGGAGGAGGACCGCTTGGCTTGGTTTGAGAAGCTGGCGGAGAGGATGGAGGAGGCGGGGCCGTAGTGTAGTTTTAGGATTTCAATCAAGTGTTCTTGTACATTTTTCTTGTGTTTTGTACATATTTCAATCAAGTGTCAATGAATACTGGTGGATAATTTGAAGTTTGACATGTTGGAGTGCTTTTAAAAAAATTAAAAAAATTCATACATGTATACAAGTTTTAAAAATATTTCGTTCAGTTGGCATTATCTCAGGCGGTTGTTAAGTAATACCCGCCTGAGATAAAAATCTTCCCTGGCGGTTATTAAGTACCAACAGCCTGTGAAGATATTTACTTCTTAATTAATAAACATCATCTCAGGCGGTTGGTAAGTAAAACCCGCCTGCGATAAAGTTAAAAACCGCCTGTGAAAAACCTACGTCTATATAAGGACCCCTCACCGCAGTCAAAACGCAACCCTGGAGAATTTATATCGACGCCGCCAGGCTGTTGAAATTTCCCCTGCGCCGCGCCGCCGCTCCACCGCCCAGCCCATACTGCCGCGCCGCCGCTCAACCCCGCACCGCCACTTCTCCACCCAGCCGGCCCACCGTGCTGACGCCTCTGCAAGGTAAATGTAGTTTCCTTACTTTTTCTTTGTATATTTTCATTAGCTGATAAGCTGTTAGTTTTGTGTGTTCTGGTATATGGATTCTGTCCTTTTGCATGTGTAAGGACTGTATGGATTGTGTTCTGGTATATTGATGTATGGACTATATGGATTGTTTCCTTTTTGTACCTATTATGTGACATGAATATGATGTTTAATTAACAGATGCTATTGTAATATATATAAGATGCATCTGGGCCTTGTTTCCCGATATAACGGACTGGATCCCACCCAGACCTAGCCCATGCTGCTGGGCCTGTTTCCCCCTTTGACTCCGTCCGCCTCAAGACGTCGCCCGTCTCCTACATTAGTCGCCCTAATCATACTTGTTATGTCTCTGTAAATTCATTTTATAGAAGACCTTTAGAGAATATTTGTGGCCAAATTTTGTAAATCTGACAAAAAATTCTATTATTGAAGCATGGACCGTCGAGCGTGGATGTATAACATGCCAAGACCCGATCCTATGTACATTCGTAATGTTGCAAATTTTATTGAAGCATCCAAGAGACATGCGAAGTTGCAAAAGATAGATGACATATTATGTCCATGTATCGACTGCGAAAATAAGATTGCTTGGACGGATACTATAGTAATCCAATCTCATTTGGTGAAAAGAGGTTTCAAAAATAACTACACAATATGGACAGAGCATGGTGAGTTAGATACACATGATGTGGATAAAGATGATGAGAGAGGCTCAGATGATGATAATGTTCATATCGATGATGGTAGTGACAATCAAGCTGGTGATGATGATGATGAGTTCGATTGTGAGGAGATGTTGCGTCACATTGAACCATATGTACTGACTTCTATGGGAGCAAGCAAAGGTTTAAGTAAAATGGAGACATTGCAGAATGCGGCCACAGAGCTTTTATATGATGAATCAAACGGTTGTGATAAAGAGTTTACTACATTGCGTGCAGTCTTAGAACTACTAAAGTTGAAAGCTACGCACGGATGGTCCGATTGTAGTTTCTCTGATCTTTTGAATCTTCTGGCAGAAATTCTTCCAAATCCAAATAAACTGCCTAGAAGCACTTATAAAGCGAAGAAACTTCTTTGCCCGATGGCACTAGGTGTGACAAAAATACACGCTTGTGTGAACCATTGTATTCTGTATCGCAAAGAGCATGAGCTCGCAACTAGATGCCCCATTTGTGGTGTCAGTAGATATAAGAAGGACTACAATCACCAGTATGTTACCAACATGAAAAAGACTCAGAAGAATAAGAAGTTTATTATTGGTCCTGAAGGTGACGATGACGATACTTCTGGCGATGCAGACGGAAAGAATAAGAGAAAAATTCCTGCATTGGTGATGTGGTACCTTCCGGTAATTGATCGCTTGAAGCGTTTGTTCTCAAACCCTAGGGAGGCTGAACTTATGCGTTGGCATTCCGAGGAACGCAAGAAGAATGAAAAACATATACGACACCCTGGTGATGCAACGCAGTGGAAAAATTTTGATATTCAGTATCCAGAATTTGCGAAGGAAATCAGAAATGTGAGGTTTGCCTTGGGTACAGATGGAATGAATCCGTTTGGTGAAAAAAGGAGCATACACAGCACATGGCCCGTGGTCTTAACTATGTACAACCTACCGACGTGGTTGTGTCACAAAAGGAAATATATCTTATTATCTGTTCTTATCCAAGGTCCGAAACAACCCGGCATCGAAATTGATGTGTTCTTGGAACCTTTAATGGAAGATATGGCGAAATTGTGGAATGAAGGGGTACGTACATGGGATGAGTACAAGCGGGAGTATTTCACGCTAAGAGCAATGATATTCGTTACCGTGCATGATTATCCCGGACTGTTTACATTATCGGGACAAATGAAAGGGAAGAAAGGTTGCGTTAGGTGCGTGGATAGAACTGGATATCTATACCTCACTTCATCCAGAAAGACGGTGTACATGAGACATCGACGGTTCTTGACAGATACACACAAGTATAGGAAGATGAAAGAACAATTTGATAACAAAATCGAAAAAGATACTGCACCGAAACCTTACAGTGGAAAACTTGTGTTTGAAATGGTCAAGAACATTCATATTGCTTTCGGTAAGGGAAAAAAGAGTAAAGGAATTAAGAGAAAGAAAAGTACATCTTCGGATGATACAACTGACATGGCTTTCAACAAACAATCAATTTTTTTCAAGTATCTTCCGTATTGGAAGAATCTGGAATGTTGCCATAGTATTGATTTGATGCACGTTACAAAGAATGTATTTGACAGCATCATTGGGACCTTGCTGGACATGCCGAGGAAGACAAAGGATGGATTAAATTCACGTATGGACCTAGTAAATCTTGATTTGAGACCAGAGCTTCATCCAGTAGAAAAGGCGAACGGGAAGCATTACCTTCCCCCAGCCAGCTACAACTTGACACTAGAAGAGAAAAAAGCAATTTGCGAATGCTTGCGTGGGATCAAAGTGCCCACAAGTTTCTCATCCAATATCCGCAAACTAGTCTCGATGAAAGACTTGTCTTTATTCGGTTATAATTCTCACGACTGTCACATGATGATGACAGTTTTCCTTGCCATTGCAATAAGAGTAATCAAACCTGAGCATATAAAAGTTGTCATCACACGTTTGTGTTACTTCTTCAATGCAGTATCGCAAAAGGTGATAGCACGTGAAGATTTAGACTATCTGAAAACATACATCGTCGAGACAATGTGCAAGCTTGAGATGTGTTTCCCACCATCCTTTTTTGATATGCAAGTACACCTAATCATACATCTTGTTGATCAGATAAAAGCATTGGGGCCACTATATTTACATCATATGTTTTCGTTGGAGAGATATTTAGGAGTATTAAAAGGTTATGTGCGGAACCGTGCTCACCCAGAGGGTTCAATTATGGAAGGATACACCACTGAAGAAGTGATTGAGGGTTGCGCTGATTACATCAAAGATGGAAAATCGATAGGTGTGCCTATACCGGTACATGAGGGTAGACTACGTGGGAGAGGCAAAGTGGGTAAGAAAACTTTTATTGTTCAAGATTACAAGAATGTACACCGTGCACATTTTGGTGTACTACAACAGCTCGCAATAGCTGAGCCGTACATCGAGGAACACCAAATTGAGCTTCGTGATAAAAACCAAGACCGCAAAGAGGACTGGATCATGAAAGAGCACAGAAGATGTTTCACTGAATGGTTAATGGATAAAAATATATCATACGGAAACACTATAGAAGAGGCAACAATGAAAAAGTTAGCTTGTGGCCCATCTGCTTTGGTAACATCATGGCAAGCATATGACATCAATGGTTACACATTTTACACTAAAGAAAAAGACGGTAAGAGTGTTGCACAAAATAGTGGTGTTCGTATTGAGGCTTATGATTCACAAGGGCAGAAGACCACATACTTCGGGTTCATAGAGGAAATATGGGAACTCGATTATGGCGAAAGAATGGTAATGCCCGTATTTAAGTGCCAATGGGTCAAACATCCTGATGGTTTGAAAGTGGACAATTACGGACTGACACTGGTAGACTTGAATAAAGTGGGTTACAAAGATGACCTGTGGGTTCTCGCCGATAATGTTGCACAAGTTTTTTATGTTCAAGATCCAGAAACTGAGAAGTTGCACGTAGTTGTTTCTGGAAAGCAAAATATTGTTGGGGTTGACAATGTGGGAGATAATGAAGAGGAATATAATCAGTATGAAGAGATGTACCTTTTCACCGAACCAGAAAACATCAAGCGCGTAGAGAGAAGCATTAAAAAGAATTTGAAACCCTATATGCGAGAAGATGTCAATGCTGGAAAAAATGTATATAGCAATGCGAGATGATATATATTGTATATATTTGTATCTTCTGAAATCAACTTAGAACAATGTTGGTATATGGATTGTGTCCTTTTGCATTTGTGTACATATGCGTTTGGACTCAATGATTTGGAAGTTTGGAAGTTTGGTCTTTCTTCAGATAATGATGTCTCGGGCGTGTAGCCGATTGAAGGAGGAGCGCTTGGCGTGGTGCAAGAACCATCCCCATGTATGTACATATGGCACACCGGTCACATGGTTGTATATACATATGTATCTGTAATGGACTGATGAACTTAACTGTAGTTTGTTTTTCCGTGTTGTTTGTTTTTGGTATTTTCAATTTCTCCCCGTAGGGTTTCTCTGCGAAGCCTGAATCGGGAGATTTATTGAAGTGGCAGTGCATCGTCCCCGGTAAAGAAGGGGTAAGTCATGAAGAACAAGCACAATATGAGTTTAACTATCGTCCTCCTATTAATAAATTTCTTTTGCAGACTGAATGGGAAGATGGTTACTACCCCCTGACAATCTCCTTCTCTGAGGACTATCCCTTGGTGCCTCCAAGATGCTCCTTTCCAATTGGGTTCTTCCACCCAAATGTCCATCGTTCGGGAGCACTCTGCATCGGGATTCTTGATCAAGAGACTGTAAGATAGACCTATTTTGTTCATGTAATTATTACTTATAATTTTTGTCGAACTTATTTGAACTGGTTTCTTATATTGCTTAAATTATATTTCGTAGGGGTGGTGCAGTGCTTTTACAATCAAAACTATACTACTTGAAGTTCAGCGTTTGCTGCATCAGCCAAATGTGCCTGATGTTGAAAATGATTGCTATAATCTACTTATCAAGGTTAGATGACACTTTGACTTAGTGACCAATGTAGGTTATTCATTCCTCCTTCGACATTTGTTAATATAAATAATGTCAATATTTTCAGGATCCAGTGGAATATAAGAGACGTGTTCGGGAGCAAGCAGGACGGTACAATTTAGATTGATCGATGGGAGCTTCATCGTCGATCTACAATGAATGTAGCATGATTTTTGTTCAGTGTGTAAAGAAATTATCTTTGAACAATTGTAAAACCTCTAATGGTGTATTATCACAATTAAGCCAGCCTCACTGGTGATCGAGCATTTCCTATAATGCATTACTGTACTAGTATCCGCTAGCTCATCTGTGTTTTTTTCCTGATACAATTTTGCCTGCACGACTACATGCGGCTGTGATATATAATTGCAACTACATCCCTGTAATTTCAATGAAAACCGCTTATGATAATTAAACAATGACCGCCACTGAAAATACATGATCTTCTCAGGCCGTTGTTAATCAAGAACCGGCTATGAAGTTAATTGCATTACAGACGGTTATTAATTAAGAACCGCCAACGAAGATCATGTATTTACTCAGACGGTTGTTCCTTAAAATCCATCTGTGAAGTTTGTTGCATTACAGACGGTTATTAATCAAGAACCGCCAACGAAGATCATGTATTTACCCGGACGGTTGTTTCTTAAAATCCGTCTGTGAAGTTCATGGCATTGCAGGCGGTTGATAATTAATAACCGTCTGTGAAGATCATGTATTTACCCAGACGGTTGTTTCTTAAAATCCGTCTGTGAAGTTCGTTGCATTACAGGCGGTTCTTAATTAAGAACCGATTCTGAAGATCATGTATTTACCCAGACGGTTGTTCTTTAAAATCCGCCTGTGTTGTTCTTTCATCACAGACGGTTATTATATCATTCGTCATCACAGTCGCATATTTTTAAGGACCGCCTGTGTTTGAAAAATTGAGGCGCCTGTAAAAATGCTTTTTGTAGTAGTGTGTGAACGCCAGTCGAACTGCAGCACTACTTTCAAGAAATTCTCGAATGTAATGAAATTTTTTGTCGATATGCTTACTTCGATCGTGAAGAACTGGGTTCTTTCTGAGAGCGATATCGCAGACATGTTTTCCATATTAAGCAGTGGAGGCACCGGCTTCATACCCTCAATGTCGGTGAGTAGACGTGCAAGCCACACACCCTGGCATGTGGCTGCCGCTCCGGCGATGTACTCAGCTTCGCACGAGGATAAAGCCACCACTTTCTGTTTTTGGGATTGCCAAGCCACCAGGTTGCCATGGAGAAAGTAGATGATGCCACTCGTGCTTTTCCTGTTGTCGACATTGCCTGCCAAGTTACTATCGCCGTAACCAGCAAGGCCAGGCTCGACGCTGCTCCTTGTGTATACCAAGCCATAGACGGTTGTTCCAGCGGCGTACCTCAGCAGGTGCTTCATTGCTGCCATGTGCTCCTGCTTAGGATCCTCCATAAATCGGCTCAGGTATTCCACCGCGAATAGTACGGGTGTTCATCAAATACCGCAGGCTACCAATCAAGCTACGATATTCAGTTGAGTCCACCTCCAGTGATGAACTTTTCTTGGACAACTTGAGTCTCGTCTCCACCGGCGCCGCACAAGGATTGCATGTCCCCATACCCGCCTTCTCGAGCACCTTCTTGGCATAGGCGGACTGCGATAGCTTGATGCCATGTTGCCCTTGCTTGACTTCGATGCCGAGGTAGTATGAGAGAGCCCCCAAAAAGCGCTCATGCGAAACTGGGACTTCATGTCCTTCTTGAACATGGTGATGACAGATTCAGACTCCCCCGTGATGATGATATCGTCGACATAGATTCCAACCACAAAGTGGGACTGTTCGATGCCACGCGTGTACAACCCATGCTCGCACTCGATCATGGAGAAACCAAGCTCATGTAGGCTGGTGTCAAGCTTGGCATTCCAAGCACGAGGCACTTGTCGAAGACTGTAAAGATCCTTGTGCAGCTTCAACACCTTGTGCTCGTGTCCAGCAGCAAAGAAACCAGGCGGCTGTGACACATATACTTTTTCCGCCAGCTCGCCGTTGAGGAACGCCGATTTGACATCCATGTGGTGCACTATCCATCCTCAATGAGCAGCAACAGCTAAGAGCATCCGCATAGACTCCATCCTCGCCACCAGTGCAAAGACCTCTTCATAGTCAACTCCTTGGCATTGCACGTACCCCTTTGCGACGAGGCGGGCTTTATACTTGGTGACGTCGCCGTGCTTGTTGCGCTTGAGCTTAAAAACACATTTCAGCCCGATGTCGAGCTGTCCTGCAGGAAGGTCCGCGAGAGACCACGTCTTGTTGTGTTCAATGGATGCCATATCTTCAAGCATCGCTGCACACCACTCCTCGGTCTGCAGTGCCTCCTCCACTGTTGCAGGTTCATCCTCAAGTGCCACCAATACTTCGTGGACCGCCTCCTGCTTGGCCAAGCCAAGAGGTGTTGACAGCCCAAGAATATTGTCCACTGCACGAAACCTGAGAGGAGTGTCATTGTGATCATTATCGAGGTCAAGTTCACCCACAGGTGGTGATGTAAACTCGATCCCAGGAGCCGGTGCAGCCAACAATGTGCGGGGCTCATACCCGAAAGTGGGCATTGCCACACTAGCCGGCGCCATCAGGTCTTGTGGTGCTGGGGTCGGCGTTCGTGGCGTCGTAGCTGGCATCAAGGGCGACTCCACCACCCCTTGCGCACCACTGCCTTTAACTCCACATGCTACCGAGCTGCCTGGTTGCTTGCTTCATGAGCTGGGAAGCACGGTGCTGAGCGTTGATCGGCGGGAAGAGCAGAGAAAACAGAGCTTCAGTCGGTTCAGCTCAGCTGAGACACTGACCAGTGGGTCCTACCAAAGCTATTTTCTCTTCTCTCCTCTGCTCAGTGAAAAATTCCACCAACTTGTGTCAAAAAATCATAAAATTTGACATATAGCCAAAAAGAAATATCTGAGATTTGATTTTAGAACCAAATCACTGATTTGACCCAATTTCATTCAAATTCACATTTGAATTTGAATTTGGATGGAATTCAATGTAGCCATGGAATTAAATATCAGACCTGCCTCAGAAACTATGAAAGTTTGGAGATACTATTTGAATTATTAGGAATCCAATGGTCAACTCAAATCCTCATGTTAACCTCATTTGAACAGTACCTTAGTTTATTTTTTTGAATTCCCTCTATTAGCATTTGAATTACTTTGTTTTTCTCATTTCCTTTTTATTTCTTTTTATCATTCAAAATTTGTAATACTTCTAACTGAACTTTGCACTATGAAAAAATAGGGCTTTTACAGCCACAGTGGAGAGGAGAGAGGGAGAAAATTATTAGGGTTAAGGTTAATCAATGAGGGGGGGGGGGGGGGGGGTAGGCTTTTATATGGCTGGATCTGAAAAGAAGACCATCAGATCTCAAGCGACAATTCAGCAAAAAATCGCCTTCCCACACCTCGCCAGCTATAACACTGCAAGAGCATGAGAAACTTTTCCTATTCCAGCCATCGTTTCCTATTCTAAGAGAGCGCAGAAATCCCTCTCATCGCCATCGGCCCCTTGCCTCTCTGCCGCTTCGCCCCCCAGCCGCCGGCGATGCCCAAGCAGCCCACCACTGGGCGCTCCCTCGGCAAGACCAAGACTCGCATAGAAATCTACAGCTACGAAGACGACGAGAGCAGTGGCGTGGCGTGGGGGAAAGGCACCGTGATCGATGCGGTGGCGAGGGCCCAAAGCTCATCAAAACGGAGCCCGTCGAAGATGTGGGAATCAACACAGAGTTTAGTGGTGGCTGGGGGCGCACGTTGGAGGTGACTCCTCTGCGGTCAGAGAACCTTGTCTCCCCGCTTCTTCTCGCTACGGCCCGCTCCCCCGATCAGCCTCAGCCCGAGGTCATCATCATCTCTTCCTCCTGCAATGGCAGTGAAGAAGAATTTGCCGGATTTGTACCGAATCGCCACCCTGTAAGGTACTTCTGACCAAGGGAAGCGGCCATAGGAAGAGGTGTGTTAAGGAGGAGCCGTTCAGTGGTTCCGGCTCTCGTGCATGTGACACCCCACCTCTCTATTTTCAGCAGCCCCAAAATCCTTGCAATGTTATCTAGTTAAATCAAGACATAGAACAAATCATAATTGATTATATGAGCACTTCATGTTTGCATATGTGCATTACCACGATTTTATCATAATCAAGCATGTCATGGTGCATCATATTTCTATCATGTAAATTGTGTACAGTCATCTCCTTTTCAGCTCATCACAAGTTATTGCAAGAATCTGTAGCAAGTATAGATAAAAGCATTGAAACTAATTATGTGAGACCGTATAATTGAAGCTGGTATCATCATTTTCTTATGCTCGATTTCTCATTTTCATCATCATGCATACTCAAACATAATATTCCTATACAGCAGCTGCTAAATGGTGCATCATTTAGAGCTTGAACAACGCAATTCGGCTCAATGCATGTCTATACAAGAAAAATCATAAAACTCCTGTTAAATTCACTCAATTTTGTGTTTGATATTTTAGATTTTTTATAGAAAATGACCCTCAAAATTTCAGAGGTTTTAAGCTCATTTGCTATTTGTTTTTCTTATTTCAAGTCTGCTGGTACACTAGACTGTTCCATGAGTTGCTGCTGTTTTTGTCCTATGCCACTGGGCCCGTTTACCAGCCTCTGCCTCTATCTTGCTTCCAGCTTGGACCACCTCGTGATCCATAGAGGCTCCACTCACCCAGCTCTGTCAGTTCAGTTCCTTGCTCGTTCAACACCTAGTCTCTTCTCCTCTCAGACAGAACCAGTAGATCTGCGATCTGAGTTCTCCTACCGTGCGCGTACTCCGCTCCTGCCCGCCGGCTACGGTCACCCTAGCTCTGTCCGAGCCACCCCTGGTCCACTGACCAGCACCAGGAGCTTCCCCGTGCCTCCCCTCCACTGCTGCAGATCTGAGCCATGCCGCAAGCTCACCACCGTCGTCACACCGGAGCAGCCACTGTTCCGCTCGTCCGTGCTGCTGCAGAGGTGCATCCCCCTTTCAATGTTGCTCACACACCACTCATATCCTCCCTTCTGCATTTCCCAAGTGAGAGCACAAAATTTTTCCTCATTTTTTTGGTCAATGGCGCAACTTCTCATGGCCGGCCAAATTCGCCTCATCCAGGTCAAATTGTCCCATTCCAGTGATTTTTCTGCGACCTTCGTCCTCTCCTGATGCTCTAGGGTGAATTTTCAAGCCTCCAAAGACCTCCCATGGCCTTGATGATGGTGTACCGGTTAGGGTTCCACCTGTCACTGCTGCAGGCCCATTCCAGTGATTGATAGCACAAACCAACGGCGCCATTCGATTCGTTGATCCCCAAAACCCCTGGGTAGGCTTGCTCAATCGGGGAGAGGTCGCTGCAAACCCTAGGCAAGCTGCACCAGCAAGTATTCAGGCAAGGGGCGGCCCTGGCAGGAAGAAGAAGAAGAACCTGATCCATGGGGCCCTCTGGTCAGCAGCTGAGCCCTTTTTCCCATCAGATTTTCGGCCAGGGGATACACCAGAAAATAGCTGAAATTTAAAAATCCATAGAACCTTGTAGGAAATTCAAAACATTGTGACACCAATTTTGTTGAGTCCATAAAAGCCTTCTCTACACAGCTGTGTGCCCTTGTCCTGTCATGAAAACCTTTATTATTTTCTCGGTGATTTAATTTCTCCTAAACACCATTACCTCAATTGTGGCCACTAGGTTCCTTGGACTGAGCCCAAATTTTTCCGGCATTCTCCTCGTATCCCTAGTTGCCTCTATAAGAATTTCAGCTTCATTAAACACTCATAGCAGGTTATCATTTTGGGTATGTGCATAAAGGGATCCAATGGAAGCGTTATCCCTCGTGGGATGGATGGTTCCTACGGTCCTTGCTCACTGCAGAGTGTTGGGTGCTGCTAGAACATGGAATCGGTGGGCTCGATACGTTGTTACCGCTGTAGTTATATTTTGGAGTAGTGTCAAAATTCAGACCACGTTTTCTCGTATGTTTATAAAATTACGTTCAATTGCATTCTGATTTACTCATCTAAATTTGCTTCATTTTACTATATTTTGATCTGTCCTTGTTGATGTGCATTGCCGGTGTCGCAGCGTGTGACACCAACCGAGTACGATCCTGGTGTTGAGGGGTGACTCTCGCATACGGTTTCAGCTGAGGGAACAAGTTCCGTGGTGGGGGATCCTGCAGCGGGAAGCTCCACCGCGAAGAGGAAGACAGGGTTCCACAAGGCGGAGATGAAAGAGGAGGCCAGAAGCTCGAGGGAGAAGAACAATGAGAAAAATAGAGGTGCAGGCTGCAGGGGAAGTGAGGTGGACCCATCGCCCTTGGCCAAGAAGACTCTCGTGTCCAGCGAGCAGTCCTGGGGTGCTCCGGGCAAGGAGGGGCGGGGCATGAAAAGAGGCGAGAGATGTAGTGGTTCGCCGCCGATCAACCTTATCGGTGCGACGATTGGGTCGAGGTTCCGGTCACGCGTGTGTCCGTGGGGCCGAATGCACCAGGATTCCCACTCTGCTCGCCAGGTGTCGGATGACACCAAAGACGATGGGGTTCCAGAAGAGCAGCATGGGCGAATGAAGGATGCTTTGTACTCTGCTTGTGTGATGGAGGAAGGTGGGGAAGAAGAGCAACAGCGTGTGGTGTTCGATGACTTCAACAGCGATGCAGAGGCATACGAAGAGCAGCAGCAGGTGGTGTTCGATGAGTTCAACAGCGATGCAGAGGCAGACGAAGAGCAGCAGGAGAGGGAAAGGGGGGATACGGTAGAAGAGGTGGCGATGGAGGTAGATGGTGAGGGCAGCGAATGTGACAATGGAGGAGCACATAAGGGAGAGCAGGAAGAGTATCTGGTGGGTGAGAACGGAGGGAGTGAAAATGGTGATAGCCACAGTCAAGAAGACCAAGCCGCTGCCGCTGATGATGATGATGTTGAGGAGCAGGAGGAGATGGAGTGGAACAATGAACTTGAGGAAGAGGAATTAGGCTCTGAAGAAGGTGGACTTAGCAATTACGAAGGAGATGGTGAGGAGGAATCTGGAGAGGACAACAGAGATGGTGAGGAGGAATCAGGAGAGCATGAAGAGGAATTTCATGTTGCAGGGACGGTGCATTCTGGCGCATCGAGCAATGCCATGGCTGCTGGAAGTGCCCGATCTGAAGGCGATAGCCCTGACACCTTCAGAAAGATGATATTTGAGGGTATTTACTTTCCTAAGAAACCAGACAACACTGCAGGCGAGGGTATTGCAAGGCGGACACGATCAAAGCTAAAGTGCTCCGACATGAAACTGCTCAAACGAGGTTTTTTCAGTAAACCTATCAAAATTGATATAGATTCAACATCTGAGTCTGAAGAGGAGATACTGCTACCGGAGCCGACAGCGCAAGGACTGCATTCATCAATCGAACACTACAGTAATGAGACCCACCGGAAGAGCAGCAGCAGAAAAAAGAATAGGAGACGGAAAAGGAAGGCAAGCACTAAACCTGATGAACATGAGGTGGTCAGGAAATACCAGAGGCTGAAGAAAGGGTCATCCAATGGGCAGGCTGCCATGACTGATTTGAAACAGAATGTGCAGGCTGCCAATAATGGTTTGAATAAAAATGTGCAGGTTGCCAAGGAAGGTGGCAAAACTCATAATGGTCTCAAGCAAAATGGTTCGAATGGAGAGCGTCCAATGAACAATGCACAGAATGACCTTTCTTTCAAACAACATGCAAATCTTGCTAAGATAAGAAAGCATCAAGGATCTAGAGCAAAAGGCGCTTATGATGAACTGTTCGACGCAATGTTTGCCGAATGGGAGAACTATACAAAGGCTTCCATTCCTGCAGATCAACAAAATGCCGGTACCATGCCTCTGACGTTCTCTTTTGGAAGTGAGGATGAAGAGGTTAAATCTGATCATGACAAGTTTCAGAAAGGATTGTGGGGGGAGTTTGATGCTGCCCTAGAATCCACCAATGTGGAGGAGGTACTTAACCTTCTGTAACACGGTTATCATTCAGTTTTTTGTTGAAGTTTTTTCTTTTGTTTCATGAATACAACATTTGGTTCTGAATGGTTGCTGTATCTTTGGCATATCGAATTTTCAGACGCAAAAGCTTTAGGCAAGCACCATTTCGCATAATATTTCAACATTACCGGCTACCCACACAGTAAATAAAGTAGTAGCAAAAAAGGTATCATTTGCCACAGATGAACTGAAATCTAACAGCCCTGCAATGTTTCCTTTTTGGAAGAAATATGAGATTTATCGCTTTACATTTTTTTAAAAAAAAGTTTGTGTTGTTACTTGTGAGTATGAATTAAGCCTAATTACCATCCAGACAGTCTTATATCCGTGTGCTGAATGGACCAAACACTAATCATTTCCTTTTACTTATATGGTGGAGATAGTGACAAAGCAGTACGTGTCCTAGAGTGATTGATGCCTAATTAAAAAAACTTTATTTTTGGCCTGCATATTCAGATGAATTTGGACACTTACCTATGAAGTTTCCGTTCTTTGCCAATGCCAACAACACTTCTACAAATACTAAGCCAATGCTCCTGTTGCTTTCAGGATGATACTTGCGGTGGGCAAAAGGTTCCACCAGAGGAAGCCACTTCTAGCGGAAATGGGAGGCATAAATTCATTATTGATGAGCAAATAGGAGTTCGGTGCAAGCATTGTAATGTTGTTGATCTTGAAATCAGATATGTACTACCCTCTATGGTAAGTAATTGTTCCTGAAAGTAACATCTTTTCAGTAACCTAAATATAGGGCATGTTTGGTTTTCGACCGCAACACCCCACGGACGGTCAACGCCTCACCATAGGCACGCCCGTCCGTGTTTGGATCTCGCTGCAGCTTAGTCGCACCACACCTCTACCACAGCCCTCATAGTACAATTTTCACGCCAATTTCTGCTGCAGATATGGCGCTGAAAATGAGCGTCGCAGCTTAGACAAGGCCACATCTGCGGTGTGGCATGCTTAGGCGACATCCAAACAGCCCCATACTAAACAAGGTCTTGTCAATTCTATTATTATGGCTTAAGTGTTTTCTTTTTCTCATGGAATAGGGTACATTTGCTACAGAAAGAGATTCCACAAGTCCTAGGTTGGATTTGTTTAAAGAAATGGCCACACTTTTCGAGGAAAATGATTTGCTCATATCAAGTGGATCTGGAGGAACTTCCCGTATTGGTGCTCGCAAAGCTGGTTCTGTTTGGAATCTCATTCCTGGAGTCAAGGAAGGTATGTTCCTGCACCAGCAGGATGCATTTGAATTCATGTGGAGGAAATTGGCAGGGAGTACTGAAATTGAAGAGCTGAGGTGTGCAGCGAACACCGATATTGGAGGTGGTTGTGTGATTTCTCATGCCCCAGGGACAGGCAAGACTCGACTAGCAATCACTTTTGTTCAATCATACCTAGAGGTTTTCCCACAGTGTTGCCCAGTGATCATTGCTCCAAGGGCGATGCTGGTGACATGGGAGCAGGAGTTTAAAAAATGGAAGGTGAAACTGCCTTTTCATGTACTGAATTCAACTGAGATCAACTGCATTGATGACAAGACCCTCCAAGAAAAGATTGAAAAAGATGGAAGTTTTGCTCGAAGGTTATTGACAAATAAAATGGATCAAAATTACAGGCGATTGGTGAAGTTAGCGTCCTGGGTGAATGGTACCAGTGTAATCGGTGTGAGCTACACACTTTTCAGAAAGCTAGCAAATGATGACGGCATGGATGTAGATAATGTGAGGAAGTTACTACTCGAGAGACCAGACCTGCTTGTCCTTGATGAAGGGCACACACCAAGGAACAGGACAAGTCTTATTTGGAAGGTTCTCTCACGGGTCCGCACAGAGAAGCGGATAATTCTTTCAGGGACTCTATTCCAAAACAACTTTGAGGAGCTATATAATACACTGTACCTGGTTAGGCCAAAGGATGCAATGCGTCTGGAGAAGGATGGAGGCAAAGATTGGACTTGTTTGAGATTGAATAACATCACAGAGGAGCACATAGATTATGTCCGAGCAAAATTGGAACCTATTGTGCACTACCATAAGGGTAACTTCCTTGAAAAGTCTCTCCCTGGTCTGAAAGAAACCGTTGTGATCCTAAACCCTCTTCCTCGTCAAAAGGAAATCATCACAAGCATTGAGAAGACAGCAGCAATGGGAGCACTTGATGCAGAATACAAGATCTCCCTTGCTTTGGTGCACCCGTCCCTCATCACCTGCACAAAACTGTCTGAAAAAGAGGCATGTATGATGGACCATACTTTGTTGGAGAGCCTTCGGTCGAACCCGTGTGAAGGAGTCAAGACGAGGTTCGTTGTGGAGGCCATCCATCAATGTCAAGCATTAAACGAGCGAGTGCTGGTATTCAGCCAATATCTTGAACCTCTGTCCTTGATCATGGACCAGATAAAAAGAAGATTCAACTGGACTGAAGATAAAGAGATCCTACATATGAGTGGCAATGTCCAGGTTAAACAGCGTGAAGCCATGATGACAACCTTCAACAACATGAAGAGCGATGCAAAAGTTATGCTTGCATCAACAAAGGCATGTTGTGAGGGTATAACACTTGTTGGGGCATCACGGGTGATTCTTCTTGATGTTGTATGGAACCCTTCTGTGGGAAGGCAAGCTATTGGCCGAGCTTACAGATTTGGACAGAAGAAAATTGTATATACATACAATCTGATTGCGGCGGGAACGAAGGAGATGGAGAAATACAGCACACAAGCAAAGAAGGAGCACATGTCTAAAAGGCTGTTTTCAAATGAAGAGCAACCTGAAGGAGGCAACATATCACCAGAATCAACATCCAATGACAGGGTTCTGGAAGCGATGGCAGCACGAGAAGACCTTAAAGATTTGTTCGTGCAGATTCGCATTGACAATCAAACCGACGGATCAACCAGGTTAGTGGAAAGATTCTAATACTTTAATATTTGTAATGTTAATTTGTGATTTTGTTTTTGTGTTCCTGCTTTTTTTTTTTGAATTGGTAAAGCCACCTTCATTCCATATCAGATGAAACAGAGATCCATATTACAGATACGATTATCCAATATACCTAAGCAATTTCATCTATATGCCTACTGGATTGCATTCCTGCTACGTTCATTTATTTAACTGAGGTTTGTTGTTTGTGGAAAAAGATATCCTTTATCAGTGTGCGCTGCAGATGAGTACTTGTACTCTCTGTATAATCATGCCATCTGTTATTCTTAGTGTGGAAGGGAGTAAACTATTAGTTTACCGGTATGCCTATGTTAGAATTGAATACGGGTTAGTTTAATTAATCTCAGATTAGGATTCGGTTATTAAGGTAACCGACTTAACTTCATTAAGCACCCCCGTGTCTGATCGGGACACACCTAGCCGTTATGGTTGGGAGGCCCCCTCGGTCGGTTCCTCCCTACATAAACAGAGGGCATCGATGGATTAGGGGTTAAGCCAAGATTAGAAGCATCGGTTCCCAATCCCTAAGTGCCACACATCGGCAACAAGAGGAACAAGGTCGGGGAAGGTCCCGACAGCTCCACCTGCTCTGCTTCATGTGTTTACCCGATCACCGCCACAAACGAAGGAAAGAGTGTGGACCTGGTTCACTGCTTGAACGTACACGTTCCCTCCAAACTCAATCCAACAAAACTGAAATATGCATGACCATGCAAACGTGCAGACGAAACAATATTAAGTACAACAGATCATGCCTCTGTTAACCCTAAGTCGAGCCTAATGACCAATCAGGCCTAACCCTAATTTCTATCAATGGTAACCAGGCCACCTAACTGGTTTTAGGTTTCGGCCACCTAAGTTTAATATCAGTTTTCTTAAGTTTTTGATTAAGCAAAGCCCAAATGAAATTAGAAGGAGGTGATTAGGGTTTGGAATTCAATACTAAAAATCAACTCAGAAGCATGAATTTGAAACGGATCAGGAAAAGAGATCAGGATTCAATCCGATTTTGGAATCGAATTGGATCAGACCCAAAGCAAACTCAGACTTGATTCAATTCAAGAATAAGGTTAAGAAAGGGATTAGGGCAGATCTGACTTAACTTAGTTACCATCATTGTGCGGGACTGCCTTCTTGGGTCGACTTTGAGGACACCGGCGAAATCACCGGAAACCTCACCGCCGAGGCTTTCGGGAAGGGTGGCTCACAAGCCGCTGAATCTGTCACCTCAGGGCGTCAGTCTTCTCGGATGAAGCTTCGAGCTCATTGAGGGATGAACTGGGCTTCCGGACTATAACTTCACTCGTGGAGGTTGCCGGATCTGGGCTTTTATGGTGCTAGGCACAGCGTCGAGCCGATCGACGGCGGCGCGCTCACCAATGATGAACGAGCGCGCCGGCGAGAGGGCCGATGGTGGCACCCATCGGGACCTCAGCCTCACAACAATAGGTTCACCGGAACCCTAGGTTCTCGGTCGAAACCCTAGTGCAGCGGGGATCCCTTCTCCGAGGTGCTTCCATTCACCAGAGCCACCCACTGATGATGAGCCGCCTAACGACAGGCTTGCGCACCGGTGTGGCGGCTGCAACTGCGCCGAAGCCCTCCCACCGCGGTGGACTGAGCCTCGCTCGCTCTCTTGCGTCAGTTAGTGAAGAGAAGGGGACGGGGATACTCAGAATGGGCTATGGTTTCACCATTTTTGACTTAAATACCTCGGCTCACAACCTCCACACGATCAATGGCTCAGATAAACTAAGGTCACGCCGCATTTTTGTTTCTGGTCGTTGGATCGTCATAGGAAGGATGGCATTAGGCAGCGCTCGCAAACCAGGCCGAGAGCGCATGCAGGAGGTCTTAATGGGCCAATGCGCTGCCCTTTCCCATTTTGTCTGGCCGGCGGGCCTAATTAGTTGTGAGGCCGAGCTGTCGGGCTGCCATTTCCATTTTTTTTGAGAATTTGCCGGATTTACTTTAGCTGGCTTTGGGCCAACTTTAGCACCAGGCTGCGTGCCTCCCTTCTTTCATTTTGGTGATTTTCACTAAATAAAACTTAGCAAGCCTTCGGCCTACTCACTATATGAACTCTAAGAAAGTAAGAACTTCTATAAAGTGATGAGTAAGCGTAAAAGCACACGGGCGTATGATAAATAAGCTGCGAACACAAGTGCACCAAAGGAAAAGGGTGCAAGAGCACCAAAGGAAAAGTGTGTAAGGAAATGCGTAAAATAACCGCAAATACAGAGTGAATTTGCCCCCTTGCGTAAGTACTTAGGTGTCCTTTTATGGGGAGGGGGGGCGAGGCGGTCCTATCTATCCAACATTGCTCATAGTGGGGTCGGTTTTATAGTGTTCGTTCTATGTATCTACTCTGTCAAGAGAGCGAAAGCTTTGGTCTTGGCTTCTTCTTGTTCTTCAAGGCACCGACTTGTGGGTGAGGTTATCGCCCTTCTGATGATGGATGGGCCGGTTCCCTGATGACATCACAGCAGCTTGGAGGAAAGTCGCATAACCCCCTCCCGAGCAATCTTCCCAATACCGAGGGCCATGCAAAGATCAAAAATCGCTTCTCTCGCCTGGGTTGGTGGAGACAAGTGGGTGGACGACACGATCCTGTCGGTGACTCTCATCCGGGTGGGGCGACATTCCTCGGTTGAAGGCGGTAGTCGCTGGTGTACTGCTTGTGACGGCACTCGTTCTTTTGCTCGTAGGCAGCGCGGTCTGACCAGGGATGGGGGTCCCGACGGGTCGGACCGAACCTCACTTAGGCTAGTACGGGCATCACATGCCATGAGGAGGCTGCTGTCGTGGTGCTCTGGCTTATCCGCTAGAAGCGTGGGGCGTTGGTGGTGCCAGTGGTGGCGCCGGTCCAGGCAGAATGCGCGTGAGAGCGCACCATGTATGGATCGGCGTGGTGATAGAACTTGGTTCGGATTGTGGTCTCGCCCAGGTCTGGGCGTGTCTACTCGGAATCTAGCGCGACGCGCCCTGACTTGAAATAGTCATTGGGAATGGGACCGTGTGAAGGTTAATTTCCATGCTCATGATGCCACGTCCCGCATGGTGGGGACGCGAACCGTGGAAGTGCTCGTACGCCGGCACAGGCGTTCGTGGTGCTCTGGCTTATCTGCTCGAAGCATGGGGCATTGGCGGTTCCAGTGGTGGCGCCGGTCCAGGCGAAACGCGCGTGAGGGCACGCCGCGTCTGGATCTCAGGTGCGCCGCTCCCTCTTTTGTTCTTGATCACACTATCTAATTAGATTAGACATGCTTGATCATGCCTCTGTTAACCCTAAGCCGAGGGTAATGACCAATTAGGCCTAACCTTAATTTCTATCAGCCTACCCTAACTGAGTACTGGGGTCAGTTCTAATGTTGTTTTATTTCCCTAGGGATGTACTGGAGACGGAGCAGGACAATGAGAATGCAATAATATGAAACAAGCATGACACAGCACCCAGCTCCAGATGACAAACTGTCAAGATACTGTTGCTGCCAGGTAATTTGATTGGTTGTTTGTGCTTTCAAGTCTTGAGATGACCTCGAAGTGTATCGTCGGCACTCAGTTTTTTTCTTTAAAAAAAGTGTATCATGTGCACAACAGGATTAGATGATCTGTTCCTTAAGTTGTAAAGTGGATATTGCTATATCGGTTCGGTTGTATTGTACCATTCTGACTATTCCCCGTCTTTGCGAACCACTGTATTTGGTATTTAAACTTTTGGTATTTGTACTGCAAGACTTGGATGACATAATTAAATTTGTTTGTTTGATTTCTTTAATATGTATTCGGATGGATTTGCTGTATACTTCTGCCTATTCCTCGAAATTTTAATACCCAGCAGCTACTCACTATGCAGGTTAAATTTTTAGCCCATATGCAGAACTTTTAGCATATGAATGAATATTTGGAAATGTATTCTTGAGCTGGGATGGTCATGGACGTGGAACCCTAGCAGCTGTGCGGCTTGGCAGCGCCTGGGATGCACGAGCACGACCATTGACAACACGGCAAACAGGGTTGAGCTGAGATGTGTTCACGGCCGGATATCTCAATGCTTCGCTGTGCTCCAGGGGCATCTGATGGTGTGACCAGCTGGTGCAAGAAGACAAAGCCTTTGGCGTTAGATCACTACCCAACCGTGCTGGTTCACTTCACTAGAAAGAGGGCAGTCATCCGGCAACAATAACTCACCACTCCGTATCATGAACAAGACTGAAAAAAGTTTTATTTCTCTGCCCGGACATTCAGATCAAGCCCATATTTTGCAAGAGATGATGAACAAACTATACACGAAGTCAGCCAGTTTAGTGAGGCTCATCGAAAAGCATACAGACCAAGACCCCTGGACTAAAACCTCCTTGGAATCGACGAGGCCAACAAGCGCCTTTCACCTGCGCAGGACGCATGCCCCCACGCCAACATCACAGCCGTCCTCCCTTTCATCTGGATCTTCCTCTTTCGTGGCGGCGGCAGCAGTAGCGCCTCGATCACCCGTATCGTGGGATGCAGCTTCGCGCCCTCGGCCTCCTGGTACCGCTTGTGGAGCTTGCGTTTTGTGTCCTCCATCTTCTTGTCTTTGGCGCAGCTGGGCGGGACTGTCATCGTCGTTCTCTTGCATCCGGCGCTGCCGATCGTGGTTGGAAATGTCTTCTTGGGTGGAGGCGGCGGCGGCGGAGGTTGCGGGATCATTGATGAAGCCTCCGTGTACGCCGACATGTTGCTACGAGCGCAGCCGAAGACCGGGTCGCTCTTCTTGGGTTCGAAATGTTAGAGATATAGAAAGAGATAAGGATAGAATCAGTCGACAGAATTAGTTAATATTTGATGTAATCTTATGTTTCCTTTCTGTTTTGAAAACTACAATAACATTCTCTTTTTAATCAAACTCTACCAGTATAAATAAACTTACGGCCCGAGACAAAAGGGTTCAACGCTTGCCAATATCATATGAATTCCAACATGGTAACCAGGGCCAGTCCTTTATACTGTATCTAGATTGCTTCTTCTCTCTCTCGCCGATGCAATGGTGACGTCCTCAAGTGCAACCCCGGTGCTCTTGAGCTCCTCTCACCGAGAAGCTAACAAGGGAGAACACGGTTAACTCTAAACTGGATTTATTTCTAAAGCTTGAATCTAGGGTGCTTTAGAAATTGATTTTCCCTGGTTAATTCCCAATTTCACCGGCAGCACATCAGCACGGAGCGTGCGATCTTTGCGGTTTCTTAATCCTAGTAAATTGATGTGATGTGGAGAGGAAGGGTGATTGTAGACGTGACGTTCTCATTTTATATTTTGTGTTTAAGCTGTAACTTTTTACATGAATATAAAACATTGGATTTCTTATAGAACATTTGAAAAAGAACTGTTGGATATGCGTGACCGCATGGTTATGTGCTCATACATGCCGATCCAGAATCGGTACATATACGATAAATGTTGTGCATGCTAACAAATCAGCATCTCACAAAAAAAATTACAAGACTATAAGACTAGAACCTAGATGTGAAAGAAGGTACTAGTCATTTATCACCTCCTAAAATGAATCTTGCACAATATTGGTTAAATAATTAATTGAGCTTCGAAATGAAACATTTTTTAGTCTACTCTTAATAAGAGTTCCATTTTTAATAACACTGCCAGAGCACGAGAAACTTTTCCTATTCCAGCCATAGTTTCCTAGCACACAGCAAACCCTATCGTCGCCATCGGCCTCTCGCCACTCCCCCCCAACCGCCGGCAATGCCGGAGCGGCCCTCCACTGGGCGCTCCCTCGGCAAGACCAAGACTCGCATAGAAGTCTACAACAACGAAGACGACGAGAGCGGTGGCGTCGCGCGGGGGAAAGGCGCTGCGATCGCTGGCGGCAGCGATGGCCCGAAGCCCATCAAGTCGGGGTCTGTCGAAGATGTGGGTATCAACACAGAGATTAGGGTTGGCTCGGGGTGCATGTTGGCGGCGACTCCTCTGCGGCCAGAGAACCTTGTCTCGCTGCCTCTTCTCGCCACGGCCCGCTCCCCCGGTCAGCCTCAGCCCGAGGTCATCATTATCTCTTCCTCCTCTGATGGCAGCGAAGAAGAATTTGCTGGATTTCGTGCCGAATCGCCATCCCGTAAGGTACTTCTGACCAAGGGAAGTGGCCATAAGAAGAGGCGTGTCAAGGAGGAGCCGATCAGCGGTTCCCATACGCGTTCAGCTGAGGAAACAAGCTCTGTGGTGGGGGATCCTGTGCTGGGAATCTCCACCGCGAAGAGGAAGGGGAAGATAGGGTGCCGCAAGGCGGAGATGAAAGAGGAGGCCAGGAGCTCGAGGGAGAAGAATAATGAGAAAAATAGAGGCTCAGGTAGGAGAAGTGAGGTGGACAACTCGCCCTTGGCCAAGGAGGCTCTCGTGTCCAGTTAGCAGTCCTGCGGTGCTCTGGGCAAGGAGGGGCAGGGCATGAAAAGCAGCAAGAGATGTAGCAGTTCGCCTCCGATCAACCTTGTCGGTGCAACGATCGGGTCGAGGATCCGGTCACGCATGCATCAGCGGGACCGAATGCATCAGGCTTCCCACTCTGCTCGCCAGGTGTCGGATGACACTGAAGTCGATGGGCTTGCGGAAGAGCAGCATGGGCGAGTGAAGGATGCTTCATACTCTGCTTGGGTGATGGATGAAGGTGGGGAAGAAGAGCAGCAGCGTGTGGCATTCGATTACTTCAACAGCAATGCAGAGGCAGACGAAGAGCAGCAGCAGGTGG
Source organism: Tuctoria greenei (assembly GCA_036927565.1). NCBI lineage: Eukaryota > Viridiplantae > Streptophyta > Magnoliopsida > Poales > Poaceae > Tuctoria > Tuctoria greenei. The sequence continues at coordinate 32,451,261 of JAYESD010000006.1, read as the reverse complement.
TGTTTGATGAGTTCAACAGTGATGCAGAGGCAGATGAAGAGGAGCGGGAGAGGGAAAGAGGGGATACGGTAAAAGAGGGGGCGATGGATGTAGGTGGTGAGGCCAGCGAAGGTGACAGTGGAGGAGCACATGAGGGTGAGCAGGAAAAGTATCTGGTGGGTGAGAATGGAGAGAGTGACAATGGTGATAGCCACGGTCAAAAAGATCAAGCCGCCGCCGCTGATGATGATGTTGAGGAGCAGGAGGAGATGGAGTGGAACAATGAACTTGAGGAAGAGGAATTCGACTCTGAAGAAGGTAGACAAAGCAATTATGAAGGTGATGATGAGAAGGAATCAGGAGAGGATGACAGAGATGTTGAGGAGGAATCAGGAGAATCAGGAGAAGATGACGAGAAATTTCATGGAGCAAGGGAGGTGCAATCAAAGCTAAAGTGCTCGGACTTCTCTAAATACTAAGCCAATGCTCCTGTTGCTTTCTGGATGATACTTGCGGCAGGCAAAAGCTTCCACACAAGAAGCCGCTTCTTGCGAAAATGGGAGGCATAAATTCATTACTGATGAGCAAATAGGAGTTCGGTGCAAGCATTGTAATATTGTCAATCTTGAAATCAGATATGTACTACCCTCTATGGTAAGCAATTGTTCTTGTTAGAGATATAGGAGTTTATTGTATTTTCCTCATTGTATGAGGTTTTTTTGCATATTTGTAATATCATGCACTTCTATATATTTGGGCCTCTTGGCCTCATATCAATAAAAGCATATTATTCAAAACATGATAACAAGGCCATCAAATTAGGGTTTTTTCTCCACCCGAGCACTCTTTGTGGAAGACGCTTCTTCTTGCCACCTCCACCTCGCTCTCTGGTGTCGTGCGCTCGTCGTCGCGTGTGGTTATCTCTGTCCCTTGCCCACCCTGAGGAGGCGGTCTTCTCTCTGGTCACTGCGCCCCCACCGCAAGGAGGCATTTTCTCTCGGTCATTGCGCTGAGGCGCAAGCGCTTTTCTCTTGTCACCGCGCCTGCGGCGAGCGTGCCGCTTGGGCTTCATCCAGCATCGGTGTCGCAACCGGTGACTCCTAGCTACAGATTCCATTGAAGACCGTGGCCCTCCTGTGCTGCAATCCGCCTCTCCTGTGATTTGAGCTATGCTTGCTTGGTCTGAGCCACTAAGAGGCGGCTGGTGTGTTAAGCAAATAAAAAAGAAAAAAAAGCATCTTGTGTCGCTTATTCAATAGCTCTCTCGCTCTCACCCACCGCTACTCACTTTACGCTCTAGCCATTGCCGGTTGTCTTGTCAGGATGACTTCTTCGTCAGGTGGTGTTCTAGTTTTGCGATGTTCAATGCTTTTCAATTGCACCCATTATCGAGATTGGGTTCCCCGCATGCGTCTACATATGTGTGCTCTACGTCTTTGGGAGTTCCTTACGGGTGATCTCAAATGGCCGTCTTGTCCTGCTGCTCCTTCACAACCCGCTGCTCCAGATAAGGCCACTAATGATGAGAAGAAGAAGTTGCTTGCTGATTTTGAGACTCATATGTCCTCCCACGAGTCTGACTTCAGCGTGTATAGGGCTTGGTTGGATGATGATGCTAGGGCTGGTGCTATTCTTGCTGCTAGTGTGGAGGATCGTCTTGCTATGGACATAGTTGAGTTTGAGTATGCAGACCAGATGTGGACTTTTCTGCGTCAACATTACAAGCATACTGGTCAGTCTAGCTATCTTGCTGCTATTCGTTAGGAGTAGCTTTTATGACAAAGAGATGCTACAGTGGACAAGTTCTTTGATTAGATGTCTTCTATTTGGCATCAGCTTGATACTCTTGGTCCTAAGTTGTCACTGGATACTTGTCAATCTTGTCAGAGTCAGAAGGATGCACTTCAGTTTCGATGGACCTATGACTTTCTGACCTGTCTTCGTGATGAGTTTGAGCTTCTTCGTGCTTATCTGCTTGCTCGTCACCCTTGTGTCTCTCTTATGGATGCTCTGGCTAGTGTTTGTAATGAGGAGACTCGTCTTGGTGCTACTGGCTTGTTGCTGACCTCTTCACTTTTGGCTGCTCGTTATTCAACCACTCGACATATTGCTGGTGCTCAGGCCCGTCGTTCTTCACAAAGTGCTGGTACCGGAGGATCTAAGGAGAGTTCCGCTACTACAAATGCCCCATTGGTCGTGCTTCTTCGTCGCCTTGCTGCGTCTACATCAAAAGAAGTTATTGTTTTGGTGACTCTGCCTTCTGCACCTTCAGGTTCTGCTGCTGCTTCTCAGTCTTCCTCTGAGGACCACCTTCTACTTCTCGTTCAGGTACACGTCAATGGATCTTGATTCTGGAGCTTCGTTCCACATGACTCATTACTCCACCCGTTTATCATCTCTGATTCCTTCCTCTCATTCTCTTACTATTCACACTACTGATGGTTCTCCACTTTCAGTTGTTGGATAAGGCATCCTTTTATCTAACTCTTTTGATGTTCCTGATGTTTCCTATGTTCCCAAACTGACCATGCAGCTTATGTCTGTTGGGCAACTCACTGATCATGACTGTCGAATGATTCTTGATCCTGATTCTTGTTTTGTTCAGGATCGTCCTACAGGTCGGCTAGTTGGCACTGGCCCTTGTCGTCGATATTCTCAACACCTTTGGGAGCTTGACTGACTTTGTCTTCCTTCTATTGTGCCTGCTGGTCTTGTCAACTTTGCCTATGATGCTCCGTCCACCTCGTATTTTACTTAGTGGCACCATCGTGTAAGACATCTTTGTGGATCTCGTCTTTATACCTTAGCTCGTGGTGGTCTTTTAGGATCGGTTTCAGGTTCTATGTGTTTAACTCAGTGTTAGAGTTGTCAATTAGGGAAACATATTCAGCTTCTCTATACTTCTAGTGAGTCAGTGTCTCCACGTCCTTTTGACCTTGTTCATTCGGATTTCTGGGGTCCTGCTCCTTTTGTTTCTAATAGAGGACATTGATATTACATTATTTTTATAGATGTTTTTTCTCACTTCACATGGATTTACTTTATGAAACAACATGGTGAGGTTGTGTCTATTTAATTTTTTTCAGCTATGATTCACACTCATTTTAACACGTCTATTCGTGTTTTTGTGCTGATTCTGCTAATGAGTACCTTTCTGAAGCTCTTCGTTAGATTCTTTCTGAGCAAGGCACTCTTGCTTAGTTTTTTCTCACGCGAAGAATTGTGTGGCGAGCATAAGCATCGACATCTCCTTAAGAATGTCCGTACTCTTCTGCTCACTTCCTTTATTCCCCGTTACTTTTGGGTTGAGGCTATTTCTACTGCCACATAACTGATTAACATTCAACCTCCGTCTGCTCTTCAGGGGGGATTCCCTTCCAACGTCTTACTGACAAGACACCTGACTATGACAGCCTTCGTCATTTTGGTTGTGTGTGCTATGTGTTGCTTGAACCTTGTGAGCGTGCTAAGCTCACTGCTCTCTCAGTCGAGTGTGTTTTTCTTGGATACAGTGATGATCATAAGGGATATCGTTGTTGGGATCCTATTGGTCGACATATGAGGATCTCACGGGATGTTGTCTTTGATGAGACGCGTCCTTTCTATCCTCGTCCTTCTTCGAATAATCATCCCATATCTTTGATCGACCCAATTTCATTCCTATTCATTCCAGATACATCTGTTGCTAGTGTACATCCCTCACTCTCAGTGTTGCATCCCACGATGTCTTCTTCGAAAACTTCTTCTATGATCCCTGACTATAGTTTGAAGCCTCCTCTAACACAGGTCTACACTTGACGAGTTGTGCAGTTGTCTGATGAGCTATCTACTCCAGTTGAGTCATCTTTGTCTGATGACCCAAATTCTCTCGAGGCACCCTCTTCTCCTTATGAGGCGTCTCCCTTTGATGATTCTTCTCCTGAGCAGCCTCTTGGACGTGGCCATTGCTCTTGTCAGCCTCCTCATCGATATTATCCTTCTAGCTTTGCCGCTACAGCTCTTTCTGAGCCAACTATGTATCGTGATGTTGTTCCTTATCTGAAATGGCAACATGCAATGGCTAAGGAGATTGCTGCACTTGAGCACACTAGAACATGAGACCTTGTGCCCTATTCTCCATGTGTTTGACCTGTCACCTGTAAGTGGGTCTATAAGGTTAAGACTCGCTCTGATGGTTCCCTTGAGCGTTATAAGGCTCGACTAGTTGCTCATGACTTCCAGCAGGAACATGGTCGTGATTATGATGAGACCTTTGCTCCTGTTGCTCACATGACCACTGTCGGTACCCTATGTACCAGATACACCTTGAGATTGCAAAGATCACAAGGAAACTCCATCGATCAGATTTGAAGACCTCTGAAGGCCCCACATGTCAGGCGTAACCGGACCTGCTTCCCCGCCATGGTTAGTCCCAGGGCCACCACGTGTATCATAAGACCGGAGCTATCGCCCACACGTGGGAAAGCTCCGAACGTAATACCAATATGGCACACCCGGACCTAACCCCAGACAGAGGGAAGCTCCAGTACTGACACGTGTCCAACAGCACCGGACCTACCTGTCCACGACGGTAAGCTCCAGAGCTGCCACGTGGCCAAACCGCCGGACCTTCAAGGAGCAATCAAAGACTTCAAGACCCGATTAAGTGTCATTAATGCCATATTAATGACACACGATCGGGTGGCTCTTAATATCAGTAACGGCACTGTTAAAGACCGTTACCGGGCTATTAAGGGTAATTAACCTCATTAATTGTGTATCAAGCATGTGTAACTGCCGGGGCCACATGTCGGGCCAGGCTAATGGTGTAACGACCAATCCTTGTACTATAAAAGGACTGGTCCACGATACACAAGGGATGGCTTCACACCACTTCTAGACTCCCTGACCTAGACGAGCTACTTCTTCTGGAGCTTCTTCTAGACTCACACGCTTAATACAACACCAACACACCCCGTGGAGTAGGGTATTATGCTCAGGCGGCCCGAACCACATAAATCTCTGTGTCCACTTGTCTTTCACCTTCTTGAATCTCTGTGCGCCCATTACCGAACTACAACTCCACGATCTACCAATGTTAGTGTCGGGAGATCTGTCGGATCTAAACACCGATAGTTGGCGCGCCAGGTAGGGGCGCCTGAGATTTCAAGTATGGTGAACTCAGCTGCTGGATCATCCAACAGCAATCCTGCTGTTCAACTTGCTGGGGGCAATCCCTCCAACATGCAGCAACCAGCAGGTGCCACGGATCCAGCAGAAGTCATGCCTCCACCGCCACCGCCTACACCAACAAATCAAGCTGGGCAGCGTGACAGTGCATCGGCGTCGGTCACCGCATCGGCGAATAACAACAACCCTGAACACGCGCTCCATGCAGCGCGTGCTCTCCTTCAACGTCCACCACCTCCAGGTGTATCCCAGGGTGCAATGGAGCAGTGGAGGGCTGACGTGGAACATCTGGTTGCAGCAGCAGCCGACCACATCAGCAACCAAGGTCCCCCCCCTTCGGGGCGAGCCCCATCACAGCGCCGGACCGTGTCGGGCAGACTTGGTCCGCACGCTTCCCAAAATAGGAGGCGTGCTGCATCTCAGCAAGTTACATCGCTGCCTTCCGGGGCACGGCGCACTCATACGGTAACCAGGCTTTCAACTCATGACCTCCGGGCGGAGCTTGATCGCCGTTACCGCCAACAGGACGGCCGTGTCCATATCGAGCGTGCTCGCGAAAGGTGAGAGGCTCGAGACAGTCCTACACCCGAGGGAGTAGGAGGAGGTTGTTCTGCGCTGGCCATGCACCTATGCATGGTCAGATGGCCACAAAAGTTCCAGCCTCATCTGCTGGAGAAATTTGACGGGACTGTTAATCCTGCTGAGTTTCTCCAGATTTACTCCACCGCAATCCTTGCGGCCGGAGGTAATGAGGCCGTAATGGCCAACTACTTCCCAGTGGCCTTGACTGGGACTGCTAGGTCTTGGTTCATGAGCCTTCCTCATGACTCCATCAATAGTTGGGAGGAATTGTGCCAACAGTTCACCGCCAATTTCGGGAGTTCATACACCCGACCAGGCACCGAACTGGACCTTTTTGCAGTCGTTCAGAAGGGGGGAGAATCCCTGCGCTCATTCATCCAGAGGTTCTCCCAGGTACGAAACACTATTCCTTCTATCTCCAGCGCCTCTGTTATCGTGGCATTTAGACAGGGCATACGAGATAATAAGATGCTGGAGAAGTTGGCGATCAAGGAGATCACCAGCGTCACGGAGCTCTTCAGCTTGGCAGACAAGTGTGCCAAAACTGCGGAGGGCCGTGAAATGCACTCCAAACCACCTCTGGAGGATGGTAAAAAATCCTCCAAAGGCGAAGCCACTACCTCCGGGAGTGGCAAAAAGAAGAAAAAGTCCAACGACAAGAAGAAGTCATCGGTCGGCACATCTACTGCTGCAGCTGCTGCAGCTCCGGGTGGCTGAGGGCCACGCCCCGAGAAACAACCTCGGCCATCTTCTGAAGATGGAGGCAAATCAAAAGTGTGGTGTCCTATTCACAAGTCGAATAGCCACAACTTGGAAGACTGCCGGGAAGTCCAAAACCTTACCGAGCGCTACAACAAGCGCCTGGAAGAAGTTCCTTTCTGTCAGAGGGAAGGAAAACAGAAAGTCGATGAAGCTCCGGCTGAAGAGGAGTTAGGCTTTCAGGACCCTAAAAAGGTCCTGAAGGCTGTTTACACCTCCGTCGACGACGACTCCGACGTCTCCGACAATGAGCGTCAGAAGACCATGAACACCATCTTTGGTGGTCCGTGGGACATCACCTCACGCCGTGTCCTCAAGACCATGCGGCAGGACATGGCCTCAGTAGCTTCTACAGCCAGGGCGGAGCCTCATCGAAAGTGGATGGACACCACCATCACTTTTGATGCTTCAGACTGCCCTCAAAACATGACCGGAGCTGGTCAACTACCTTTGATGGTATCTCCGACCATCAATAACATTCAACTCCACCATGTAATGGTGGACGGAGGTTCGGGGCTGAACCTCATAAGCTTTGAAGCTTTCTTCAAGCTTCAGCTCCTACCTTCGGACCTTCGCCCCTCCCGACCTTTCTCCGGAGTAGGTCCGGGGGCCATAGCCCCACTCGGTGCCATTACTCTCCCCGTGACCTTCGGGACTCGGGAGAATTATCGCACTGAGAAGTTGATCTTTGACGTTGCTCAGATCAACTTACCTTTCAATGCCATTTTGGGCAGGCCCGCCTTGTACAAGTTCATGGTTGCTGCTCATTATGGCTACCTAGTGTTGAAGATGCCAACACCAGCTGGTGTTCTCCGAATCTGCGGAGACCGCACTGCTGGAGTGACTGCTCTGGAAGAACTTCATGCGCTTGCTATAGCACTGGAGGAAGAGTCCAGGCAGGAACAAGCTCCAAAACCCCCAAGCATTCGTCAACGAGGCTCAACCTCTGCACCTCGTGTGCAACCAAGCGGCGACACCAACATCCCCGTCAAAGTCGTCCAAATCAGTTCCGATGCCGCTCAGACCACCCATATATCGGGAGGTCTGAATGACAAATAGGAACTCGCGTTCATCACTTTCCTCCGGGCTAATGTCGACGTGTTTGCCTGACAACCGTCACAAATGCTTGGGATCCATAGGGAAGTGATCGAGCATAATCTGAAGATCTATCCTGACGCTCGGCCTGTGCAACAGAAGCATCGGAAGCAATCAGTAGAGTGACAAAACTTCATACGACAAGAAGTGAAGAAGTTGCTCGAAGCTGGGTTCATCCGAGAAGTCTTCCACCCAAAATGGCTGGCGAACCCAGTCGTTGTACCCAAGGCCAGAGCGAAGCTTTGGATGTGTATCGACTACACAATACTAAATAAGGCATGCCCAAAAGATCCATTCCCACTACCTAGAATAGATCAGATAGTGGATTCCACCCTCGGGTGTGAATTACTATGTTTCCTAGACGCATATTCTGGGTACCATCAAATGAGAATGTCTAGGGAAGATGAAGAACATTCTTCTTTTATCACAGTAGATGGATTGTATTGTTATACTGCCATGCCATTAGGTCTCAAGAATGCAGCCTCAACATTTGTACGAGCTATGTACAAAACCTTTGGGGAGCTCATCAGAGACGTAGTGGAAGTGTATGTTGATGACATCATCGTAAAGATCAAAGACAAGGAGTCACTCCTTGACACTTTGCAAGCTGTCTTTGAGAAGTTGTGAGTCACTCGCACGAAGCTGAACCCAGACAAGTGCGTCTTCGGGGTTAGCTCCGGAAAGCTTCTTGGTTCCCTGGTAAACCACCAGGGCATAGATGCAAATCCATCGAAGATTAAAGCCATTGAGGATATGCGGCCACCAGCCCGCATCAAGGACGTCCAGAAACTGACTGGATGTCTAGCCGCCCTCAGCCGGTTCATCTCAAGACTGGCGGAACGGGCGCTACCCTTCTTCAAGCTATTGAGGAAGTCCGGACCATTCCAATGGTCTGAAGAAGCAGAAAAGGCATTCCAGGAGCTAAAGCAGCTCCTCACCACTCTACCAAACTTGGTAGCTCCGAACCCTGGTGAGCCCTTACTACTTTACATTTCAGCAACCGACGAGGTTGTCAGCATGGTCTTGGTTGCGGAGAGACCATAACCATCCCAAGCTCACGAATCCAGACCCCTCCGGGAGGGTCCGAAGGTTCCTGAAGGTGAGTCTGGGTCCCAGCCCCTAGACTTGGATCTACAGGGAGTTATTCCAGAAGATCTGGACCCCTCCGGGAGGGTTCGGGTCGCTCCAGTAGAAGCTCCGAGTTCCTCCAGCAAGGACTCGAAGGTCCCCAAAGCAGGTCCGGACCCCTCCGCGAGGGTCCAGGTCGATGTGGAGGAAGCTCCGGGCCCCTCTGGGAGGGTCCAGACAGTCCAGTGCCCAATATACTTCATCAGAGAAGTACTACATGATGCCAAGACTTGATACCTAGAGGTACACAAGCTGCTCTACGCAGTTCTCATCGCCTCCAGGAAACTTCGCCATTACTTCCAAGCTCACAAGATCTCAATGGTGACCTCTTATCCACTGCGTGCGATCTTGCATAATCCCAACTCTACTGGGAACATTGCAAAGTGGGCAGCGGAATTAGCTGAGTTCGATCTTGAATTCATCCCAAGACAAGCGATCAAGAGTCAAGCATTGGCAGACTTCGTGGCGGAATGGACCCCCTCTCCATCAAACCCTGGGGGCCCTAGTGAGCAGAAGCCAGAACTCAAGGCTTTGGTCTTCACAGAGCCTCACTGGACCCTCTACTTCGACGGATCCATGCAAAAGAAGGGGGCCAGAGCTGGAGTCCTTCTCCTCGCTCCAACCAGGGAGAAGGTAAAATACATGGTCCACCTGGACTTCAAGGCGACAAACAACATGGTGGAGTATGAAGCACTCATTTATGGACTAAAGGTGGCACTATCATATGGTGTCAAGCAGCTGTTAGTCAAGGGAGATTCGCAGCTCATCATTAAACAGGTGAAGGGTGAATGCTCATGTAACAATCCTCAACTAGCTACTTATCTCCTTGAAGTCCAGAGGATTCAGAAGGACTTCGAAGTCCTGGATCTCCACCATGTCCAGCGTGTCCATAACACTGAAGCTGACAAACTCTCGACGAAAGCGTCAACCGCAGCTCCGACTCCTGACGGAACCTTCGTTCGGAGGTTGTCAAAACCCACAGTTCACCCTGCCGAACTGAGCGAAGGGGACGAGACCAGCATCTCGAAGCTGGCGGTCTCGATGGCCCTATTACCATGGCAGCCATCAAGGGTCGTAGGTGCTGCCGGAAGCTTCGAGCAACCCAGCACGCAATACTCAAATGCTCAAGCTAGCTCCAATGCATGGATCTCGGAGATCTGGAGCTACTTGAAAGACAATATCCTTCCTGATGATGATGTATCCGCTGACCGGATAGTCAGATTGGCTAAAAGATACACGCTAGTAGAAGGGTATCTCTACCGGCGTGGTGCCAACGGCGTCCTAATGCGTTGCATCACAAGGGAAGAAGGTTGCGAGCTCCTCACAGAAATCCATGGAGGCGAGTGTGGGAACCACGCGTCTTCCTGCACGCTGGTCGGTAAAGCCTTCCGGCATGGTTTCTACTGGCCTATAGCGCTCCAGGATGCAACTGAGCTGGTGAAGAAATGCGAAGCATGCCAGTTCCATGCAAAGCAAATTCACACACCGGCTCAGCCTCTACAAATGATACCTCCTACATGGCCTTTCGCTGTGTGGGGGATGGACATCTTGGGACCTTTCCCAAGAGCCGTCGGGGGTTACAAGTTCCTGTATGTTGCCATTGACAAGTTCTCCAAATGGCCGGAAGCAACTCCAGTTGTGACAATAAACAAGCAATCAGCTATCAACTTCTTGCAGTCCATCGTATGCAGATTTGGAGTCCCGAACAAAATCATAACAAATAATGGGACCCAATTCACAAGCTCTGCTTTCCAAGGATACTGCGAAGACCTCAGCATCCAAGTCAACTACGCCTCTGTAGCTCACCCGGCAAGCAATGGCCAAGCCGAGAGAGCAAATGCAGAAATCCTGAAAGGACTCAAGACACGCACATATGAGCGCCTGAAAAAACATGGAGCCAACTTGATCGAGGAGCTTCCGCCCACTCTAAGGACTAACAGGACAACTCCAAACCAGTCAACTAGAGAGACACCCTTCTTCCTGGTGTACGGAGCTAAAGCAATCCTCCGTCCGGAAATCACCTTGGGGTCGCTCCGGGTCCGGACCTTCGACAAAGCCACGCAGGACCTGCTCCGGCGTGAAGACCTTGACCTCCTTGAAGAGGGAAGGTGCCGAGCAGCTGTTAGGAATGCCCAATACCGCCAAGCTCTTCGGCGCTATCACTAAAGGCATGTTCACAGCCGTTAGCTCAAGGAAGGCGATCTGGTGCTACGGAGAATACAATCCAGAGAAGGGTTAAACAAACTCTCCCCCAGCTGGGAGGGACCCTTTTGAGTGATCAAAGTATCCCGTCCCAGATGCGTTTGCTTAGCAACCGAGGATGGGACACCTCTCCCAAATCCTTGGAACATTGAGCACCTCTGTAAGTTCTACGCTTAATATCACGGAGGTGAGTCTGTAATTACATGTGATGTATGTTATAGAGTCATTGTACAGAGTCGGGTAGCTCCTTCGGGAGGGCAGCCGGACCTACCCCGTTAGGTTCGCAACGTCCATGCAACACTTGTCACAGTCTCAGAACTAAAAGTGTAGCTAGCTACCTTGGGTCAAACGAGAGACGAAACACACTTAGCCGTGTTCCGTACCCTAAGAGTGTACTTGTTTCTCCTGTACCCCGGACCTATAATGAAGGACATCATTGTGTGAAAACAGATTCCACGTGCATTTACTTTGTACAGGCTCAATATTTTTTATTTTTTATTTATCTCTTTCTTGTCTATAAAAAAGTTGTGCAGTTCTTAAGAAACTTTAGCTCGACCAGTTCATGTACAATTCGAGTTGCATTGTCTATCCTCCCGGGTTCAAACATTGTTGATGGTCTACCCGTCTGAATGCCGCCAAGCCAATCTAGGGCCGGAGTGTGCTATCGACTTAGCCTGGTCATGCACCCTAAGTACGCCACTCTACCTATACCCCGGCTGGCCGAAGTAAGGCGAGTACAGAAACGATCGAACCTGAAGGAAACAAGACGACGCTCTTGATTGTATTTAGAATTGAGTTCGACCTAAAACTTTCTCGGGAATAGTAAGCCGCAATGAAGTTATAGATAGGAAACAGATTTTACTATTTTTCTTGACTTCAGTGTGCATGAAAAATAAATATTTCATGATGATGGTGAATGAAGTCGGAGCTACCAAAGCTCTGACATCCTCTAGGCGGCTCGTGGTTGATGTTCAAACATTGATATCGAGCGTCGCTGGAGCTACTCAGCTCTGGTAAATCTAGGGGGCAAGCCGTCAACGTGAAGAAAAGATGGTGGAAAGACTCTATAGTGGAGTATGTTGTCGATACACCACATGTTGACAGAGGTCACTGCCGGAGCTACCAAGCTCCGACACCCCAGAGGGCTAACCGTCGATGTTTTACGCGTTGATGGAGACTACTTCCGGAGCTACTAAGATCCAATGATGGTCAATGCCGGAGCCACTAAGCTCCGACAACCTCAGGGGGCCTACACTATCGAAGACTTCGGACCTACATTCTATAAGTTCGAAGCACGCAAGTCTTCAACAACCGTTACATCCTCTTCACAAGCAAAGAAGGAACACATGTCTAAAAGGCTGTTTTCAAATGAAGAGCAACCTGAAGGAGGCAACATATCACCAGAATCAACATCCAATGACAGGGTTCTGGAAGCGATGGCAGCACGAGAAGACCTTAAAGATTTGTTCGTGCAGATTCGCATTGACAATCAAACCGACGGATCAACCAGGTTAGTGGAAAGATTCTAATACTTTAATATTTGTAATGTTAATTTGTGATTTTGTTTTTGTGTTCCTGCTTTTTTTTGAATTGGTAAAGCCACCTTCATTCCATATCAGATGAAACAGAGATCCATATTACAGATACGATTATCCAATATACCTAAGCAATTTCATCTATATGCCTACTGGATTGGATTCCTGCTACGTTCATTTATTTAACTGAGGCTTGTTGTTTGTGGAAAAAGATATCCTTTATCAGTGTGCACTGCAGATGAGTACTTGTACTCTCTGTATAATCATGCCATCTGTTATTCTTAGTGTGGAAGGGAGTAAACTATTAGTTTACCAGTATGCCTATGTTAGAATTGAATACGGGTTAGTTTAATTAATCTCAGATTAGGAGTCGGTTATTAAGGTAACCGACTTAACTTCATTAAGCACCCCCGTGCTCTGATCGGGACACACCTAGCCGTTACGGTTGGGAGGCCCCCTCGGTCAGTTCCTCCCTACATAAACAGAGGGCACCGATGGATTAGGGGTTAAGCCAAGATTAGAAGCATCGGTTCCCAATCCCTAAGTGCCACACATCGGCAACAAGAGGAACAAGGTCGGGGAAGGTCCCGACAGCTCCACCTGCTCTGCTTCATGTGTTACCCGATCACCGCCACAAATGAAGGAAATAGTGTGGACCTGGTTCACTGCTTGAACGTACGCGTTCCCTCCAAACTCGATCCAACAAAACTGAAATATGCATGACCATGCAAACGTGCAGACGAAACGATATTAAGTACAACAGATCATGCCTCTGTTAACCCTAAGTCGAGCCTAATGACCAATCAGGCCTAACCCGGCCCTAATTTCTATCAATGGTAACCAGGCCACCTAACTGGTTTTATGTTTCGGCCACCTAAGTTTAATATCAGTTTTCTTAAGTTTTTGATTAAGCAAAGCCCAAATGAAATTAGAAGGAGGTGATTAGGGTTTGGAATTCAATACTAAAAATCAACTCAGAAGCATGAATTTGAAACGGATCAGGAAAAGAGATCAGGATTCAATCCGATTTTGGAATCGAAATGGATCAGACCCAAAGCAAACTCAGACTTGATTCAATTCAAGAATAAGGTTAAGAAAGGGATTAGGGCAGATCTGACTTAACTTAGTTACCATCATTCTGCGGGACTGCCTTCTTGGGTCGACTTTGAGGACACCGGCGAAATCACCGGAAACCTCACCGCCGAGGCTTTCGGGAAGGGTGGCTCACAAGCCGCTGAATCTGCCACCTCAGGGCGTCAGTCTTCTCGGATGAAGCTTCGAGCTCATTGAGGGATGAACTGGGCTTCCGGACTGTAACTTCACTCGTGGAGGTTGCCGGATCTGGGCTTTTATGGTGCTAGGCACAGAGTCGAGCCGATCGACGGCGGCGCGCTCACCCAATGATGAACGAGCGCGCTGGCGAGAGGGCCGATGGTGGCGCCCACCGGGACTTCAGCCTCACCACAATAGGTTCACCGGAACCCTAGGTTCTCGGTCGAAACCCTAGTGCAGCGGGGATCCCTTCTCCGAGGTGCTTCCATTCACCGGAGCCACCCACTGATGATGAGCAGCCTAACGACAGGCTTGCGCACCGGTGTGGCGGCTGCAACTGCGCCGAAGCCCTCCCACCGCGGTGGACTGAGCCTCGCTCGCTCTCTTGCGTCAGTTAGTGAAGAGAAGGGGACGGGGAAACTCAGAATGGGCTATGGTTTCACCATTTTTGACTTAAATACCTCGGCTCACAACCTCCACACGATCAATGGCTCAGATAAACTAAGGTCACGCCGCATTTTTGTTTCTGGTTGTTGGATCGTCATAGGAAGGATGGCATTAGGCAGCGCTCGCAAACCAGGCCGAGAGCGCATGCAGGAGGTCTTAATGGGCCAATGGGCTGCCCTTTCCCATTTTGTCTGAATTCTGTATTATTTAATGGGCCAGCGGGCCTAATTAGTTGTGAGGCCGAGCTGTCGGGCTGCCATTTCCATTTTTTTTTTGAGAATTTGCCGGATTTACTTTAGCTGGCTTTGGGCCAATTTTAGCACCAGGCTGCGTGCCTCCCTTCTTTCATTTTGGTGATTTTCGCTAAATGAAACTTAGCAAGCCTTCGGCCTACTCAGTATATGAACTCTAAGAAAGTAAGAACTTCTATAAAAGTGATGAGTAGGCGTAAAAGCACACGGGCGTATGATAAATAAGCTGCGAACACAGGTGCACCAAAGGAAAAGGGTGCAAGAGCACCAAAGGAAAAGTGTGTAAGGAAATGCGTAAAGTAACCGCAATTACAGAGTCAATTTGCCCCCTTGCGTAAGGACTTAGGTGTCCTTTTATGGGGAGGGGGGGCGAGGCGGTCCTATCTATCCAACATTCCTCATAGTGGGGTCGGTTTTATAGTGTTCGTTCTATGTATCTAGTCTGTCAAGAGAGCAAAAGCTTTGGTCTTGGCTTCTTCTTGTTCTCCAAGGCACCTACTTGTGGGTGAGGTTATCGCCCTTCTGACGATGGATGGGCCGGTTCCCTGATGACATCACAGCAGCTTGGAGGAAAGTCGCATAACCCCCTCCCGAGCAATCTTCCTAATACCGAGGGCCATGCAAAGATAAAAAATCGCTTCTCTCGCCTGGGTTGGTGTAGACAAGTGGGTGGACGACACGATCCTGTCGGTGACTCTCATCCGGGTGGGGCGTCATTCCTTGGTTGAAGGCGGTAGTCGCTGGTGTACTGCTTGTGACGGCACTCGTTCTTTTGCTCGTAGGCAGCGCGGTCTGACCAGGGATGGGGGTCCCGACGGGTCGGACCGAACCTCACTTAGGCTGGTACGGGCATCACATGCCATGAGGAGGCTGCTGTCGTGGTGCTCTGGCTTATCCGCTAGAAGCGTGGGGCGTTGGTGGTGCCAGTGGTGGCGCCGGTCCAGGCAGAATGCGCGTGAGAGCGCACCATGTATGGATCGGCGTGGTGATAGAACTTGGTTCGGATTGTGGTCTCGCCCAGGTCTGGGCGTTTCTACTCGGAATCTAGCGCGACGCGCCGTGACTTGAAATAGTCATTGGGAATGGGACCGTGTGCAGGTTAATTTCCATGCTCATGATGCCACGTCCCGCATGGTGGGGACGCGAACCGTGGAAGTGCTCGTACGCCGGCACAGGTGTTCGTGGTGCTCTGGCTTATCCGCTCGAAGCATGGGGCATTGGCGGTTCCAGTGGTGGCGCCGGTCCAGGCGAAACGCGCGTGAGGGCACGCCGCGTCTGGATCTCAGGTGCGCCGCTCCCTCTTTTGTTCTTGATCACACTATCTAATTAGATTAGACATGCTTGATCATGCCTCTGTTAACCCTAAGCCGAGTGTAATGACCAATTAGGCCTAACCTTAATTTCTATCAGCCTACCCTAACTGAGTACTGGGGTCAGTTCTAATGTTGTTTTATTTCCCTAGGGATGTACTGGAGACGGAGCAGGACAATTAGAATGCAATAATATGAAACAAGCATGACACAGCACCCAGCTCCAGATGACAAACTGTCAAGATACTGTTGCTGCCAGGTAATTTGATTGGTTGTTTGTGCTTCCAAGTCTTGAGATGACCTCGAAGTGTATCGTCGGCACTCAGTTTTTTTTAAAAAAAAAAGTGTATCATGTGCACAACAGGATTAGATGATTTGTTCCTTAAGTTGTAAAGTGGATATTGCTATATCGGTTCGGTTGTATTGTACCATTCTGACTATTCCCCGTCTTTGCGAACCACTGTATTTGGTATTTAAACTTTTTGTATTTGTACTGCAAGACTTGGATGACATAATTAAATTTGTTTGTTTGATTTCTTTAATATGTATTTGGATGGATTTGCTGTATACTTCTGCCTATTCCTCGAAATTTTAATACCCAGCAGCTACTCACTATGCAGGTTAAATTTTTAGCCCATATGCAGAACTTTTAGCATATGAATGAATATTTGGAAATGTATTCTTGAGCTGGGATGGTCATGGACGTGGAAGCCTAGCAGCTGTGCGGCTTGGCAGCGCCTGGGATGCACGAGCACGACCATTGACAACACGGCAAACAGGGTTGAGCTGAGATGTGTTCGCGGCCGGATATCTCAATGCTTCGCTGTGCTCCAGGGGCATCTGATGGTGTGACCAGCTGGAGCAAGAAGACAAAGCCTTTGTCGTTAGATCACTACCCAACCGTGCTGGTTCACTTCACTAGAAAGAGGGCAGTCATCCGGCAACAATAACTCACCACGCCGTATCATGAACAAGACTGAAAAAAGTTTTATTTCTCTGCCCGGACATTCAGATCAAGCCCATATTTTGCAAGAGGTGATGAACAAACTATACACGAAGTCAGCCAGTTTAGTGAGGCTCATCGAAAAGCATACAGACCAAGACCCCTGGACTAAAACCTCCTTGGAATCGACGAGGCCAACAAGCGCCTTTCACCTGCGCAGGACGCATGCCCCCACGCCAACATCACAGCCGTCCTCCCTTTCATCTGGATCTTCCTCTTTGGTGGCGGCGGCAGCAGTAGCGCCTCGATCACCCGTATCGTGGGATGCGGCTTCGCGCCCTCAGCCTCCTGGTACCGCTTGTGGAGCTTGCGTTTCGTGTCCTCCATCTTCTTGTCTTTGGCGCAGCTGGGCGGGACTGTCATCGTCGTTCTCTTGCATCCGGTGCTGCCGATCGTGGTTGGAAATGTCTTCTTGGGTGGAGGCGGCGGCGGCGGAGGTTGCGGGATCTTTGATGAAGCCTCTGTGTATGCCGACACGTTGCTACGAGCACAGCCGAAGTCCGGGTCGCTCTTCTTGGGTTCGAAATGTTAGAGATATAGAAAGAGATAAGGATAGAATCAGTCAACAGAATTAGTTAATATTTGATGTAATCTTATGTTTCCTTTCTGTTTTGAAAACTACAATAACATTCTCTTTTTAATCAAACTCTACCAGTATAAATAAACTTATGGCCCGAGACAAAAGGGTTCAACGCTTGCCAATATCATATGAATTCCAACATGGTAACCAGGGCCAGTCCTTTATACTGTATCTAGATTGCTTCTTCTCTCTCTCGCCGATGCAATGGTGACGTCCTCAAGTGCAACACCGGTGCTCTTGAGCTCCTCTCACCGAGAAGCTAACAAGGGAGAACACGGTTAACTCTAAACTGGATTTATTTCTAAAGCTTGAATCTAGGGTGCTTTAGAAATTGATTTTCCCTGGTTAATTCCCAATTTCACCGGCAGCACATCAGCACGGAGCGTGCGATCTTTGCGGTTTCTTAATCCTAGTAAATTGATGTGATGTGGAGAGGAAGGGTGATTGTAGATGTGACGTTCTCATTTTATATTTTGTGTTTAAGCTGTAACTTTTTACATGAATATAAAACATTGGATTTCTTATAGAACATTTGAAAAAGAACTGTTGGATATGCGTGGCCGCATGGTTATGTGCTCATACATGCCGATCCAGAATCGGTACATATACGATAAATGTTGTGCATGCTAACAAATCAGCATCTCACAAAAAAAATTACAAGACTATAAGACTAGAACCTAGATGTGAAAGAAGGTACTAGTCATTTATCACCTCCTAAAATGAATCTTGCACAATATTGGTTAAATTTAATTGAGCTTCGAAATGAAACATTTTTTAGTCTACTCTTAATAAGAGTTCCATTTTTAATAACACTGCCAGAGCACGAGAAACTTTTCCTATTCCAGCCATAGTTTCCTAGCACACATCAAACCCTATCGTCGCCATCGGCCTCTCGCCACTCCCCCCAACCGCCGGCAATGCCCGAGCGGCCCTCCACTGGGTGCTCCCTCAGCAAGACCAAGACTCGCATAGAAGTCTACAACAACGAAGACGACGAGAGCGGTGGCATCGCGCGGGGGAAAGGCGCTGCGATCGCTGGCGGCAGCGATGGCCCGAAGCCCATCAAGTCGGGGTCTGTCGAAGATGTGGGTATCAACACAGAGATTAGGGTTGGCTCGGGGTGCATGTTGGCGGCGACTCCTCTGCGGCCAGAGAACCTTGTCTCGCTGCCTCTTCTCGCCACGGCCCGCTCCCCCGGTCAGCCTCAGCCCGAGGTCATCATTATCTCTTCCTCCTCCGATGGCAGTGAAGAAGAATTTGCTGGATTTCGTGCCGAATCGCCATCCCGTAAGGTACTTCTGACCAAGGGAAGTGGCCATAAGAAGAGGCGTGTCAAGGAGGAGCCGATCAGCGGTTCCCATACGCGTTCAGCTGAGGAAACAAGCTCTGTGGTGGGGGATCCTGTGCTGGGAATCTCCACCGCGAAGAGGAAGGGGAAGATAGGGTGCCGCAAGGCGGAGATGAAAGAGGAGGCCAGGAGCTCGAGGGAGAAGAATAATGAGAAAAATAGAGGCTCAGGTAGGAGAAGTGAGGTGGACAACTCGCCCTTGGCCAAGGAGGCTCTCGTGTCCAGTGAGCAGTCCTGCGGTGCTCTGGCCAAGGAGGGGCAGGGCATGAAAAGCAGCAAGAGATGTAGCAGTTCGCCTCCGATCAACCTTGTCGGTGCAACGATCGGGTCGAGGATCCGGTCACGCATGCATCAGCGGGACCGAATGCACCAAGCTTCCCACTCTGCTCGCCAGGTGTCGGATGACACTGAAGTCGATGGGCTTGCGGAAGAGCAGCATGGGCGAGTGAAGGATGCTTCATACTCTGCTTGGGTGATGGATGAAGGTGGGGAAGAAGAGCAGCAGCGTGTGGCATTCGATTACTTCAACAGCAATGCAGAGGCAGACGAAGAGCAGCAGCAGGTGGTGTTTGATGAGTTCAACAGTGATGCAGAGGCAGACAAAGAGCAGCGGGAGAGGGAAAGGGGGGATACGGTAAAAGAGGTGGCGATGGATGTATGTGGTGAGGCCAGCGAAGGTGACAGTGGAGGAGCACATGAGGGTGAGCAGGAAGAGTATCTGGTGGGTGAGAATGGAGAGAGTGACAATGGTGATAGCCACGGTCGAAAAGATCAAGCCGCCGCCGCTGATGATGATGTTGAGGAGCAGGAGGAGATGGAGTGGAACAATGAACTTGAGGAAGAGGAATTCGACTCTGAAGAAGGTAGACAAAGCAATTACGAAGGAGATGATGAGAAGGAATCAGGAGAGGATGACAGAGATGTTGAGGAGGAATCAGGAGAAGATGACGAGAAATTTCATGGAGCAAGGGAGGTGCAATCAAAGCTAAAGTGCTCGGACATCAATCTGATGAAACAAGGTTTTTTCTGTAAACCTATCAAAACTGATATAGATTCGACACCTAAGTCTGAAGAGGAGATACTGCCGCTGGAGCCGACGGTACAAGGGCTGCATTCATCATGCGAATACTACAGTAATGAGACCCGTCAGAAGAGCAGCAACAGCATAAAGAATAGGAGACGGAAAAGGAAGGCAAGCACTAATCCTGATGAGCATGAGGTGGTCAGGAAATACGGGAGGCTGAAGAAAGGGTCGTCCAATGGGCAGTCTGCCACGACTGATTCGAAACAGAATGTGCAGGCTGCTGTGAATGATTCGAGAAAAAATGTGGAGGCTGCCGAGGAAGGTAGCAAAGCTCATAATGGTCTCAAGCACAGTGGTCTGAATGGAGAGCGTCCAATGAACAATGCACAGGATGACCTTTCTTTCAAACAACATGCAAATCTTGCTAAGATGAGAAAGCAGCAAGCATCTAGAGCAAAGGCTGCTTATGATGAACTGCTCGACGCAATGTTTGCTGAATGGAAGAACTATACAAAGGCTTCCATTACTGCAGATCGACAAAATGCCGTTACCATGCCTCTGACGTTCTCGTTTGGAAGTGAGGATGAAGAGGATAAATCTGATCATGACAAGTTTCAGAAAGGATTGTGGACGGAGTTTGACTCTGCCATAGAATCCATCAATGTGGAGGAGGTACTTAACATTCTGTTACACGATTATCATTCAGTTTTTGGTTGAAGTTTTCTTTTGGTTTCATGAATACAGCATTTGATTATGAATAGTTGTTGTATCTTTGGCATACTGAATTTTCAGACACAAAAGCTTTAGGCAAGCACCATTTCGCATAATAGTTCGACATTACTGGGTACCCACAGTAAATAAATTAGTAGCAAAAAAAGTATCATTTGCCACATATGAACTGAAATCTATGGGCCCTACAATGTTTCTGTCGACTGTTGGAGTCGGCAGATCCCCTGACACTACGAAAGTGTTGAAGGAGTTTGTGGTTCGGTTTGGGCGTGCGGAGACTCAAGAAGGTGAAACGCGATTGGACGCGAGTGACACAGTGGTTTACGTGGTTCGGGCCGCCTGAGCGTAATACCCTACTCCACGGGTGTGTGTGTTGTATTAACTTGTGAACTTCAGAGTGTTCGAGAGTTCCAGAGTTCTCCCCCCGTGTATCGTCGGTTTGTCCTTTTATAGCACAAGGACAAACCGTTACAAGTCAGCCTGGCCCGACATGTGGCCCTGGCGGTTACTAGTATTGATACACGAGATTAATTGTTGTTAATAACCCTGTAACGGCTCCGACAGTGCCGTTACAGGTGTTAAGATCGTCCTGATTAAGTATCATTAATGTGGAATTAATGATAATTAATCGGGTCTTGAAGTCCGCGGTCGTCCTTTGAAGATCCGGTGCCGTTACAACGTCTTTCGGAGGTTTGAAGTGGTCAGCTCCGACGTGTGGACACGTGGCAACTCCGGAGCTTGCTTGGGGGAAGCGGGAAGCTCCGGGGTGGCCTGGCACGTGTCAGGTCCGGAGCTTCTCTCGGTCAGGGGTTACCTCCGGAGGTGCCGTTTCAGTACCTAGCCCGGAGCTTCACCCTTGAGGGTAATAGCTCTGGTCTGACAGTACACGTGGCAACCTAGGGGCTAACCATGTTGGAGAAGCGGGCCCGGTTACGTCTGGCGAGTGGGCCCCCGAGGGTCTTCAATTTGAGTAGATGTCCTTCCCTTGAGATCTTTGTAACCTCAGGGGGTGTATGGTTTTTAGGGTACCGACAGTGGCCCCCTGGACCTACCTCCGGGGAAGGCCAACGGGATGAAGTCATTCCGCCGGAGGTGGGTCCACACTTGCGACTCTTGAATTGGGTCTTCAAGGGTCTTCGGAGGTGCCTTTGGCAGGGCTTTACGGTTAAGTCCTGACGCGTGGCGCACCTCAGGCGGCGGATAAGATCTTTGACGTGCGGATCTCTTGCAATTGAAGGTCGCCGGTTCCCGATACAAAAACCGTATCGGTTCCGCGCGCCTTGTCAGTCCGCTGCCTTTGGGTTTCCCGCCTCGTGATGACAACTGTTCGCCTGGGTAAGAACCTCGACTTGATCGTCAGGGT
This sequence comes from Tuctoria greenei, assembly GCA_036927565.1. Classification (NCBI taxonomy): domain Eukaryota; kingdom Viridiplantae; phylum Streptophyta; class Magnoliopsida; order Poales; family Poaceae; genus Tuctoria; species Tuctoria greenei. Next base: position 32,429,485 of record JAYESD010000006.1, on the reverse strand, counting down.
GGTCCCGGGCCCTCTTGTCATCGGTTGGGTTGAATTCTTGAGTAGTATCCTTGACTCCCCTGCAGTTTCCATCCAAGCGTTGCGAGGGCTTACTTAAGAAGGAAAGCGCACCGTCGGGAGTTCTTTACGCTTTCCATCTGTTCTTGCGCTCAAACTCCCAACTCGTGCTTTGCTCCTCTTCTCTTGCCTAGCTGTGCTGCGATGGAGTTGGGTCTGCGTGAGAGTCGTTTGAAGACGGAGAGCGATCTGAAGAAGGTCCGAGCCCTCATGGGGTGGTCATCGGACTTCTTCAACCGTTCGGTCCGCGCCGGCGGAGAGCTTCCCTTTAAAAAGGAGCACTCCGGCGAGATGGTGTACTTTTCATCGTATGCCATGGTGGGGCTGATCCCACCGTTTTCTTCCTTCTTCTTGATGCTGCTGGACTTCTATGGTCTGCAGCTATACCACCTTGGCCCTCACTCCATCCTCCTTGTGTCCATCTTTGTCCACTTCTGCGAGATGTGGGTGGGCATCCCTCCCTGCATCGAGCTTTTCCGAACCTTCTTCACCATCCAAACCACCGGCCGAAGCGACGAGTACCTTGGCTTCTACTACTTTGTGAAGCGCAAGAAGTGCCCGTTCAAGTACCTCCGGTCATTCCCTTCCGGGAAGTGGGATGACTGGAAGAAAGATTGGGTAGTCGTCCGGGTGGAGGAGCACGAGCGGTTGGAGTTGCCAGACGGTCTGCCCGGCATTGACACGTCGGTGTGGAGCGAAGTTCCGGTGCTGGCGGCAGCTTTCGACCCCGTCCTGTCCAGGATCCGCCAATGTGTGGACGGAGGATTGACTCCCCAGGCGGTGTTCTGCAACTTCCTGTCCAACAGGTGGGCGCCGCTGAAGAGGAGGGAGAAGCTCGCCTGGGCCCTCAACAGCGTGATGGACGAGGACCGGGTTGAGACCGGGTTGAAGTCCAGCATGGTGGGGAAGTCCTTGGAGTTTCACCTCAAGAAATTCCAGCACGGCATCGATGTTGACGGAGAGTACTTGACTCCGCCGCCGGCTTTCCTCCCCCTGAACGTGGAAGTTGAGTTCAGCAGGGAGCTCCGGCGGAAGATGCCCGCGCTTGACGACCTTGGCGTCATCGAGAGAAGATCAACTGCCCGGTTAGCGATCCCCGGGTTGTCGGAAGGCGGCTCCGCCCCTGTCTCTCAGCCAAGAGCTGAAGTCACCGGCAAGGGCAAGGAGCTGGCGGAGGAGCCGGAGAGCCGGAAGAGGAAGCTGCGACATGCTGACGGAAGGTCCGTCGGGCTTGCTACTTCCCCCCAGTTCCCCGTCCTCAGGAAGGAAGATCCTCCGCCGCCGTGGCGGCTGTCCCCGTGGTGGGGTCTTTTCGGAGCGCTACTGTTCCGGCGGTGGGATCCTCCCGGAGTGCGGCTGTCCCCGTGGTGGGTCCCTCCGGAGGTGCCAGCTCCGGGCAGGCGACTCCGGTACGAGAAGCGGTGAGGGCCTCCAGGTCCAGGAGTTCCTCCCGATCAAGGAGAGCTCCGACCCGGGAAACGCCCGCGGCCACGGCAAGTCCTGGGAGTCCTCCCGGAGCTCCTACGCCGACCGTGGCCAGCCCGGAACGTCCGGGAAAGAGGTTCCGCGCAAGCTGGTGCGTGAGCCTCCCAAGGTAATTTTTCTTTCTTACCTCGATTAACTTTTAATTGTAGCATCTATTTGCTCAATTTCTTCGTTCTTTATCTGCAGCGTTCCCAAAAAGGGGAGTGAAGCTCTGCCCTCGGCCACAGTGTCTGAGGCTGCGGGGGCTTCTGCTCCAGCTCCGGTGCCGCCCCAAGCGGAGGCTGCGACAGCTCCAGCGCTGGCTGTCGTGGTCATGGACCTCGACTCGTCTCCAGAAGTTCCCGTGGTAGCGCCGGACCACGGGATTGAAGATGCGCCAGCGGCACCCGTTCCGGAGGTTGAAGCTCCGGGTCCTGGTGCTGCAGAAGTAGAAGCTCCGGCTGTTGAGTCGGAGGAAGTTGCGGTCCCGGCTTCAGAGCCGGAAAATGCTGAAGCCCCGGCGGTTGAGCCGGAGGTAGCTGAAGCCCCGGCATGCGAGCCGGAAGTTGAAGTGGTTCTGGCAATTGAGCCGGTTACTTCCGAAGCTCCGGTCGCAGAGCCGGTAATTATTGGAGCGCCGGCTGCAGAGCCGGTGATTGTGGAGGCGCCGGCCGCAGAGTCGGTGATTGCTGGAGCGCCGGCCGCAGAGCCGGTGGTCGAAGAGGCGAGGGAGCTTGAGCCTCCCTCAGAAGAAGTGTCCCGGCCGGAGCCAGTGGAGGCGACGACGTCGATGGTACCCGTGGCGGAGCCAGAGTGCCTGAACGAAGTCGCCGGCCCCCAGCCTGAGGGGGCAAATGAAGACTTGGTGGCGGGACCTTCTTCGGTGGCGACTGAGGCCATCCCGGAGGAGTGCCCTAGTGCCTTGGAAGCTCGGGGTTCCACTCTCGTAGAGTGGGACCCAATTTTTGTAAATGAAGACCCGCTGGAACCAGCGGAGGAGATCCCGGCAGGTCCGGAGCCCATCTCTCTATCGATGTCCATCGACAATGCTTGCTCCAGTCTACGTCAAGTCCAACTAGCCTTCTTCCACGACAGCAAGGCTCTTGAAGAGGAGCGCCAAACCCTTAGGAGGTGGCGTAATCGACTCCAATTCGAGACCAAGCTGGCGCAGTCAAGGATTGCGGATGACAAGGAATGGATCAGGCGGGAGAAGGTCCGCCTGGAGCTCTGGGGTGAGCTGCTGGACGAGAGGGAGAGCATGACTCACGCCCTCGACGCTCAATCCCGGGAGTTCCATGACCAAGCTAAGGCTGCTAACGACGCGGCCAACGCTCGGTTCGATCAACTCGAGGCCATCAGCACCGCACTCATCAAGCGTCGAGAGGCACTTGAGGGAAGGGAAAAGCGGCTCGAGGATGAGGAGCAAAAACTCCTGGAGCTACGGGATGACGTCTTGCGACGGGAGGATGAGCTCGCCGAGAAAACAGCTCTGGCGGACAAGGGCCTCGAGGAGCGCACTAAAAAATTGGAAGAGCGCTGCCTCGAGGAGGAGGAGAAGACCTGGGTGCGGGGGCAGGAACTCTACGAGTACGAGTGTGCCCTTGTCGCCCGGGAGAAGAAAATAGAGGCTAGGGAGAAAGACCTGGTCGACCGCCGGAACAAGATCCACCTCCGGGAGGAGGAGCTCGGAAGACTTGAGAAGCGGGTTGCTGCGAAGATTCAGCAAAACGCCAAAGAAGTTGAGCGTCTCTCCCGCGAGAATTCGGAGCTGGCGGCGGCCCGGAGGTCCTTGGAAGAGATGAAGGGCCTGAGGAAGACGGACTCCCTGCAAATTTGGGAGTTCCTGAGCAAGGCCGACGATGCGCTGGCGCCGATGGGTTTCAGCCCCGTGCTCCCGGATGATTCGGAGCCGGAGCCGGACCTTGCGTTGCAAGCGTTGAGCGCTGCGGGCAGCAAGCTCTCCAAGGTGGGCGACGTCATCGCGGACCAGCTGGAGGTCGAGGGACAATCCCTGGCTAGAAACGTCACAGAATATGTGTTGACGTGCTACACTAGCCGGAACCCTCGATTCCCTCTGGACCCGGTGCTTGAAGGCCCCGTCGAAGGAGAAGGCGAAGCTACCCGAGCCAGCGTGTCGGAGGTCGCCCAGAAGGTCGCCGAGTTCTTCCATAGGGTCTAGGACTGTCTCTCTTAGCCTTTACTTGTATCTTCTCTTCTTCCTCAATTTTGTAATCCCTTGTCTTCAGATGTAATCTCCGGTCTTCTGATGAAATGAAATCCTCACTTTTTTCGAATTTCATTTTTTTGTCTTCAACATCTTTGTCTTCACTTGGCCCCCTGGTAGATGTGCACAATTTGATTGTGGACATGTACCAAAAGGATGTTGAGTTTTGTTGAAGACAAATTTGCTTCGAACTCGTATAATTTAGGTCTGAAGTTTTCGATAGTGAAGGTCCCTTGAAGTAGTCGGAGCTTAGAGGCTCCGGCATTGTCCATCATCGGAGCTTAGTAGCTCCGGCAATAGCCTCTACCAACACGTTGAGCGTCGATAGTTAATACTTCAAGGTGTCGGAGCTTAGTAGTTCCGGCAGTGACCCTTGCCACGCCTGATTTGTTGGCAACAGACTCTAGTGATAGGGTCTTCTCACCATCTTTAAGTCAACGCCTACGGTTGACGTCTTGGTGGGAGTCGGAGCTTGGTTAGCTCCGGTTTTTCTCCCTCAACTTTGGGTTCATTTTTCCTGCACACTTAAGCCAAGAAAAACAGTAAAATTCGTTCCTTATCTATAACTTCGTCGTGGCTTACGGTTCTCAAGAGAATTTCAAGTTGAACACGATTTTTAGTACAATTGGATGGATTGTCTTTTCTTTTAGATCCAATTGTCCATGGACCCACCTTACTTTGGCCTGCCGGGATGTAGGTAGAGTGGCGTACTTAGGGTGCTTGACCAGGCTAAGTCGATAGCGCACTCCGGCCCTAGAATGGCTTGGCGGCTTTCAGGCGAGTTGGCCACAGACGACATTTAAATCTAAAAAATCCGACAATTCAACTCAAATCGTACATAAACCGGTTAAACTAGAACTTCTTAAGAATTGCACGTTTCTGTTATAGACAAGAAAGAGAAAAATAAAAATGTCGAGCCTTATGCAAAAATGAATGCACGTGGAGTCTATTTCACATGAAGATGTCTTTCATTATAGGTCCGGGGTACAGGGGAAACAAGTACACTCTTAGGGTACGGAACCAGACTAAGTGTGTTCGGTTTCTCGTTTGACCCAGGGTAGTTAGCTACACTTCTAGTCCGGAGACTGTATCAAGTGTTGCATGAGCTTTTCAAACCTTTCGGGAAAGGTCCGGCTGCTCTCCCGGAGGAACTACCCGACTCTGTACAATGACTCTATAACATACATTTCAAGTTACTTAAGACTCACCTCCGTGGAATTAAGTGTAGAACTTACGGAGGTGCTCGATGTTCCAAGGATTTGGGAGAGGTGTCCCATCCTCAGTAGCCAAGCGAACGCTTCCGGGACGGGATACTTTGATCACTCGGAAGGGCCCTTCCCAGCCGGGGGAGAGTTTGTTTTGCCCTTCTCTGGATAGTATTCTCCGTAGCACCAGATCGCCTTCCTCGAGCTGTCGGTTGTGTACATGCCGCTGGTGATAACGCCGTAGAGCTTGCCGGTATCGGGCATTCCGAACAGCTGCTTGGCACCTTCCCTCCTCGAGGAGGTCTAGGTCTTCACGCCGGAGCTGGTCCTGCGCGGCTTCGTCGAAGGTCCGGACTCGGAGGGAACCCAAGGTGATTTCCGGAGGAAGGATCGCTTCAGCTCCGTACACCAGGAAGAAGGGTGTTTCTCCGGTTGCCCGACTTGGAGAAGTCCTGTTGGCCCATAGAGTGGGCGGAAGCTCTTCGATCCAATTGGCTCCGTGCTTTTTCAAACGCTCATAAGTGCGCGTTTTGAGTCCTTTAAGGATCTCTGCGTTTGCTCTCTCGGCTTGTCCATTGCTGGCAGGATGAGCTACAGAAGCGTAGCAAACTTGTATGCCGAGGTCTTCGCAATATCCTTGAAATGCGGAGCTTGTGAACTGAGTCCCATTATCAGTGATGATCTTATTTGGGACTCCGAATCTGCTCACGATAGATTGTAGAAAATTGATTGCAGATTGTTTGTTGATCGTCACAACAGGAGTAGCTTCCGGTCACTTGGTGAACTTGTCGATGGCGTACAGGAACTTGTACCCTCCGACGGCTCTTGGGAAGGGTCCCAAGATGTCCATCCCCCACACAGCGAAAGGCCATGTAGGAGGTATCATTTGTAAGGACTGAGCAGGTGTATGAATTTGCTTTGCATGAAATTGGCATGCTTTGCATTTCTTCACTAGCTCAGTAGCATCCTGGAGCGCTGTAGGCCAGTAGAAGCCGTGCCGAAAGGCCTTTCCGACCAGCGTGCGGGAAGATGCGTGGTTCCCACACTCACCTCCGTGAATTTCTACGAGGAGCTCGCAGCCTTCTTCCCTTGTGATGCACCGCATTAGGATGTCGTTGGCACCGCGCCGGTAGAGATCCCCTTCTACCAACGTGTATCTTTTAGCCAATCTGACTACCCGGTCAGCGGATACATCATCGTCAGGAAGGATGTTGTCTTTCAAGTAGTTCCGGATCTCCGAGATCCATGCATCGGAACTGACTTGAGCATTTGAGTCTTGCGTGCTGGGTTGCTCGGAGCTTCCGGCAGCACCTACGACCCTTGATGGCTGCCATGGTAACAGGGCCATCGGGACCGTCAGCTTCGGGATGCTGATCTCGCCCCCTTCGTTCAGTTCGGCAGGCTGAACTGTGGGTTTTGACAACCTCCGGACAAAGGTTCCGTCAGGAGCCGGAGCTCCGGTTGACGCCTTGGTCGAGAGTTCGTCAGCTTCAGCGTTGTGAGCACGCTGAACATGGTGAAGGTCTAGGACTTCGAAGTCCTTCTCAAGCCTCTGGACTTCAAGGAGGTAAGCAGCCAGCTGGAGATTATTGCAGGAGCATTCACCCTTCACCTGTTTGATGACAAGATGGGAATCTCCTTTGACCAGCAACTGCTTGACACCATATGATAGTGCCACCTTTAATCCATAGATGAGTGCTTCGTACTCCGCCATGTTGTTGGTTGCCTTGAAGTCAAGGTGTACCATGTATTTCACCTTCTCCCCGGTTGGTGCGAGGAGAAGGATTCCAGCTCCGGCTCCCTGCTTCTGCATGGAACCGTCGAAGTAAAGGGTCCAGTGAGGCTTAGTGAAGACTGAAACTTGTGGTTCCGTCTTCTGCTCGCTGGGGCCCCCAGGGTTTAATGGAGAGGGAGTCCATTCTGCCACGAAATCTGCCAATGCTTGACACTTGATTGCTTGTCTTGGAATGAATTCAAGGTCCAATTCAGCCAGTTCCGCTGCCCACTTTGCAATATTCCCAGTTGAATTGGGATTATGCAGGATCGCTCGAAGTGGATATGAGGTTACCACCGAGACTTTGTGAGCTTGGAAATAGTGTCGAAGCTTCCTTGAGGCAATAAGAACTACATAGAGCAGTTTATGCACCTCTAGGTATCGAGTCTTGGCATCATGTAACACTTCACTGATGAAGTATACTGGGCGTTGAATGGTCCGGACCCTCCCGGAGGGGTCCGGTGCTTCCTCTTCATTGATCCGGACCCTCTCGGAGGGGTCCAGACTCTCTTCGGGGATCTCCGGGTTCTGGGTGAAGGAACCCGGAGCTTCTTCAGGAATGACCTGGATCCTCTCGGAAGGATCCGGGTCCTCTGAAGTGGCTTCTTGTGGGTTCAAGTCTGGGAGCTGGGACCCAGACCCGCTTTCAGGGACCTCCGGACCCTCCCGAAGGGATCTGGATTCCTGAGTATTGGGTAGTTCCGGTCTCTCCGCAACCAGAACCATACTGACGACTTCGTCAGCTGCTGAAATGTAAAGCAATAAAGGCTCACCAGGGTTCGGAGCTACCAAGACTGGTAGGGTGGTGAGGAACTGTTTCAGCTCCTGGAATGCCTTCTCTGCTTCTTCAGACCATTGGAATGGTCCGGACTTCCTCAGTAACTTGAAGAAGGGAAGTGCCCTTTCCGCCAGTCTTGAAATGAACCGGCTGAGGGCTGCTAGACATCCAGTTAATTTTTGGACGTCTTTGATGCGGGTTGGTGGCCGCATGTCTTCAATGGCTTTTATCTTCGCCGGATTAGCCTCTATGCCCCGGTGACTTACCAGAAAACCAAGAAGCTTTCCGGAACTAACCCCGAAGACGCACTTGTCTGGGTTTAGCTTCGTGCAGGTGGCCCGCAGCTTATCGAAGACAGCCTGCAAGGTGTCCAAGAGGGATTCCTTGTTTTTGACTTTGACCACGATGTCATCGACGTACACTTCCACTATGTCTCTGATGAGTTCTTCGAAAGTTTTGTACATAGCTCGTACAAAAGTTGAAGCTGCATTCTTGAGACCAAAAGGCATGGCTGTGTAACAATACAATCCATCCACTGTGATGAATGAAGTATGTTCTTCATCTTCCCTAGACATCCTGATTTGATGATATCCAGAATATGCGTCTAGAAAACACAGTAATTCACACCCGGAGGTGGAATCCACTATCTGATCTATTCTAGGTAGTGGGAATGGATCTTTTGGACATGCCTTATTCAGTGTGGTGTAGTCGATGCACATCCGAAGTTTCCCGCCAGCCTTAGGCACAATGACTGGGTTTGCCAGCCATTTTGGATGGTAGACTTCTCGGATGAATCCGGCTTCGAGCAACTTCTTCACTTCTTGTCGGATGAAGTTCTGTCGCTCTATAGATTGCTTCCGAGGTTTCTGATGCACAGGCCGAGCGTCGGGGTAAATCTTCGGATTGTGCTCAATCACTTCCCTGGGGATCCCAGGCATTTGTGACGGTTGCCAAGCAAACACGTCAACGTTAGCCTGGAGGAAAGTGATGAGCGCGAGTTCCTATTTGTCGTTCAAGCCACCCGATATGCGGGTAGTTTGAGTGACATCGGAACCAATTTGGACGACTTTGACGGGAATGTCGGTGTCGCCGCTTGGCTGCACACGAGGTGCAGAGGTCGAGCCTCGTTGACGAATGCTCGGAGGTTGTGGAGCTTGCTTCTGTCTGGAGTCCTCCTCTTGCGCTGTGGTGGGTGCGTGGAGTTCCTCCAGAGCAGTTACTCCGGCAGTGCGATCTCCGCGGATCCGGAGAACGCCTACTGGTGTTGGCATCTTCAACACCAGGTATCCATAATGAGCAGCTGCCATGAATTTGTACAAGGCAGGTCTACCCAAGATGGCGTTGAATGGTAAGTTGATCTGAGCGACGTCAAAGATCAACTTCTCGGTGCGATACTTCTCCCGGGTCCCGAAGGTAACGGGGAGAGTAATAGCTCCGAGTGGAATGATGGCCCCCGGACCTACTCCAGAGAAAGGTCGAGAGGTCTGGAGGTCCGAAGGTCGGAGCTGAAGCTTAGTGAAAGCTTCGAAGCTGATGAGGTTAAGCCCCGAACCTCCGTCTACCAGGACATGATGGAGCTGGATGTTGTTGATGGTGGGAGATACCATCAAGGGTAATTGGCCAGCTCCGACCATGCTTTGAGGACAGTCCGAAGCATCAAAAGTGATGGGTGTGTCCATCCACTTTCGATGTGGCTCCGGTCTAGCTGTAGGAGCTACAGCAGCCATATCCCGTCGCATAGTCTTGATGACACGACGAGAAGTGATGTCCCATGATCCACCAAAGATGGTGTTCATGGTTTTTCGACGCTCGTTGTCGGAGACGTCGGAGTCATCGTCGACGGAGGTGTAGACAGCTTTCAGGACCTTTTTGGGGTCCTGAAACCCTAACTCCTCTTCAGCCGGAGCTTCATCGACCTTTTGTTTTCCCTCCCTCTGTCGGAAGGGAGACCCTTCCCGGCGCTAGTGGTAGCGCTCGGCAAGGTTTTGGACCTCCCGGCAGTCCTCCAGTCTGTGGCTGCTCGTTTTGTGAATGGGGCACCACATCTTGGATTTGCCACCGTCTTCGGAAGACGGTCGAGGTCGCTTCTCGGGGCGTGGCCCCCGGCCACCAGGAGTTGCAGTGGCTGCAACGTTGGATGTGCCGGCCGACGGCTTCTTCTTGCCGTTGGTCTTCTTTTTCTTCTTGCCACTCTCGGAGGTAGCGGCTTTTTTTTTGGAGGATTTTTTATGATCCTCCAAGGCTGGTTTGGAGTGCATTTCACGGCCCTCCGCAGCTCTGGCACATTTATCAGCCAGGCTGAAGAGCTCCGTGACGCTGGTGATCTCTTTGATCGCCAGCTTCTCCAACATCTTCTTGTCTCGTACACCCTGTCTGAATGCCACAATGACAGAAGCGCTTGAGATAGAAGGGATTGTGTTACGTACCTGAGAGAATCTCTGGATGAATGACCGCAAAGATTCTCCTCCTTTTTGCACAACCGCAAAAAGGTCCAGTTCAGTGCCCGGACGGGTGTATGAACTCCCGAAATTGGCGGTGAACTGACGGCACAGCTCCTCCCAACTGTCGATAGAGTTGGGTGGAAGGCTCATAAACCAGGACCTGGCGGTCCCAGTTAAGGCCACTGGAAAGTAATTGGCCATTACGGCCTCGTTTCCTCCAGCTGCTAGAATCGCAGTGGAGTATATCTGCAGAAATTCTACAGGATTAACAGTCCCGTCGAATTTTTCCGGCAAATGTGGCCGGAACTTCTGTGGCCATCTAACCATGCGCAGGTGCATGGCTAGGGCGGAACAGCCTCCTCCTACTCCTTCCAGAGTAGAAAGGTCTTGAGCATCTCATCTTTCTCGAGCTCGCTCGATGTGGACACGGCCATCCTGTTGGCGGTATCAGCGATCAAGCTCCGCCCGGAGGTCATGTGTTGAAAGCCGAGATGCAGTATGGGCACGTCGTGCCCCAGAGGGCAACGACGTCACTTGCTGTGACGCAGCTCTTCTCCGGTTGTTGGAGACATGTGGACCAAGTCTTCCAGACAACGTTCGTCGCTGCGACGGGGCCCGCCCTGAAGGAGGTGGACCCTGGTTGTTGAGGCGTTCGGCCGCTGCTGCGACCAAATGCTCAACATCAGCTCTCCATTGCTCCATGGCACCCTGAGATGCATCCGGAGGTGGTGGTCGCTGGAGGAGAGCACGCGCTGCATGGAGCGCGTGTTCTGGGTTGTCATGACTTGCCGGCGCAGAATGTGACGCCGGTGCACCATCATGTCGTCCGGCATGTCTTGCCGGAGAAGATGGCGGTGGTGGGAGTATGACTCCTGCTGGTGCTGAGGCTCCTGCCGGTGGCTGCATGTTGGAGGGATTGCCTCCGACAGCATGAGCAGCAGGTTGCCCGTTGGATGATCGAGCCGCAGAATTCACCATTCTTGAAGATCTCAGGCCCCCCCTACCTGGCGCGCCAACTGTCGACTGTTGGAGTCGGCAGATCCCCTGACACTACGAAAGTGTTGAAGGAGTTTGTGGTTCGGTTTGGGCGCGCGGAGACTCAAGAAGGTGAAACGCGATTGGACGCGAGTGACACAGTGGTTTACGTGGTTCGGGCCGCCTGAGCGTAATACCCTACTCCACGGGTGTGTGTGTGTTGTATTAACTTGTGAACTTCAGAGTGTTCGAGAGTTCCAGAGTTCTCCCCCCGTGTATCGTCGGTTTGTCCTTTTATAGCACAAGGACAAACCGTTACAAGTCAGCCTGGCCCGACATGTGGCCCTGGCGGTTACTAGTATTGATACACGAGATTAATTGTTGTTAATAACCCTGTAACGGCTCCGACAGTGCCGTTACAGGTGTTAAGATCGTCCTGATTAAGTATCATTAATGTGGAATTAATGATAATTAATCGGGTCTTGAAGTCCGCGGTCGTCCTTTGAAGATCCGGTGCCGTTACAACGTCTTTCGGAGGTTTGAAGTGGTCAGCTCCGACGTGTGGACACGTGGCAACTCCGGAGCTTGCTTGGGGGAAGCGGGAAGCTCCGGGGTGGCCTGGCACGTGTCAGGTCCGGAGCTTCTCTCGGTCAGGGGTTACCTCCGGAGGTGCCGTTTCAGTACCTAGCCCGGAGCTTCACCCTTGAGGGTAATAGCTCTGGTCTGACAGTACACGTGGCAACCTAGGGGCTAACCATGTTGGAGAAGCGGGCCCAGTTACGTCTGGCGAGTGGGCCCCCGAGGGTCTTCAATTTGAGTAGATGTCCTTCCCTTGAGATCTTTATAACCTCAGGGGGTGTATGGTTTTTAGGGTACCGACAGTTTCCTTTTTGGAAGAAATTTGATATTTATCAATTTACATTTTTAAAAGTAATTAGTGTTGTTACTTGTGGGTATAAATTAAGCCTAATCACCATCCAGACAGTCTTATATCCATGTGCTGAATGGACCAAACACTAATCATTTCCTTTTACTTATATGGTGGAGATAGTGACAAAGCAATACGTGTCCTAGAGTGATTGATGTATAATAAAAAAACTTTAATTTCGGTCTGCATAATCAGATGAATTTAGACACTTCCCTATGAAGTTTCTGTTCTTTGCCAACAACACTTCTCCAAATACTAAGCCAATGCTCCTGTTGCTTTCAGGATGATACTTGCGGTGGGCAAAAGCTTCCACCACAGGAAGCCACTTCTTGCGAAAATGGGAGGCATAAATTCATTACTGATGAGCAAATAGGAGTTCGGTGCAAGCATTGTAATATTGTCGATCTTGAAATCAGATATGTACTACCCTCTATGGCAAGCAATTGTTCTTGTTAGAGATATAGGAGTTTATTGTATTTTCCTCATTGTATGAGGTTTTTTTGCATATTTGTAATATCATGCACCTCTATATATTTGGGCCTCCTGGCCTCATATCAATACAAGCATATTATTCAAAACATGATAACAAAGCCATCAAATTAGGGGGTTTTCTCCAACCGAGCACTCTTTGTGGAAGATGCTTCTTCATGCCGCCGCCACCGCGCTCTCTGGTGTCGTGCGCTCGTCGTCGCGTGCGGTTATCTCTGTCCCTTGCCCACCCTGAGGAGGCAGTCTTCTCTCTGGTCATTGTGCCCCCACCGCAAGTATACTTCATCAGAGAAGTACTACATGATGCCAAGACTCAATACCTAGAGTTACACAAGCTGCTCTACGCAGTTCTCATCGCCTCCAGGAAGCTTCACCATTACTTCCAAGCTCGCAAGATCTCAGTGGTGACCTCTTATCCACTGCGTGCGATCTTGCATAATCCCAACTCTACTGGGAACATTGCAAAGTGGGCAGCAGAATTGGCCGAGTTTGATCTTGAATTCATCCCAAGACAAAAGATCAAGAGTCAAACATTGGCAGACTTCGTGGCGGAATGGATCCCCTCTCCACCAAACCCTGGGGGCCCTAGTGAGCAGAAGCCGGAACTCAAGGCTCTGATCTTCACCGAGCCTCACTGGACCCTCTACTTCGATGGATCCATGCAAAAGCAGGGGGGCGGAGCTGGAGTCCTTCTCCTCGCTCCAACTAGGGAGAAGGTAAAATACATGGTCCACCTTGACTTCAAGGCGACCAACAACATGGCAGAGTATGAAGCACTCATTTATGGACTAAAGGTGGCACTATCATATGTGTCAAGCAGCTGTTGGTCAAGGGAATTTCGCAGCTCATCATTAAACAAGTGAAGGTTGAATGCTCATGTAACAATCCTCAACTAGCTTCTTATCTCCTTGAAGTCCAGAGGCTTCAGAAGGACTTCGAAGTCCTGGATCTCCACCATGTCCAGCGTGTCCATAACGCTGAAGCTGACGAACTCTCGACGAAAGCGTCAACCGGAGCTCCAAATCCTGATGGAACCTTCATCCGGAGGTTGTCAAAACCCACAGCTCAGCCTGCCGAACTGAGCGAAGGGGGCGAGACCAGCATCCCGAAGCTGGTGGTCCCGATGGCCCTATTACCATGGCAGCCATCAAGGGTCGTTGGTGCTGCCGGAAGCTCCGAGCAACCCAGCACGCAAGACTCAAATGCTCAAGCTAGCTCCGATGCATGGATCTCGGAGATCCGAAGCTACTTGAAAGACAATATCCTTCCTGATGATGATGTATCCGCTGACCGGATAGTCAGATTGGCTAAAATATACACGCTAGTAGAAGGGGATCTCTACCGGCGTGGTGCCAACGGCGTCCTAATGCGTTGCATCACAAGGGAAGAAGGCTGCGAGCTCCTCACATAAATCCATGGAGGCGAGTGTGGGAACCACGCGTCTTCCCGCACGCTGGTCGGTAAAGCCTTCCGGCATGGTTTCTACTAGCCTATAGCGCTCCAGGATGCAACTGAGCTGGTGAAGAAATGCGAAGCATACCCGTTCCATGCAAAGCAAATTCACACACCGGCTCAGCCTCTACAAATGATACCTCCTACATGGCCTTTCGCTGTGTGGGGGGTGGACATCTTGGGACCTTTCACAAGAGCCGTCGGGGGTTACAAGTTCCTGTATGTTGCCATTGACAAGTTCACCAAATGGCCGGAAGCAACTCCAGTTGTGACAATAAACAAGCAATCAGATATCAACTTCTTGCAGTCCATCGTATGCAGATTTGGAGTTTCGAACAAAATCATAATAAATAATGGGACCCAATTCACAAGCTCTGCTTTCCAAGGATACTGCAAAGACCTCAGCATCCAAGTCAGCTACGCCTCTGTAGCTCACCCGGCAAGCAATGGCCAAGACGAGAGAGCAAATGCAGAAATCCTAAAAGGACTCAAGACGCGCACATATGAGCGCCTGAAAAAACATGGAGCCAACTTGATCAAAGAGCTTCCGCCCACTCTATGGACCAACAGGACAACTCCAAACCGTCAACTGGAGAGACACCCTTCTTCCTGGTGTACGGAGCTGAAGCAATCCTCCATCCGGAAATCACCTTGGGGTCGCTCCGGGTCCGGACCTTCGACGAAGCCACGCAGGACCTGCTCCGGCGTGTAGACCTTGACCTCCTTGAAGAGGGAAGGTGTCGAGCAGCTGTTAGGAATGCCCAATACTGCCAAGCTCTTCGGCGCTATCACCAAAGGCATGTTCACAGCCGTCAGCTCAAGGAAGGCGATCTGGTGCTACGGAGAATACAATCCAGAGAAGGGTTAAACAAACTCTCCCCAAGCTGGGAGGGACCCTTTTGAGTGATTAAAGTATCCCGTCCCGGATGCGTTCGCTTGGCAACCGAGGATGGGACACCTCTCCCAAATCCTTGGAACATTGAGCACCTCCGTAAGTTCTACGCTTAATATCACGGAGGTGAGTCTGTAATTACATGTGATGTATGTTATAGAGTCATTGTACAGAGTCGGGTAGCTCCTCCGGGAGGGCAGCCGGACCTACCCCGTTAGGTCCGCAACGTCCATGCAACACTTATCACAGTCTCAAAACTAAAAGTGTAGCTAGCTACCTTGGGTCAAACGAGAAACCAAACACACTTAGCCTGGTTCCGTACCCTAAGAGTGTACTTGTTTCCCCTGTACCCCGGACCTATAATGAAGGACATCATTGTGTGAAAACAGATTCCACGTGCATTTACTTTGTACAGGCTCAATATTTTTTATTTTTTATTTATCTCTTTCTTGTCTATAACAAAGTTGTGCAGTTATTAAGAAACTTTAGCTCGACCAGTTCATGTACAATTCGAGTTGCATTGTCTATCCTCCCGGGTTCAAACATTGTTGATGGTCTACCCGTTTGAATGCCGCCAAGCCAATCTAGGACCGGAGTGTGCTATCGACTTAGCCTGGTCATGCACCCTAAGTACGCCACTCTACCTATACCCCAGCAGGCCGAAGTAAGGCGAGTCCAGAAATGATCGAACCTGAAGGAAACAAGACGACGCTCTTGATTGTATTTAGAATTGTGTTCGACCTAAAAATTTCTCGGGAATAGTAAGCCGCAATGAAGTTATAGATAGGAAATGGATTTTACTATTTTTCTTGACTTCAGTGTGCAGGAAAAATAAATATTTCATGATGATGGTGAATGAAGTCAGAGCTGCCAAAGCTCTGACATCCTCTAGGCGGCTCGTGGTCGATGTTCAAACATTGATATCGAGCGTCACTGGAGCTACTCAGCTCCGGTAAATCTAGGGGCAAGCTGTCAATGTGAAGAAAAGATGGTGGAAAGACTCTATAGTGGAGTCTGTTGTTGATACACCATATGTTGACAGAGGTCACTGCCGGAGCTACCAAGCTCCGACACCCCAGAGGGCTAACCGTCGATGTTTTACGCGTTGATGGAGACTACTTCTGGAGCTACTAAGATCCAATGATGGTCAATGTCGGAGCCACTAAGCTCCGACAACCTCAGGGGGCCTACACTATCGAAGACTTCGGACCTACATTCTATAAGTTCGAAGCACGCAAGTCTTCAACAACCGTTACATCCTCTTGGTACATGTTCACAATCAAATTGTGTACATCTACCAGGGGGCCAAGTGAGACAAAGGTGTTGAAGACAAAAAATGAAATTCACAAAAAAACTTTCATTCATCTGGAGACAAGAGATTACAAAATTGGAGAAGAAAAAAAGAGAATACAAGCGGGAGCTATAGAGAAATGGTCCTAGACCCTATGGAAGAACTGGGCGACCTTCTGGGCCACCTCCGACAAGCTGGCTTGGGCGGCTTCACCCTCTCCTTCGATGGGGCCTTCAAGCACCGGGTCCAGAGGGAATCGAGGGTCCCGGCTGGTGTAGCACGTCAGCACGAACTCTGTGACGTTCTTCGCCAAGGACTGTCCCTCAGTTTCCAGCTGGCCCGCGATGACATTGCCCATCTTGGTGAGCTTGTTGCCTGCTGAACTCAGCGCCTCCAACGCCTGGTCCAGCTCCGGCTCCGGATCATCCGGACGCACGGGACTGAAGCCCATTGGCATCAGCGCGTCGTTGGCCTTGCCCAGGAAGTCCCAAACTTGTTGGGACTTCGCAAACCTTGTGCTTCGCATCTCCTCCAAGGATCTTTTGGCAGCTGCGAGCTCCTAGCTCTCCCGAGCAAGACGCTCCACCTCTTTGGCATTCTGTTGAATCTTTTTAGCAACCTGCCTTCTGAGTTTGCTGAGCTCTTCCTCCCAGAGGTGGATCTCATTCCAGCGGTTGACCAGATCCTTCTCTTGGCCCCGCACTTTCTTGTCCCTGGCAGCGATGGCATTCCCCTGCTTGTAGAGATCTTGCCCTCGCTCCCAGGCCTTCTTCTCCTCCTCCTCGCAACGCTCCTCCAATTTGTTGGTGCGTTCTTCGAGGATCTTGTCAGTCAGAGCTGTCTTTTGGACAAGCTCTTCCTCCCTCTTCACGAGGTCATCCCGCAGCTCCAGGAATTTTTGCTCTCCATCTTCGAGCCTTCTCTCCCACACTTCAAGAGCCTCCCAACGCTTGACGAGACTATCGTGGATGGCGGCAAGCCTTTCTTGGCGATCATCCGCTGCGCTATTTGCAGCCTTGGCCTGCTCATAGAAGACCCGGGACTAGTTTTCGAGGGATCGTGTCATGCTTTCCCTCTCATCCAACAGCTTTCCCCAGTACTCTAGGCAGACCTTTTCCCTCTGCACCCACTCCTTATCGTCAGCCAGCCTCGACTACGCCAGCTTGGTCTTGAAATGGAGTCAGTTGCGCCACCCCCTAAGGGTTTGGCTCTCCTCCTCGAGGGCCTTGCTGTCGTGGTAGAAAGCCAGCTGAACCTGGTGAAGACTGGAGCATGCGTTGTCAAGACAACGATAGGGGGATTGGGTCCGGACCTGCCGGGGTCCTCTCCGCTGGCTCCAGCGGATCTTTAGTGACAAAAATTGGGTCCCACTCTACAAGAGCGGTCCCCTGAGCTTCCACAGCACTAGGGCCATCCTCCGGGATAGCCTCGGCCGCCGTCGAGGAAGGTCCTGCAACAGAAGTTTCGACCTCCAGAATTGACTCCGAAGGTCCTGCTGCTAAGTCATCAACAACTGGCCCCTTAGGTGGGGGGCCAGCAACTTCATCTTGGCACCCTGGCTCAGCAGCGGGCGCCTCCGAGATCACCACTTCCAGAACAGGTGTTGAAGGTTCAGTCGGAGTAGGATCTACTTCCGGCTCCGGCGCAGGCGCCTCCTCCGCTGCTGGCTCAAGTGCTGGCGCTTCGACCATCGTAGGCTCAGGCGCTGGTGCTTCGACCATCATAGGCTCAGGCGCCGATACATCCACAGCAACTGGCTCGGACGCCAGAACCTCTTCAACGACCGGCTCCACAGTCGGAACTTTTACAGCAACCGGCTCTACCGCCGGAGCTTCCTCAACAACCGGCTCAAATGCCGGAACTTCATCAACACCTGGCTCCATCGTTGGGACCTCATCAACCACCGGCTCGACTGTCGTGGCTTCAACAACATCCGGCTCTAGGGCCGGAATCGCAGCTACCTCCGGCTCTGCGGCCGGAGCGTCCAACATCTCATCATCCAAGCCTGGAGTTTCAACCTCCGGGGCTGGTGCCGCTGGTACGTCTTCATTCCCGTGGTCTGGCACTACCACGGGAGCTTCTGGAGATGAGTCGAGGTACAAGACCATGACAGCCAGCGCCGGAGCTGCCGCAGCCTCAACCACCTCTTGGGGTGGCGCTGGAATGGGAGCCGGAGCTTCAGCCTACACAGCCTCAACCGCTACTGCAGGGACTGGAGCTTCAGCCCTTTTCTTAGGCACGCTGTGGATGAAGCACGAAGAAATTCAAAATACAATTATAACAATAAGACAACTGACTGAGGTAAAAAATCAAAAATTACCTCGGAAGGCTTCCGCACCAGTTAGCACGGAACCTCTTCTCCGGACGCTCCGGACTGGCCCCAGCCGCCACTGGCGTGGTAGTCCCAGTGGGTCCCCCGGAGCTTGTTGCTGCTATCGGCGTTGCCCTGGTCGAGGCCCCCCTCGACCGGGAAGGACCTCCGGACCTAGAGCCCTCAGCTGGCCCTTGGTACTGGAGTCACATGGCCGGAGCTAGCACCCCGGGAAGATGCCGCTACTGGAGTAGATGCCGCCGTTGTAGACCTCCCCCTCCGGGGAGAAGGAGCCGCCACGGAAGAAGCAGGCCTGACGGACCTTCTGTCGGCATGCTTCCCCTTACGGCTCGAGGGCTCAGCCAACTCCTTGCCCTTGCCTATGACTTCAATTCTTGGCTTTGGGGCGGGAACGGATCTGCCTTCAGGAGCTTCGGAGATCGCCAACCCGGTGATCGAACGTCTCTCAACGACACCAATGTCATCAAGCACCAACATTGTCCGCTGGAGCTCCATGCTGAACTTTGCCTCCATGTTCAGAGGGAGGAAAGCTGCTGGAGGAGCCAAGTCATCACCCTCGACGTCGATGCCGTGCTGGAACTTCTTGAGGTGGAACTCCAAAGTTGCACCCTCCATGTTGGACTTCAAACCGGTCTCAATCCGGTCGTCGTCCAGCATACTGTTGAGGGCCCAAGCAAGCTTCTCCCTCTTCTTCAGCAGAGCCCACCTGTTGGTCAGGAAGTTGCAAAACACCGCCTTAGGAGTCACCCCTCCTTCCACGAACAGGCGGATCCTGGTCAGAGCAGGGTTGAAGGCGTCCGACAACACCGGAGCTTCACTCCAAACTGCAGTGTCGATGTTGGGGAGGCCTTCGGGCAGCTCCAACTTCTCGTGCTCCTCCACCCTGATGACAATCCAATCCTTTTTCCAGTCGTCCCACTTCCCAGAAGGGAACGACCGCAAATACTTGTACGGGCACTTCTTGTGCTTCACAAAATAGTAGAAGCCAAGGTACTCGTCACTCCTACCCGTAGTGTGGACAGTGAAGAAGGTGCAGAAGAGCTCAATGCAGGGCGGAATGCTCACCCACATCTCGCAGAAGTGGACAAAGATCGACACCAGGAGAATGGAGTGGGGGCCAAGGTGGTACAGCTGCAGACCATAGAAGTCTAGTAGCATCAGGAAGAAAGAGGAGAAAGGTGGGATCAGTCCCACCATGGCGTACACGGAGAAGTACACCATGTCGCCGGTGTGTTCCTTCTCGAACGGAAGCTTGCCAGCGCGGACCAAGTGGTTGAAGAAGTCAGGGGGACCATCCCATGAGGGCCCGAACCTTCTCCAAATCACCATCGGTCTTCAGTCGGCTCTGGCGGAGACCCAACTCCATCGCGGCACAGCGAGGCAAGAGAGGAAAAGCAAGTGAAAGTTTGGAAGGTTTGAGCGCAAGTTCGAATGAAAGGCGTAAAGAACCCCAAACGGTATGTGCTTTCCTTCTTAAGTAAGCCCCCGCAACTCTTGGATGGAAACCGAAGAGGAGCCGGCGATACCAGTCAAAAACTTCACCCTGCCAATGACAAGGGGGCCCAGGGCCACCCCGACGATCAAGTCGAGGTTCTTACCCCAGGCGACAGTGTCATTAATGCCATATTAATGATACACAATCGGATGGCTCTTAGTTCCGGTAATAGCACTGTCAAAGCCCGTTACCAGGCTATTAAGGGTAATTAACCTCATTAAATGTGTATCAAGCATGTGTAACCGCCGGGGCCACATGTCGGGCTAGGCTAACGGTGTAACGACCAGTCCTTGTACTATAAAAGGACTGGTCGACGATACACAAGGGACGGCTTTAGACCACTTCTAGACTCCCTGACCTAGACGAGCTTCTTCTTCTGGAGCTTCTTCTAGACTCACACGCTTAATACAACACCAACACACCCCGTGGAGTAGGGTATTACGCTCATGCGGCCCGAACCATGTAAATCTCTATGTCCACTTGTCTTTCACCTTCTTGAATCTCTGCGCGCCCATTACCGAACTACAACTCCGCGATCTACCAACGGTAGTGTCGGGAGATCTGCCGGATCCAAACACTGACAACCACTATTCGCATTCTTCTTGTCATTTCCTCTTAGCTTGATGTCAAGAATACTTTCTTAATGGTGAGCTGCGCCAGGAGGTTTACATGCAGCCACCACCTAGGTATTTTGTTCCTGATGGTATTCTTTGTCATCTTCATCACTCCCTTTATGGTCTCAAGCAAGCTCCTCGTGCTTGGTTTCAGCAATTCACGTCGGTGATCACTGTTGCTGGTTTTTCTTCCAGTGCTCATGATCCTGCGCTTTTTGTGCACACTTCATCTCGTGGTCGTACTCTTCTTCTTCTCTATGTTGATGATAGATCATCACTGGAGACGACCCTGAGTACATAGCTTTCGTGAAGTCTTTTCTTAGTGAGCAGTTTGTTATGTCAGATCTTGATCCTCTTCGTTACTTCTTTGGGATTGAGGTTTCCTCTACCTATGAGGGAATCCATTTGTCTCAAGGGGGATGCTAACGCCTACGTAAGGATAAAGTTTGTGGTGTAATTATATTCTTTCTTCAACACACTAGTTTGAGACGTCGCATATCAGTGTCATCTTTTAGTGCTTTTGAAAATTTTCCCCGTGTCTATTTTTTTGTCCATTCGTCCTGCTCGAACCTTAGCTTCTGAGCTTTAGTCGTTTGAAGGCCGTTGGTTGCAAGACATGATGGAAGTACTTTAGACAAAGGGAAGACGTTTCAAAATGGAAGGTCCTGAGGTCTTGGTTTGGCTTTCGATCGATCAGTAGCCCCCGAGGCCAACCATCAGGGTCTAGATGGGGGGGGGGGGGGGCTTGGTCCGAGCCTGGCTTGGTTTCCGACTCTATTTTCCATGGTGGTGATGGACATTTGTTTAATGAAAATAGATGAAGGAGAAATCACTTAGCTTCATCATCGTGTCCATGGACCTGGTGGAGAGCTCGTCCTTTCCTGCGCTGGGAAGAGTGTTGTCATCGATCCACCTGATGTAAATAGCCGCGCACAAGTGATTTTGAAATGGCAAAATGAAGTTCCTCGTTTGCCGATTTTTTCAGAATTTGTTCTACCATCCAGAACTCACAGCGCTCATTCCCTCCTATGCATCTCTCCCGATTCTCCATTTCGCTGATCTATGTTAACTTTGCATGATAGGTTAGGCGGACAGTTGGTCCCCGGGCTTTTGTAGGAGGGAGAAAAAAATCCCAAGCCCGGGATCTCTCAAAGTCAGTAAACTCTAAACTCTCTATGCTAATTCGGGAGCCCCTGAGCCGGGTGAGGCAATTGGAACCATCTGCTTTGTGACTTTCATGGAGGGACGGTGTATATCATGGGTTCGAGCCTCGGGGCTCCGATGGCGAGAGATTCAATTCGAGCCCATGCTCCGAAGGTTAATTTCTGTTAGGAAAGAATAACCGAGAGGGGAGAGTTGGCTTATCTTTGTTGATGATGTGTCAGATCAGTTGCCGTCCAGTCCGCTTTGGCATGGGAGGAGGTAGCGTTCCTCGATCCCTCGAGGATGCCTCGGTAGGACACACGACTACAAGTCGGTGTTTGTTACGAGACGGAGGGGGACAGACGCACCATTATTGAGTTTAGTCACCATGGGTCTTTATTGCGTCGTTGGTTACGGAGTGGCGTAGCGACGTGGAAGACGACGAAAGCCCTTGGGTCATTGCAAGTATTTTCTTGCGGTGTCGGTTACGATGTGTAACTCGCCACCCCCATCGCTCTCATCTCTTCGGCTCCTTGATGTGGTCATAAATAGCCAAGTACAGTTCTCCCATTTACCATTGCCTTAGTCTTTCTTCCCCAAAGGTCCTCTCTCTTTCCTGTTCCTTCGCTCATCCCATAGTACTAATCCCTTACTTGGTGATGAGAGGGCGTTGTGGTCGGGGCTCCGCGTCTGGCCAATGGGCAGTGGAGCATCGGGCGATGGAGTCTCGTAATGAGGTTCGGAGGGGGAGGAGTTACCTGGAAGTTTGAAAAGGGGAGAAGCCTCTCAGAGGTTTGAATGTGGAGTATCAGGATGGGAGTTTGAAGGGGAAGCTGATTTGATCCGGATGCAGCGCATATGTCCGCGTGACCAAAGCCTTCTCATGTGGTCGTCGGGTCAATTGGAAAATATATTGGTTCTTTTGGCTTTCCGACCGTGCTCAACGGGCTTCGGCATCCCGTCACACCTCGACCGGCTGTGAGGTGCCGCCGTCTTCGGCTTTGGATATGAGAGGCCCTCTTACTGGGCAAGGGCGGGATGGCCTCTGTATTTGGTTATAAGGGGCCATTCGCCCATTGGGAGATCTGCTCCTCCAACCCAAAGATGTTTCGGTTTTTGGCAGATCATTTCCCTGTGGGAGGCCAAACATGCTTTGGTAGAAAACGCGGCCGTCTCCTTGCTGAAGGGGAGAAAAAAAACTCCCGGTCCTTTGAGGAGTAGTATAATCATAGGCGAGAATCAATCCGAGATGTAATCTTTTTACTTTTCTTTGTACTCGTGCGAGCCATGATGTATTATGAATCCTTTACAATGACTTTAAAATTATTTATGCTACAATCTGTTTTCCATCTCCTCATCTCATTTGAATTGCAATACTCGGAACTTTCATCGTTCGTGAGCCGCATTTTGTATATCATGAGGAAAACGCTCTGGCGAGGGGCGTTTCTAAGGAAAGATTTCCAGGGCGAGGTTGGACCCTCGATCGGGCGGTAGCCCCGGAGCCCGGGTATTTACAACTGTGACTCGGGTCTCAGTCCGAGGATCTGACTGTCCTAGTGCTCGTCCTCCGGGCGGCACATCTAGAGCGGTCAGTCATCGAGAGCTCTGATCGTGCTAACACATCGCGCCTTGTCCTAATTACATGGATGTCGTGGGAGTGCCGAGCGCCAGCACAGAGGAGCCAGGGCGCATGCTTGTCGTAGTCCTGCCAAGTGTGTCCTACTGTCCCTCGGGCGATGCGGCGTCGTTCGGGTTCTTCTCGCTCTGGACCGCGATGTGGCTTCGAGGACCTTCTGATTCCTTTATCGAGCTCGAAGACCCCCGGGGACAGATGAGCATGATTTAGGTTGCACCGGATGCATACTCCTGCCATAGGTGTTTCGCCTAGTGGAAGTGTCACTGAAGCCAGGACCCCGCCCCTATCGTACAACTCGCATAACAAGGCCAGTTGGATCGTGGAATCCACGGTGATGACCCCTCAGGGTCCTAGGACCTTCAGCTTTAAGTAGGTGTAGTTTGAGACCGCTATGAACTTGGCGTAGCAGGGTCATCCCATGATCGTGTGGTAGGAGAATCTCCGTTCGTCCAGCTCCCAAACGTGACTGGGAGGTCGATTCGCCTGAGGGGTGTCGATTGTACTTGAGCATGATCCCTTGGAAGGGTCCACACAGGGGACAGAGCTGAGAGTGTGGGATCTCCATCTGGTCCAAAGTGGCAACATACAAGATGTTGAGATTGCTCCCATGGTCCATCAGCACTCGGGTGAGGCGTGCGGGCCCTATGACCATGTCAACTACTAAAAGACAATGCCCAGTATGCGGGATAGAATCAGGATGGTTCGATCTGTCGAAAGTGATCGCCATTTTGGACCTTCGGAGATAACTTTGGATGCTTGGATCGGCATGCCCCGTGCGCCTTCTCAGGGCTGGGCAGGTTTCAAAGCGCGGAGCCATCTTCGTGTATCATGAAGAACCCGCTGTCCTCGTCAGGGGTAGATTTTGCAGACTTGAAGCCCAGGGCAGCTGACTTCTTCCTCCCACCGCCAGGAGCGCCAAGCTTCCCCTCGAGGAAATATCAGAGGAGGATTCAGTCCAGCGCGTGCTCTGTTGGAAAGGCATGATGAGTGCAAGGTTTCTCGAGCATCTTCTCGAAGTGGCTGGTCAGCCATTTGGCCGGTCTACCTTTTGCGCATCGATCGGTGATCGCAGCTACACTGGGGGTTAGCATCTGTAGGCCGCCTTGGTTGGGGTCGGCCTTGCGGCCCCATTTTCTTCCGACGAGCCGTCAGGCCCCTCCAAGTCCTGGGTACGTTGGGCCTTGGTTTTGGCTCGTTGGTGCCACCCCTCATTGTCCCTTTGCTCGGTGCGGCACGGGAGGCGACACCGAACAATTGCTTCGTGTACCCTCGAGGGGAAAGCTCTCATAACGTCGGAATAGAACGCTTCAGGGAACTTGCTGCACTTCTCAGAGAAACACCGCATGTACCTACGGAGGGTTTCGTCCGGCCTCCGCCGGCATCCTTTGAGCTTCTTTATGTGGTAGGGACACTCGTACGTCCCCTAGAAGTTATTGTTGCTGAAGGTGGTCTTGAGATGCCCCGCTCTGGGCGGGGCATGGGATTCGATCCCCATTGTCATCATAGCCGCTTCCCTGATGACTTTGCGGCAGCTCGGAGGGAAGTCGCATGATCCCCTCCCGAGCAATCTTTCGGACGCCGAGGGCCAGACGAAGATTGGGAATCGCTTGTCGCGCCTGGGTTGGAGGAGACAAGCAAGTGAACGGCTCGATCCCGTCAGCGACTCTCGTCCGGGCTCGGGCGTAATTCCCCGGTCGTCAGCGGTAGTTGCTGGTGTATTTCTTGTAACGGTTCCCTCCGCATGCTCATAGGCAGCGTGGTCCGACGGGGGATGGGGGTCCCGACGGTCCGGACCGAACCTGCATTCAGCCGGTACGGGCATGGCACACCATGAGGAGGCTACTGCCGTGGTGATCTGGCTTATCCGCTCGAAGCGTGGGTCATCGGTGGTGCCATTGGTGGCACCGGTACAGGCAGAATGCGCGTGAGAGCGCGACATGTCTGGATCAGTGTGGTGATAGAACTTGGTTCAGATTGCGGTCTCGCCCAGGTCTGGGGGCGTCTACTCCGAATCGACCACGGCACGCCCTGACTTGAAATAGTCATCGGGAACGGGACCGTGTGCAGGTTCCTTTCCATGCTCATGATGCCACGTACCCCATGGTGGGTAAGCGAACCGTGGAAGTTCTCGTACGCCGGCACGGGCATTCGTGGTGCTCTGGCTTATCCGCTTGAAGCATGGGGCATTGGCGGTGCTGGTGGTGGCGCCAGTCCAGGCGGAACGCGCGTGAGAGCACATCGCGTCTGGATCTCAGTTGCGCTGCTCCCTCTTTTGTTCTTGATCACACTATCTAATTAGATTAGACATGCTTGATCATACCTCTGTTAACCCTAAGCCGAGCCTAATGACCAATTAGGCCTAACCCTAATTTCTATCAGCCTACTCTAACTGGGTACTGGGGTCAGTTCTAATGTTGTTTTATTTCCCTAGGGATGTACTGGAGATGGAACAGGAAAATGAAAATCCAATAATATGAAACAAGCATGACACAACTCCCAGCTCCAGATGACAAACTGTCAAGATACTGTTGCTGCCAGGTAATTTGATTGGTTGTTTGTGCTTCCAAGTCTTGGGATGACCTCGAAGTGTATCATCTGCACTGAGGCTTTTGAAAAAAAATGTATCATGTGCACAACAGCATTAGATGATCCGTTCCTTAACTTGCAAAGTGGATATTGCCATGTTGGTTCGGTTGTATTGTACCATTCTGACGATTCCCCATCTTTGCGAACAACTGTATTTTGTATTTAACCTTTTTACATTCATATTGCAAGACTTGGATGACATAAATTTGTTCATTTGATTTCTTTAATATGTATTGGGATGGATTTGCTGTACACTTTTGCCTATTCCTCGAAATTTTAATACCCAGCAGCTGTTCCGGCAAACTGACGTTCAGCGGCAGTGAAGACTTTGGCCATACGGCCACAATGTCCGTAACTCACGCCACACTCTGCACGCACGTCATTCACTGATCAACCCACGAGCTACACCATGCAAGACCACATCTTGCGCACGTGATTGCAGCTGCTGTTGGTGCCGTGAGATACGTACAGAGTACACCACGTTCTTATGCAGACTGAGTACACGAGGAACACTTACGCGCCTGCACAACGGGCAGGCTCACAACTAACTTAGACGACCAAAGGACTCAACTAACTTACACTGATTAAACACAAACTAAGTGACGTTCCTGATTTCTTCAACACTCTCCCCCTAAGTCAGGAATCATTTACTTCAGTTTGGTGACGCCCATCTGCTCCGAGAAGTCCTGGAATTTTGACTTCCCAAGCAACTTCGTCAGGATGTCCGCGAGCTGCTACTGAGTACTTGTGAACGCCAGTCGAACTGCAGCACTACTTTCAAGAAATTCTCGAATGTAATGAAATTTTTTGTCGATATGCTTACTTCGATCGTGAAGAACTGGGTTCTTTCTGAGAGCGATATCGCAGACATGTTTTCCATATTAAGCAGTGGAGGCATCGGCTTCATACCCTCAATGTCGGTGAGTAGACGTGCAAGCCACACACCCTGGCATGTGGCTGCCGCTCCGGAGATGTACTCAGCTTCGCACGAGGATAAAGCCACCACTTTCTGTTTTTGGGATTGCCAAGCCACCAGGTTGCCATGGAGAAAGTAGATGATGCCACTCGTGCTTTTCCTGTTGTCGACATTGCCTGCCATGTTACTATCGCCGTAACCAGCAAGGCCAGGCTCGACGCTGCTCCTTGTGTATACCAAGCCATAGACGGTTGTTCCAGCGGCGTACCTCAGCAGGTGCTTCATTGCTGCCATGTGCTCCTGCTTAGGATCCTCCATAAATCGGCTCAGGTATTCCACCGCGAATAGGACGGGTGTTCATCAAATACCGCAGGCTACCAATCAAGCTGCGATATTCAGTTGAGTCCACCTCCAGTGATGAACTTTTCTTGGACAACTTGAGTCTCGTCTCCACGGCGCTGCACAAGGATTGCATGTCCCCATACCCGCCTTCTCGAGCACCTTCTTGGCATAGGCGGACTGCGATAGCTCGATGCCATGTTGCCCTTGCTTGACTTCGATGCCGAGGTAGTATGAGAGAGCCCCCAGAAAGCGCTCATGCGAAACTGGGACTTCATGTCCTTCTTGAACATGGTGATGACAGATTCAGACTCCCCCGTGATGATGATATCGTCGACATAGATTCCAACCACAAAGTGGGACTGTTCGATGCCACGCGTGTACAACCCATGCTCGCACTCGATCATGGAGAAACCAAGCTCATGTAGGCTGGTGTCGAGCTTGGCATTCCAAGCACGAGGCACTTTTCGAAGACTGTAAAGATCCTTGTGCAGCTTCAACACCTTGTGCTCGTGTCCAGCAGCAACGAAACCAGGCGGCTGTGACACATATACTTTTTCCGCCAGCTCACCGTTGAGGAACGCCGATTTGACATCCATGTGGTGCACTATCCATCCTCAATGAGCAGCAACAGCTAAGAGCATCCACATAGACTCCATCCTCGCCACCAGTGCAAAGACCTCTTCATAGTCAACTCCTTGGCATTGCACGTACCCCTTTGCGACGAGGCGGGCTTTATACTTGGTGACGTCGCCGTGCTTGTTGCGCTTGAGCTTAAAAACACATTTCAGCCCGATGTCGAGCTGTCCTGCAGGAAGGTCCGCGAGAGACCACGTCTTGTTGTGTTCAATGGATGCCATATCTTCAAGCATCGCTGCACACCACTCCTCGGTCTGCAGTGCCTCCTCCACTGTTGCAGGTTCATCCTCAAGTGCCACCAATACTTCGTGGACCGCCTCCTGCTTGGCCAAGCCAAGAGGTGTTGACAGCCCAAGAATATTGTCCACTGCACGAAACCTGAGAGGAGTGTCATTGTGATCATTATCGAGGTCAAGTTCACCCACAGGTGGTGATGTAAACTCGATCCCAGGAGCCGGTGCAGCCAACAATGTGCGGGGCTCATACCCGAAAGTGGGCATTGCCACACTAGCCGGCGCCATCAGGTCTTGTGGTGCTGGGGTCGGCGTTCGTGGCGTCGTAGCTGGCATCAAGGGCGACTCCACCACCCCTTGCGCACCACTGCCTTTAACTCCACATGCTACCGAGCTGCCTGGTTGCTTGCTTCATGAGCTGGGAAGCACGGTGCTGAGCGTTGATCGGCGGGAAGAGCAGAGAAAACAGAGCTTCAGTCGGTTCAGCTCAGCTGAGACACTGACCAGTGGGTCCTACCAAAGCTATTTTCTCTTCTCTCCTCTGCTCAGTGAAAAATTCCACCAACTTGTGTCAAAAAATCATAAAATTTGACATATAGCCAAAAAGAAATATCTGGGATTTGATTTTAGAACCAAATCACTGATTTGACCCAATTTCATTCAAATTCACATTTGAATTTGAATTTGGATGGAATTCAATGTAGCCATGGAATTAAATATCAGACCTGCCTCAGAAACTATGAAAGTTTGGAGATACTATTTGAATTATTAGGAATCCAATGGTCAACTCAAATCCTCATGTTAACCTCATTTGAACAGTACCTTAGTTTATTTTTTTGAATTCCCTCTATTAGCATTTGAATTACTTTGTTTTTCTCATTTCCTTTTTATTTCTTTTTATCATTCAAAATTTGTAATACTTCTAACTGAACTTTGCACTATGAAAAAATAGGGCTTTTACAGCCACAGTGGAGAGGAGAGAGGGAGAAAATTATTAGGGTTAAGGTGAATCAATGAGGGGGGGGGGGGGGGGGGGTAGGCTTTTATATGGCTGGATCTGAAAAGAAGACCATCAGATCTCAAGCGACAATTCAGCAAAAAATCGCCTTCCCACACCTCGCCAGCTATAACACTGCAAGAGCATGAGAAACTTTTCCTATTCCAGCCATCGTTTCCTATTCTAAGAGAGTGCAGAAATCCCTCTCATCGCCATCGGCCCCTTGCCTCTCTGCCGCTTCGCCCCCCCAGCCGCCGGCGATGCCCAAGCAGCCCACCACTGGGCGCTCCCTCGGCAAGACCAAGACTCGCATAGAAATCTACAGCTACGAAGACGACGAGAGCAGTGGCGTGGCGTGGGGGAAAGGCACCGTGATCGATGCGGTGGCGAGGGCCCAAAGCTCATCAAAACGGAGCCCGTCGAAGATGTGGGAATCAACACAGAGTTTAGTGGTGGCTGGGGGCGCACGTTGGAGGTGACTCCTCTGCGGTCAGAGAACCTTGTCTCCCCGCTTCTTCTCGCTACGGCCCGCTCCCCGATCAGCCTCAGCCCGAGGTCATCATCATCTCTTCCTCCTGCAATGGCAGTGAAGAAGAATTTGCCGGATTCGTACCGAATCGCCGCCCTGTAAGGTATTTCTGACCAAGGGAATCGGCCATAGGAAGAGGTGTGTTAAGGTGGAGCCGTTCAGTGGTTCCGGCTCTCGTGCATGTGACACCCCACCTCTCTATTTTCAGCAGCCCCAAAATCCTTGCAATGTTATCTAGTTAAATCAAGACATAGAACAAATCATAATTGATTATATGAGCACTTCATGTTTGCATATGTGCATTACCACAATTTTATCATAATCAAGCATGTCATGGTGCATCATATTTCTATCATGTAAATTGTGTACAGTCATCTCCTTTTCAGCTCATCACAAGTTATTGCAAGAATCTGTAGCTAAGTATAGATAAAAGCATTGAAACTAATTATGTGAGACCGTATAATTGAAGCTGGTATCATCATTTTCTTATGCTCGATTTCTCATTTTCATCATCTTGCATACTCAAACATAATATTCCTATACAGCAGCTGCTAAATGGTGCATCATTTAGAGCTTGAACAACGCAATTCGGCTCAATGCATGTGTCACGCCCGGTCATCGTGAAGATGAACAGACGCTAATCACATGTACGCCAGGATCAGTTGAATCGTACATGCGTCGACGAAAGTGAAATATCATTACAATGCCATGTTCGATTACATAAATAGTCTTACAGAACGACCCAAAGGTCTACAAATACACACCACAAGTATTTACAACACTAAACAGTTCAACACTACAGAAAAAACAAGATAGGAAAGCGGGGCTTCAACTCCACAGGCAGCCGTTGCGCGTGAGGTCGCCAGCCTAGACCAAGTCCTCCGGGTTGGCGTAGAAGTCCTCCGGTGCAGCTTCTTCTTCTTCATACTCTAGAGGAGAATTAAACGCTTGAGTACATAGAGTACTCAGCAAGTGCGGGAAGAGAATGACATGATTGGCTAGAGCAAGGAAAGGCCAAATATGGCTTAGCACTATGCTTAGGACCTATCCTTAGCTTTCAATTATCAATGTCATAATTCAATAAATAATCAACACATGATTAATGATAATGAAGGTACTTGAATCATAATGAACCATCATTTCCCAACCATAGGCTAATTATGAACTGGCCCCAAGCCGCTCTTGTCCGTGAGCACGGCTGTCATGACAGTTTTACCAAATCTCTGCAGAGAGTGTACCCTTTCCCCACAAGCAGTGATTTCATCCCCTGTTGCCAGGTGGACTAAGTGAACCTCCCTGATTGCCCGTGGTAGCTAACCACATTACACACTTCCTTTGGTGTGAGGCCAGGAGATCACAACATGGTCTTTACAAAGGTACTCCCGACTAGTGCTAGCCCTCTAAGGTTTCCACCACTGAGGATTCTCGGAGTAACCCTCCGCCCCAGAGCCCCCTCTTGAGCCTTGCGGTTCCAAGAGCGGATCACCCGACTCATTCCCCGCACCATCCAACCACTAGCAGTTCATCGGGAGAAACCTAATTAATTGACCAAGCTGCCCCATCTCAGTCTCGTGGTGGTACTATAAAGCTTAGTGGCTTCCTCCATAAACCGGTCCTTAGAATCCGGTGGTAACAAACCCCAATCCCGGGTCTCGTGCAAAATGCACCATACCAAAGCTAACCAACCACCAGATTCCTATCCACTAACATTATGTATAATCATCACCAAATTAAGGTAACAATAAAGTTGAGCATAGAACATTTGTATGAAATCCCAATCCCAACATCTAAGCATGGCTAAGCATAAATAAAGCCTATCTACTACCCAACCCATTTCAGGTAACAAGGAATGGTAAGGAACAGGGCATGTAAACATGAAGTAGGACATCAATTTTAATTAGCATGCAACTAGCTAATTCCCTAAAATAGGTACAAGATGGTCAAGGGCACTTGCCTTCGTTGGAGACTTGAGAGTTGACGAAGTCTTGGTCTTGGAAGTTGAGGTTAGGGTCGTAGAACGACTCTAGTTGTATGCCCAAGCAATGGCAAGAGTAGAATAAAGCTAAATAAGTAAAGGCACGCAAAACAATGCATTCACACATACACATAAGCACAAAATCCTACACTAATGCGTCCCTATGAGGTATTTATCACTTAACATGGCCAAAGTATGCATTTTAGATTTATCCTACAATTTTGGGATTTTATTATAGCCTAAAACCATTTTTATTGAATTTTCTATAGCAAAAATGTATTTTAAAACCTTTATAATAAATATTCCAGGGACCAAATATATTTTATCTGAACACTACAATTAATTCACAGCATAAAATAGATTATAACAATTTTTCATAATATTCCTACACTTAATTACCATTTTAATCTAATTTCTACACCTCAAATACAATTAAAAACCCTATTCAGCAATTAAATAAAAGTCCAGGGGCTAAATAAATAGTTTTCTATACTGCACAGGGTCTAAATACATTATTCTACCAAATTACAGGGGTTAGAATGCTTAATTAAATGATTAAAACCAATTTTTAGGGATCCAGGGGCTAGTCTGTGATTTCTGGGGGCTAGATTCGGATTACCGAGAAGCACAGGGGGTAGCTAGTGAATTTCCAGGGGCCTGGGTGTAAAGCTGGCGGCGGGAAAAGGGGATTTGAATGCAGGCCGTTGGATCCGAAGCGAACGGCCCGGATTTTATTATGCCGAACCGTTACGGCCTTCTAATCGCGTCCGTTGGGGTGAAACCGATGGCCCGGATTGGGCCACGTCGCCCCCGGCGACATCGGCGGCGCCCGGCGCGGCGGCACTAGACGCCCGCGACGGCGAGCTCGCCGGAGCGGCCAAAACGGCGAAAATGCCACCGATTCAAAGCGCCAAATACACAGAACGAAGGAGGGGGAGAAGGGGAGTATACCTAGGGGGGTTGCGAGGTCCGAAGTTGGCCGGAGAGGGGTCGGCGGCGAGGAATGGCGGCGGTGGCGACGGTGCACGTCGAGCTCGGTGGAAACTCGGCGACCTCTCCACGATCTCTTGCCCGGCGTGCTCCTGGCGGCAAGGCGAAGGTGTTAGGGCAGTCAGGAGGAGAAGGCGATCACCGGCTAACCGGGAACGGCGGCGACTACCTCGGTTGCGGCGATGGCTAGGGTTGCGCGCGTGGAAGGGGAAAATGAGGGAGAGAGCGAGGTTTTAAGGAGCAGGGGGGTGCGGTGGTTGTAGGCGCGTGCGAAGAGGGGTCTCCCCGGGTGGTTTTCGCCGTGGGCGAGGCGGTTGAAGAGGGGCGCGCGGAGTGGGCGCGGGGGTGGCGGTTTCATGCGCGGCGCGGGAAGGAAGGGAGGTGGGGGACGGCGCCGACATGCGGGCCCCGCCCGGCAGAGAGAGGGAGAGAGGGGAGGGCGCAGTGGGCTGGCGGGGGAGAAAAGAGAATTGGGCCAGGGAGGAGAAATCGGCCTAGGGAGGGGTTTTTAACTTTTTCTTTTTCTTTTTCGTTTCTTTTCTTTTGATTTTGAATTCAAATTCAATTTGAACCGTTTGCTACTCGCTTGAACACCAAAAATTCACCCAAAATGCATGCTACAATGATCAAGGGTTTGAGCAAATTTTTGTACATAAAATGTGGGTGTTACAACTCTACCCCCCTTAAAAGGAATCTCGCCCTCGAGATTCGGACGCTCTAAGAGAATAGATGAGGGAAATCCGCCTTGAGAGCTTCTTCTCTTTCCCATGTTGCTTCTGCCTCTGAATGATGTTTCCATTGTACTTTACACATGCGAATGACTTTGTTTCTTGTGATCTTTTCCAGTGTCTCAAGTATCTTGACAGGCTGCTCCACATAAGACAAATCTTCTTGTACATCCACTGCTTCCATTGGCAATTGCTCTTCAGGCACCCTTAGGCACTTCTTAAGCTGCGACACATGGAACACATTGTGCACATCTGCCAGGTGTGGCGGAAGCTCAAGCTGATAAGCCACTTCACCACGTCGTTCCAGTATCTTGAACGGACCAATGTAACGGGGTGACAACTTGCCTCTTACTTTGAATCTTCTCAATCCTCTCATAGGTGACACCTTCAAGTACACATAGTCACCAACTTCAAACGTGAGATCACGTCTTCGAGTATCCGCATAACTCTTCTATCTTGTTTGAGCTGCCTTTAGATTCTTCCGAATTTCTTGTACTTGCCTTTCAGCCTCTTGTAACACATCAGGCCCAAAGACTTGACTTTCTCCAGTTTGATTCCAAAATAACGGGGTCCTACATTTTCGCCCATACAATGCTTCAAAAGGAGACATTTTCAAACTGGCTTGATAACTGTTGTTGTAAGAAAATTCGGCATATGGCAGATTCTTGTCCCAACTCTTGCTATTCTTTAAAGCACACGCTCTCAACATATCTTCTAATATCTGGTTGGTGCGTTCTGTCTGGCCATCAGTTTGAGGATGATACGCCGAACTGAAATTTAGACGGGTATCCATTGATTCATGCAACTTCTGCCAGAATCTTGAGGTGAATTGGGTGCCTCTGTCTGAAAGGATCTTCTTAGGAACTCCATGCAAGCATACAATCCTGGAGATGTACAGTTCCGCCAGCTTGGGACCATTGTAGGTCTCTTTCACAGGAATAAAGTGAGCCACTTTAGTTAGACGGTCCACAATAACCAATATAGAATCATATCCAGACTGTGTTCTTGGTAGTCCCACAATGAAGTCCATACTAATTTCTTCCCATTTCTATTCTGGCAATTTGATTGGTTGCAATAACCCTGCTGGTCTTTGATGTTCCGCCTTAATCAATTGACATGTATCACATATGGCCACATATTCGGCTACATCCCGTTTCATTCCATGCCACCAATATCGATCTTTAAGGTCTTGATACATCTTTGTGCTTCCGGGGTGAATGGAGTATGATGAGTCATGAGCTTCTCTTAATATCAACTCTTTAATCTCCTTGACATCTGGAACACAAATCCGCTTTCCAAGCCATAAGGTTCCTTGTTCATCCTCTCTAAAGTTCGGAGCTTTCCCTTTCTTCATCAACTGTTTGATCTCCTTGACCTTCTCATCATTCTTCTGCCCTTCTCGTATATCACGCTCAAGGGTTGAGTCCACTTCCATAGCAACTGCTTCAGTGCTAGACACTAGACATAGATTTAACCTTGCAAACTCTTCACATAGCTGGGGTTGAAGAGCTTGTACTGACAAGTTATTGCTTTGTCCCTTCCTGCTTAGAGCATCAGCGACCACATTAGCCTTGCCTGGATGGTAGTTGATTCCCACATCAAAATCATTGATTAATTCCAACCAACGACGTTGCCTGAGGTTAAGATCCGGCTGTGTGAATATGTATTTCAAGCTCTTGTGATCTGTGTATATCTCAGTCCTTTTTCCCATCAAGTAGTGTCTCCATATCTTCAAAGCATGGACAACAGCTGCCAATTCCAAATCATGTGTGGGATAGTTCCTTTCATGTTTCCGAAGCTGTCTTGAAGCATAGGCCACAACATGTCCTCCTTGCATTAAGACACATCCTAAACCATGACTAGAAGCATCACAATAGACCACAAACTCCTTCTGCATATCAGGCATCACCAATACCGGTGCACTGGTCAATCTCTTCTTCAATTCGGCGAAGCTTACTTCACATTCGGGGGTCCACTTGAAAGCAACTCCTTTCTCAAGTAGCTTGGTTAGTGGTCGAGAGATCTTTGAAAAGCCCTCGATGAATCGACGGTAATAACCAGCCATACCTAAGAATCTTCGTATATCATGTACACTCTCAGGTGTTTCCCACTTAAGGACATCGGCCACTTTGCCCGGATCCACTGCTATACCTCCTTCAGATATAACATGTCCCAAAAATGATACCTCCTTCAGCCAAAACTCACACTTACTAAGTTTGGCATACAGTTGATGTTGACGAAGCTTCTGTAGAGCCATCCTGAGGTGCTCCTCATGCTCTTCTTCAGTCTTGGAGTAGATAAGTATGTCATCGATGAATACCACTACAAACTTGTCCAAGTACTCCATGAATACCTTGTTCATAAGATACATAAAATACGCCGGAGCATTGGTCAATCCAAATGACATGACTGTATACTCATACAATCCATACCGAGAGACAAATGCCGTCTTGGGAATATCCGACGGTCTAATCTTCAGTTGATGGTAGCCCGAACGAAGATCAATCTTGGAAAACACACATGCTCCTCTTAACTGATCAAATAAATCTTCAATCCTTGGTAGTGGGTATTTATTCTTAATTGTTACCTCATTTAGAGCACGGTAGTCCACACACAACCTTTGAGTTCCATCCTTCTTAGGTACAAATATGACTGGTGCTCCCCAAGGCGATGAGCTAGGACGAATATATCCTTTTGCCAATAACTCCTCAATATGATCCTTTAGTTCAGCCAATTGTTTAGCATCCATTCTATATGTCCTCTTATATATTGGGGCCGTTCCAGGTACTAATTCAATGATGAATTCAATCTCTCAATCAGGGGGCATACCTGGTAAGTCATCTGGGAATACATCCGGAAATTCCTTCACAATCCTGATGTCTTTGGTACTCTCGAGATGGTTGAGTTGTACTACGGCCTCTTGTGTCTGATCTGGCTTGAATTCCACTGTGGTGCCATCCGGGTGTGTTAAGCAGACTGTTCTAGTTGCACAATGAATTACTCCTTGATTCTTTGTCAACCAGTCCATTCCCAGAATGATATCTAATCCTTGTGAGTCCAACACTATTAGGTTGGCCCAAAAGACTACCCCCCTTATGTTTATACTCACTTTTCGGCATAGATGCCTTGCCACCATCTCTCCTCCAGGAGAGTTTATCAATAATGGCCCATTCAAGAATGTAACTACCATGTCATGCTTCTTTATGAAATCCTTGGATATGAATGAATGTGTAGCACCCGAATCAAACAATATGGTGGCGGGGTGGGAGTTGACAGAGAACGTACCGATCACCACATCAGGTGCTTCCTGTGCTTGCTCCAGAGTCACATGGTTGACACGGCCAGTTGGGTTTTGCTGCTTCTTTGGACAACTGCTGGCATAGTGTCCCCATTCTCCGCACTTGTAGCATTGTACTCCCGCAGCATTATTTGGGCCCTTGTTGCCTCCTGTCTGGTTTCTTGGGGGTTGGCCACTTGGACGGTTAGCTGGGGCTGAAGGGCGGGGTGGCTGCATCTGTTGGCGTGGGGGTTGCATTGGCTGGCGTGGTGGCTGCTGCTGCTGCTGCTGCTGCTGGCGCATCTGCTGGTTGTAGGGAGTGGGTGGCCTGTAGCTGGAGTTGGGAAACCTCTGTCCCGAGTAGTTCATGGGACGAGTCATATGAGTTGTAGGCGGAGGGTTGAGACGGGGGCGTACATTGCTGCTGGAGGCATGTGCTGCTAAAGTCAACTTCCTCTTTCTTTCATCATCATCCATTTCCTTCTTAGTCCTCTCCACTTCAAAA
The DNA here is from genome assembly GCA_036927565.1 of Tuctoria greenei. Lineage (NCBI taxonomy): Eukaryota > Viridiplantae > Streptophyta > Magnoliopsida > Poales > Poaceae > Tuctoria > Tuctoria greenei. The sequence goes on along the minus strand of JAYESD010000006.1, from coordinate 32,392,581 downwards.
GCTTTGTCAACTAATTTCTGGAAGTCACCGTAGTCGCTGGAAGACATGGCGAACTTTAACTCTTTGTCCAGCCCATTCTTGAAGCGGAATTGTTTCTTGGCGTCGGTATCCATGTCTATTGGGGCATAGCGGGATAGCTGGGTGAAGGCATTCAGATAGGCCCTCACAGTCATACGGCCTTGCTTTAGCATCAGGAATTCTTCACGCCTGGCTTGTATCTCTCCTTCAGGTACGAAGTGATTGCGGAAGTTGGTTCGGAATTCTTCCCATGTAATATTTTCCGGGTCCCGGTGGGCTTCGGTGAAGGCGGTCCACCAGTCAGCTGCTGGTCCTTGAAGTTGATGAGAGGCTAGTAGCACTTTCTCCCTTCCTTCACAGTGGATGAGCCTCAGCTTGCTATCAATGGTACGGAGCCAATCATCGGCGTCCATGGGTTCGGTAACGGTGGCAAAAGTGGGTGGATGGGTGTTCAGGAAGTCCCTAAGGAAGGACCTAGGTGGAAAAGGTGGTGGTGGCGGAAGGTTGTAGTTTGGTGGTGGTGGGGGTGGGGCTTGTTGCAGGTTGGTGACAATTTGGGTGAGGTTGTTAAGCAACTGGGTCTGAAGAGCCATCATCTGTTGCATTTGTTGAGAGGCTGGGGCTCCTCGAGCACCCCTTGCATTCCATCCAGGGACACCTCCAAGTTCTTCATCCAGAGGTGGGTTACCACGACCACGACCCCTACCTCTACCTCGTCCAGCCATCTGTGATAGAAAAGTTCATTGAGGTCTTAGAATAATAGATGAGATGGGAAAGGATACACTAGGGTAACACGATCCCAACTATATGCATCAAGGGTAATAGACATAAAGAAAGTTCATTAATCAACTAGTGCGGAGGTGGACAAGATGCCTAAGCATTCCACCACTCACACGACACATAAACAAGACTAAAGACATGGATGTGGACAGGATGCCGAAGCATTCCACAACTCATGTCGCAACCAACACACACAACAAGAAGCAAACTACTAGCATAACAGCATAAACGACACAACTCAAGACTAAGGAGGGCGCAGCTACACGCTCCTACAAACTAAGGATAACTGTCCTGAGTCGTCCAGCGGGGAAACGAGTCCACTCCTACTCGTCGGAGTCCTCCTCAACCTCCATCTCCGGGTCTTCTTCTTCTGAGTCTTCTATTGAGTTCTCGGGGGAGTTCATGCGGCGATCCGGAGAGTTCGGGTCCCAAGGCTCCACGTCTGAAGCGTACTGCGGAGAGTTAGGATCAACTCCAGTGATCCTCGTGTAGCGTCGGCGAAGTCGCTCGTAGCGGTCGACCAGGTCCCTGCTGTCCTGCAGCTCCTGCTGACAACGCTGCAGTCACGAAGACAACTCCACAACGTCGTCCACCAGCCTCTCGCACTGGGGGTGAGTCAAGCATCCCTCGACGTCACGTCCAGTGAAGGTGGCGGTGCCACTAGGGCGCTGAGGGGTGTACGCGTGCTCCGTGCACCCAAGAAGGAACCTGTGGGCGTGGCTCCAGTAGGTGGTCGCCTCCCACGTGGCGTCCTCCTCAGCTGCACGCTGGGAGCTCCTCCAGGCCGGAGAGAAGTGCGAGTGCAGCAACTCCGAGTCGTAGTAGACGACCAGCTGAGAAGTCCACTCCAGCTCACCAGTATAGGGTGCAAAGACCCTAGTGGTGTGGTAGACTAAGCGGACACGGTACTCACGGTACCCCGCAGCTCGAAGAAGAGAACGAAGACAGACGCGCATCCTTGAAGCAGCACTCCCGTTGGAGAGCAGTGTCGTCTCCCTCCAGGGTGTGTGAGGTGCGGAGCGACTGGCTAGGGCGTGCTGAGGAACACGACCCCCAGTCGACTTACGGGCCGTCTGCTTGGTCCGCGCCATCTACAAACATTTGAAAAGATGAGAGTGAGATTAATAACTAATAAATCAAGTTAGAATAAAAACAAATAAGCAAAGTAAGGTGAGAAGCACAAGGGTTGAGATGGAGAGCACAAAGTTTTGGAAATACTATTTCATATGAAAATAGTATAGTCCTTAATTTTCGGCCATTTCTAACTAGGCTTGCGTCCTACGGGCAACACAGCTCTGATACCACTTTGTCACGTCCGGTCATCGTGAAGATGAACAGACGCTAATCACATGTACGCCAGGATCAGTTGAATCGTACATGCGTCGACGAAAGTGAAATATCATTACAATGCCATGTTCGATTACATAAATAGTCTTACAGAACGACCCGAAGGTCTACAAATACACACCACAAGTATTTACAACACTAAACAGTTCAACACTACAGAAAAAACAAGATAGGAAAGCGGGGCTTCAACTCCACAGGCAGCCGTTGCGCGTGAGGTCGCCAGCCTAGACCAAGTCCTCCGGGTTGACGTAGAAGTCCTCCGGTGCAGCTTCTTCTTCTTCATACTCTAGAAGAGAATTAAACGCTTGAGTACATAGAGTACTCAGCAAGTGCGGGAAGAGAATGACATGATTGGCTAGAGCAAGGAAAGGCCAAATATGGCTTAGCACTATGCTTAGGACCTATCCTTAGCTTTCAATTATCAATGTCATAATTCAATAAATAATCAACACATGATTAATGATAATGAAGGTACTTGAATCATAATGAACCATCATTTCCCAACCATAGGCTAATTATGAACTGGCCCCAAGCCGCTCTTGTCCGTGAGCACGGCTGTCATGACAGTTTTACCAAATCTCTGCAGAGAGTGTACCCTTTCCCCACAAGCAGTGATTTCATCCCCTGTTGCCAGGTGGACTAAGTGAACCTCCCTGATTGCCCGTGGTAGCTAACCACATTACACACTTCCTTTGGTGTGAGGCCAGGAGATCACAACATGGTCTTTACAAAGGTACTCCCGACTAGTGCTAGCCCTCTAAGGTTTCCACCACTGAGGATTCTCGGAGTAACCCTCCGCCCCAGAGCCCCCTCTTGAGCCTTGCGGTTCCAAGAGCGGATCACCCGACTCATTCCCCGCACCATCCAACCACTAGCAGTTCATCGGGAGAAACCTAATTAATTGACCAAGCTGCCCCATCTCAGTCTCGTGGTGGTACTATAAAGCTTAGTGGCTTCCTCCATAAACCGGTCCTTAGAGTCCGGTGGTAACAAACCCCAATCCCGGGTCTCGTGCAAAATGCACCATACCAAAGCTAACCAACCACCAGATTCCTATCCACTAACATTATGTATAATCATCACCAAATTAAGGTAACAATAAAGTTGAGCATAGAACATTTGTATGAAATCCCAATCCCAACATCTAAGCATGGCTAAGCATAAATAAAGCCTATCTACTACCCAACCCATTTCAGGTAACAAGGAATGGTAAGGAACAGGGCATGTAAACATGAAGTAGGACATCAATTTTAATTAGCATGCAACTAGCTAATTCCCTCAAATAGGTACAAGATGGTCAAGGGCACTTGCCTTCGTTGGACACTTGAGAGTTGACGAAGTCTTGGTCTTGGAAGTTGAGGTTAGGGTCGTAGAACGACTCTAGATGTATGCCCAAGCAATGGCAAGAGTAGAATAAAGCTAAATAAGTAAAGGCACGCAAAACAATGTATTCACACATACACATAAGCACAAAATCCTACACTAATGCGTCCCTACGAGGTATTTATCACTTAACATGGCCAAAGTATGCATTTTAGATTTATCCTACAATTTTGGGATTTTATTATAGCCTAAAACCATTTTTATTGAATTTTCTATAGCAAAAATGTATTTTAAAACCTTTATAATAAATATTCCAGGGACCAAATATATTTTATCTGAACACTACAATTAATTCACAGCAAAAAATAGATTATAACAATTTTTCATAATATTCCTACACTTAATTACCATTTTAATCTAATTTCTACACCTCAAATACAATTAAAAACCCTATTCAGCAATTAAATAAAAGTCCAGGGGCTAAATAAATAGTTTTCTATACTGCACAGGGTCTAAATACATTATTCTACCAAATTACAGGGGTTAGAATGCTTAATTAAATGATTAAAACCAATTTTTAGGGATCCAGGGGCTAGTCTGTGATTTCTGGGGGCTAGATTCGGATTACCGAGAAGCACAGGGGGTAGCTAGTGAATTTCCAGGGGCCTGGGTGTAAAGCTGGCGGCGGGAAAAGGGGATTTGAATGCAGGCCGTTGGATCCGAAGCGAACGGCCCGGATTTTATTATGTCGAACCGTTACGGCCTTCTAATCGCGGCCGTTGGGGTGAAACCGATGGCCCGGATTGGGCCACGTCGCCCCCGCGACGGCGAGCTCGCCGGAGACGGCCAAAACGGCGAAAACGCCACCGATTCAAAGCGCCAAATACACAGAACGAAGGAGGGGGAGAAGGGGAGTATACCTAGGGGGGTTGCGAGGTCCGAAGTTGGCCGGAGAGGGGTCGGCGGCGAGGAATGGCGGCGGTGGCGACGGTGCACGTCGAGCTCGGTGGAAACTCGACGACCTCTCCACGATCTCTTGCCCGGCGTGCTCCTGGCGGCAAGGCGAAGGTGTTAGTGCAGTCAGGAGGAGAAGGCGATCACCGGCTAACCGGGAACGGCGGCGACTACCTCGGTTGCGGCGATGGCTAGGGTTGCGCGCGTGGAAGGGGAAAATGAGGGAGAGAGCGAGGTTTTAAGGAGCATGGGGGTGCGGCGGTTGTAGGCGCGTGCGAAGAGGGGTCTCCCCGGGTGGTTTTTGTCGTGGGCGAGGCGGTTGAAGAGGGGCGCGCGGAGTGGGCGCGGGGGTGGCGGTTTCATGCGCGGCGCGGGAAGGAAGGGAGGTGGGGGACGGCGCCGACATGCGGGCCCCGCCCGGCAGAGAGAGGGAGAGAGGGGAGGGCGCAGTGGGCTGGCGGGGGAGAAAAGAGAATTGGGCCAGGGAGGAGAAATCGGCCCAGGGAGGGGTTTTTAACTTTTTCTTTTTCTTTTTCGTTTCTTTTCTTTTGATTTTGAATTCAAATTCAATTTGAACCGTTTGCTACTCGCTTGAACACCAAAAATTCACCCAAAATGCATGCTACAATGATCAAGGGTTTGAGCAAATTTTTGTACATAAAATGTGGGTGTTACAGCATGTCTATACAAGAAAAATCATAAAACTCCTGTTAAATTCACTCAATTTTGTGTTTGATATTTTAGATTTTTTATAGAAAATGACCCTCAAAATTTCAGAGGTTTTAAGCTCATTTGCTATTTGTTTTTCTTATTTCAAGTCTGCTGGTACACTAGACTGTTCCATGAGTTGCTGCTGTTTTTGTCCTATGCCACTGGGCCCGTTTACCAGCCTCTGCCTCTATCTTGCTTCCAGCTTGGACCACCTCGTGATCCATAGAGGCTCCACTCACCCAGCTCTGTCAGTTCAGTTCCTTGCTCGTTCAACACCTAGTCTCTTCTCCTCTCAGACAGAACCAGTAGATCTGCGATCTGAGTTCTCCTACCGTGCGCGTACTCCGCTCCTGCCCGCCGGCTACGCTCACCCTAGCTCTGTCCGAGCCACCCCTGGTCCACTGACCAGCACCAGGAGCTTCCCCGTGCCTCCCCTCCACTGCTGCAGATCTGAGCCACGCCGCAAGCTCACCACCGTCGTCACACCGGAGCAGCCACTGTTCCGCTCGTCCGTGCTGCTGCAGAGGTGCGTCCCCCTTTCAATGTTGCTCACACACCACTCATCTACTCCCTTCTGCATTTCCCAAGTGAGAGCACAAAATTTTTTCTCATTTTTTTGGTCAATGGCGCAACTTCTCATGGCCGGCCAAATTCGCCTCATCCAGGTCAAATTGTCCCATTCCAGTGATTTTTCTGCGACCTTCGTCCTCTCCTGATGCTCTAGGGTGAATTTTCAAGCCTCCAAAGACCTCCCATGGCCTTGATGATGGTGTACCGGTTAGGGTTCCACCTGTCACTGCTGCAGGCCCATTCCAGTGATTGATAGCACAAACCAACGGCGCCATTCGATTCGTTGATCCCCAAAACCCCTGGGTAGGCTTGCTCAATCGGGGAGAGGTCGCTGCAAACCCTAGGCAAGCTGCACCAGCAAGTATTCAGGCAAGGGGCGGCCCTGGCAGGAAGAAGAAGAAGAACCTGATCCATGGGGCCCTCTGGTCAGCAGCTGAGCCCTTTTTCCCATCAGATTTTCGGCCAGGGGATAAACCAGAAAATAGCTGAAATTTAAAAATCCATAGAACCTTGTAGGAAATTCAAGACATTGTGACACCAATTTTGTTGAGTCCATAACAGCCTTCTCTACACAGCTGTGTGCCCTTGTCCTGTCATGAAAACCTTTATTATTTTCTCGGTGATTTAATTTCTCCTAAACACCATTACCTCTATTGTGGCCACTAGGTTCCTTGGACTGAGCCCAAATTTTTCCGGCATTCTCCTCGTATCCCTAGTTGCCTCTATAAGAATTTCAGCTTCATTAAACACTCATAGCTGTATTACTTTCAGATTTTGCATTATGGAACGCAGATACTAAAGTTGTAACTATATTAATGTATAATATACCGGTTTCCTCTGAATTCTGAATGTTGCACCCTAGGTTCAACGTGTCACTAATTACCCATCAACTACATTAAACCTGCTGCATTATTTTGTGACACACATGATCACATTCCTATATTTGAGACCCCACTATTCCTATTATGAGCATAACATCCAAGAAGATGGTTCATGATTATTCATTCCTTTGTACTCTCTAATTTCCATTAAATTACTTCTCATTGAGTCATTGCACTCCTTGATGTCATCATTATGCATGCATACATGAGTAAATGTACTTATCCCTTTTTGCACACTCATGGCATGACGATAGGAACCAAGGTGATCGAGGCGACAACGTATAAGGAGGAGAAGGAGCTGGAATCTAACTTGACACTAACCTAGAACAAGGCAAGTCCCAGTGCATAAACCATTTTACATGTTTTGTTTTGGAATATGTCTATGTCGGTCAAGTATAAGTTTTGCATTACGTCTAGGTGTTGTAATAAAACTCCACTTGCATGGCCAAATTGTCCCTTTTGGGCTATTGGGTAGATTAGTTCAACAACCCAAGTAGTATGCTATGCTTAATTAAGTTAAGAACGGTAGAAGTCGAGTAGTTTGAATCTACTCACACGATGTAAGTTTTTGGTGTAAAATTGACATAATGAATTTTCACTTTGATCACTTGAGATTAATTTGGAGACTGGATGGTGGTCTGCTTATGGTAGGGTGGAATGCACAAGGCTATGTCATGGGCCAGCACAGCAAGGCTAGCGCTTGCGTGACTACATCGGTTCTGGACCGGTAGGTTGAGGCTGGTGTTGGAAGGTGGACTCTCGTAGCCCCGTCTGTGTCGATTCAGGACCGTTCGTTGTTGGCCCAATTGGACAAGTATCGAATGTACCATGTGCATGCTAGTGATATGGGCGCTAGTAAACCGATGTATCATGGTCACCATGGTGTCGGAACTTATACGACCATCTTTATGGTGATGTTTAGGAAGACAGTGTGGCAGTAGCTAGGATCCCCTCTGCCCGGGACGGTGGAACTGGTTCGGCATTTGGTTGCCTTGTGAAAGGTTGCCACATACGATGTGGAGGGAAGTGTGCCTTATGCCTCTTCCAAGCAGGCGTATGTGTCGTGCATATAGGTTTCATGCAAGAGTAACTCGATTCAAATTGCCGTCACTCACGGTCAATGAGTACCGCTTGTTCATGCATCACATTGTTGTAATAACTGAAATTTATAAATAATGTGGTCAACTTTATGATTATTAACTCTTGCTTGCAACTTGTTTGAGCTAGCTGTAGGAACTAAATTTACTTTTCGCTACAACTAAAAAGGTGATGCTGAAATCTTAGCATAAGGAAAAACTTATTAGGCTATGTTTTATGCAGCGACCCAACTTCTATTATAACCTTTGCATATTGTCTAGTGAGTCATTTGATGGGCAAGTCTTGTTGAGTATTAGTTGCTCATGGTTTGTTGATTAATATTTTTCCAGGTAAGCAGGTTATCATTTTGGGTATGTGTATAAAGGGATCCAATGGAAGCATTATCCCTCGTGGGATGGATGGTTCCTACGGTCCTTGCTCACTGCAGAGTGTTGGGTGCTGCTAGAACATTGAATCGGTGGGCTCGATACGTTGTTACCGCTGTAGTTATATTTTGGAGTAGTGTAAAAATTCAGACCACGTTTTCTCGTATGTTTATAAAATTATGTTCAATCGCATTCTGATTTAATCATCTAAATTCACTTCATTTTACTATATTTTGATCTGTCCTTGTTGATGTGCATTGCCGGTGTCGCAGCGTGTGACACCAACCGAGTACGATCCTGGTGTTGAGGGGTGACTCTCGCATACGGGTTCAGCTGAGGGAACAAGCTCCATGGTGGGGGATCCTGCAGCGGGAAGCTCCACCGCGAAGAGGAAGACAGGGTTCCACAAGGCGGAGATGAAAGAGGAGGCCAGATGCTCGAGGGAGAAGAACAATGAGAAAAATAGAGGTGCAGGCTGCAGGGGAAGTGAGGTGGACCCATCGCCCTTGGCCAAGAAGACTCTCGTGTCCAGCGAGCAGTCCTGGGGTGCTCCGGGCAAGGAGGGGCGGGGCATGAAAAGCGGCGAGAGATGTAGCGGTTCGCCGCCGATCAACCTTATCGGTGCAACGATCGGGTCGAGGTTCCGGTCACGCGTGTGTCCGTGGGGCCGAATGCACCAGGATTCCCACTCTGCTCGCCAGGTGTCGGATGACACCAAAGACGATGGGGTTCCAGAAGAGCAGCATGGGCGAATGAAGGATGCTTTGTACTCTGCTTGTGTGATGGAGGAAGGTGGGGAAGAAGAGCAACAGCGTGTGGTGTTCGATGACTTCAACAGCGATGCAGAGGCATACGAAGAGCAGCAGCAGGTGGTGTTCGATGAGTTCAACAGCGATGCAGAGGCAGACGAAGAGCAGCAGGAGAGGGAAAGGGGGGATACGGTAGAAGAGGTGGCGATGGAGGTAGATGGTGAGGGCAGCGAATGTGACAATGGAGGAGCACATAAGGGAGAGCAGGAAGAGTATCTGGTGGGTGAGAACGGAGGGAGTGAAAATGGTGATAGCCACAGTCAAGAAGACCAAGCCGCTGCCACTGATGATGATGATGTTGAGGAGCAGGAGGAGATGGAGTGGAACAATGAACTTGAGGAAGAGGAATTAGGCTCTGAAGAAGGTGGACTTAGCAATTACGAAGGAGATGGTGAGGAGGAATCTGGAGAGGACAACAGAGATGGTGAGGAGGAATCAGGAGAGCATGAAGAGGAATTTCATGTTGCAGGGACGGTGCATTCTGGCGCACTGAACAATGCCATGGCTGCTGGAAGTGCCCGATCTGAAGGCGATAGCCCTGACACCTTCAGAAAGATGATATTTGAGGGTATTTACTTTCCTAAGAAACCAGACAACACTGCAGGCGAGGGTATTGCAAGGCGGACACGATCAAAGCTAAAGTGCTCCGACATGAAACTGCTCAAACAAGGTTTTTTCAGTAAACCTATCAAAATTGATATAGATTCAACATCTGAGTCTGAAGAGGAGATACTGCTACTGAAGCCGACAGCGCAAGGACTGCATTCATCAATCGAACACTACAGTAATGAGACCCACCGGAAGAGCAGCAGCAGAAAAAGGAATAGGAGACGGAAAAGGAAGGCAAGCACTAAACCTGATGAACATGAGGTGGTCAGGAAATACCAGAGGCTGAAGAAAGGGTCATCCAATGGGCAGGCTGCCATGACTGATTTGAAACAGAATGTGCAGGCTGCCAATAATGGTTTGAATAAAAATGTGCAGGTTGCCGAGGAAGGTGGCAAAACTCATAATGGTCTCAAGCAAAATGGTTCGAATGGAGAGCGTCCAATGAACAATGCACAGAATGACCTTTCTTTCAAACAACATGCAAATCTTGCTAAGATAAGAAAGCATCAAGGATCTAGAGCAAAAGGCGCTTATGATGAACTGTTCGACGCAATGTTTGCCGAATGGGAGAACTATACAAAGGCTTCCATTCCTGCAGATCAACAAAATGCCGGTACCATGCCTCTGACGTTCTCTTTTGGAAGTGAGGATGAAGAGGTTAAATCTGATCATGACAAATTTCAGAAAGGATTGTGGGGGGAGTTTGATGCTGCCCTAGAATCCACCAATGTGGAGGAGGTACTTAACCTTCTGTAACACGGTTATCATTCAGTTTTTTGTTGAAGTTTTTTCTTTTGTTTCATGAATACAACATTTGGTTCTGAATGGTTGCTGTATCTTTGGCATATCGAATTTTCAGACGCAAAAGCTTTAGGCAAGCACCATTTCGCATAATATTTCAACATTACCGGCTACCCACACAGTAAATAAAGTAGTAGCAAAAAAGGTATCATTTGCCACAGATGAACTGAAATCTAACAGCCCTGCAATGTTTCCTTTTTGGAAGAAATATGAGATTTATCGCTTTACATTTTTTTAAAAAAAGTTTGTGTTGTTACTTGTGAGTATGAATTAAGCCTAATTACCATCCAGACAGTCTTATATCCGTGTGCTGAATGGACCAAACACTAATCATTTCCTTTTACTTATATGGTGGAGATAGTGACAAAGCAATACGTGTCCTAGAGTGATTGATGCCTAATTAAAAAAACTTTATTTTTGGCCTGCATATTCAGATGAATTTGGACACTTACCTATGAAGTTTCCGTTCTTTGCCAACAACACTTCTACAAATACTAAGCCAATGCTCCTGTTGCTTTCAGGATGATACTTGCGGTGGGCAAAAGGTTCCACCAGAGGAAGCCACTTCTAGCGGAAATGGGAGGCATAAATTCATTATTGATGAGCAAATAGGAGTTCGGTGCAAGCATTGTAATGTTGTTGATCTTGAAATCAGATATGTACTACCCTCTATGGTAAGTAATTGTTCCTGAAAGTAACATCTTTTCAGTAACCTAAATATAGGGCATGTTTGGTTTTCGACCGCAACACCCCACGGACGGTCAACGCCGCACCATAGGCACGCCCGTCCGTGTTTGGATCTCGCTGCAGCTTAGTCGCACCACACCTCTACCACAGCCCTCATAGTACAATTTTCACGCCAATTTCTGCTGCAGATATGGCGCTGAAAATGAGTGTCGCAGCTTAGACAAGGCCACATCTGCGGTGTGGCATGCTTAGGCGACATCCAAACAGCCCCATACTAAACAAGGTCTTGTCAATTCTATTATTATGGCTTAAGTGTTTTCTTTTTCTCATGGAATAGGGTACATTTGCTACAGAAAGAGATTCCACAAGTCCTAGGTTGGATTTGTTTAAAGAAATGGTCACACTTTTCGAGGAAAATGATTTGCTCATATCAAGTGGATCTGGAGGAACTTCCCGTATTGGTGCTCGCAAAGCTGGTTCTGTTTGGAATCTCATTCCTGGAGTCAAGGAAGGTATGTTCCTGCACCAGCAGGATGCATTTGAATTCATGTGGAGGAAATTGGCAGGGAGTACTGAAATTGAAGAGCTGAGGTGTGCAGCGAACACCGATATTGGAGGTGGTTGTGTGATTTCTCATGCCCCAGGGACAGGCAAGACTCGACTAGCAATCACTTTTGTTCAATCATACCTAGAGGTTTTCCCACAGTGTTGCCCAGTGATCATTGCTCCAAGGGCGATGCTGGTGACATGGGAGCAGGAGTTTAAAAAATGGAAGGTGAAACTGCCTTTTCATGTACTGAATTCAACTGAGATCAACTGCATTGATGACAAGACTGTAAAACCCCACTTTTATGGCATGTTAAGTTCATGTGGGTTTTGTGATCAACTATTTTGGATCTCCAATATAATGGTACACATGAACTATGCCATCCAAAACTTATCTTGCACTCTTTGTTAGATTCTTTTATCATAGGTATTAGACTTCACCATGAATCCAAATTATATTCTATTCACCTTTTAAGAATAAGAATTTTTGGATAAGGATTATTAGGCAATGCACAATGAAGCCCTAATAAGCTCTAAACCAAATATTCAAATTAAGGGCTCTAAATTTTTCCATGAGCTCCTAAATTCCTCAATAGCATGCTTACAAAGTTTCAAGATTTTAGAAACTCATCTATTATTTTTATTGAGGTGCTTGACAAATTTGAATCAAATTCAAATCTGAATTTTTAATTCTTCTCCAACTTCTTTAAACATAAGAACTGAGTTCACCATTGTGTTCAGAATAATTCATTTGCCATCTCCACAAAATTTCATGATTTTTGGAGTTGATCTTCTATTTTTAAATGAATTAGTAACTGAGCTGTGGGGAGAATCAATGGACAGTGGGCCCCACCTGTCAGCTCCCCTTTTAAACGGATCAGCTCAACCCCGACACCTCTGCACCGCCGCGCCCCCGCTCGACACCGCGCGCGCGCATGCAGCTCCAGCGAGCTGCCTGCCTGCTCGCCGCGGCCCTATAAAAGGCCGGCCGAAGCTCCCTTTAATCCTCATCCCCGATCACAGTTCCTCAGCCTCGCAACTATTCTTCCGCCGCGCGCCATCGCCGCCGCTCGCCACTGCTCCGCGGCGTGCCGCCGTTCCGCGCCGTTTCAAGCCTAGCTCCAAAGAGCAAAAAGGTGCGCCTGATCAAACTCTAGCTCATGGTACAAACCGTTTCACTTATCGTTGAAGCCTGAGCGAGTTATTGTTCGTTTCCTCTACGGCCGAGGGTAGATAGCTAGCTATGATTTCATGTCAAATTCCTTTTCGGCAAGCAATCATCCTTTGCAATTACTTAGAGATAGTTTCTATAGGCCCTAGCGATCCTGTCTGAGCAAAAACCTTTAAGGATCATCAAGCAACGGCTCTGAATTTCGAGTTTTGCTCGCCGCCGGTGAGAAAACCTCGGTTCACCGTCGAACTCATGATTCCCGGCAACTCACTCCCCTTCTGCGCCCATATCCTTGAACTCCATCATCCCAGGAAGGTTTTGGAGCAATTCCCAAGTGATTTGAGCTACTCTATAGAGAGTTCTATGATGCCCGAGCGCTCATCGCCGCCACCGCCGTCGCACGACCTTTTCCGGCGAGCTTCAAGACCCACTGACCTCGCCATCGTGCTCAGCGACCCCAAAAACCCCCAGGCGGCAAGTTTCCGCGAATCTGGTGCGTTGGATTGGCCGGCGGCGAGGCTCGCCGGAGAGCACCGCCGCGGGAGCCCCGCGCGCCGCCCGCGTCGGGAGGTAGAAGACGACGCGGCGGGTCCCGCATGTCAGCGGCGGTAAATCCCGTCGGATCAGGTGTGGCCACGGGATTTGCTGTGGCTACGCGGTGGAAATCTGTGGCCCCCGTGTGGCTTAAATACTATTGGTTCATTTTAAAACAGTGGGGCCCACGAGTTAAATCAAATTAGGAAATTATTCCAGAATAGGCTCCAACTTAGAAAATCCATAACTTTCTGTAGGATACTCCAAAATTCTTCAAACAAATTTTATTCGAAAGCCCTCGAGCTCTAGTTTCTGTCAATACCAATTAGGTTCTGTGAAACTCAGAGTTAAATGCTGTAGAAAATAATCTTTCCTAATGCAAATGAAATTTTTCCAGACAAGATATCCACAGGAAAAATCCCCAAAATTCACATTAAATTTATTGTCCTATTCTTGATTATCAGGCAAAATTTGGGAGCCATAGCACCTGTTTAACTCTCTGTATAATTCCATATCCTTTTTCAGTTATTGAATTTTCACAGCTATTAGGTTGCTTTATTAGGTCCCAAAATTTTACTGAGTCTTCCTTTAGTCATACCCTAGCTCCTGTTAAAGTCTTGGATTTAATTAACCTACTATACTAGTCCTAAATCAGTTACAAACCAAATATTGATTTAATGTCTAGAAACTCAATTATAAAGTAAATCCAGAAATTCTTGCCGAATTAGAAATACAATAACTCCTTCCCCACAGCTTAGAAAATTATGAAAACAAATTTTTCTAAGACCAGAACCACTCCCTCCATCTTGATTATCAACTGTTAGTTAGGTTCAAGCTACAGTTTCCTCTCGGAAATTTTTGGAAGTTGGTTTGCTTGCCATACTTTCGGAGACCACAATCTGCTATGATCATCTCCTGTTCTTTGCAAGAGCTTTGATCATATTCCCTAGTATCTACCATCGAAATTCCAAAGCCAATTAAGGTCCCTGTCATATAGTGATCACCATGAATTAATTTATGGTCTTAAAATAAATAAATTTCAAAGTCATTTATATATCCATGTTATCTGCATATCGTATAGTGACCGAAGTCGAGGAGGAGCCAGAAGCCTTGGAAGAGAACCTTCCAATTTTTAACTCAGAACCTGACCTGCAACAAGGCAAGCCCCGGTTTGCATTTAAGCCGTTTATGAGCTTTTGCTTTATCACTATGATGAATAGTATATGAATTGTGCATTACGTTTAGGGTGAATGATACTCCACTTGCATGACCAAAAATCCCAGGGGTTTATTTGGCACGAGTTACAGTTTGACCTGTAGTAACTGCTTTGCTAATGCATAGGAAATCCGGTAGAAGTCGAGTAGTTGGAATCTACTCGCGAGAGATGTATCTCACAGGATTGGTTGAATAGAAAATGGCTTAATATAATGAAACTGAGACCGGGTAGGGAATGGATAGGAAGCGGCGAGAATTGAGTCTCGGTCGCATAGCCCTGCCTGTGTTGATTAAGGCCCGTCCGTATGCGGCCCCGCTGGACAAGCTTGAATTGTACCGGCAATATAATGGACATATGGAATCCAATAAACTGACGTAGCTTGGTCACTTGGGTGTCGAGGCATACCGTTCCGTTTTATAGGTGTGGGTTGAGGGTAGCAAGGTGTAAATCCGCTGGTGGGCACGTCAGAGTACGCCCCACGCAGGGACCTCCTGCCCGTGACGGATCGACCGGTTCGGCATTTGAGTGTCTTGCGAAAGGTTGCCATATACGCCTAGTACTGAAGTGTTATGTAGGTACGGGTGTGCTCGCTGACACTTCCGAACGACGTATGTGTCGTGTTGTCCGGGTGAGTCCTGATTGCAATCACTGTCCCTCGCAGTTATAGAGTACCACTTGTTCACTGTGTCGTGACGTAGTAAATACTAAAGAAGTCAGGAAAGTCATATGATATTGAATTATAATTACTTTGCAACTTGGTTTGGTTTAGAGATAGTATAACTAAAGATTTACAATTTCCCCATACTTTAGCTGTAATAGCATTATGTGCTTTGGGCATGTCATATCATCGGTAAAGCGTTTCTTGTTTGATTGTGGAGCCCATGATGTGCCGTGCTCAGAGAATGTCATTTGCTACTTAAAACTTGGTTATAAGGATCCACTTGTAGGCGAGTTATTTATGCTATTCCATACCTATGTTTAGTGTCCCCATGCATCTGTCTAGTGAGACGGTTAAGCCTTGCTGAGCCTTAAGCTCACGTTTGCAGTTAACGAGTTTTTGCAGGTTACCCTTTTGAGGATGGGTTTGACGATGAGGCAACACCCCCTCCAGGGTGTACAGCCGAGTGGGAACCCTGCACGCCGCCATAGTTTGAGTGTTGCTAGTGCAAAGTATCCCTGGCATGGGAAACTTTGCTTTTTGCATAGCTAGTGCTGCGAGCGTAGCTATGGTATGTATATATTTCTTTACATCCGCTAGTATTGTGAAAACTTCCGCTGTGTATTAAATAAAAGACTTGGTCTTGTACTTTATTCTGGTTCTATTCTTGTAAACTGTTGGGTGTCGCATCGCACGACACCACCCAATGAGATCCTCGGATGTGTGGATTCCGGTCCCCACAGACATGGTATCAGAGCTTCGTTGGGAACAGTGTACCGGAAAAGAACATATTTTCAAAAATTAGGAACTTGAGTGAGGAATTAGTTATATGCCGTTATAAGGAGTATTATTAGTATAAGATGTAAAGGTGGTAAACTAATTATGTGTTATTATATTCTGTAACGACGCTCCGACATCAGGTAAGAGGTAAGGTACGCCACCGAGAGCGGATCAATCTCGGTAAGCTCAGCATACGAGAGGTGGTATGTGAAATTTCCGTGGCTTGGCACGGAAAGTCAATATGATTCTTTGAAACTTTCCATGTTTCTAAGAACATATGACACGCGGTACCCCAGCGTGACACAAAGTTAGAGGGAAACCCCGTCGGGTGGTATGTAACCCGATAGTGTGTTCTCATATCTATGAGAACATGCGAACACGTATGCCCGAGCGTGTATAAGCCGGATCGTACGGGAGTCTTTGCTGTACAGACGTATTTACAGCCATGTACCTCGAGACATGGCCTCGCTCGAGGACGACTCACGCCAGAGTCGTATGTATTTACTTTTAGTTATATATTATTGTGACTGCCTGCCGTGTTTCCCCGTGCCGCCCTTGAGGTGCGAAGGTGTGAAAGGGGATTGTTTGTCTTCTGCAGGTAACCTAACTCCGGTAGCAACCCGTGTAGAAGCCGTTTGCGAGGGAACGATATAGGAACCACCTATAGACGTAACCGGATGTACCGGATAGAATTTCCTTCCGTGAGGCACGTAGCACCGTCAGTATCAAACATGATACTAGACCCTCCCCACCGACAGAATGGTTGCTTTGTGTTTTGAGAAAGTCCGACTATCAGATACTGATAATTTCGGGCTCGACTTGATAAGGTGGATAGAACCAAGATTCTTGTTTTCTGGTAGAAGTAGCTCAACTTCGCCAGATTGTAATCTTGGTTAGCAATTAGATATCATAAGAGTATCCTACATGGATGGAAAGCTCGTGAAAGTCTCTCCAACTTTTCCGTTGACCATAAAGACAGAAAAGCATGTTAATCTGTTGAAAACTGGGGTTTACTGTAATTACTCCATATGAACCCACCTTTGTACCGTTTCTGTATTCTTGCCATAACTCACTGTAGAAAAATCCACTACCTTATTGGGATATATGTTTGAGAAGGGTAGGTGGAGATTCACGAGTTTGTTTTGGGGAGTCCTTCCTGATTTTAATTGGAGTTTAACCAAATTGGGAAGTCAGCACAGTAAACTGCATGGCTGCTGATGCAAACCAGTCAGCTTTACTGTTGAGTTTGGATAATTATAAACCCTAATCCAGAACAGTGATATGGTTACGCATGTACATTTCTGGAAAACTTAGGGAGTCATCTATCAACTTTATTTATCACTCCTGACCTGAATCTAGGTGTAGTTATGCCTAATTCCATTTGTCGCAAATTTGGTTCCTGCAGTCCAGAACTTGGAACAGTTTGCACCTAATTGTGAATTGATGCATAATACCTTCATGACAAGGTTGTCGTGGTGGAACTTCTTTAGTTCTGGATTGTTAACACGATGTTACTCAATGTTTATTTTGACACTACCTCAATATCTTATCATGATGAACCTGTATAGAATGTGGAGATAAGCCCATATACAGGGGAGGTTCTGTCAAAATTTTCAGAACCCTTGAGTCAACTTAAAACTGGTATAGATTGTTCATACTAGTTCAACAGTGGCTGTATGAGTACAATCTGGAAAGGTTTTGAAGTGTACTACAATTTTTGTATTCAACATAAAGTTTAGTTCTGACTTCTTCTGTATGAAACTTACGGGTTACTGCAGATAGGTCAGATAAACCAGAACTGTACTCATTTCCAGATTGCAGCTTTGACTGAACCAATTGATTATGGATATTTCTTTTTGTCCCGCGTCACCAGTGATTGGGTCGAATACTTAAACGGTGTATTGACATTCGGGTATATTTGTCCACAGATGGCAGCACCAAGGATTCAGTTGCCTAATGGATGGGTGTTCTCAACATGCACCGGGCACGCCGGTTTTCCGGACGTGTTTGCACGGTTGCTCGGCCAGTTTGGCTATTTGGTGTTACCTAGCTATTGGGGCAAGAAGTTCCAGGAGGGCGGTATGTGGAGTTGCACCATCTACGTCGATGTGCCTGCCGGTCCACCGCATCTCGGATGGGCTCCATACTCCATCAAGATCAAAGGATTGATATTAGAAGAAACATGGAGCTACGCCGCAAGTGTTGCCATAGGGAGGTTTTGCAAACTCCATTACCGTCATCTGGTGGGTACTCCGTATGAGTTCTTTCCAGTCAACGGCAGAGCTTCTGAAGCCTGGGCAACCCGCTTGCTTGCGGAGGTGGGAGAGCATGGCGAAACATCCGCAACAGCCTTAGCAATGTATGCAGCAGCCTCACATCGCGAAAAGGGTAATCAGAGGACATGCATAAAAGAATTGACAAACAATCTGAAGCAAGCCATGAAGCGAGCAAATCACTTTGAGTGGGCAAATGACGGACTTAGGGATATGATGGCTCCTCTTAATCATCATTTGAACCTTAGGGAGAATCAATGGCATGACGCTGTGATGGATTTGGCCGCGTCTCGCCAGGAGACTCTAGAGAGAGATATTGATATGGAGGCAAGCCTACTTTATGGGCACCAACGGGACACACAGTTGAACGTGGTGACTGCAGACAGGGATCAGTCCAGAGTAGAAGCTCAGAGCTGGAAGACCAGCTGTGAACAGGCTCAGCAAGAGAATGAGGCCTGGAGGATGTTTATGATACAGGCAGATTGGCAAGCTATGGCTGCCAAGAAGACGTTGATGTTGAACGATGTATCAACTTCTACTCCAGCACCCGTATCAGAGGTGCCTAGCCCTGAAGATGAAGAAGAAGAAGAAGACCCAGAGGAACTTGAATACGTCGAGTAGAGCGTATTGAAGTTAGATGTGGTAGCACTTCCGCCAACACCGGGCGGCATATAGTTACATGGTTGCTAGTGTTTCTCTTTTGTGACCATGTTTGTGTCATATTAAGAGTAATGGTTGTGGTGTCTAGCTAACTAGATGAGTATGACATGTCAGGAAGGCCAAGTATGGTAGAGATGTGTTTCCATAAAGGGAGTCCATCATTTTGGGTTTACTACTGTAGACTTGGTCTTGAGATGATATATTTTGTATAAAGTTTGTGCTTTATCAATATATGTAAATGTCATGCATCGTCTATTATTGTCTACCGCATTTCTAAGGGAGGATAAACTTGAGGCAATGGGACTTACCGTGTTATTCATTATATTGCAGTATGGTGCGTACTCGTACAGCCTCAGAGGTGGGAGGATCTAGTGGAGGACAGGGGGATGACACACCACCCCCGGGGCAGAATACGCCTCAGACGCAACCACCTCCACCACCTCCAACCACACTCCCCAGGAGTCTCGCGGAGGTTCTCGCTGCAGTGCTCGGCTCGCGCGACGAGCAAACCGAGTTACTGCGGACGTTGGTGCAGCACTCGTCCCGTCAAGGGGGACGACAGGATGATGGACCGCGTCAGCAATTTCAGAGTTCCTACACTGATTTCTCATCGACACACCCACCGGTATTCAGAGAAGCCGATGAACCGTTGGACGCGGATAACTGGCTCCGCACCATTGAAGGAAAGTTCGGTTTACTCGCGGTAACCGAACAGCAGAAGACATTGTTTGCAGCGCAACAACTGCAGGGGTCTGCCGGTGCGTGGTGGGCCAATTACCTTGCCGCACGCCCCGCAGGCCATGTTGTAAGTTGGACCGAATTCCGGGAGGCATTTCGCGCCTACCACATCCCTCCCGGGATTATGAGGAGGAAGCTTCAAGAGTTCTTGGAGCTAAGACAAGGAGGAAGGAGTGCATACGAATACTCCAAATCATTCAACCACTTGGCCCAATATGCTCAGGACCAAGTGAATACCGAAGATCGGAAGCGGGAATGTTTCTACCGGGGTTTGAACCCCAAGTTGAAGGACAAGCTTGTCCTGTTCAACCGCGGCAACTTCAACGACATAGTCAATGCCGCTATCATACAGGAGGACGCTACGCGCGAGCTGTCCTCCGATAAACAGAAGAGGGGTGCTCCACAGAGCAGCAGAGGTGGTACTCCTCAGAAGTACCGTATGGTGTATCGATCACCATCCGGCCAGAGGTGGCAGCCGCCATCGCGACCACCAATGTTCCGTGGTCGTCAGTTCAACAACGGCGGATTTCGGCCACAACAGCAGCAGGGGATGATCCCACGTGCACTTCCACCTCCACCACGTGCACCGGGATTCCGTCCTCCCCTTCGTATTGGCCAAACCCCGTACACGTGTTTCACGTGTGGACGTACGGGGCATTTCGCCAAGGATTGTCCGCAGAATCGACAAGGCGGAGGGCAATCATCCTACCAGGGGGCCAACCCCCCCCCCCCCCCCCCCCCCCCCGCAATCAGTTCAAGAAGCCAGCCACCAGACCCGGCCACATCCACCACCTCGCCATCGAGGACGTTCCGGAAGGCGCACCCGTTCTCACGGGTACGTTCTCTGTCTTAAATCATTCCGTAGTCATACTTTTTGACTCCGGAGCTTCACACAATGTCATTAGTAAATCTTTGGTCGTTAAAAGTCAATTGCCTGTTATCTCCACAAAAACTCCATATATGATTTGCACTCCAGCAGGGAGGGTAGTAACATATGAGGTAGCCCATAAAGTGCCTCTTGACCTAGATGGGAACGTCTATCCTACCTCTTTCATTATCCTAGAAACTCAAAAGCTAGATATCATCTTAGGAATGGCATGGTTGCAATACCATGGTGCTATCCTTGATATCGTTCCTCGAAAAATTTATCTAAACTCTCCACTCCATCAGCCTCAGGTTCTCAATCTTGAGAACATCATCCCATTAGACCCATCCACTCACAACACCGAGGTTATGGAACTTAAGAATATTCCGGTAGTACGTGAATACCCCGACGTGTTTCCTGAAGATCTCCCGGGGATGCCACCAGAAAGGGATATAGAGTTCAAGATTGAACTTGCGCCCGGAACAGTGCCAGTTTCAAGACCACCCTACAAGATGGCACCCAAGGAACTTGCAGAACTGAAGGAACAATTAACTGAACTTGAGAGCAAGGGTTTTATTCGTCCAAGTTCATCACCATGGGGTTGTTCTGCACTGTTTGTAGAAAAGAAAGATAAGACCTTGAGGCTATGTGTAGACTATCGTCCACTTAATGCTGTCACCATCAAGAACAAGTATCCACTACCGCGCATCGATATTCTTTTCGATCAATTAGTGGGTGCTAAAGTGTTTTCGAAGATGGATCTTCGTTCTGGTTATCATCAAATTAGAATCCGACCAGAAGATATATCCAAGACAGCATTCTCAACAAGGTATGGACTGTATGAGTATCTGGTTATGTCCTTCGGATTAACCAACGCCCCGGCTCATTTCATGTATCTCATGAACTCAGTGTTCATGCCGTAATTGGACAAGTTCGTCGTGGTCTTCATTGACGACATACTGGTGTATTCAAAATCCGAAGAAGAACATGCTCAACACTTGCATATTGTGCTTCAGCGATTACGGGACCATCAGTTGTATGCTAAGTTCAGCAAGTGTGAATTCTGGATCAACCAGGTGCCATTTTTAGGGCACATCATTTCAGCAGAAGGTATTGCAGTTGATCCAAGCAAGATCAGGCAAGTCCTCAAATGGGAGTCTCCAAAGTCTGTACATGAAGTCCGAAGTTTCCTGGGTTTAGCAGGATATTACCGGAGGTTTATACCCAGTTTCTCCAAAATAGCTAAACCAATGACAGAACTTCTGAAGAAAGGACAAAAATATGTATGGACTGAGGCATGTGAGGCAGGTTTCAAAGCATTGGTGAAACACCTTACAACGGCACCAGTTTTAGCCCAACCAGACACTACCAAAGCATTTGATGTCTATTGCGATGCATCTGGGATTGGTTTAGGTTGTGTGTTAATGCAAGAGCGAAGAGTGATCGCGTATGGATCACGACAGCTTCGGAACCACGAGCAGCACTACCCGACTCATGATCTTGAACTGGCTGCTGTGGTGCTAGCATTGAAGATGTGGAGGCATTATCTACTGGGTAATTTAGTACACCTCTACACTGATCACAAAAGCTTGAAATACATCTTCACCCAGAAGGATTTGAATATGCGACAAAGGCGATGGTTAGAATTGATCAAGGATTATGAGATTGAGATCCACTACCATCCAGGCAAGGCGAATGTAGTCGCCGATGCACTGAGCCGCAAGTCCCATATCAACAATCTTTCCATTACCTCGATGGAGGGAAAAGAAGAACTGAGTCTCTACTTGGTTCCATATGGGGCGCTCTACAATCTCGCTCTCATTCCTACCATCAGAGAGGATATTATGGCAGCTCAGAGGGCGGACAAGGGGATGTCACATATTCAGCAAAGAATAAAGAAGGGGGAGATGAAATGCTTCCGAAGTGACAATGAAGGTACCCTCTGGTTTAACGACCGTATAGTGGTACCCCGAAACATGGAACTTCGGAGGAAGATACTGGATGAAGCTCATTTATCCAAGTATTCCATTCATCCGGGAAGTAACAAAATGTACCAAGATTTGAGAAAGAAGTTCTGGTGGACTCGGATGAAGCGGAAAGTAGCTAAATATGTATCCGAGTGTGATACGTGCCGGCGAGTGAAGGCCGACCATATGAAAGCAGCAGGACAGCTTCAACCTTTAAGCATACCAGCTTGGAAATGGGAGGATATCAGCATGGATTTCATTGTTGGGTTGCCTCCCACTCTCCATAAGCACGACTCAATTTGGGTGATAGTTGACCGACTGACTAAGACGGCACATTTCATTCCCGTCAATACCAACTATCATTCCTCAAGATACGCGGAGTTATATATTGCCAGAATCGTATGCCTCCACGGAATACCCCGCACCATCATCTCAGATCGTGGGGCTGTATTTGTTTCGCGATTCTGGGAGCATCTCCACGCTGCACTGGGGACCAAGTTAATTAGGAGCTCGGCCTATCATCCTCAGACTGATGGACAAACTGAACGGGTGAATCAAGTGCTCGAGGACATGCTTCGTGCCTGTGCCATCCACCATGGTAGGAATTGGGATGAGCATCTACCGTTGGCGGAATTTTCATACAACAACAGTTACCAAGCTAGCATTCAGATGGCGCCATATGAAGCTCTCTATGGCCGAAAGTGTCGCACACCCTTGAACTGGTGCGAATCAGGTGAACGGGCAGTGTACGGCATCGACTTAGTAAATGAAGCCGAGGATCGAGTTCGCACTATTCAGGCGAACCTCAAAGCTGCTCAGTCTCGTCAGAAGAGCTACGCGGACAAACGACGTCGACCTCTTCACTTCGAAGTTGGAGATCAAGTTTATCTCCGGGTATCCCCTATGAAGGGTATCCATCGCTTCGGTGTAAAAGGGAAGCTAACTCCCCGCTTTATTGGGCCATTCACAATAATTGAAAGATGCGGACCTGTGGCATATCAATTGGAGTTACCAACGTCACTTTCCGGAGTCCACAATGTGTTCCACATTTCCCAATTGCGGAAATGCCTTAAGACTCCAGCTGATATCCGCATAGAAGATTTGGAAGCTCTCCAACCAGATCTCACCTATTCCGAGCATCCAACTACGATCATCGATGAAAAGACTCGCACCACAAGAAGCCGCACCTTGCGTTTCTACAAGATCTTGTGGAGCAACCACAGTGCCGAAGAGGCCACGTGGGAAAGCGAGGAGTATCTTAGAACGAACTATCCGGACTTGTTAGCGGCATATGTTCGATAGATCCTTTTTCCTTTGCCTTCTTTTGTAATCTCGGGACGAGATTCTTTTAAGGGGGGAGGAATGTAAAACCCCACTTTTATGGCATGTTAAGTTCATGTGGGTTTTGTGATCAACTATTTTGGATCTCCAATATAATGGTACACATGAACTATGCCATCCAAAACTTATCTTGCACTCTTTGTTAGATTCTTTTATCATAGGTATTAGACTTCACCATGAATCCAAATTATATTCTATTCACCTTTTAAGAATAAGAATTTTTGGATAAGGATTAGTAGGCAATGCACAATGAAGCCCTAATAAGCTCTAAACCAAATATTCAAATTAAGGGCTCTAAATTTTTCCATGAGCTCCTAAATTCCTCAATAGCATGCTTACAAAGTTTCAAGATTTTAGAAACTCATCTATTATTTTTATTGAGGTGCTTGACAAATTTGAATCAAATTCAAATCTGAATTTTTAATTCTTCTCCAACTTCTTTAAACATAAGAACTGAGTTCACCATTGTGTTCAGAATAATTCATTTGCCATCTCCACAAAATTTCATGATTTTTGGAGTTGATCTTCTATTTTTAAATGAATTAGTAACTGAGATGTGGGGAGAATCACTGGACAGTGGGCCCCACCTGTCAGCTCCCCTTTTAAACGGATCAGCTCAACCCCGACACCTCTGCACCGCCGCGCCCCCGCTCGACACCGCGCGCGCATGCAGCTCCAGCGAGCTGCCTGCCTGCTCGCCGCGGCCCTATAAAAGGCCGGCCGAAGCTCCCTTTAATCCTCATCCCCGATCACAGTTCCTCAGCCTCGCAACTATTCTTCCGCCGCGCGCCATCGCCGCCGCTCGCCACTGCTCCGCGGCGTGCCGCCGTTCCGCGCCGTTTCAAGCCTAGCTCCAAAGAGCAAAAAGGTGCGCCTGATCAAACTCTAGCTCATGGTACAAACCGTTTCACTTATCGTTGAAGCCTGAGCGAGTTATTGTTCGTTTCCTCTACGGCCGAGGGTAGATAGCTAGCTATGATTTCATGTCAAATTCCTTTTCGGCAAGCAATCATCCTTTGCAATTACTTAGAGATAGTTTCTATAGGCCCTAGCGATCCTGTCTGAGCAAAAACCTTTAAGGATCATCAAGCAACGGCTCTGAATTTCGAGTTTTGCTCGCCGCCGGTGAGAAAACCTCGGTTCACCGTCGAACTCATGATTCCCGGCAACTCACTCCCCTTCTGCGCCCATATCCTTGAACTCCATCATCCCAGGAAGGTTTTGGAGCAATTCCCAAGTGATTTGAGCTACTCTATAGAGAGTTCTATGATGCCCGAGCGCTCATCGCCGCCACCCGCCGTCGCACGACCTTTTCCGGCGAGCTTCAAGACCCACTGACCTCGCCATCGTGCTCAGCGACCCCAAAAACCCCCAGGCGGCAAGTTTCCGCGAATCTGGTGCGTTGGATTGGCCGGCGGCGAGGCTCGCCGGAGAGCACCGCCGCGGGAGCCCCGCGCGCCGCCCGCGTCGGGAGGTAGAAGACGACGCGGCGGGTCCCGCGTGTCAGCGGCGGTAAATCCCGTCGGATCAGGTGTGGCCACGGGATTTGCTGTGGCTACGCGGTGGAAATCTGTGGCCCCCGTGTGGCTTAAATACTATTGGTTCATTTTAAAACAGTGGGGCCCACGAGTTAAATCAAATTAGGAAATTATTCCAGAATAGGCTCCAACTTAGAAAATCCATAACTTTCTGTAGGATACTCCAAAATTCTTCAAACAAATTTTATTCGAAAGCCCTCGAGCTCTAGTTTCTGTCAATACCAATTAGGTTCTGTGAAACTCAGAGTTAAATGCTGTAGAAAATAATCTTTCCTAATGCAAATGAAATTTTTCCAGACAAGATATCCACAGGAAAAATCCCCAAAATTCACATTAAATTTATTGTCCTATTCTTGATTATCAGGCAAAATTTGGGAGCCATAGCACCTGTTTAACTCTCTGTATAATTCCATATCCTTTTTCAGTTATTGAATTTTCACAGCTATTAGGTTGCTTTATTAGGTCCCAAAATTTTACTGAGTCTTCCTTTAGTCATACCCTAGCTCCTGTTAAAGTCTTGGATTTAATTAACCTACTATACTAGTCCTAAATCAGTTACAAACCAAATATTGATTTAATGTCTAGAAACTCAATTATAAAGTAAATCCAGAAATTCTTGCCGAATTAGAAATACAATAACTCCTTCCCCACAGCTTAGAAAATTATGAAAACAAATTTTTCTAAGACCAGAACCACTCCCTCCATCTTGATTATCAACTGTTAGTTAGGTTCAAGCTACAGTTTCCTCTCGGAAATTTTTGGAAGTTGGTTTGCTTGCCATACTTTCGGAGACCACAATCTGCTATGATCATCTCCTGTTCTTTGCAAGAGCTTTGATCATATTCCCTAGTATCTACCATCGAAATTCCAAAGCCAATTAAGGTCCCTGTCATATAGTGATCACCATGAATTAATTTATGGTCTTAAAATAAATAAATTTCAAAGTCATTTATATATCCATGTTATCTGCATATCGTATAGTGACCGAAGTCGAGGAGGAGCCAGAAGCCTTGGAAGAGAACCTTCCAATTTTTAACTCAGAACCTGACCTGCAACAAGGCAAGCCCCGGTTTGCATTTAAGCCGTTTATGAGCTTTTGCTTTATCACTATGATGAATAGTATATGAATTGTGCATTACGTTTAGGGTGAATGATACTCCACTTGCATGACCAAAAATCCCAGGGGTTTATTTGGCACGAGTTACAGTTTGACCTGTAGTAACTGCTTTGCTAATGCATAGGAAATCCGGTAGAAGTCGAGTAGTTGGAATCTACTCGCGAGAGATGTATCTCACATGATTGGTTGAATAGAAAATGGCTTAATATAATGAAACTGAGACCGGGTAGGGAATGGATAGGAAGCGGCGAGAATTGAGTCTCGGTCGCATAGCCCTGCCTGTGTTGATTAAGGCCCGTCCGTATGCGGCCCCGCTGGACAAGCTTGAATTGTACCGGCAATATAATGGACATATGGAATCCAATAAACTGACGTAGCTTGGTCACTTGGGTGTCGAGGCATACCGTTCCGTTTTATAGGTGTGGGTTGAGGGTAGCAAGGTGTAAATCCGCTGGTGGGCACGTCAGAGTACGCCCCACGCAGGGACCTCCTGCCCGTGACGGATCGACCGGTTTGGCATTTGAGTGTCTTGCGAAAGGTTGCCATATACGCCTAGTACTGAAGTGTTATGTAGGTACGGGTGTGCTCGCTGACACTTCCGAACGACGTATGTGTCGTGTTGTCCGGGTGAGTCCTGATTGCAATCACTGTCCCTCGCAGTTATAGAGTACCACTTGTTCACTGTGTCGTGACGTAGTAAATACTAAAGAAGTCAGGAAAGTCATATGATATTGAATTATAATTACTTTGCAACTTGGTTTGGTTTAGAGATAGTATAACTAAAGATTTACAATTTCCCCATACTTTAGCTGTAATAGCATTATGTGCTTTGGGCATGTCATATCATCGGTAAAGCGTTTCTTGTTTGATTGTGGAGCCCATGATGTGCCGTGCTCAGAGAATGTCATTTGCTACTTAAAACTTGGTTATAAGGATCCACTTGTAGGCGAGTTATTTATGCTATTCCATACCTATGTTTAGTGTCCCCATGCATCTGTCTAGTGAGACGGTTAAGCCTTGCTGAGCCTTAAGCTCACGTTTGCAGTTAACGAGTTTTTGCAGGTTACCCTTTTGAGGATGGGTTTGACGATGAGGCAACACCCCCTCCAGGGTGTACAGCCGAGTGGGAACCCTGCACGCCGCCATAGTTTGAGTGTTGCTAGTGCAAAGTATCCCTGGCATGGGAAACTTTGCTTTTTGCATAGCTAGTGCTGCGAGCGTAGCTATGGTATGTATATATTTCTTTACATCCGCTAGTATTGTGAAAACTTCCGCTGTGTATTAAATAAAAGACTTGGTCTTGTACTTTATTCTGGTTCTATTCTTGTAAACTGTTGGGTGTCGCATCGCACGACACCACCCAATGAGATCCTCGGATGTGTGGATTCCGGTCCCCACAAAGACCCTCCAAGAAAAGATTGAAAAAGATGGAAGTTTTGCTCGAAGGTTATTGACAAATAAAATGGATCAAAATTACAGGCGATTGGTGAAGTTAGCGTCCTGGGTGAATGGTACCAGTGTAATCGGTGTGAGCTACACACTTTTCAGAAAGCTAGCAAATGATGATGGCATGGATGGAGATAATGTGAGGAAGTTACTACTCGAGAGACCAGACCTGCTTGTCCTTGATGAAGGGCACACACCAAGGAACAGGACAGTCTTATTTGGAAGGTTCTCTCACGGGTCCGCACAGAGAAGCGGATAATTCTTTCAGGGACTCTATTCCAAAACAACTTTGAGGAGCTATATAATACACTGTACCTGGTTAGGCCAAAGGATGCAATGCGTCTGGAGAAGGATGGAGGCAAAGATTGGACTTGTTTGAGATTGAATAACATCACAGAGGAGCACATAGATTATGTCCGAGCAAAATTGGAACCTATTGTGCACTACCATAAGGGTAACTTCCTTGAAAAGTCTCTCCCTGGTCTGAAAGAAACCGTTGTGATCCTAAACCCTCTTCCTCGTCAAAAGGAAATCATCACAAGCATTGAGAAGACAGCAGCAATGGGAGCACTTGATGCAGAATACAAGATCTCCCTTGCTTTGGTGCACCCGTCCCTCATCACCTGCACAAAACTGTCTGAAAAAGAGGCATGTATGATGGACCATACTTTGTTGGAGAGCCTTCGGTCGAACCCGTGTGAAGGAGTCAAGACGAGGTTCGTTGTGGAGGCCATCCATCAATGTCAAGCATTAAACGAGCGAGTGCTGGTATTCAGCCAATATCTTGAACCTCTGTCCTTGATCATGGACCAGATAAAAAGAAGATTCAATTGGACTGAAGATAAAGAGATCCTACATATGAGTGGCAATGTCCAGGTTAAACAGCGTGAAGCCATGATGACAACCTTCAACAACATGAAGAGCGATGCAAAAGTTATGCTTGCATCAACAAAGGCATGTTGTGAGGGTATAACACTTGTTGGGGCATCACGGGTGATTCTTCTTGATGTTGTATGGAACCCTTCTGTGGGAAGGCAAGCTATTGGCCGAGCTTACAGATTTGGACAGAAGAAAATTGTATATACATACAATCTGATTGCGGCCGGAACGAAGGAGATGGAGAAATACAGCACACAAGCAAAGAAGGAGCACATGTCTAAAAGGCTGTTTTCAAATGAAGAGCAACCTGAAGGAGGCAACATATCACCAGAATCAACATCCAATGACAGGGTTCTGGAAGCGATGGCAGCACGAGAAGACCTTAAAGATTTGTTCGTGCAGATTCGCATTGACAATCAAACCAACGGATCAACCAGGTTAGTGGAAAGATTCTAATACTTTAATATTTGTAATGTTAATTTGTGATTTTGTTTTTGCGTTCCTGCTTTTTTTTTGAATTGGTAAAGCCACCTTCATTCCATATCAGATGAAACAGAGATCCATATTACAGATACGATTATCCAATATACCTAAGCAATTTCATCTATATGCCTACTGGATTGCATTCCTGCTACGTTCATTTATTTAACTGAGGTTTGTTGTTTGTGGAAAAAGATATCTTTTATCAGTGTGCGCTGCAGATGAGTACTTGTACTCTCTGTATAATCATGCCATCTGTTATTCTTAGTGTGGAAGGGAGTAAACTATTAGTTTACCGGTATGCCTATGTTAGAATTGAATACGGGTTAGTTTAATTAATCTCAGATTAGGAGTCGGTTATTAAGGTAACCGACTTAACTTCATTAAGAACCCCCGTGTCTGATCGGGACACACCTAGCCGTTACGGTTGGGAGGACCCCTCGGTCGGTTCCTCCCTACATAAACAGAGGGCACCGATGGATTAGGGGTTAAGCCAAGATTAGAAGCATCGGTTCCCAATCCCTAAGTGCCACACATCGGCAACAAGAGGAACAAGGTCGGGGAAGGTCCCGACAGCTCCACCTGCTCTGCTTCATGTGTTTACCCGATCACCGCCACAAATGAAGGAAATAGTGTGGACCTGGTTCACTGCTTGAACGTACGCATTCCCTCCAAACTCGATCCAACAAAACTGAAATATGCATGACCATGCAAACGTGCAGACGAAACAATATTAAGTACAACAGATCATGCCTCTGTTAACCCTAAGTCGAGCCTAATGACCAATCAGGCCTAACCCTAATTTCTATCAATGGTAACCAGGCCACCTAACTGGTTTTAGGTTTCGGCCACCTAAGTTTAATATCAGTTTTCTTAAGTTTTTGATTAAGCAAAGCCCAAATGAAATTAGAAGGAGGTGATTAGGGTTTGGAATTCAATACTAAAAATCAACTCAGAAGCATGAATTTGAAACGGATCAGGAAAAGAGATCAGGATTCAATCCGATTTTGGAATCGAATTGGATCAGACCCAAAGCAAACTCAGACTTACTTCAATTCAAGAATAAGGTTAAGAAAGGGATTAGGGCAGATCTGACTTAACTTAGTTACCATCATTCTGCGGGACTGCCTTCTTGGGTCGACTTTGAGGACACCGGCGAAATCACCGGAAACCTCACCGCCGAGGCTTTCGGGAAGGGTGGCTCACAAGCCGCTGAATCTGCCACCTCAGGGCGTCAGTCTTCTCGGATGAAGCTTCGAGCTCGTTGAGGGATGAACTGGGCTTCCGGACTGTAACTTCACTCGTGGAGGTTGCCGGATCTGGGCTTTTATGGTGCTAGGCACAGCGTCGAGCCGATCGACGGCGGCGCACTCACCCAATGATGAACGAGCGCGCCGGCGAGAGGGCCGATGGTGGCGCCCACCGGGACCTCAGCCTCACCACAATAGGTTCACCGGAACCCTAGGTTCTCGGTCGAAACCCTAGTGCAGCGGGGATCCCTTCTCCGAGGTGCTTCCATTCACCGGAGCCACCCACTGATGATGAGCCGCCTAACGACAGGCTTGCACACTGGTGTGGCGGCTGCAACTGCGCCGAAGCCCTCCCACCGCGGTGGACTGAGCCTCGCTCGCTCTCTTGCGTCAGTTAGTGAAGAGAAGGGGACGGGGAAACTCAGAATGGGCTATGGTTTCACCATTTTTGACTTAAATACCTCGGCTCACAACCTCCACAGATCAACGGCTCAGATAAACTAAGGTCACGCCGCATTTTTGTTTCTGGTCGTTGGATCGTCATAGGAAGGATGGCATTAGGCAGCGCTCGCAAACCAGGCCGAGAGCGCATGCAGGAGGTATTAATGGGCCAATGGGCTGCCCTTTCCCATTTTGTCTGAATTTTCTGTATTATTTAATGGGCCAGCGGGCCTAATTAGTTGTGAGGCCGAGCTGTCGGGCTGCCATTTCCATTTTTTTTTGAGAATTTGCCGGATTTACTTTAGCTGGCTTTGGGCCAATTTTAGCACCAGGCTGCGTGCCTCCCTTCTTTCATTTTGGTGATTTTCGCTAAATAAAACTTAGCAAGCCTTCGGCCTACTCAGTATATGAACTCTAAGAAAGTAAGAACTTCTATAAAAGTGATGAGTAAGCGTAAAAGCACACGGGCGTATGATAAATAAGCTGCGAACACAAGTGCACCAAAGGAAAAGGGTGCAAGAGCACCAAAGGAAAAGTGTGTAAGGAAATGCGTAAAGTAACCGCAATTACAGAGTGAATTTGCCCCCTTGCGTAAGGACTTAGGTGTCCTTTTATGGGGAGGGGGGGCGAGGCGGTCCTATCTATCCAACATTCCTCATAGTGGGGTCGGTTTTAAAGTGTTCGTTCTATGTATCTAGTCTGTCAAGAGAGCGAAAGCTTTGGTCTTGGCTTCTTCTTGTTCTCCAAGGCACCGACTTGTGGGTGAGGTTATCGCCCTTCTGACGATGGATGGGCCGGTTCCCTGATGACATCACAGCAGCTTGGAGGAAAGTCGCATAACCCCCTCCCGAGCAATCTTCCCAATACCGAGGGCCATGCAAAGATAAAAAATCGCTTCTCTCGCCTGGGTTGGTGGAGACAAGTGGGTGGACGACATGATCCTGTCGGTGACTCTCATCCGGGTGGGGCGTCATTCCTCGGTTGAAGGCGGTAGTCGCTGGTGTACTGCTTGTGACGGCACTCGTTCTTTTGCTCGTAGGCAGCACGGTCTGACCAGGGATGGGGGTCCCGACGGGTCGGACCGAACCTCACTTAGGCTGGTACGGGCATCACATGCCATGAGGAGGCTGCTGTCGTGGTGCTCTGGCTTATCCGCTAGAAGCGTGGGGCGTTGGTGGTGCCAGTGGTGGCGCCGGTCCAGGCAGAATGCGCGTGAGAGCGCACCATGTATGGATCGGCGTGGTGATAGAACTTGGTTCGGATTGTGGTCTCGCCCAGGTCTGGGCGTGTCTACTCGGAATCTAGCGCGACGCACCCTGACTTGAAATAGTCATTGGGAATGGGACCGTGTGCAGGTTAATTTCCATGCTCATGATGCCACGTCCCGCATGGTGGGGACGCGAACCATGGAAGTGCTCGTACGCCGGCACAGGCGTTCGTGGTGCTCTGGCTTATCCGCTCGAAGCATGGGGCATTGGCGGTTCCAGTGGTGGCGCCGGTCCAGGCGAAACGCGCGTGAGGGCACGCCGCGTCTGGATCTCAGGTGCGCCGCTCCCTCTTTTGTTCTTGATCACACTATATAATTAGATTAGACATGCTTGATCATGCCTCTGTTAACCCTAAGCCGAGGGTAATGACCAATTAGGCCTAACCTTAATTTCTATCAGCCTA
Organism: Tuctoria greenei; assembly: GCA_036927565.1. Taxonomy (NCBI): domain Eukaryota; kingdom Viridiplantae; phylum Streptophyta; class Magnoliopsida; order Poales; family Poaceae; genus Tuctoria; species Tuctoria greenei. The sequence goes on along the minus strand of JAYESD010000006.1, from coordinate 32,360,057 downwards.
CCCTAACTGAGTACTGGGGTCAGTTCTAATGTTGTTTTATTTCCCTAGGGATGTACTGGAGACGGTGCAGGACAATGAGAATGCAATAATATGAAACAAGCATGACACAGCACCCAGCTCCAGATGACAAACTGTCAAGATACTGTTGCTGCCAGGTAATTTGATTGGTTGTTTGTGCTTCCAAGTCTTGAGATGACCTCGAAGTGTATCGTCGGCACTCAGTTTTTTTTTAAAAAAAAAAAGTGTATCATGTGCACAACAGGATTAGATGATCTGTTCCTTAAGTTGTAAAGTGGATATTGCTATATCGGTTCGGTTGTATTGTACCATTCTGACTATTCCCCGTCTTTGCGAACCACTGTATTTGGTATTTAAACTTTTTGTATTTGTACTGCAAGACTTGGATGACATAATTAAATTTGTTTGTTTGATTTCTTTGATATGTATTCGGATGGATTTGCTGTATACTTCTGCCTATTCCTCGAAATTTTAATACCCAGCAGCTACTCACTATGCAGGTTAAATTTTTAGCCCATATGCAGAACTTTTAGCATATGAATGAATACACTACTACAAAAAGCATTTTTACAGGCGCCTCAATTTTTCAAACACAGGCGGTCCTTAAAAATATGCGACTGTGATGACGAATGATATAATAACCGTCTGTGATGAAAGAACAACACAGGCGGATTTTAAAGAACAACCGCCTGGGTAAATACATGATCTTCAGAATCGATTCTTAATTAAGAACCGCCTGTAATGCAACGAACTTCACAGACGGATTTTAAGAAACAACCGTCTGGGTAAATACATGATCTTCATAGACGGTTATTAATTATTAACCACCTGCAATGCCATGAACTTCATAGACGGATTTTAAGAAACAACCGTCTGGGTAAATACATGATCTTCGTTGGCGGTTCTTGATTAATAACTGTCTGTAATACAATGAACTTCACAGATGGATTGCGGTCTGTTTATCTAAGGCGGGTATAACTTAACAACCGCCTGGGATAATGCCCGATACTCTTCTGCAGTTTCCTTATCCCTTGCTTCTTTTTTATTTAGATTCCAATATAAATACTCAAACATGTTTACATTCTGCAAATTGTGTTCAAATTCGATGATTCTTTCTTCTACATTTGTATTAAATTAACATCTACCAACTGAACAAAATATTTAGTTCATTGCGCATTGAACTCTTTGCAGACCTCGTGCGGCACACAATTAAACCACTGTGGAAGACGATCTTGAGAGATCCTTGCACGCGTCCCTGCACCACGGCTTCTCAACTTCTCCGCAGACCTCGTGCGGCGCGTCAGTTAATTAACACTTCTCAGGCCGTTAATTAACATATTGTAGTTTAAAAATGATTATCTCAGACGGGTATTACTTATAAACCGCCTGAGAAAAAAGAAGTAAATATCTTCACAGGCGGTTATTGCTTAACAACAGCCTGAGATAATGCCAGATACTGTTCTTCAGTTTCCTTATCCCTTGCTTCTTTTTTATTTAGATTCCAATATAAATACTCAAACATGTTTAGATTCTGCAAATTGTGTCCAAATTCGATGATTCTTTCTTCTACATTTGTATAAAATTAACATCTACCACCTGAACAAAATATTTTTAAAACTTGTATAGCTGACATTGTAATGTTTTGGTAAAGATCAAATTAATTTCTACTCACATATTATTCACATTTGTGTATCTCATAAAAAAAGGGTTCCTTCACTCAAAATTGTTGGTATGAACATATTTGTATAATTTATACATGTATGAATTTTTTTAATTTTTTTAAAAGCATTCCAACATGTCAAACTTCAAATTATCCACCATTCTAACTAAATGCTCATATTCATATGAGGCATTCATCAAATTATGAACACACATTGATTCCAAAAAATTTAAAAAAATATGAAAAAATTCGTAGATGTTGGTATGATGATTAAAAATGTCCACTGAAAAAATAAATGAAAAAAGCATTATATTCATCAAGATAGAAAAATGAAAAATAGCATTTGTTGTATGTTTTTTATGTTCTGACAAATTTAAAAGGATTTATGAAGTGAAATTTAATGGTAACCTCTACTTATCAATAATATTACAAGAAAGTGGATTTTTGCCTTTTTAAAGGACCACATTTAATCAAGAATATTAAATAAGAAGAAGTAAATATCTTCACAGGCGGTTATTGCTTAACAACCGCCTGAGATAATGCCCGATACTGTTCTTCAGTTTCCTTATCCCTTGCTTCTTTTTTATTTAGATTCCAATATAAATACTCAAACATGTTTAGATTCTGCAAATTGTGTCCAAATTCGATGATTCTTTCTTCTACATTTGTATAAAATTAACATCTACCACCTGAACAAAATATTTTTAAAACTTGTATAGCTGACATTGTAATGTTTTGGTAAATATCAAATTAATTTCTTCTCACATATTATTCACATTTGTGTATCTCATAAAAAAAAGGTTCCTTCACTCAAAATTGTTGGTATGAACATATTTGTATAATTTATACATGTATGAATTTTTTTAATTTTTTTAAAAGCATTCCAACATGTCAAACTTCAAATTATCCACCATTCTAACTAAATGCTCATATTCATATGAGGCATTCATCAAATTATGAACACACATTGATTCCAAAAAATTTAAAAAAATATGAAAAAATTCGTAGATGTTGGTATGATGATTAAAAATGTCCACTGAAAAAATAAATGAAAAAAGCATTATATTCATCAAGATAGAAAAATGAAAAATAGCATTTGTTGTATGTTTTTTATGTTCTGACAAATTTAAAAGGATTTATGAAGTGAAATTTAATGGTAACCTCTACTTATCAATAATATTACAAGAAAGTGGATTTTTGCCTTTTTAAAGGACCACATTTAATCAAGAATATTAAATAAGAAGAAGTAAATATCTTCACAGGCGGTTATTGCTTAACAACCGCCTGAGATAATGCCCGATACTGTTCTTCAGTTTCCTTATCCCTTGCTTCTTTTTTATTTAGATTCCAATTTAAATACTCAAACATGTTTAGATTCTGCAAATTGTGTCCAAATTCGATGATTCTTTCTTCTACATTTGTATAAAATTAACATCTACGACCTGAACAAAATATTTTTAAAACTTGTATAGCTGACATTGTAATGTTTTGGTAAATATCAAATTAATTTCTTCTCAGACGTGAAATTTTAATTAACGATGAACACACTACATTCATTAACAATATTCAATCATTCACACAGTTGAAGAACACACAAGATACTCATTCATTAACAATATGCACATCTCACAAAAGAACACACAAGATGCACAATATTTACACAAGAACACACAAGAACACAAAAGATACACAAGTAATATTCAATCACATAGATGAAAAAAGATAGATTTCATTCATTAACAATATTTACAAAACAGAAGCAACTAAAAACAACAAAAAGAAAAACTAATTAAATCCTACTCCTACTCCTCTTCCATCTCCTCCTCCTCGTCCTCCGGCGGCGACTCCGGCACCGGTGCAACAGGAGACAGGGCCGGCTGCACCGGCTGCACCGGCTGCACCGGCGGTGCAACCCCGAGGTTGCTAGCCGTCGCCTCCACCAGCGTTCTACGGCCCTCGGGGCCAAGAACCTGGGCCATCGTCGCGAACAGAATGTCGAGACGATCAGCCACCCCCACGAGGGCGTAGAGGTAGTGGCCCAAGGTACCCATTCCAGTATACTCTGGAAGGGTACCCAGCCCCAAGGCACTCATGGCGCGAGACGTATTGTTGTACGCCTCTCGCGCCATGAGGAGGCGCTGCTCGGCGTTGATCTTCTCGGGGGAGCTGCAACATTGTTTCTTGCAAGGTGGCTCCCTCAGAGGGCTTGGCGGCGGAAGGTCGGCCATAGTGGTGTTGGGTCGTCGGAGCGGAGGAAGACGAAGAAAACAAGAGGATTCAAAGTGAGCGATGCGCTTGTGAGCGATAGCGCGTCTTTAAGGCCGCGCGGAGTGGAAAAGAAAGGTCGCACCTCGGGGAAAAGAAAGGTCGCGCACGCGTGACATGGTCACTGACGTGTGGGACCGGGTCCACATGTCAGTGACCGCTGATTAAGTCAGGGGATCCTCATCCCGGTTGGTGAGGGGTCTTTATGTAGGCGTTCATCAAATTAAGAAGAAGTAAATATCTTCACGCCCATGTTTAACTCAGGCGGGTGTTACTAACCAACCGCCTGAGATAATTGTATCTTCTCAGGCAGGTGTTACTAACCAACCGCCTGAGATAATTGTATCTTCTCAGGCGGTTGGTAAGTAAAATCCGACTGAGATAACAGTCTTCCCTGACGGTCGGTACTTAAAATCCGCCTGAGAAAATGTGAGTCTATATATACCCCTCGGCAGCATTGGAAAAACCTAACCCGGGCGAAACACTTAGACGCCGTTAGGCTGCCAAAATTTCGTTTGCCGCCAAGTGTTCCCCCTCGTCACTTCCAGGTACGCCGCCGAGCTTCGCCGTCGCCGAGCTTCGCCCTCCTCACTTCCAGGTACGCCGAGCGAAGCCATTTCCGTCGCCGCCGAGCTTCAAGGTAAACCCTAAACCCTTCGACCTTCCATCCTCCTTCGCCGTGCCGCCTCCCTCCCCGCCCTCGCTGCCGCCTTGCATATCCTTGGTTAGGGTTCGGGAATTAGATAATGGTAGGCATCCTTGGTTAGGGTTCGGTGGAATTCGAAAAACTGTCAAGTTCGGTGGCATCTTTGGTTAGGGTTCGGTGGGGCAAGATTTATGTGGATGGTTATATCACGATAAATTGGTAGTTGGTTCTGTGTGTCTGAAACTGTTCTGACACATTAGTGGTAAACATGATTCTAGACTCTAGTAACAACAGTATATTCCCTATTTCTGTCATCGGCCTTGCATATGCCACATAATTCTCTATTAGGGGCAAGATTTAGCTATATTTGGTTAAGTTGACCAAATTTGGCTAATTTTGGCTAAGTTACATTAGATATAGTTATACTTGACTAATTTTGACTAAGTTATGCTATATTTAGCTATATTTGGCTACTTTTGCTTAGAGTTAGCTATGCTAGACTAAGTTTGGCTAAGTTTGCTTTTATTTCTCTAAGTTTCATTTGAGCAATTGATAATGATTATGAAGATTATGAAATAGACCACGTCACACCTGAGGGGATCGCGACTCTGGGGCAGGCTGTCAACCAATTAATCCTTTGGCACCGACGCGATATCGTGTTGGACGATGAGCCAATTTCTAGCCCCGTCGCATCTCCAAATACTGCAACCCCATCTTCTAAGGCGAAAGTGCATGAAGATCCACTCCCAGTCCGGGAAGATCCACTCCCCCTATGTCTGAGCAAGGATGATGATATCCAAGAGCAACAAGTTGGACAACAACTTCAAGCAGTACCAGAGCAAGCTGTTGCTAGTAAAGAGCAACTAGTTGAGCAACAGCTTGAAGTAGTACTAGAGCCAGCTGCTGGGAGTAAAGAGCAATCAGTTGAACAACAGGTTCAACAACAAGCCAGTGTCCAACTTCCGACGACTACTCCTCGATCATCAGTGCCTGTCAAAGTTAGCTCATACGAAAATAAGAAACCTTCATCAGAAGTGACAAAGTATTTGGAAGCTATGAAGGAAAATATTAGAAAATCGACTGCATCTCGTTCTTCTCATGAGCCAGCATTAGAAGATATTGAGGAGTGGGAAGAAGACAGTGTCATGTATAATCGGCGGACGGCTTTAGTTAAACCAGGAGTTCCAATATACAAGCTTGAGGATGTTCCTCCTAAATTTGAGAATGGGAAGCCGTTAATGACATCCGTACAACTTAGCAAACAACCCGTCGCGCTCAGAAGAATGCATGAGTGGTACATCACTGCCAGCACAAAATATGGTCTTAATTGCGTCACATTTCGTATTCCAAAAGAAGCATTCTGGAGCACTGGAGTAGATAAACGAGTCATTTTATTTGACGAGCTGCTTTCCCTTTTCCATCGGGGCATGCTCGAAATCAACCTGCTGCTCGTCTGGTGCTTGTAAGTGCTCTAATATTTTGTATTTGCTTTTCTTACTACACGCATACGCATTTCATGAGATTATAACAATTCTGGACTTCTTCAATAGGATGCAATACATGGATAATGAAAAGTTGGCACACAAGACAGGTATCCTTGACCCTACTAGGATTGCAAAGTCGCTATTCGACGTCCAGGCGAATCGAGAATCAAGCCAGTACAAACACATAAAAAAAAAAGATTTTGAAAGAGCAATTGCGAAACTTAAGAAGGATAGAAAGGCAGAAGTTGCAGCTTACATAGGACATGCGATGTTTAACTTTGTCAGAGACGGCCAGGACCTCGTAAAGGCTCCGTACCACTTCGAGTAAGTTCGACACATGGCATTGAAATAGCAATTATTGGTAATTGTTAACACATGTGTTTGTATGTTTGCAGTAATCACTACATAATGATCTTCATCAAGCCAACGCAGGGAATGGCAACAGTCTTGGACTCGGCCGATTACCCACCAGATCGTTACAAAGATTTCCTTTCCATTTTGAAAAAGTACGTTTATTCAATAATTTTAATTTACGCACATTTAGAATGTGTTGACAAGTTTTATATGACATTTCTTGTATTACAGCGCTTGGCGGTTTTACGCGGAACAGCTTGGCGGTCAGGGACCTCCTAATACGAATGCATTGGACATTAAAACGTATTATGCTTGTCCGAAGCAGCCTGCTGGGAGTGTCTTATGCGGGTATTATGTATGCGAGCATCTTCGGACCGCCGCCGTATATAGAGTCAATCGTGAGGATGTAAGTTATCCTTAATGTCGATACCTTATTTTCTTACTTTTGTGTTTCATTTTCATTGTAACTAGCATAGTTTAATGCTTATATTCTCTGCTGTTCAATATTACCAGAAACATTATTTTCATATTTTGATTCCAACTTCAAAATTCAATTGCTCATAGTACAACTGCTCCAAAAATACCTACTAAATTCTTGTATACTCTCACTTTGATCTATACTTTGAGATTGTTCAAACCAACACATTCTAAACCTTGTTATGTGTTATATTGCAGCACAAGAAGAATCTGAATGAAGAATGGCGGTTTGTAGAAGTATTCCTGATGGAGGAGCCGACAGGATTGCTTCTGAACTCTGTCAGTTCATTCGTCGCAAAATTTTGCACAAAACGGGGAAGTTCTTTGATAAGAGAGGTTCAGCAGCTGATGTGCCAGAACTTTGCGACTATACCAATCTAAACAGTTTTTAGTGAAAACTTGTAAACTTTGAGATGAAATTGTATCTGTAACTTGTGTGTATGTATATTGTTTTAGTGAAATTGACTTCTGTGATGATAATATTGTTGTCTTTTGTTCTGTGATGATTGTTGTTTTTTGTTCTGTGATTATATTGAATTGACCTGGAAATTAGAAATAACAGCAGTAGTACTGCATGACTGTGAAAAACAATTATCACAGGCGGCTAGATACAAGTAAAGAAACATCTGTGATAACCTAATTTTCACAGGCGGTGTCTGTTATGGTAGAAACCGGCTGCGTTAAAGGGTCTTCACAGACGGCTGATATAGGTAAACTCCGTCTGTGATAACACCATTATCATAGACGGGTTAGTTATGCTTCAATAACCGTCTGTAAAGACACATTATCATTGACGGTTAGTTATGCTTCAAAACCCGACTGTGAAGACATATTATCATAGGCGGTTAGTTATGCTTCAAAATCCGCCTGTGAATACAAATTATCATAGACGGTTAGTAATGCTTCAATACCCGTCTGTGAAGACTTCTTATCATAGACGGTTAGTTATTCTTCAATAACCGTCTGTGATAAGACGTTTATCACAGACGGTTATATATGCTGCACGACCTGTCTGTGATAAAGTATTTTCACAGACGGCTAGCCTAAGTAAAGAACCGCCTATGATAATCGGTCTTCACAGGCGGCTATCCTTAGTGAAGAACCGCCTATGATAATTAGTCTTCACAGGCGGTTTCACTTCTCCGCCTGTGAAATTGCGGATTATCACAGACTCTTCGTTTCAGGCGGTTTTAAAAGCCGTCTGTGATAATAGGTTTGGAGCCGCCTGTGATGAGGCTTATTGTAGTAGTGATATTTGGAAATGTATTCTTGAGCTGGGATGGTCATGGACGTGGAATCCTAGCAGCTGTGCGGCTTGGCAGCGCCTGGGATGCACGAGCACGACCATTGACAACACGGCAAACAGGGTTGAGCTGAGATGTGTTCGCGGCCGGATATCTCAATGCTTCGCTGTGCTCCAGGGGCATCTGATGGTGTGACCAGCTGGAGCAAGAAGACAAAGCCTTTGGCGTTGGATCACTACCCAACCGTGCTGGTTCACTTCACTAGAAAGAGGGCAGTCATCCGGCAACAATAACTCACCACTCCGTATCATGAACAAGACTGAAAAAAGTTTTATTTCTCTGCCCGGACATTCAGATCAAGCCCATATTTTGCAAGAGATGATGAACAAACTATACACGAAGTCAGCCAGTTTAGTGAGGCTCATCGAAAAGCATACAGACCAAGACCCCTGGACTAAAACCTCCTTGGAATCGACGAGGCCAACAAGCGCCTTTCACCTGCGCAGGACGCATGCCCCCACGCCAACATCACAGCCGTCCTCCCTTTCATCTGGATCTTCCTCTTTCGTGGTGGCGGCAGCAGTAGCGCCTCGATCACCCGTATCGTGGGATGCGGCTTCGCGCCCTCGGCCTCCTGGTACCGCTTGTGGAGCTGCGTTTCGTGTCCTCCATCTTCTTGTCTTTGGCGCAGCTGGGCGGGACTGTCATCGTCGTTCTCTTGCATCCGGCGCTGCCGATCGTGGTTGGAAATGTCTTCTTGGGTGGAGGCGGCGGCGGCGGCGGAGGTTGCGGGATCTTTGATGAAGCCTCCGTGTACGCCGACACGTTGCTACGAGCGCAGCCGAAGACCGGGTCGCTCTTCTTGGGTTCGAAATGTTAGAGATATAGAAAGAGATAAGGATAGAATCAGTTGACAGAATTAGTTAATATTTGATGTAATCTTATGTTTCCTTTCTGTTTTGAAAACTACAATAACATTCTCTTTTTAATCAAACTCTACCAGTATAAATAAACTTACGGCCCGAGACAAAAGGGTTCAACGCTTGCCAATATCATATGAATTCCAACATGGTAACCAGGGCCAGTCCTTTATACTGTATCTAGATTGCTTCTTCTCTCTCTCGCCGATGCAATGGTGATGTCCTCAAGTGCAACACCGGTGCTCTTGAGCTCCTCTCACTGAGAAGCTAACAAGGGAGAACACGGTTAACTCTAAACTGGATTTATTTCTAAAGCTTGAATCTAGGGTGCTTTAGAAATTGATTTTCCCTGGTTAATTCCCAATTTCACCGGCAGCACATCAGCACGGAGCGTGCGATCTTTGCGGTTTCTTAATCCTAGTAAATTGATGTGATGTGGAGAGGAAGGGTGATTGTAGACGTGACGTTCTCATTTTATATTTTGTGTTTAAGCTGTAACTTTTTACATGAATATAAAACATTGGATTTCTTATAGAACATTTGAAAAAGAACTGTTGGATATGCTTGGCCACATGGTTATGTGCTCATACATGCCGATCCAGAATCGGTACATATACGATAAATGTTGTGCATGCTAACAAATCAGCATCTCACAAAAAAAATTACAAGACTATAAGACTAGATGTAAGACCTATGTGTGCTGAATACATTGGCTTGTAGTAAATACACTTGGCTTTGATGATAAAAGTTTTAAATATCACCAAAACACCTTTTTATCAAGGTCCGACTCTAGCTCCGAGCTACAGCAAGTTCCGACGATAGGTCCGGCTTGTTTTGGGTAGCTCCGGTTACGTTAGATGCTAGGTCCGGCTTCTTGGTAAGGTCCGACTAGCTTTGGATAGCTCCGGTGAGCTTTATGTTTAGCTCCGGCATGTCTTAGATAGCTCCGGCATGTCCTTGATAGCTTCGGCATATATTTGATAGCTCCGGCATATTTTCGTTAGCTCCGGAATGCTAAGCTTCGATGTACTTTGTCTAGCTCCGGGTTTTGGGTTGACTAGTTCCGACTAGTTTTGATAAGCTCCGGATCTAGTATCTACTAGTTTTGATAAGCTCCGGATCTAGGATCTACTAGTTTTGATAAGCTCCGGATCCAGGATCTACTAGTTTTGATAAAGCTCCGGATCCAGGATCTACTAGTTTTGGTAAGCTCCGGCAGGTGCTTCTTTGTACTAGTTTTGGTAAGCTCCGGTGCTAGGTTCTACTAGTTCTTGTTAGCTCCGGCTCAAGCTCCGGGTTGCTCTGGCAAGGTCCGGAACTTGACCGAAGTGCTTCTGCTTTTCATTTGCAATGTTTCGTACTTGCTTTACTTGTTAGGAAAGATTGCTTAGTATTCATTTGCTAAGTTTTTGGTGCGTTTTGGATGATACGGCTGATATCGTTTTGCTATGTTTTGCAACATACTTATGTGAGGTTCTCACGTGAGGTGTTGTGTTCGGAACTAACGTGAGTCAAGTCGAGGACTTGTGCTCGTATGGATTGTTTGTTTGTTCATGTGCAGGTGTTGCTTGAGTTCAAGTCATGGCTGGTGACAGGATCCATTGGACTAGTCTCAGGAGGAGATGAGGTTCCAACAACCAAGTTCAGGAGGAACTGTGGTTGAGCGGGTCAGGAGGTCGCGCAGGATGATTGAATCAAGGGCAGTGCATATGAAGGTCGAAGGAAGGTGTTCGCACGTATGCATGAGGTGCATGACGTGGCAATATGCTTCTAGAGACGGATTATGGAAGGAAGATCTGATCGGAAGGATCAGATCGTATCGGTTGAAGACTTTGGCTGCGGCAGAGTCAGTTATGGCTCGGTATGGGAAGTATCGAGTTGGTTATGTTAGGATTTCATGTGTGTCACGAAATTGAGTTGTTTAGGAATGTGGGATACGTTCCTAAGGTGTTTGGAAGTCTTAAGATTGCTTCTATCTGCGTGTAGAAGAATCTTGAGCAGTTATGGTAAGTTCCGATTGTGATCGGATTAGGATTAGAGTCCTAGTTGTATTGGGATGGCCTAAGGGCTGGTTATATAAGCAAGGGAAGGCCAAAGTTCGTGGAGACGACTTTGGGGCTGTTCCTCTTGTGTTCTATTGAATAAAATTCATAGTTTGAAGGAACTTTTGTGCCTTGTTCGTCCGACTTGTTCCAGACAAGTTTTACTCGTCGAGTTTCTGGACAGCACTATCTTTCGTTGGTGGTTTTATCATAACTCAAGTTTTTCTGATCCAATTGACGTGATTCTTTTTGGGTTGTCTTCACAACTTGATTGTCTATCATCTGTCAAAATTTCACGGTCATTGGATTTGTGGTTTTTGATCTACACGAGTTTCTTTGCAGCACTCCAGAAACTGTTTTTCTCGGGTAGATCAGATTGACCAGTGTTTAATCTTTTGATCATAACTTGAGTTGTTCTCGACGGATTTGAGTAATTCTTTTTGTGTTGTCTTCGTGACTTGATTCTCTCTGATATCTATCACTTTTGTCACGGTGAAACACGTTTAGATTAGTCTCACACACGATTTCTTTAATAGATCGTTTTTCTACCGAAGGGATTAGGGTTTTATTGTTTCCGCTGCGTAAGATTTTTAAATCTACCATTCACCCCCCCTCTGGTAGCTTTTCACGTGCTCTTCGATCCTACACTAGAACCTATATGTGGAAGAAGGTACTAGTCATTTATCACCTCCTAAAATGAATCTTGCACAATATTGGTTAAATAATTAATTGAGCTTCGAAATGAAACATTTTTTAGTCTACTCTTAATAAGAGTTCCATTTTTAATAACACTGCCAGAGCACGAGAAACTTTTCCTATTCCAGCCATCGTTTCCTAGCACACAGCAAACCCTATCGTCGCCATCGGCCTCTCGCCACTCCCCCCCAACCGCCGGCAATGCCCGAGCGGCCCTCCACTGGGCGCTCCCTCGGCAAGACCAAGACTCGCATAGAAGTCTACAACAACGAAGACGACGAGAGCGGTGGCGTCGCGCGGGGGAAAGGCGCTGCGATCGCTGGCGGCAGCGATGGCCCGAAGCCCATCAAGTCGGGGTCTGTCGAAGATGTGGGTATCAACACAGAGATTAGGGTTGGCTCGGGGTGCATGTTGGCGGCGACTCCTCTGCGGCCAGAGAACCTTGTCTCGCTGCCTCTTCTCGCCACGGCCCGCTCCCCCGGTCAGCCTCAGCCCGAGGTCATCATTATCTCTTCCTCCTCCGATGGCAGCGAAGAAGAATTTGCTGGATTTCGTGCCGAATCGCCATCCCGTAAGGTACTTCTGACCAAGGGAAGTGGCCATAAGAAGAGGCGTGTCAAGGAGGAGCCGATCAGCGGTTCCCATACGCGTTCAGCTGAGGAAACAAGCTCTGTGGTGGGGGATCCTGTGCTGGGAATCTCCACCGCGAAGAGGAAGGGGAAGATAGGGTGCCGCAAGGCGGAGATGAAAGAGGAGGCCAGGAGCTCGAGGGAGAAGAATAATGAGAAAAATAGAGGCTCAGGTAGGAGAAGTGAGGTGGACAACTCGCCCTTGGCCAAGGAGGCTCTCGTGTCCAGTGAGCAGTCCTGCGGTGCTCTGGGCAAGGAGGGGCAGGGCATGAAAAGCAGCAAGAGATGTAGAAGTTCGCCTCCAATCAACCTTGTCGGTGCAACGATCGGGTCGAGGATCCGGTCACGCATGCATCAGCGGGACCGAATGCACCAAGCTTCCCACTCTACTCGCCAGGTGTCGGATGACACTGAAGTCGATGGGCTTGCGGAAGAGCAGCATGGGCGAGTGAAGGATGCTTCATACTCTGCTTGGGTGATGGATGAAGGTGGGGAAGAAGAGCAGCAGCGTGTGGCATTCGATTACTTCAACAGCAATGCAGAGGCAGACGAAGAGCAGCAGCAGGTGGTGTTTGATGAGTTCAACAGTGATGCAGAGGCAGACAAAGAGCAGCGGGAGAGGGAAAGGGGGGATACGGTAAAAGAGGTGGCGATGGATGTATGTGGTGAGGCCAGCGAAGGTGACAGTGGAGGAGCACATGAGGGTGAGCAGGAAGAGTATCTGGTGGGTGAGAATGGAGAGAGTGACAATGGTGATAGCCACGGTCGAAAAGATCAAGCCGCCGCCGCTGATGATGATGTTGAGGAGCAGGAGGAGATGGAGTGGAACAATGAACTTGAGGAAGAGGAATTCAACTCTGAAGAAGGTAGACAAAGCAATTACGAAGGAGATGATGAGAAGGAATCAGGAGAGGATGACAGAGATGTTGAGGAGGAATCAGGAGAATCAGGAGAAGATGACGAGAAATTTCATGGAGCAAGGGAGGTGCAATCAAAGCTAAAGTGCTCGGACATCAATGTGATGAAACAAGGTTTTTTATGTAAACCTATCAAAACTGATATAGATTCGACACCTAAGTCTGAAGAGGAGATACTGCCGCTGGAGCCGACGGTACAAGGGCTGCATTCATCATGCGAATACTACAGTAATGAGACCCGTCAGAAGAGCAGCAACAGCATAAAGAATAGGAGACGGAAAAGGAAGGCAAGCACTAATCCTGATGAGCATGAGGTGGTCAGGAAATACCGGAGGCTGAAGAAAGGGTCATCCAATGGGCAGTCTGCCACGACTGATTCGAAACAGAATGTGCAGGCTGCTGTGAATGATTCGAGAAAAAATGTGGAGGCTGCCGAGGAAGGTAGCAAAGCTCATAATGGTCTCAAGCACAGTGGTCTGAATGGAGAGCGTCCAATGAACAATGCACAGGATGACCTTTCTTTCAAACAACATGCAAATCTTGCTAAGATGAGAAAGCAGCAAGCATCTAGAGCAAAGGCTGCTTATGATGAACTGCTCGACGCAATGTTTGCTGAATGGAAGAACTATACAAAGGCTTCCATTACTGCAGATCGACAAAATGCCGTTACCATGCCTCTGACGTTCTCGTTTGGAAGTGAGGATGAAGAGGATAAATCTGATCATGACAAGTTTCAGAAAGGATTGTGGACGGAGTTTGACTCTGCCATAGAATCCATCAATGTGGAGGAGGTACTTAACATTCTGTTACACGATTATCATTCAGTTTTTGGTTGAAGTTTTCTTTTGGTTTAATGAATACAGCATTTGATTATGAATAGTTGTTGTATCTTTGGCATATTGAATTTTCAGACACAAAAGCTTTAGGCAAGCACCATTTCGCATAATAGTTCGACATTACTGGGTACCCACAGTAAATAAATTAGTAGCAAAAAAGTATCATTTGCCACATATGAACTGAAATCTATGGGCCCTGCAATGTTTCCTTTTTGGAAGAAATTTGATATTTATCAATTTACATTTTTAAAAGTAATTAGTGTTGTTACTTGTGGGTATAAATTAAGCCTAATCACCATCCAGACAGTCTTATATCCATGTGCTGAATGGACCAAACACTAATCATTTCCTTTTACTTATATGGTGGAGATAGTGACAAAGCAATACGTGTCCTAGAGTGATTGATGTATAATAAAAAAACTTTAATTTCGGTCTGCATAATCAGATGAATTTAGACACTTCCCTATGAAGTTTCTGTTCTTTGCCAACAACACTTCTCCAAATACTAAGCCAATGCTCCTGTTGCTTTCAGGATGATACTTGCGGTGGGCAAAAGCTTCCACCACACAGGAAGCCACTTCTTGCGAAAATGGGAGGCATAAATTCATTACTGATGAGCAAATAGGAGTTCGGTGCAAGCATTGTAATATTGTCGATCTTGAAATCAGATATGTACTACCCTCTATGGCAAGCAATTGTTCTTGTTAGAGATATAGGAGTTTATTGTATTTTCCTCATTGTATGAGGTTTTTTTGCATATTTGTAATATCATGCACCTCTATATATTTGGGCCTCCTAGCCTCATATAAATACAAGCATATTATTCAAAACATGATAACAAAGCCATCAAATTAGGGGTTTTTCTCCAACCGAGCACTCTTTGTGGAAGACGCTTCTTCATGCCGCCGCCACCGCGCTCTCTGGTGTCGTGCGCTCGTCGTCGCGTGCGGTTATCTCTGTCCCTTGCCCACCCTGAGGAGGCGGTCTTCTCTCTGGTCACTGCGCCCCCACCGCAAGTATACTTCATCAGAGAAATACTACATGATGCCAAGAATCAATACCTAGTGTTACACAAGCTGCTCTACGCAGTTCTCATCGCCTCCAGGAAGCTTCGCCATTACTTCCAAGCTCACAAGATCTCAGTGGTGACCTCTTATCCACTGCGTGCGATCTTGCATAATCCCAACTCTACTGGGAACATTGCAAAGTGGGCAGCAGAATTGGCCGAGTTTGATCTTGAATTCATCCCAAGACAAAAGATCAAGAGTCAAACATTGGCAGACTTCGTGGCGGAATGGATCCCCTCTCCACCAAACCCTGGGGGCCCTAGTGAGCAGAAGCCGGAACTCAAGGCTCTGATCTTCATCGAGCCTCACTGGACCCTCTACTTCGATGGATCCATGCAAAAGCAGGGGGTCGGAGCTGGAGTCCTTCTCCTCGCTCCAACTAGGGAGAAGGTAAAATACATGGTCCACCTTGACTTCAAGGCGACCAACAACATGGCGGAGTATGAAGCACTCATTTATGGACTAGAGGTGGCACTATCATATGGTGTCAAGCAGCTGTTGGTCAAGGGAATTTCGCAGCTCATCATTAAACAGGTGAAGGCTGAATGCTCATGTAACAATCCTCAACTAGCTTCTTATCTCCTTGAAGTCCAGAGGCTTCAGAAGGACTTCGAAGTCCTGGATCTCCACCATGTCCAGCGTGTCCATAACGCTGAAGCTGACAAACTCTCGACGAAAGCATCAACTGGAGCTCCGACTCCTGACGGAACCTTCATCCGGAGGTTGTCAAAACCCACAGCTCAGCCTGCCAAACTGAGCGAAGGGGGCGAGACCAGCATCCCGAAGCTGGCGGTCCCGATGGCCCTATTACCATGGCAGCCATCAAGGGTCGTAGGTGCTACCGGAAGCTCCGAGCAACCCAGCACGCAAGACTCAAATGCTCAAGCTAGCTCCGATGCATGGATCTCGGAGATCCGAAGCTACTTGGAAGACAATATCCTTCCTGATGATGATGTATTCGCTGATCGGATAGTCAGATTGGCTAAAATATACATGCTAGTAGAAGGGGATCTCTACCGGCGTGGTGCCAACGGCGTCCTAATGCGTTGCATCACAAGGGAAGAAGGCTGCGAGCTCCTCACAGAAATCCATGGAGGCGAGTGTGGGAACCACGCGTCTTCTCGCACGCTGGTCGGTAAAGCCTTCCGGCATGGTTTCTACTGGCCTATAGCACTCCAGGATGCAACTGAGCTGGTGAAGAAATGCGAAGCATGCCCGTTCCATGCAAAGCAAATTCACACACCGGCTCAGCCTCTACAAATGATACCTCCTACATGGCCTTTCGCTGTGTGGGGGATGGACATCTTGGGACCTTTCCCAAGAGCCGTCGGGGGTTACAAGTTCCTGTATGTTGCCATTGACAAGTTCACCAAATGGTCGGAAGCAACTCCAATTGTGACAATAAACAAGCAATCAGCTATCAACTTCTTGCAGTCCATCGTATGCAGATTTGGAGTTCCGAACAAAATCATAACAAATAATGGGACCCAATTCACAAGCTCGGATTTCCAAGGATACTGCGAAGACCTCAGCATCCAAGTCAGCTACGCCTCTGTAGCTCACCCGGCAAGCAATGGCCAAGCCGAGAGAACAAATGCAGAAATCCTGAAAGGACTCAAGACGCGCACATATGAGCGCCTGAAAAAACATGGAGCCAACTTGATCGAAGAGCTTCCGCCCACTCTATGGACCAACAGGACAACTCCAAACCATCAACTGGAGAGACACCCTTCTTCCTGGTGTACGGAGCTAAAGCAATCCTCCGTCCAGAAATCACCTTGGGGTCGCTCCGGGTCCGGACCTTCGACGAAGCCACGCAGGACCTGCTCCGACGTGAAGACCTTGACCTCCTTGAAGAGGGAAGGTGTCGAGCAGCTGTTAGGAATGCCCAATACTGCCAAGCTCTTCGGCGCTATCACCAAAGGCATGTTCACAGCCGTCAGCTCAAGGAAGGCGATCTGGTGCTACGGAGAATACAATCTAGAGAAGGGTTAAACAAACTCTCCCCCAGCTGGGAGGGACCCTTCTGAGTGATCAAAGTATCCCGTCCTGGATGCGTTCGCTTGGCAACCGAGGATGGGACACCTCTCCCAAATCCTTGGAACATTGAGCACCTCCGTAAGTTCTACGCTGAATATCATGGAGGTGAGTCTGTAATTACATGTGATGTATGTTATAGAGTCATTGTACAGAGTCGAGTAGCTCCTCCGGGAGGGCAGCCGGACCTAACCCGTTAGGTCCGCAACGTCCATGTAACACTTGTCACAGTCTCAAAACTAAAAGTGTAGCTAGCTACCTTGGGTCAAACGAGAAACGAAACACACTTAGCCTGGTTCCGTACCCTAAGAGTGTACTTGTTTCCCCTGTACCCCGGACCTATAATGAAGGACATCATTGTGTGAAAACAGATTCCACGTGCATTTACTTTGTACAGGCTCAATATTTTTTATTTATCTCTTTCTTGTCTATAACAAAGTTGTGCAGTTCTTAAGAAACTTTAGCTCGACCAGTTCATGTACAATTCGAGTTGCATTGTCTATCCTCCCGGGTTCAAACATTGTTGATGGTCTACCCGTCTGAATGTCGCCAAGCCAATCTAGGGCCGGAGTGTGCTATCGACTTAGCCTGGTCATGCACCCTAAGTACGCCACTCTACCTATACCCCAGCAGGCCGAAGTAAGGCGAGTCCAGAAACGATCGAACCTGAAGGAAACAAGATGACGCTCTTGATTGTATTTATAATTGTGTTCGACCTAAAACTTTCTCGGGAATAGTAAGCCGCAATGAAGTTATAGATAGGAAATGGATTTTACTATTTTTCTTGAATTCAGTGTGCAGGAAAAATAAATATTTCATGATGATGGTGAATGAAGTCGGAGCTGCCAAAGCTCTGACATCCTCTAGGCGGCTCGTGGTCGATGTTCAAACATTGATATCGAGCGTCGCTGGAGCTACTCAGCTCCGGTAAATCTAGGGGGCAAGCCGTCAACGTGAAGAAAAGATGGTGGAAAGACTCTATAGTGGAGTCTGTTGTCGATACACCACGTGTTGACAGAGGTCACTGCCGGAGCTACCAAGCTCCGACACCCCAGAGGGCTAACCGTCGAGGTTTTACGCGTTGATGGAGACTACTTCTGGAGCTACTAAGATCCAATGATGGTCAATGCCGGAGCCACTAAGCTTCGACAACCTCAGGGGGCCTACACTATCGAAGACTTCGGACCTACATTCTATAAGTTCGAAGCACGCAAGTCTTCAACAACCGTTACATCCTCTTGGTACATGTTCACAATCAAATTGTGTACATCTACCAGGGGGCCAAGTGAGACAAAGGTGTTGAAGACAAAAAATGAAATTCACAAAAAAACTTTGGATTTCATTCATCTGGAGACAAGAGATTACAAAATTGGAGAAGAAAAAGAGAGAATACAAGCGGGAGCTACAGGGAAATGGTCCTAGACCCTATGGAAGAACTGGGCGACCTTCTGGGCCACCTCCGACAAGCTGGCTTGGGCGGCTTCACCCTCTCCTTCGATGGGGCCTTCAAGCACCGGGTCCAGAGGGAATCGAGGGTCCCGACTGGTGTAGCACGTCAACACGAACTCTGCGACGTTCTTCGCCAAGGACTGTCCCTCAGTTTCCAGCTGGTCCGCGATGACATCGCCCATCTTGGTGAGCTTGTTGCCTGCTGAACTCAGCGCCTCCAACGCCTGGTCCAGCTCTGGCTCCGGATCATCTGGACGCACGGGACTGAAGCCCATTGGCATCAGCGCGTCGTTGGCCTTGCCCAGGAAGTCCCAAACTTGTTGGGACTCCGCAAACCTTGTGCTTCGCATCTCCTCCAAGGATCTTTTGGCAACTGTGAGCTCCTAGCTCTCCCGAGCAAGACGCTCCACCTCTTTGGCATTCTGCTGAATCTTTTTAGCAACCTACCTTCTGAGTTTGCTGAGCTCTTCCTCCCAGAGGTGGATCTCATTCCAGCGGTTGACCAGATCCTTCTCTCGGCCCCGCACTTTCTTGTCCCTGGCAGCGATGGCATTCCCCTGCTTGTAGAGATCTTGCCCTCGCTCCCTGGCCTTCTTCTCCTCCTCCTCGCAACGCTCCTCCAATTTGTTGGTGCGTTCTTCGAGGATCTTGTCAGTCAGAGCTGTCTTTTGGACAAGCTCTTCCTCCCTCTTCATGAGGTCATCCCGCAGCTCCAGGAATTCTTGCTCTCCATCTTCGAGCCTTCTCTCCCACACTTCAAGAGCCTCCCGACGCTTGACAAGACTATCGTGGATGGCAGCGAGCCTTTCCTGGCGATCATCCGTTGCGCTATTTGCAGCCTTGGCCTGCTCATAGAAGACCCGGGAATAGTTTTCAAGGGATCGTGTCATGCTTTCCCTCTCATCCAACAGCTTTCCCCAGTACTCCAGGCAGACTTTTTCCCTCTGCACCCACTCCTTGTCATCAGCCAGCCTCGACTGCGCCAGCTTGGTCTTGAAATGGCGTCAGTTGCGCCACCTCCTAAGGGTTTGTCTCTCCTCCTCGAGGGCCTTGCTGTCGTGGTAGAAAGCCAGCTGAACCTGGTGAAGACTGGAGCATGTGTTGTCAATAGACAACGATAGGGGGATTGGGTCCGAACATGCCGGGGTCCTCTCCGCTGGCTCCAGCGGATCTTCAGTGACAAAAATTGGGTCCCACTCTACAAGAGCGGTCCCCTGAGCTTCCACGGCACTAGGGTCGTCCTCCGGGATAGCCTCGGCCATCGTCGAGGAAGGTCCTGCAACAGAAGTTCCGACCTCCAGAATTGACTCCGAAGGTCCTGCTGCTAAGTCATCAACAACTGGCCCCTCAGGTGGGGGGCCAACAACTTCATCTTGGCACCCTGGCTCAGCAGCGAGCGCCTCCGGGATCACCACATCCAGAACAGGTGTCGAAGGTTCAGTCGGAGTAGGATCTACTTCCGGCTCCAGCGCAGGCGCCTCCTTCTCCACTGGCTCAGGTGCTGGCGCTTCGACCATCATAGGCTCAGGCGCTGGTGCTTCGACCATCATAGGCTCAGGCGCCGATACCTCCACAGCAACTGGCTCGGATGCCAAAACCTCTTCAACGACCGGCTCCACAGTCGGAACTTTTACAGCA
Source organism: Tuctoria greenei (assembly GCA_036927565.1). Classification (NCBI taxonomy): domain Eukaryota; kingdom Viridiplantae; phylum Streptophyta; class Magnoliopsida; order Poales; family Poaceae; genus Tuctoria; species Tuctoria greenei. The sequence goes on along the minus strand of JAYESD010000006.1, from coordinate 32,339,678 downwards.
ACCGGCTCTACCGCCGGAGCTTCCTCAACAACCGGCTCAAATGCCGGAACTTCATCAACACCTGGCTCCACCGCTGGGACCTCATCAACCACCGACTCGACTGCTGTGGCTTCAACAACATCCGGCTCTAGGGCCGGAATCGCAGCTACCTCCGGCTCTGCAGCCGGAGCGTCCAACATCTCATCATCCAAGCCTGGAGTTTCAACCTCCGGGGCTGGTGCTGTTGGTACGTATTCATTCCCGTGGTCTGGCACTACCACGGGAGCTTCTGGAGATGAGTCAAGGTACAAGACCATGACAGCCAGCGCTGGAGCTGCCGCAGCCTCAACTACCTCTTGGGGTCGCACTGGAATCGAAGCCGGAGCTTCAGCCTACACAACCTCAACCACTACTGCAGGGACTGGAGCTTCAGCCCTTTTCTTAGGCACGCTGTGGATGAAGCACGAAGAAATTCAAAATACAATTATAACAATAAGACAACTGACTGAGGTAAAAAATCAAAAATTACCTCGGAAGGCTTCCGCACCAGTTAGCACGAAACCTCTTCTCCAGACTGGCCCCAGCCGCCACTGGCGTGGTAGTCCCGGTGGGTCCCCCGGAGCTTGTTGCTGCTATCGGTGTTGCCCTGGTCGAGGCCCCCCTCGACCGGGAAGGACCTCCAGACCTAGAGCCCTCAGCTGGCCCTTGGTACTGGAGTCACATGGCCGGAGCTAGCACCCCGGGAAGATGCCGCTACTGGAGTAGATGCCGCCGTTGTAGACCTCCCCCTCCGCGGGAGAAGGAGCCACCACGGAAGAAGCAGGCCTGACGGACCTTCTGTTGGCATGCTTCCTCTTACGGCTCGAGGGCTCAGCCAACTCCTTGCCCTTGCCTATGACTTCGATTCTTGGCTTTGGGGCGGGAACGGAGCCGCCTTCAGGAGCTTCGGAGATCGCCAATCCGGTGATCGAACGTCTCTCAACGACACCAATGTCATCAAGCACCAACATTGTCCGCCGGAGCTCCATGCTGAACTCTGCCTCCATGTTCAGAGGGAGGAAAGCTGCTGGAGGAGCCAAGTCATCACCCTCGACATCGATGCCATGCTGGAACTTCTTGAGGTGGAACTCCAAAGTTGCACCCTCCATGTTGGACTTCAAACCGGTCTCGATCCGGTCGTCGTCTAGCATACTGTTGAGGGCCCAAGCAAGCTTCTCCCTCTTCTTCAGCGGAGCCCACCTGTTGGTCAGGAAGTTGCAAAACACCGCCTTAGGAGTCACCTCTCCTTCCACGCACAGGCGGATCCTGGTCAGAGAAGGGTTGAAGGCGTCCGACAACACCGGAGCTTCACTCCAAACTGCAGTGTCGATGTTGGGGAGGCCTTCGGGCAGCTCCAACTTCTCGTGCTCCTCCACCCTGATGACAATCAAATCCTTTTTCCAGTCGTCCCACTTCCCAGAAGGGAACGACCGCAAATACTTGTACGGGCACTTCTTGTGCTCCACAAAATAGTAGAAGCCAAGGTACTCGTCACTCCTGCCCGTAGTGTGGACAGTGAAGAAGGTGCAGAAGAGCTCAATGCAGGGGGGAATGCTCACCCACATCTCACAGAAGTGGACAAAGATCGACACCAGGAGAATAGAGTGGGGGCCAAGGTGGTACAACTGCAGACCATAGAAGTCTAGCAGCATCAGGAAGAAAGAGGAGAAAGGTGGGATCAGTCCCACCATGGCGTACGCGGAGAAGTACACCATGTCGCCGGTGTGTTCCTTCTCGAACGGAAGCTTGCCGGCGCGGACCAAGTGGTTGAAGAAGTCAGGGGACCATCCCATGAGGGCCCGAACCTTCTCCAAATCACCATCGGTCTTCAGTCGGCTCTGGCAGAGACCCATCTCCATCGCGGCACAGCGAGGCAAGAGAGGAAAAGCAAGTGAAAGTTTGGAAGGTTTGAGCGCAAGTTCGAATGAAAGGCGTAAAGAACCCCAAACGGTACGTGCTTTCCTTCTTAAGTAAGCCCCCGCAACTCTTGGATGGAAACCGAAGAGGAGCCGGCGATACCAGTCAAAAACTTCACCCTGCCAATGACAAGGGGGCCCAGGCCACCCCGACGATCAAGTCGAGGTTCTTACCCCAGGCGACCTGATTAAGTGTCATTAATGCCATATTAATGACACACAATCGGATGGCTCTTAGTTCCGGTAATAGCACTGTCAAAGCCCGTTACCGGGCTATTAAGGGTAATTAACCTCATTAAATGTATATCAAGCATGTGTAACCGCCGGGGCCACATGTCGGGCTAGGCTAACGGTGTAACGACCAATCCTTTTACTATAAAAGGACTGGTCGATGATACATAAGGGACGGCTTCAGGCCACTTCTAGACTCCCTGACCTACACGAGCTTCTTCTTCTGGAGCTTCTTCTAGACTCACACGCTTAATACAACACCAACACACCCCGTGGAGTAGGGTATTACGCTCATGTGGCCCGAACCACGTAAATCTCTATGTCCACTTGTCTTTCACCTTCTTGAATCTCTGCGCGCCCATTACCGAACTACAACTCTGCGATCTACCAACGGTAGTGTCGGGAGATCGGCCGGATCCAAACACTGACAACCACTATTCGCATTCTTCTTGTCATTTCCTCTTAGCTTGATGTCAAGAATACTTTCTTAATGGTGAGCTGCGTCAGGAGGTTTACATGCAACCACCACCTAGGTATTTTGTTCCTGATGGTATGCTTTGTCATCTTCATCACTCCCTTTATGGTCTCAAGCAAGCTCCTCGTGCTTGGTTTCAGCAATTCACGTCGGTGATCACTGTTGCTGGTTTTTCTTCCAGTGCTCATGATCCTGCGCTTTTTGTGCACACTTCATCTCGTGGTCGTACTCTTCTTCTTCTCTATGTTGATGATAGATCATCACTGGAGACGACCCTGAGTACATAGCTTTCGTGAAGTCTTTTCTTAGTGAGCAGTTTGTTATGTCAGATCTTGATCCTCTTCGTTACTTCCTTGGGATTGAGGTTTCCTCTACCTATGAGGGAATCCATTTGTCTCAAGGGGTATGCTAACGCCTACGTAAGGATAAAGTTTGTGGTGTAATTTTATTCTTTCTTCAACACACTAGTTTGAGACGTCGCATATCAGTGTCATCTTTTAGTGCTTTTGGAAATTTTCCCCGTGTCTATTTTTTTGTCCATTCGTCCTGCTCGAACCTTAGCTTCTGAGCTTTAGTCGTTTGAAGGCTGTTGGTTGCAAGACATGATGGAAGTACTTTAGACAAAGGGAAGACGTTTCAAAATGGAAGGTCCTGAGGTCTTGGTTTGGCTTTCGATCGATCAGTAGCCCCCAAGGCCGACCATCAGGGTCTAGATGGGGGGGGGGGGGGGGCTTGGTCCGGGCCTGGCTTGGTTTCCGACTCTATTTTCCATGGTGGTGATGGACATTTGTTTAATGTAAATAGATGAAGGAGAAATCACTTAGCTTCATCGTGTCCATGGACCTGGTGGAGAGCTCGTCCTTTCCTGCACTGGGAAGAGTGTTGTCATCGATCCACCTGATGTAAATAGCCGCGCACAAGTGATTTTGAAATGGCAAAATGAAGTTCCTCGTTCGCCGATTTTTTTGGAATTTGTTCTACCATCCAGAACTCACAGCGCTCATTCCCTCCTATGCATCTCTCCCGATTCTCCATTTCGCTGATCTATGTTAACTTCGCATGATAGGTTAGGCGGACAGTTGGTCCCCGGGCTTTTGTAGGAGGGAGAAAAAAATCTCAAGCCCGGGATCTCTCAAAGTCAGTAAACTCTAAACTCTCTATGCTAATTCGGGAGCCCCTGAGCCGGGTGAGGCAATTGGAACCATCTGCTTTGTGACTTTCATGGAGGGACGGTGTATATCCTGGGTTCGAGCCTCGGGGCTCCGATGGCGAGAGATTCAATTCGAGCCCATGCTCCGAAGGTTAATTTCTGTTAAGAAAGAATAACCGAGAGGGGAGAGTTGGCTTATCTTTGTTGATGATGTGTAAGATCAGTTGCCGTCCAGTCCGCTTTGGCATGGGAGGAGGTAGCGTTCCTCGATCCCTCGAGGATGCCTCGGTAGGACACACGACTACAAGTCGGTGTCTGTTACGAGATGGAGGGGGACAGACACACCATTATTGAGTTTAGTCACCATGGGTCTTTATTGCGTCGTTGGTTACGGAGTGGCGTAGCGACGTGGAAGACGACGAAAGCCCTTGGGTCATTGCAAGTATTTTCTTGCGGTGTCAGTTACGATGTGTAACTCGCCACCCCCATCGCTCTCATCTCTTCGGCTCCTTGATGTGGTCATAAATAGTCAAGTACAGTTCTCCCATTTACCATTGCCTTAGTCTTTCTTCCCCAAAGGTCCTCTCTCTTTCCTCTTCCTTCGCTCATCCCATAGTACTAATCCCTTACTTGGTGATGAGAGGGCATTGTGGTCGGGGCTCCGCGTCTGGCCAATGGGCGGCGGAGCAGCGGGCGATGGAGTCTCGTAATGAGGTTCGGAGGGGGAGGAGTTACCTGGAAGTTTGAAAAGGGGAGAAGCCTCTCAGAGGTTTGAATGTGGAGTATCAGGATGGGAGTTTGAAGGGGAAGCTGATTTGATCCGGATGCAGCGCATATGTCCGCGTGACCAAAGCCTTCTCATGTGGTCGTCGGGTCAATTGGAAAATATATTGGTTGTTTTGGCTTTCCGACCGTGCTCAACGGGCTTCGGCATCCCGTCACACCTCGACCGGCTGTGAGGTGCCGTCGTCTTCGGCTTTGGAGATGAGAGGCCCTCTTACTGGGCAAGGGCGGGATGGCCTCTGTATTTGGTTATAAGGGGCCATTCGCCCATTGGGAGATCTGCTCCTCCAACCCAAAGATGTTTCGGTTTTTGGCAGATCATTTCCCTGTGGGAGGCCAAACATGCTTTGGTAGAAAACGCGGCCGTCTCCTTGCTGAAGGGGAGAAAAAAAACTCCCGGTCCTTTGAGGAGTAGTATAATCATAGGCGAGAATCCATCCGAGATGTAATCTTTTTACTTTTCTTTGTACTCGTGCGAGCCATGATGTATTATGAATCCTTTACAATGACTTTAAAATTATTTATGCTACAATCTGTTTTCCATCTCCTCATCTCATTTGAATTGCAATACTCGGAACTTTCATCGTTCGCGAGCCGCATTTTGTATATCATGAGGAAAACGCTCTGGCGAGGGGCGTCTCTAAGGAAAGATTTCCAGGGCGAGGTTGGACCCTCGATCGGGCGGTAGCCCCGGAGCCCGGGTATTTACAACTGTGACTCGGGTCTCAGTCCGAGGATCTGACTGTCCTAGTGCTCGTCCTCCGGGCGGCGCGTCTAGAGCGGTCAGTCATCGACAGCTCTGATCGTGCTAACGCATCGCGCCTTTTCCTAATTACATGGATGTCGTGGGAGTGCCGAGCGCCAGCACAGAGGAGCCAGGGCGCATGCTTGTCGTAGTCCTGCCAAGTGTGTCCTACTGTCCCTCGGGCGATGCGGCGTCGTTCGGGTTCTTCTCGCTCTGGACCGCGATGTGGCTTCGAGGACCTTCTGATTCCTTTATGGAGCTCGAAGACGCCCGGGGGCAGATGAGCATGATTTAGGTTGCACCGGATGCAGACTCCTGCCATAGGTGTTTCGCCTAATGGAAGTGTCACTGAAGCCAGGACCCCGCCCCTATCGTACAACTCGCATAACAAGGCCAGTTGGATCGTGGAATCCACGGTGATGACCCCTCAGGGTCCTAGGACCTTCATCTTTAAGTAGGTGTAGTTTGAGACCGCCATGAACTTGGCGTAGCAGGGTCATCCCATGATGGTGTGGTAGGAGAATCTCCATTCGTCCAGCTCCCAAACGTGACTGGGAGGTCGATTCGCCTGAGGGGTGTCGATTGTACTCGAGCATGATCCCTTGGAAGGGTCCACACAGGGGACAGAGCTGAGAGTGTGGGATCTCCATCTGGTCCAAAGTGGCAACATACAAGATGTTGAGGTTGCTCCCATCGTCCATCAGCACTCGGTTGAGGCGTGCGGGCCCTATGACCATGTCAACTACTAAATGACAATGCCCAGTATGCGGGATAGAATCAGGATGGTTCGATCTGTCGAAAGTCATCGCCATTTTGGACCTTCGGAGATAACTTTGGATGCTTGGATCGGCATGCCTCGTGCGCCTTCTCAGGGCTGGGCAGGTTTCAAAGCGCGGAGCCATCTTCGTGTATCATGAAGAACCCGCTGTCCTCGTCAGGGGTAGATTTTGCAGACTCGAAGCCCAGGGCAGCTGACTTCTTCCTCCCACCGCCAGGAGCGCCAAGCTTCCCCTCGAGGAAATGTCAGAGGAGGATTCAGTCCAGCGCGTGCTCTGTTGGAAAGGCATGATGAGTGCAAGGTTTCTCGAGCATCTTCTCGAAGTGGCTGGTCAGCCATTTGGCCGGTCTACCTTTTGCGCATCGATCGGTGATCGCAGCTACGCTGGGGGTTAGCGTCTGTAGGCCGCCTTGGTTGGGGTCGGCCTTGCGGCCCCATTTTCTTCCGACGAGCCGTCAGGCCCCTCCAAGTCCTGGGTACGTTGGGCCTTGGTTTTGGCTCGTTGGTGCCACCCCTCATTGTCCCTTTGCTCGGTGCGGCACGGGAGGCGACACCAAACAATTGCTTCGTGTACCCTCGAGGGGAAAGCTCTCATAACGTCGGCATAGAACGCTTCAGGGAACTTGCTGCACTTCTCAGAGAAACACCGCATGTACCTACGGAGGGTTTCGTCCGGCCTCCGCCGGGATCCTTTGAGCTTCTTTATGTGGTAGGGACACTCGTACGTCCCCTAGAAGTTATTGTTGCTGAAGGTGGTCTTGAGATGCCCCGCTCTGGGCGGGGCATGGGATTCGATCCCCATTGTCATCGTAGCCGCTTCCCTGATGACTTTGCGGCAGCTCGGAGGGAAGTCACATGATCCCTTCCCGAGCAATCTTTCAGACGACGAGGGCCAGACGAAGATTGGGAATCGCTTGTCGCGCCTGGGTTGGAGGAGACAAGCAAGTGAACGGCTCGATCCCGTCAGCGACTCTCGTCCGGGCTCGGGCGTAATTCCCCGGTCATCAGCGGTAGTTGCTGGTGTATTTCTTGTAACGGTGCCCTCCACATGCTCATAGGCAGCGTGGTCCGACGGGGGATGGGGGTCCCGACGGTCCGGACCGAACCTGCATTCAGCCGGTATGGGCATGGCACGCCATGAGGAGGCTACTGCCGTGGTGATCTGGCTTATCCGCTCGAAGCGTGGGTCATCGGTGGTGCCAATGGTGGCACCGGTCCAGGCGGAATGCGCGTGAGAGCGCGACATGTCTGGATCAGTGTGGTGATAGAACTTGGTTCAGATTGCGGTCTCGCCCAGGTCTGGGGGCGTCTACTCAGAATCGACCACGGCGCGCCCTGACTTGAAATAGTCATCGGGAACGGGACCGTGTGCAGGTTCCTTTCCAAGCTCATGATGCCACGTACCCCATGGTGGGGAAGCAAACCGTGGAAGTTCTCGTACGCCGGCACGGGCATTCGTAGTGCTCTGGCTTATCCGCTTGAAGCATGGGGCATTGGCGGTGCTGGTGGTGGCGCCAGTCCAGGCGGAACACGCGTGAGAGCACATCGCGTCTGGATCTCAGTTGCGCTGCTCCCTCTTTTGTTCTTGATCACACTATCTAATTAGATTAGACATGCTTGATCATACCTCTGTTAACCCTAAGCCGAGCCTAATGACCAATTAGGCCTAACCCTAATTTCTATCAGCCTACTCTAACTGGGTACTGGGGTCAGTTCTAATGTTGTTTTATTTCCCTAGGGATGTACTGGAGATCGAACAGGAAAATGAAAATCCAATAATATGAAATAAGCATGACACAACTCCCAGCTCCAGATGACAAACTGTCAAGATACTGTTGCTGCCAGGTAATTTGATTGGTTGTTTGTGCTTCCAAGTCTTGGGATGACCTCGAAGTGTATCATCTGCACTGAGGCTTTTGAAAAAAAATGTATCATGTGCACAACAGCATTAGATGATCCGTTCCTTAACTTGCAAAGTGGATATTGCCATGTTGGTTCGGTTGTATTGTACCATTCTGACGATTCCCCGTCTTTGCGAACAACTGTATTTTGTATTTAACCTTTTTACATTCATATTGCAAGACTTGGATGACATAAATTTGTTCATTTGATTTCTTTAATATGTATTGGGATGGATTTGCTGTACACTTTTGCCTATTCCTCGAAATTTTAATACCCAGCAGCTGTTCCGGCAAACTGACGTTCAGCGGCAGTGAAGACTTTGGCCATACGGCCACAACGTCCGTAACTCACGCCACACTCTGCACGCACGTCATTCACTGATCAACCCACGAGCTACGCCATGCAAGACCACATCTTGCGCACGTGATTGCAGCTGCCGTTGGTGCCGTGAGATACGTACAGAGTACACCACGTTCTTATGCAGACTGAGTACACGAGGAACACTTACGCGCCTGCACAACGGGCAGGCTCACAACTAACTTAGACGACCAAAGGACTCAACTAACTTACACTGATTAAACACAAACTAAGTGACGTTCCTGATTTCTTCAACATTCTCCCCCTAAGTCAGGAATCATTTACTTCAGTTTGGTGACGCCCATCTGCTCCGAGAAGTCCTGGAATTTTGACTTCCCAAGCAACTTCGTCAGGATGTCCGCGAGCTGCTACTGAGTACTTGTGAACGCCAGTCGAACTGCAGCACTACTTTCAAGAAATTCTCGAATGTAATGAAATTTTTTGTCGATATGCTTACTTCGATCGTGAAGAACTGGGTTCTTTATGAGAGCGATATCGCATACATGTTTTCCATATTAAGCAGTGGAGGCATCGGCTTCATACCCTCAATGTAGGTGAGTAGACGTGCAAGCCACACACCCTGGCATGTGGCTGCCGCTCCGGCGATGTACTCAGCTTCGCACGAGGATAAAGCCACCACTTTCTGTTTTTGGGATTGCCAAGCCACCAGGTTGCCATGGAGAAAGTAGATGATGCCACTCGTGCTTTTCCTGTTGTCGACATTGCCTGCCAAGTTACTATCGCCGTAACCAGCAAGGCCAGGCTCGACGCTGCTCCTTGTGTATACCAAGCCATAGACGGTTGTTCCAGCGGCGTACCTCAGCAGGTGCTTCATTGCTGCCATGTGCTCCTGCTTAGGATCCTCCATAAATCGGCTCAGGTATTCCACCGCGAATAGGACGGGTGTTCATCAAATACCGCAGGCTACCAATCAAGCTGCGATATTCAGTTGAGTCCACCTCCAGTGATGAACTTTTCTTGGACAACTTGAGTCTCGTCTCCACCGGCGCCGCACAAGGATTGCATCTCCCCATACCCGCCTTCTCGAGCACCTTCTTGGCATAGGCGGACTGCGATAGCTCGATGCCATGTTGCCCTTGCTTGACTTCGATGCCGAGGTAGTATGAGAGAGCCCCCAAAAAGCGCTCATGCGAAACTGGGACTTCATGTCCTTCTTGAACATGGTGATGACAGATTCAGACTCCCCCGTGATGATGATATCGTCGACATAGATTCCAACCACAAAGTGGGACTGTTCGATGCCACGCGTGTACAACCCATGCTCGCACTCAATCATGGAGAAACCAAGCTCATGTAGGCTGGTGTCGAGCTTGGCATTCCAAGCACGAGGCACTTGTCGAAGACTGTAAAGATCCTTGTGCAGCTTCAACACCTTGTGCTCGTGTCCAGCAGCAACGAAACCAGGCGGCTGTGACACATATACTTTTTCCGCCAGCTCGCCGTTGAGGAACGCCGATTTGACATCCATGTGGTGCACTATCCATCCTCAATGAGCAGCAACAGCTAAGAGCATCCGCATAGACTCCATCCTCGCCACCAGTGCAAAGACCTCTTCATAGTCAACTCCTTGGCATTGCACGTACCCCTTTGCGACGAGGCGGGCTTTATACTTGGTGACATCGCCGTGCTTGTTGCGCTTGAGCTTAAAAACACATTTCAGCCCGATGTCGAGCTGTCCTGCAGGAAGGTCCGTGAGAGACCACGTCTTGTTGTGTTCAATGGATGCCATATCTTCAAGCATCGCTGCACACCACTCCTCGGTCTGCAGTGCCTCCTCCACTGTTGCAGGTTCATCCTCAAGTGCCACCAATACTTCGTGGACCGCCTCCTGCTTGGCCAAGCCAAGAGGTGTTGACAGCCCAAGAATATTGTCCACTGCACGAAACCTGAGAGGAGTGTCATTGTGATCATTATCGAGGTCAAGTTCACCCACAGGTGGTGATGTAAACTCGATCCCAGGAGCCGGTGCAGCCAACAATGTGCGGGGCTCATACCCGAAAGTGGGCATTGCCACACTAGCCGGCGTCATCAGGTCTTGTGGTGCTGGGGTCGGCGTTCGTGGCGTCGTAGCTGGCATCAAGGGCGACTCCACCACCCCTTGCGCACCACTGCCTTTAACTCCACATGCTACCGAGCTGCCTGGTTGCTTGCTTCATGAGCTGGGAAGCACGGTGCTGAGCGTTGATCGGCGGGAAGAGCAGAGAAAACAGAGCTTCAGTCGGTTCAGCTCAGCTGAGACACTGACCAGTGGGTCCTACCAAAGCTATTTTCTCTTCTCTCCTCTGCTCAGTGAAAAATTCCACCAACTTGTGTCAAAAAATCATAAAATTTGACATATAGCCAAAAAGAAATATCTGAGATTTGATTTTAGAACCAAATCACTGATTTGACCCAATTTCATTCAAATTCACATTTGAATTTGAATTTGGATGGAATTCAATGTAGCCATGGAATTAAATATCAGACCTGCCTCAGAAACTATGAAAGTTTGGAGATACTATTTGAATTATTAGGAATCCAATGGTCAACTCAAATCCTCATGTTAACCTCATTTGAACAGTACCTTAGTTTATTTTTTTGAATTCCCTCTATTAGCATTTGAATTACTTTGTTTTTCTCATTTCCTTTTTATTTCTTTTTATCATTCAAAATTTGTAATACTTCTAACTGAACTTTGCACTATGAAAAAATAGGGCTTTTACAGCCACAGTGGAGAGGAGAGAGGGAGAAAATTATTAGGGTTAAGGTGAATCAATGAGGGGGGGGGGGGGGTAGGCTTTTATATGGCTGGATCTGAAAAGAAGACCATCAGATCTCAAGCGACAATTCAGCAAAAAATCGCCTTCCCACACCTCGCCAGCTATAACACTGCAAGAGCATGAGAAACTTTTCCTATTCCAGCCATCGTTTCCTATTCTAAGAGAGCGCAGAAATCCCTCTCATCGCCATCGGCCCCTTGCCTCTCTGCCGCTTCGCCCCCCCAGCCGCCGGCGATGCCCAAGCAGCCCACCACTGGGCGCTCCATCGGCAAGACCAAGACTCGCATAGAAATCTACAGCTACGAAGACGACGAGAGCAGTGGCGTGGCGTGGGGGAAAGGCACCGTGATCGATGCGGTGGCGAGGGCCCAAAGCTCATCAAAACGGAGCCCGTCGAAGATGTGGGAATCAACACAGAGTTTAGTGGTGGCTGGGGGCGCACGTTGGAGGTGACTCCTCTGCGGTCAGAGAACCTTGTCTCCCCGCTTCTTCTCGCTACGGCCCGCTCCCCGATCAGCCTCAGCCCGAGGTCATCATCATCTCTTCCTCCTGCAATGGCAGTGAATAAGAATTTGCCGGATTCGTACCGAATCGCCGCCCTGTAAGGTACTTCTGACCAAGGGAAGCGGCCATAGGAAGAGGTGTGTTAAGGAGGAGCCGTTCAGTGGTTCCGGCTCTCGTGCATGTGACACCCCACCTCTCTATTTTCAGCAGCCCCAAAATCCTTGCAATGTTATCTAGTTAAATCAAGACATAGAACAAATCATAATTGATTATATGAGCACTTCATGTTTGCATATGTGCATTACCACAATTTTATCATAATCAAGCATGTCATGGTGCATCATATTTCTATCATGTAAATTGTGTACAGTCATCTCCTTTTCAGCTCATCACAAGTTATTGCAAGAATCTGTAGCTAAGTATAGATAAAAGCATTGAAACTAATTATGTGAGACCGTATAATTGAAGCTGGTATCATCATTTTCTTATGCTCGATTTCTCATTTTCATCATCTTGCATACTCAAACATAATATTCCTATACAGCAGCTGCTAAATGGTGCATCATTTAGAGCTTGAACAACGCAATTCGGCTCAATGCATGTCTATACAAGAAAAATCATAAAACTCCTGTTAAATTCACTCAATTTTTGTGTTTGATATTTTAGATTTTTTATAGAAAATGACCCTCAAAATTTCAGAGGTTTTAAGCTCATTTGCTATTTGTTTTTCTTATTTCAAGTCTGCTGGTACACACTAGACTGTTCCATGAGTTGCTGCTGTTTTTGTCCTATGCCACTGGGCCCGTTTACCAGCCTCTGCCTCTATCTTGCTTCCAGCTTGGACCACCTCGTGATCCATAGAGGCTCCACTCACCCAGCTCTGTCAGTTCAGTTCCTTGCTCGTTCAACACCTAGTCTCTTCTCCTCTCAGACAGAACCAGTAGATCTGCGATCTGAGTTCTCCTACCGTGCGCGTACTCCGCTCCTGCCCGCCGGCTACGCTCACCCTAGCTCTGTCCGAGCCACCCCTGGTCCACTGACCAGCACCAGGAGCTTCCCCGTGCCTCCCCTCCACTGCTGCAGATCTGAGCCACGCCGCAAGCTCACCACCGTCGTCACACCGGAGCAGCCACTGTTCCGCTCGTCCGTGCTGCTGCAGAGGTGCGTCCCCCTTTCAATGTTGCTCACACACCACTCATATCCTCCCTTCTGCATTTCCCAAGTGAGAGCACAAAATTTTTCCTCATTTTTTTGGTCAATGGCGCAACTTCTCATGGCCGGCCAAATTCGCCTCATCCAGGTCAAATTGTCCCATTCCAGTGATTTTTCTGCGACCTTCGTCCTCTCCTGATGCTCTAGGGTGAATTTTCAAGCCTCCAAAGACCTCCCATGGCCTTGATGATGGTGTACCGGTTAGGGTTCCACCTGTCACTGCTGCAGGCCCATTCCAGTGATTGATAGCACAAACCAACGGCGCCATTCGATTCGTTGATCCCCAAAACCCCTGGGTAGGCTTGCTCAATCGGGGAGAGGTCGCTGCAAACCCTAGGCAAGCTGCACCAGCAAGTATTCAGGCAAGGGGCGGCCCTGGCAGGAAGAAGAAGAAGAACCTGATCCATGGGGCCCTCTGGTCAGCAGCTGAGCCCTTTTTCCCATCAGATTTTCGGCCAGGGGATACACCAGAAAATAGCTGAAATTTAAAAATCCATAGAACCTTGTAGGAAATTCAAGACATTGTGACACCAATTTTGTTGAGTCCATAACAGCCTTCTCTACACAGCTGTGTGCCCTTGTCCTGTCATGAAAACCTTTATTATTTTCTCGGTGATTTAATTTCTCCTAAACACCATTACCTCAATTGTGGCCACTAGGTTCCTTGGACTGAGCCCAAATTTTTCCGGCATTCTCCTCGTATCCCTAGTTGCCTCTATAAGAATTTCAGCTTCATTAAACACTCATAGCTGTATTACTTTCAGATTTTGCATTATGGAACGCAGATACTAAAGTTGTAACTATATTAATGTATAATATACCGGTTTCCTCTGAATTCTGAATGTTGCACCCTAGGTTCAACATGTCACTAATTACCCATCAACTACATTAAACCTGCTGCATTATTTTGTGACACACATGATCACATTCCTATATTTGAGACCCCACTATTCCTATTATGAGCATAACATCCAAGAAGATGGTTCATGATTATTCATTCCTTTGTACTCTCTAATTTCCATTAAATTACTTCTCATTGAGTCATTGCACTCCTTGATGTCATCATTATGCATGCATACATGAGTAAATGTACTTATCCCTTTTTGCACACTCATGGCATGACGATAGGAACCAAGGTGATCGAGGCGACAACGTATAAGGAGGAGAAGGAGCTGGAATCTAACTTGACACTAACCTAGAACAAGGCAAGTCCCAGTGCATAAACCATTTTACATGTTTTGTTTTGGAATATGTCTATGTCGGTCAAGTATAAGTTTGTGCATTACGTCTAGGTGTTGTAATAAAACTCCACTTGCATGGCCAAATTGTCCCTTTTGGGCTATTGGGTAGATTAGTTCAACAACCCAAGTAGTATGCTATGCTTAATTAAGTTAAGAACGGTAGAAGTCGAGTAGTTTGAATCTACTCACGCGATGTAAGTTTTTGGTGTAAAATTGACATAATGAATTTTCACTTTGATCACTTGAGATTAATTTGGAGACTGGATGGTGGTCTGCTTATGGTAGGGTGGAATGCACAAGGCTATGTCATGGGCCAGCACAGCAAGGCTAGCGCTTGCGTGACTACATCGGTTCTGGACCGGTAGGTTGAGGCTGGTGTTGGAAGGTGGACTCTCGTAGCCCCGTCCGTGTCGATTCAGGACCGTTCGTTGTTGGCCCAATTGGACAAGTATCGAATGTACCATGTGCATGCTAGTGATATGGGCGCTAGTAAACCGATGTATCATGGTCACCATGGTGTCGGAACTTATACGACCATCTTTATGGTGATGTTTAGGAAGACAGTGTGGCAGTAGCTAGGATCCCCTCTGCCCGGGACGGTGGAACTGGTTCGGCATTTGGTTGCCTTCTGAAAGGTTGCCACATACGATGTGGAGGAAAGTGTGCCTTATGCCTCTTCCAAGCAGGCGTATGTGTCGTGCATATAGGTTTCATGCAAGAGTAACTCGATTCAAATTGCCGTCACTCGCGGTCAATGAGTACCGCTTGTTCATGCATCACATTGTTGTAATAACTGAAATTTATAAATAATGTGGTCAACTTTATGATTATTAACTCTTGCTTGCAACTTGTTTGAGCTAGCTGTAGGAACTAAATTTACTTTTCGCTACAACTAAAAAGGTGATGCTGAAATCTTAGCATAAGGAAAAACTTATTAGGCTATGTTTTATGCAACGACCCAACTTCTATTATAACCTTTGCATATTGTCTAGTGAGTCATTTGATGGGCAAGTCTTGTTGAGTATTAGTTGCTCACGGTTTGTTGATTAATATTTTTCCAGGTAAGCAGGTTATCATTTTGGGTATGTGCATAAAGGGATCCAATGGAAGCGTTATCCCTCGTGGGATGGATGGTTCCTACGGTCCTTGCTCACTGCAGAGTGTTGGGTGCTGCTAGAACATGGAATCGGTGGGCTCGATACGTTGTTACCGCTGTAGTTATATTTTGGAGTAGTGTAAAAATTCAGACCACGTTTTCTCATATGTTTATAAAATTATGTTCAATCGCATTCTGATTTACTCATCTAAATTTGCTTCATTTTACTATATTTTGATCTGTCCTTGTTGATGTGCATTGCCGGTGTCGCAGCGTGTGACACCAACCGAGTACGATCCTGGTGTTGAGGGGTGACTCTCGCATACGGGTTCAGCTGAGGGAACAAGCTCCGTGGTGGGGGATCCTGCAGCGGGAAGCTCCACCGCGAAGAGGAAGACAGGGTTCCACAAGGCGGAGATGAAAGAGGAGGCCAGAAGCTCGAGGGAGAAGAACAATGAGAAAAATAGAGGTGCAGGCTGCAGGGGAAGTGAGGTGGACCCATCGCCCTTGGCCAAGAAGACTCTCGTGTCCAGCGAGCAGTCCTGGGGTGCTCCGGGCAAGGAGGGGCGGGGCATGAAAAGCGGCGAGAGATGTAGCGGTTCGCCGCCGATCAACCTTATCGGTGCGACGATCGGGTCGAGGTTCCGGTCACGCGTGTGTCCGTGGGGCCGAATGCACCAGGATTCCCACTCTGCTCGCCAGGTGTCGGATGACACCAAAGACGATGGGGTTCCAGAAGAGCACCATGGGCGAATGAAGGATGCTTTGTACTCTGCTTGTGTGATGGAGGAAGGTGGGGAAGAAGAGCAACAGCGTGTGGTGTTCGATGACTTCAACAGCGATGCAGAGGCATACGAAGAGCAGAAGCAGGTGGTGTTCGATGAGTTCAACAGCGATGCAGAGGCAGACGAAGAGCAGAAGGAGAGGGAAAGGGGGGATACGGTAGAAGAGGTGGCGATGGAGGTAGATGGTGAGGGCAGCGAATGTGACAATGGAGGAGCACATAAGGGAGAGCAGGAAGAGTATCTGGTGGGTGAGAACGGAGGGAGTGAAAATGGTGATAGCCACAGTCAAGAAGACCAAGCCGCTGCCGCTGATGATGATGATGTTGAGGAGCAGGAGGAGATGGAGTGGAACAATGAACTTGAGGAAGAGGAATTAGGCTCTGAAGAAGGTGGACTTAGCAATTACGAAGGAGATGGTGAGGAGGAATCTGGAGAGGACAACAGAGATGGTGAGGAGGAATCAGGAGAGCATGAAGAGGAATTTCATGTTGCAGGGACGGTGCATTCTGGCGCATCGAGCAATGCCATGGCTGCTGGAAGTGCCCGATCTGAAGGCGATAGCCCTGACACCTTCAGAAAGATGATATTTGAGGGTATTTACTTCCCTAAGAAACCAGACAACACTGCAGGCGAGGGTATTGCAAGGCGGACACGATCAAAGCTAAAGTGCTCCGACATGAAACTGCTCAAACGAGGTTTTTTCAGTAAACCTATCAAAATTGATATAGATTCAACATCTGAGTCTGAAGAGGAGATACTGCTACTGGAGCCGACAGCGCAAGGACTGCATTCATCAATCGAACACTACAGTAATGAGACCCACCGGAAGAGCAGCAGCAGAAAAAAGAATAGGAGACGGAAAAGGAAGGCAAGCACTAAACCTGATGAACATGAGGTGGTCAGGAAATACCAGAGGCTGAAGAAAGGGTCATCCAATGGGCAGGCTGCCATGACTGATTTGAAACAGAATGTGCAGGCTGCCAATAATGGTTTGAATAAAAATGTGCAGGTTGCCGAGGAAGGTGGCAAAACTCATAATGGTCTCAAGCAAAATGGTTCGAATGGAGAGCGTCCAATGAACAATGCACAGAATGACCTTTCTTTCAAACAACATGCAAATCTTGCTAAGATAAGAAAGCATCAAGGATCTAGAGCAAAAGGCGCTTATGATGAACTGTTCGACGCAATGTTTGCCGAATGGGAGAACTATACAAAGGCTTCCATTCCTGCAGATCAACAAAATGCCGGTACCATGCCTCTGACGTTCTCTTTTGGAAGTGAGGATGAAGAGGTTAAATCTGATCATGACAAGTTTCAGAAAGGATTGTGGGGGGAGTTTGATGCTGCCCTAGAATCCACCAATGTGGAGGAGGTACTTAACCTTCTGTAACACGGTTATCATTCAGTTTTTTGTTGAAGTTTTTTCTTTTATTTCATGAATACAACATTTGGTTCTGAATGGTTGCTGTATCTTTGGCATATCGAATTTTCAGACTCAAAAGCTTTAGGCAAGCACCATTTCGCATAATATTTCAACATTACCGGCTACCCACACAGTAAATAAAGTAGTAGCAAAAAAGGTATCATTTGCCACAGATGAACTGAAATCTAACAGCCCTGCAATGTTTCCTTTTTGGAAGAAATATGAGATTTATCGCTTTACATTTTTTTTTAAAAAAAGTTTGTGTTGTTACTTGTGAGTATGAATTAAGCCTAATTACCATCCAGACAGTCTTATATCCGTGTGCTGAATGGACCAAACACTAATCATTTCCTTTTACTTATATGGTGGAGATAGTGACAAAGCAATACGTGTCCTAGAGTGATTGATGCCTAATTAAAAAAACTTTATTTTTGGCCTGCATATTCAGATGAATTTGGACACTTACCTATGAAGTTTCCGTTCTTTGCCAATGCCAACAACACTTCTACAAATACTAAGCCAATGCTCCTGTTGCTTTCAGGATGATACTTGCGGTGGGCAAAAGGTTCCACCAGAGGAAGCCACTTCTAGCGGAAATGGGAGGCATAAATTCATTATTGATGAGCAAATAGGAGTTCGGTGCAAGCATTGTAATGTTGTTGATCTTGAAATCAGATATGTACTACCCTCTATGGTAAGTAATTGTTCCTGAAAGTAACATCTTTTCAGTAACCTAAATATAGGGCATGTTTGGTTTTCGACCGCAACACCCCACGGACGGTCAACGCCGCACCATAGGCACGCCCGTCCGTGTTTGGATCTCGCTGCAGCTTAGTCGCACCACACCTCTACCACAGCCCTCATAGTACAATTTTCACGCCAATTTCTGCTGCAGATATGGCGCTGAAAATGAGCATCGCAGCTTAGACAAGGCCACATCTGCGGTGTGGCATGCTTAGGCGACATCCAAACAGCCCCATACTAAACAAGGTCTTGTCAATTCTATTATTATGGCTTAAGTGTTTTCTTTTTCTCATGGAATAGGGTACATTTGCTACAGAAAGAGATTCCACAAGTCCTAGGTTGGATTTGTTTAAAGAAATGGTCACACTTTTCGAGGAAAATGATTTGCTCATATCAAATGGATCTGGAGGAACTTCCCGTATTGGTACTCGCAAAGCTGGTTCTGTTTGGAATCTCATTCCTGGAGTCAAGGAAGGTATGTTCCTGCACCAGCAGGATGCATTTGAATTCATGTGGAGGAAATTGGCAGGGAGTACTGAAATTGAAGAGCTGAGGTGTGCAGCGAACACCGATATTGGAGGTGGTTGTGTGATTTCTCATGCCCCAGGGACAGGCAAGACTCGACTAGCAATCACTTTTGTTCAATCATACCTAGAGGTTTTCCCACAGTGTTGCCCAGTGATCATTGCTGCAAGGGCGATGCTGGTGACATGGGAGCAGGAGTTTAAAAAATGGAAGGTGAAACTGCCTTTTCATGTACTGAATTCAACTGAGATCAACTGCATTGATGACAAGACCCTCCAAGAAATGATTGAAAAAGATGGAAGTTTTGCTCGAAGGTTATTGAAAAATAAAATGGATCAAAATTACAGGCGATTGGTGAAGTTAGCGTCCTGGGTGAATGGTACCAGTGTAATCGGTGTGAGCTACACACTTTTCAGAAAGCTAGCAAATGATGATGGCATGGATGGAGATAATGTGAGGAAGTTACTACTCGAGAGACCAGACCTGCTTGTCCTTGATGAAGGGCACACACCAAGGAACAGGACAAGTCTTATTTGGAAGGTTCTCTCACGGGTCCGCACAGAGAAGCGGATAATTCTTTCAGGGACTCTATTCCAAAACAACTTTGAGGAGCTATATAATACACTGTACCTGGTTAGGCCAAAGGATGCAATGCGTCTGGAGAAGGATGGAGGCAAAGATTGGACTTGTTTGAGATTGAATAACATCACAGAGGAGCACATAGATTATGTCCGAGCAAAATTGGAACCTATTGTGCACTACCATAAGGGTAACTTCCTTGAAAAGTCTCTCCCTGGTCTGAAAGAAACTGTTGTGATCCTAAACCCTCTTCCTCGTCAAAAGGAAATCATCAAAAGCATTGAGAAGACAGCAGCAATGGGAGCACTTGATGCAGAATACAAGATCTCCCTTGCTTTGGTGCACCCGTCCCTCATCACCTGCACAAAACTGTCTGAGAAAGAGGCATGTATGATGGACCATACTTTGTTGGAGAGCCTTCGGTTGAACCCGTGTGAAGGAGTCAAGACGAGGTTCGTTGTGGAGGCCATCCATCAATGTCAAGCATTAAACGAGCGAGTGCTGGTATTCAGCCAATATCTTGAACCTCTGTCCTTGATCATGGACCAGATAAAAAGAAGATTCAACTGGACTGAAGATAAAGAGATCCTACATATGAGTGGCAATGTCCAGGTTAAACAGCGTGAAGCCATGATGACAACCTTCAACAACATGAAGAGCGATGCAAAAGTTATGCTTGCATCAACAAAGGCATGTTGTGAGGGTATAACACTTGTTGGGGCATCACGGGTGATTCTTCTTGATGTTGTATGGAACCCTTCTGTGGGAAGGCAAGCTATTGGCCGAGCTTACAGATTTGGACAGAAGAAAATTGTATATACATACAATCTGATTGCGGCCGGAACGAAGGAGATGGAGAAATACGAGCACATGTCTAAAAGGCTGTTTTCAAATGAAGAGCAACCTGAAGGAGGCAACATATCACCAGAATCAACATCCAATGACAGGGTTCTGGAAGCGATGGCAGCACGAGAAGACCTTAAAGATTTGTTCGTGCAGATTCGCATTGACAATCAAACCGACGGATCAACCAGGTTAGTGGAAAGATTCTAATACTTTAATATTTGTAATGTTAATTTGTGATTTTGTTTTTGTGTTCCTGCTTTTTTTTTGAATTGGTAAAGCCACCTTCATTCCATATCAGATGAAACAGAGATCCATATTACAGATACGATTATCCAATATACCTAAGCAATTTCATCTATATGCCTACTGGATTGCATTCCTGCTACGTTCATTTATTTAACTGAGGTTTGTTGTTTGTGGAAAAAGATATCCTTTATCAGTGTGCGCTGCAGATGAGTACTTGTACTCTCTGTATAATCATGCCATCTGTTATTCTTAGTGTGGAAGGGAGTAAACTATTAGTTTACCGGTATGCCTATGTTAGAATTGAATACGGGTTAGTTTAATTAATCTCAGATTAGGAGTCGGTTATTAAGGTAACCGACTTAACTTCATTAAGCACCCCCGTGTCTGATCGGGACACACCTAGCCGTTACGGTTGGGAGGCCCCCTCGGTCGGTTCCTCCCTACATAAACAGAGGGCACCGATGGATTAGGGGTTAAGCCAAGATTAGAAGCATCGGTTCCCAATCCCTAAGTGCCACACATCGGCAACAAGAGGAACAAGGTCGGGGAAGGTCCCGACAGCTCCACCTGCTCTGCTTCATGTGTTTACCCGATCACCGCCACAAACGAAGGAAAGAGTGTGGACCTGGTTCACTGCTTGAACGTACACGTTCCCTCCAAACTCGATCCAACAAAACTGAAATATGCATGACCATGAAAACGTGCAGACGAAACGATATTAAGTACAACAGATCATGCCTCTGTTAACCCTAAGTCGAGCCTAATGACCAATCAGGCCTAACCCTAATTTCTATCAATGGTAACCAGGCCACCTAACTGGTTTTAGGTTTCGGCCACCTAAGTTTAATTATCAGTTTCTTAAGTTTTTGATTAAGCAAAGACCAAATGAAATTAGAAGGAGGTGATTAGGGTTTGGAATTCAATACTAAAAATCAACTCAGAAGCATGAATTTGAAACGGATCAGGAAAAGAGATCAGGATTCAATCCGATTTTGGAATCGAATTGGATCAGACCCAAAGCAAACTCAGACTTGATTCAATTCAAGAATAAGGTTAAGAAAGGGATTAGGGCAGATCTGACTTAACTTAGTTACCATCATTGTGCGGGACTGCCTTCTTGGGTCGACTTTGAGGACACCGGCGAAATCACCAGAAACCTCACCGCCGAGGCTTTCGGGAAGGGTGGCTCACAAGCCGCTGAATCTGCCACCTCAGGGTGTCAGTCTTCTCGGATGAAGCTTCGAACTCATTGAGGGATGAACTGGTCTTCCGGACTATAACTTCACTCGTGGAGGTTGCCGGATCTGGGCTTTTATGGTGCTAGGCACAGCGTCGAGCCGATCGACGGCGGCGCGCTCACCCAATGATGAACGAGCGCGCCGGCGAGAGGGCCAATGGTGGCGCCCATCGGGACCTCAGCCTCACCACAATAGGTTCACCGGAACCCTAGGTTCTCGGTCGAAACCCTAGTGCAGCGGGGATCCCTTCTCCGAGGTGCTTCCATTCACCGGAGCCACCCACTGATGATGAGCCGCCTAACGACAGGCTTGCGCACCGGTGTGGCGGCTGCAACTGCGCCGAAGCCCTCCCACCGCGGCGGACTGAGCCTCGCTCGCTCTCTTGCGTCAGTTAGTGAAGAGAAGGGGACGGGGAAACTCAGAATGGGCTATGGTTTCACCATTTTTGACTTAAATACCTCGGCTCACAACCTCCACACGATCAATGGCTCAGATAAACTAAGGTCACGCCGCATTTTTGTTTCTGGTCGTTGGATCATCATAGGAAGGATGGCATTAGGCAGCGCTCGCAAACCAGGCTGAGAGCACATGCAGGAGGTCTTAATGGGCCAATGGGCTGCCCTTTCCCATTTTGTCTGGCCGGCGGGCCTAATTAGTTGTGAGGACGAGCTGTCAGGCTGCCATTTCCATTTTTTTGAGAATTTGCCGGATTTACTTTAGCTGGCTTTGGGCCAATTTTAGCACCAGGCTGCGTGCCTCGCTTCTTTCATTTTGGTGATTTTCGCTAAATAAAACTTAGCAAGCCTTCGGCCTACTCAGTATATGAACTCTAAGAAAGTAAGAACTTCTATAAAAGTGATGAGTAAGCCTTCGGCCGCTCCCTCTTTTGTTCTTGATCACACTATCTAATTAGATTAGACATGCTTGATCATGCCTCTGTTAACCCTAAGCCGAGGGTAATGACCAATTAGGCCTAACCTTAATTTCTATCAGCCTACCCTAACTGAGTACTGGGGTCAGTTCTAATGTTGTTTTATTTCCCTAGGGATGTACTGGAGACGGAGCAGGACAATGAGAATGCAATAATATGAAACAAGCATGACACAGCACCCAGCTCCAGATGACAAACTGTCAAGATACTGTTGCTGCCAGGTAATTTGATTGGTTGTTTGTGCTTCCAAGTCTTGAGATGACCTCGAAGTGTATCGTCGGCACTCAGTTTTTTTTTAAAAAAAAAGTGTATCATGTGCACAACAGGATTAGATGATCTGTTCCTTAAGTTGTAAAGTGGATATTGCTATATCGGTTCGGTTGTATTGTACCATTCTGACTATTCCCTGTCTTTGCGAACCACTGTATTTGGTATTTAAACTTTTGGTATTTGTACTGCAAGACTTGGATGACATAATTAAATTTGTTTGTTTGATTTCTTTAATATGTATTCGAATGGATTTGCTGTATACTTCTGCCTATTCCTCGAAATTTTAATACCCAGCAGCTACTCACTATGCAGGTTAAATTTTTAGCCCATATGCAGAACTTTTAGCATATGAATGAATATTTGGAAATGTATTCTTGAGCTGGGATGGTCATGGACGTGGAATCCTAGCAGCTGTGCGGCTTGGCAGCGCCTGGGATGCACGAGCACGACCATTGACAACACGGCAAACAGGGTTGAGCTGAGATGTGTTCGCGGCCGGATATCTCAATGCTTCGCTGTGCTCCAGGGGCATCTGATGGTGTGACCAGCTGGAGCAAGAAGACAAAGCCTTTGGCGTTAGATCACTACCCAACCATGCTGGTTCACTTCACTAGAAAGAGGGCAGTCATCCGGCAACAATAACTCACCACTCCGTATCATGAACAAGACTGAAAAAAGTTTTATTTCTCTGCCCGGACATTCAGATCAAGCCCATATTTTGCAAGAGATGATGAACAAACTATACACGAAGTCAGCCAGTTTAGTGAGGCTCATCGAAAAGCATACAGACCAAGACCCCTGGACTAAAACCTCCTTGGAATCGACGAGGCCAACAAGCGCCTTTCACCTGCGCAGGACGCATGCCCCCACGCCAACATCACAGCCGTCCTCCCTTTCATCTGGATCTTCCTCTTTCGTGGCGGCGGCAGCAGTAGCGCCTCGATCACCCGTATCGTGGGATGCGGCTTCACGCCCTCGGCCTCCTGGTACCGCTTGTGGAGCTTGCGTTTCGTGTCCTCCATCTTCTTGTCTTTGGCGCAGCTGGGCGGGACTGTCATCGTCGTTCTCTTGCATCCGGCGCTGCCGATCGTGGTTGGAAATGTCTTCTTGGGTGGAGGCGGCGGCGGCGGCGGAGGTTGCGGGATCTTTGATGAAGCCTCCGTGTACGCCGACACGTTGCTACGAGCGCAGCCGAAGACCGGGTCGCTCTTCTTGGGTTCGAAATGTTAGAGATATAGAAAGAGATAAGGATAGAATCAGTTGACAGAATTAGTTAATATTTGATGTAATCTTATGTTTCCTTTCTGTTTTGAAAACTACAATAACATTCTCTTTTTAATCAAACTCTACCAGTATAAATAAACTTACGGCCCGAGACAAAAGGGTTCAACGCTTGCCAATATCATATGAATTCCAACATGGTAACCAGGGCCAGTCCTTTATACTGTATCTAGATTGCTTCTTCTCTCTCTCGCCGATGCAATGGTGACGTCCTCAAGTGCAACACCGGTGCTCTTGAGCTCCTCTCACCGAGAAGCTAACAAGGGAGAACACGGTTAACTCTAAACTGGATTTATTTCTAAAGCTTGAATCTAGGGTGCTTTAGAAATTGATTTTCCCTGGTTAATTCCCAATTTCACCGGCAGCACATCAGCATGGAGCGTGCGATCTTTGCGGTTTCTTAATCCTAGTAAATTGATGTGATGTGGAGAGGAAGGGTGATTGTAGACGTGACGTTCTCATTTTATATTTTGTGTTTAAGCTGTAACTTTTTACATGAATATAAAACATTGGATTTCTTATAGAACATTTGAAAAAGAACTGTTGGATATGCGTGGCCGCATGGTTATGTGCTCATACATGCCGATCCAGAATCGGTACATATACGATAAATGTTGTGCATGCTAACAAATCAGCATCTCACAAAAAAAATTACAAGACTATAAGACTAGAACCTAGATGTGAAAGAAGGTACTAGTCATTTATCACCTCCTAAAATGAATCTTGCACAATATTGGTTAAATTTAATTGAGCTTCGAAATGAAACATTTTTTAGTCTACTCTTAATAAGAGTTCCATTTTTAATAACACTGCCAGAGCACGAGAAACTTTTCCTATTCCAGCCATAGTTTCCTAGCACACAGCAAACCCTATCGTCGCCATCGGCCTCTCGCCACTCCCCCCCAACCGCCGGCAATGCCCGAGCGGCCCTCCACTGGGCTCTCCCTCAGCAAGACCAAGACTCGCATAGAAGTCTACAACAACGAAGACGACGAGAGCGGTGGCGTCGCGCGGGGGAAAGGCGCTGCGATCGCTGGCGGCAGCGATGGCCCGAAGCCCATCAAGTCGGGGTCTGTCGAAGATGTGGGTATCAACACAGAGATTAGGGTTGGCTCGGGGTGCATGTTGGCGGCGACTCCTCTGCGGCCAGAGAACCTTGTCTCGCTGCCTCTTCTCGCCACGGCCCGCTCCCCCGGTCAGCCTCAGCCCGAGGTCATCATTATCTCTTCCTCCTCCGATGGCAGTGAAGAAGAATTTGCTGGATTTCGTGCCGAATCGCCATCCCGTAAGGTACTTCTGACCAAGGGAAGTGGCCATAAGAAGAGGCGTGTCAAGGAGGAGCCGATCAGCGGTTCCCATACGCGTTCAACTGAGGAAACAAGCTCTGTGGTGGGGGATCCTGTGCTGGGAATCTCCACCGCGAAGAGGAAGGGGAAGATAGGGTGCCGCAAGGCGGAGATGAAAGAGGAGGCCAGGAGCTCGAGGGAGAAGAATAATGAGAAAAATAGAGGCTCAGGTAGGAGAAGTGAGGTGGACAACTCGCCCTTGGCCAAGGAGGCTCTCGTGTCCAGTGAGCAGTCCTGCGGTGCTCTGGGCAAGGAGGGGCAGGGCATGAAAAGCAGCAAGAGATGTAGCAGTTCGCCTCCGATCAACCTTGTCGGTGCAACGATCGGGTCGAGGATCCGGTCACGCATGCATCAGCGGGACCGAATGCACCAAGCTTCCCACTCTGCTCGCCAGGTGTCGGATGACACTGAAGTCGATGGGCTTGCGGAAGAGCAGCATGGGCGAGTGAAGGATGCTTCATACTCTGCTTGGGTGATGGATGAAGGTGGGGAAGAAGAGCAGCAGCGTGTGGCATTCGATTACTTCAACAGCAATGCAGAGGCAGACGAAGAGCAGCAGCAGGTGGTGTTTGATGAGTTCAACAGTGATGCAGAGGCAGACAAAGAGCAGCGGGAGAGGGAAAGGGGGGATACGGTAAAAGAGGTGGCGATGGATGTATGTGGTGAGGCCAGCGAAGGTGACAGTGGAGGAGCACATGAGGGTGAGCAGGAAGAGTATCTGGTGGGTGAGAATGGAGAGAGTGACAATGGTGATAGCCACGGTCGAAAAGATCAAGCCGCCGCCGCTGATGATGATGTTGAGGAGCAGGAGGAGATGGAGTGGAACAATGAACTTGAGGAAGAGGAATTCGACTCTGAAGAAGGTAGACAAAGCAATTACGAAGGAGATGATGAGAAGGAATCAGGAGAGGATGACAGAGATGTTGAGGAGGAATCAGGAGAATCAGGAGAAGATGACGAGAAATTTCATGGAGCAAGGGAGGTGCAATCAAAGCTAAAGTGCTCGGACATCAATCTGATGAAACAAGGTTTTTTCTGTAAACCTATCAAAACTGATATAGATTCGACACCTAAGTCTGAAGAGGAGATACTGCCGCTGGAGCCGACGGTACAAGGGCTGCATTCATCATGCGAATACTACAGTAATGAGACCCGTCAGAAGAGCAGCAACAGCATAAAGAATAGGAGACGGAAAAGGAAGGCAAGCACTAATCCTGATGAGCATGAGGTGGTCAGGAAATACCGGAGGCTGAAGAAAGGGTCGTCCAATGGGCAGTCTGCCACGACTGATTCGAAACAGAATGTGCAGGCTGCTGTGAATGATTCGAGAAAAAATGTGGAGGCTGCCGAGGAAGGTAGAAAAGCTCATAATGGTCTCAAGCACAGTGGTCTGAATGGAGAGCATCCAATGAACAATGCACAGGATGACCTTTCTTTCAAACAACATGCAAATCTTGCTAAGATGAGAAAGCAGCAAGCATCTAGAGCAAAGGCTGCTTATGATGAACTGCTCGACGCAATGTTTGCTGAATGGAAGAACTATACAAAGGCTTCCATTACTGCAGATTGACAAAATGCCGTTACCATGCCTCTGACGTTCTCGTTTGGAAGTGAGGATGAAGAGGATAAATCTGATCATGACAAGTTTCAGAAAGGATTGTGGACGGAGTTTGACTCTGCCATAGAATCCATCAATGTGGAGGAGGTACTTAACATTCTGTTACACGATTATCATTCAGTTTTTGGTTGAAGTTTTCTTTTGGTTTCATGAATACAGCATTTGATTATGAATAGTTGTTGTATCTTTGGCATATTGAATTTTCAGACACAAAAGCTTTAGGCAAGCACCATTTCGCATAATAGTTCGACATTACTGGGTACCCACAGTAAATAAATTAGTAGCAAAAAAAGTATCATTTGCCACATATGAACTGAAATCTATGGGCCCTGCAATGTTTCCTTTTTGGAAGAAATTTGATATTTATCAATTTACATTTTTAAAAGTAATTAGTGTTGTTACTTGTGGGTATAAATTAAGCCTAATCACCATCCAGACAGTCTTATATCCATGTGCTGAATGGACCAAACACTAATCATTTCCTTTTACTTATATGGTGGAGATAGTGACAAAGCAATACGTGTCCTAGAGTGATTGATGTATAATAAAAAAACTTTAATTTCGGTCTGCATAATCAGATGAATTTAGACACTTCCCTATGAAGTTTCTGTTCTTTGCCAATGCCAACAACACTTCTCCAAATACTAAGCCAATGCTCCTGTTGCTTTCAGGATGATACTTGCGGTGGGCAAAAGCTTCCACCACAGGAAGCCACTTCTTGCGAAAATGGGAGGCATAAATTCATTACTGATGAGCAAATAGGAGTTCGGTGCAAGCATTGTAATATTGTCGATCTTGAAATCAGATATGTACTACCCTCTATGGCAAGCAATTGTTCTTGTTAGAGATATAGGAGTTTATTGTATTTTCCTCATTGTATGAGGTTTTTTTGCATATTTGTAATATCATGCACCTCTATATATTTGGGCCTCCTGGCCTCATATCAATACAAGCATATTATTCAAAACAGGATAACAAAGCCATCAAATTAGGGGTTTTTCTCCAACCGAGCACTCTTTGTGGAAGACGCTTCTTCATGCCGCCGCCACCGCGCTCTCTGGTGTCGTGCGCTCGTCGTCGCGTGCGGTTATCTCTGTCCCTTGCCCACCCTGAGGAGGCGGTCTTCTCTCTGGTCACTGCGCCCCCACCGCAAGTATACTACATCAGAGAAATACTACATGATGCCAAGACTCAATACCTAGAGTTACACAAGCTGCTCTACGCAGTTCTCATCGCCTCCAGGAAGCTTCGCCATTACTTCCAAGCTCGCAAGATCTCAGTGGTGACCTCTTATCCACTGCGTGCGATCTTGCATAATCCCAACTCTACTGGGAACATTGCAAAGTGGGCAGCAGAATTGGCCGAGTTTGATCTTGAATTCATCCCAAAGACAAAAGATCAAGAGTCAAGCATTGGCAGACTTCGTGGCGGAATGGATCCCCTCTCCACCAAACCCTGGGGGCCCTAGTGAGCAGAAGCCGGAACTCAAGGCTCTGATCTTCATCGAGCCTCACTGGACCCTCTACTTCGATGGATCCATGCAAAAGCAGGGGACCGGAGCTGGAGTCCTTCTCCTCGCTCCAACTAGGGAGAAGGTAAAATACATGGTCCACCTTGACTTCAAGGCGACCAACAACATGGCGGAGTATGAAGCACTCATTTATGGACTAGAGGTGGCACTATCATATTGTGTCGAGCAGCTGTTGGTCAAGGGAATTTCACAGCTCATCATTAAACAGGTGAAGGCTGAATGCTCATGTAACAATCCTCAACTAGCTTCTTATCTCCTTGAAGTCCAGAGGCTTCAGAAGGACTTCAAAGTCCTGGATCTCCACCATGTCCAGCGTGTCCATAACGCTGAAGTTGACGAACTCTCGACGAAAGCGTCAACCGGAGCTCCGACTCCTGACGGAACCTTCATCCGGAGGTTGTCAAAACCCACAGCTCAGCCTACCGAACTGAGCGAAGGGGGCGAGACCAGCATCCCGAAGCTGGCGGTCCCGATGGCCCTATTACCATGGCAGCCATCAAGGGTCGTAGGTGCTGCCGGAAGCTCCGAGCAACCCAGCACGCAAGACTCAAATGCTCAAGCTAGCTCCGATGCATGGATCTCGGAGATCCGAAGCTACTTGAAAGACAATATCCTTCCTGATGATGATGTATCCGCTGACCGGATAGTCAGATTGGCTAAAATATACACGCTAGTAGAAGGGGATCTCTACCGGCGTGGTGCCAACGGCGTCCTAATGCGTTGCATCACAAGGGAAGAAGGTTGCGAGCTCCTCACAGAAATCCATGGAGGCGAGTGTGGGAACCACACGTCTTCTCGCACGCTGGTCGGTAAAGCCTTCCGGCATGGTTTCTACTGGCCTATAGCGCTCCAGGATGCAACTGAGCTGGTGAAGAAATGTGAAGCATGCCCGTTCCATGCAAAGCAAATTCACACACCGGCTCAGCCTCTACAAATGATACCTCCTACATGGCCTTTCGTTGTGTGGGGGATGGACATCTTGGGACCTTTCCCAAGAGCCGTCGGGGGTTACAAGTTCCTGTATGTTGCCATTGACAAGTTCACCAAATGGCCAGAAGCAACTCCAAATGTGACAATAAACAAGCAATCAGCTATCAACTTCTTGCAGTCCATCATATGCAGATTTGGAGTTCCGAACAAAATCATAACAAATAATGGGACCCAATTCACAAGCTCTGCTTTCCAAGGATACTGCGAAGACCTCAGCATCCAAGTCAGCTACGACTCTGTAGCTCACCCGACAAGCAATGGCCAAGCCGAGAGAGCAAATGCAGAAAACCTGAAAGGACTCAAGACACGCACATATGAGCGCCTGAAAAAACATAGAGCCAACTTGATCGAAGAGCTTCCGCCCACTCTATGGACCAACAGGACAACTCCAAACCGTCAACTGGAGAGACACCCTTCTTCCTGGTGTACGGAGCTGAAGCAATCCTCCGTCCGGAAATCACCTTGGGGTCGCTCCGGGTCCGGACCTTTGATGAAGCCACACAGGACCTGCTCCAGCGTGAAGACCTTGACCTCCTTGAAGAGGGAAGGTGTCGAGCAGCTGTTAGGAATGCCCAATACTGCCAAACTCTTCGGCGCTATCACCAAAGGCATGTTCACAGCCGTCATCTCAAGGAAGGCGATCTGGTGCTACGGAGAATACAATCCAGAGAAGGTTTAAACAAACTCTCCCCCAGCTGGGAGGGACCCTTCTGAGTGATCAAAGTATCCCATCCCGGATGCGTTCGCTTGGCAACCGAGGATGGGACACCTCTCCCAAATCCTTGGAACATTGAGCACCTCCGTAAGTTCTACGCTTAATATCACGGAGGTGAGTCTGTAATTACATGTGATGTATGTTATAGAGTCATTGTACAGAGTCGAGTAGCTCCTCCGGGAGGGCAGCCGGACCTACCCCGTTAGGTCCGCAACGTCCATGCAACACTTGTCACAGTCTCAAAACTAAAAGTGTAGCTAGCTACCTTGGGTCAAACGAGAAACGAAACACACTTAGCCTGGTTCCGTACCCTAAGAGTGTACTTGTTTCCCCTGTACCCCGGACCTATAATGAAGGACATCATTGTGTGAAAACAGATTCCACGTGCATTTACTTTGTACAGGCTCAATATTTTTTATTTATCTCTTTCTTGTCTATAACAAAGTTGTGCAGTTCTTAAGAAACTTTAGCTCGACTAGTTCATGTACAATTCGAGTTGCATTGTCTATCCTCCCGGGTTCAAACATTGTTGATGGTCTACCCATCTGAATGCCGCCAAGCCAATCTAGGGCTGGAGTGTGCTATCGACTTAGCCTGGTCATGCACCCTAAGTACGACACTCTACCTATACCTCGGCAGGCCGAAGTAAGGCGAGTCCAGAAACGATCGAACCTGAAGGAAACAAGACGACGCTGTTGATTGTATTTAGAATTGTGTTCGACCTAAAACTTTCTCAGGAATAGTAAGCCGCAATGAAGTTATAGATAGGAAATGGATTTTACTATTTTTCTTGACTTCAGTGTGCAGGAAAAATAAATATTTCATGATGATGGTGAATGAAGTCGGAGCTGCCAAAGCTCTGACATCCTCTAGACGGCTCGTGGTCGATGTTCAAACATTGATATCGAGCGTCGCTGGAGCTACTCAGCTCCGGTAAATCTAGGGGGCAAGCCGTCAACGTGAAGAAAAGATGGTGGAAAGACTCTATAGTGGAGTCTGTTGTCGATACACCACGTGTTGACAGAGGTCACTGCCGGAGCTACCAAGCTCCGACACCCCAGAGGGCTAACCATCGATGTTTTACGCGTTGATGGAGACTACTTCTGGAGCTACTAAGATCCAATGATGGTCAATGCCGGAGCCACTAAGCTTCGACAACCTCAGGGGGCCTACACTATCGAAGACTTCAGACCTACATTCTATAAGTTCGAAGCACGCAAGTCTTCAGCAACCGTTACATCCTCTTGGTACATGTTCACAATCAAATTGTGTACATCTACCAGGGGGCCAAGTGAGACAAAGGTGTTGAAGACAAAAAATGAAATTCACAAAAAAAAACTTTGGATTTCATTCATCTGGAGACAAGAGATTACAAAATTGGAGAAGAAAAAGAGAGAATACAAGCGGGAGCTACAGAGAAATGGTCCTAGACCCTATGGAAGAACTGGGCGACCTTCTGGGCCACCTCCGACAAGCTGGCTTGGGCGGCTTCACCCTCTCCTTCGATGGGGCCTTCAAGCACTGGGTCCAGAGGGAATCGAGGGTCCCGGCTGGTGTAGCACGTCAGCATGAACTCTGCGACGTTCTTCGCCAAGGACTGTCCCTCAGTTTCCAGCTGGTCCGCGATGACATCGCCCATCTTGGTGAGCTTGTTGCCTGCTGAACTCAGCGCCTCCAACGCCTGGTCCATCTCCGGCTCCGGATCATCTGGACGCACGAGACTGAAGCCCATTGGCATCAGCGCGTTGTTGGCCTTGCCCAGGAAGTCCCAAACTTGTTGGGACTCCGCAAACCTTGCGCTTCGCATCTCCTCCAAGGATCTTTTGGCAGCTGCGAGATCCTAGCTCTCCCGAGCAAGACACTCCACCTCTTTGGCATTCTGCTGAATCTTTTTAGCAACCTGCCTTCTGAGTTTGCTGAGCTCTTCCTCCCAGAGGTGGATCTCATTCCAGCGGTTGACCAGATCCTTCTCTCAGCCCCGCACTTTCTTGTCCCTGGCAGCGATGGCATTCCCCTGCTTGTAGAGATCTTGCCCTCGCTCCCAGGCCTTCTTCTCCTCCTCCTCGCAACGCTCCTCCAATTTGTTGGTGCGTTCTTCGAGGATCTTGTCAGTCAGAGCTGTCTTTTGGACAAGCTCTTCCTCCCTCTTCACGAGGTCATCCCGCAGCTCCAGGAATTTTTGCTCTCCATCTTCGAGCCTTCTCTCCCACACTTCAAGAGCCTCCCGACGCTTTGACGAGACTATCGTGGATGGCGGCGAGCCTTTCCTGGCGATCATCCGCTGCACTATTTGCAGCCTTGGCCTGCTCATAGAAGACCCAGGACTAGTTTTCGAGGGATCGTGTCATGCTTTCCCTCTCATCCAACAGCTTTCCCCAGTACTCCAGGCAGACCTTTTCCCTCTGCACCCACTCCTTGTCGTCAGCCAGCCTCGACTGCGCCAGCTTGGTCTTGAAATGGAGCCAGTTGCGCCACCTCCTAAGGGTTTGGCTCTCCTCCTCGAGGGCCTTGCTGTCGTGGTAGAAAGCCAGCTGAACCTGGTGAAGACTGGAGCATGCGTTGTCAATAGACAATGATAGGGGGATTGGGTCCGGACCTGCCGGGGTCCTCTCCGCTGTCTCCAGCGGATCTTCAGTGACAAAAATTGGGTCCCACTCTACAAGAGCGGTCCCCTGAGCTTCCACGGCACTAGGGTCGTCCTCTGGGATAGCCTCGGCCGCCGTCGAAGAAGGTCCTGCAACAGAAGTTCCGACCTCCAGAATTGACTCCGAAGGTCCTGCTGCTAAGTCATCAACAACTGGCCCCTCAGGTGGGGGGCCAGCAACTTCATCTTGGCACCCTGGCTCAGCAGCGGGCGCCTCCGGGATCACCATTTCCAGAACAGGTGTTGAAGGTTCAGTCGGAGTAGGATCTACTTCCGGCTCCGGCGCAGGCGCCTCCTCCGCCGCTGGCTCAGGTGCTGGCGCTTCGACCATCGTAGGCTCAGGCGCTGGTGCTTCGACCATCATAGGCTCAGGCGCCGATACCTCCACAGCAACTGGCTCGGACGCCAGAACCTCTTCAACGACCGGCTCCACAGTCGGAACTTTTACAGCAACCGGCTCTACTGCCGGAGCTTCCTCAACAACCGGCTCAAATGCCGGAACTTCATCAACACCTGGCTCCACCGCTGGGACCTCATCAACCACCAGCTCGACTGCCGTGGCTTCAACAACATCCGGATCTAGGGCCGGAATCGCATCTACCTCCGGCTCTGCGGCCGGAGCGTCCAACATCTCATCATCCAAGCCTGGAGTTTCAACCTCCGGGGCTGGTGCCACTGGTACGTCTTCATTCCCGTGGTCTGGAACTACCACGGGAGCTTCTGGAGATGAGTTGAGGTACAAGACCATGACAGCCAGCGCCGGAGCTGCCGCTACCTCAACCACCTCTTGGGGTGGCGCTGGAATTGGAGCCGGAGCTTCAGCCTACACAGCCTCAACCGCTACTGCAGGGACTGGAGCTTCAGCCCTTTTCTTAGGCACGCTGTGGATGAAGCACGAAGAAATTCAAAATACAATTATAACAATAAGACAACTGACTGAGTTAAAAAATCAAAAATTACCTCGGAAGGCTTTCGCACCAGTTAGCACTGAACCTCTTCTCCGGACGCTCCGGACTGGCCCCAGCCGCCACTGGCGTGGTAGTCCCAGTGGGTCCCCTGGAGTTTGTTGCTGCTATCGGTGTTGCCCTGGTCGAGGCCCCCCTCGACCGGGAAGGACCTCCAGACCTAGAGCCCTTAGCTGGCCCTTGGTACTGGAGTCACATGGCCGGAGCTAGCACCCCGGGATGATGCCGCTACTGGAGTAGATGCCGCCGTTGTAGACCTCCCCCTTCGGGGAGAAGGAGCCGCCATGGAAGAAGCAGGCCTGACGGACCTTCTGTCGGCATGCTTCCTCTTACGGCTCGAGGGCTCAGCCAACTCCTTGCCCTTGCCTATGACTTCGATTCTTGGCTTTGGGGCGGGAACGGAGCCGCCTTCAGGAGCTTCGGAGATCTCCAACCCGGTGATCGAACGTCTCTCAACGACACCAATGTAATCAAGCACCGGCATTGTCCGCCGGAGCTCCCTGCTGAACTCTGCCTCCATGTTCAGAGGGAGGAAAGCTGCTGGAGGAGCCAAGTCATCACCCTCGACGTCGATGCCGTGCTGGAACTTCTTGAGGTGGAACTCCAAAGTTGCACCCTCCATGTTGGACTTCAAACCGGTCTCGATCCGGTCGTCGTCCAGCATACTGTTGAGGGCCCAA
Organism: Tuctoria greenei; assembly: GCA_036927565.1. Lineage (NCBI taxonomy): Eukaryota > Viridiplantae > Streptophyta > Magnoliopsida > Poales > Poaceae > Tuctoria > Tuctoria greenei. The sequence continues at coordinate 32,305,133 of JAYESD010000006.1, read as the reverse complement.
GCAAGCTTCTCCCTCTTCTTCAGCGGAGCCCACCTGTTGGTCAGGAAGTTGCAAAACACCGCCTTAGGAGTCACCTCTCCTTCCACGCACAGGCGGATCCTGGTCAGAGCAGGGTTGAAGGCATCCGACAACACCGGAGCTTCACTCCAAACTGCAGTGTCGATGTTGGGGAGGCCTTCGGGCATCTCCAACTTCTCGTGCTCCTCCACCCTGATGACAATCCAATCCTTTTTCCAGTTGTCCCACTTCCCAGAAGGGAACGACCGCAAATACTTTCCCAGAAGGGAACGACCGCAAATACTTGTACGGGCACTTCTTGTGCTTCACAAAATAGTAGAAGCCAAGGTACTCGTCACTCCTGCCCGTAGTGTGGACAGTGAAGAAGGTGCAGAACAGCTCAATGCAGGGGGGAATGCTCACCCACATCTCACAGAAGTGGACAAAGATCGACACCAGGAGAATGGAGTGGGGGCCAAGGTGGTACAGCTGCAGACCATAGAAGTCTAGCAGCATCAGGAAGAAAGAGGAGAAAGGTGGGATCAGTCCCACCATGGCGTACACGGAGAAGTACACCATGTCGCCGGTGTGTTCCTTCTCGAACGGAAGCTTGCCGGCGCGGACCAAGTGGTTGAAGAAGTCAGGGGACCATCCCATGAGGGCCCGAACCTTCTCCAAATCACCATCGGTCTTCAGTCGGTTCTGGCGGAGACCCAACTCCATCGCGGCACAGCGAGGCAAGAGAGGAAAAGCAAGTGAAAGTTTGGAAGGTTTGAGCGCAAGTTCGAATGAAAGGCGTAAAGAACCCCAAACGGTACGTGCTTTCCTTCTTAAGTAAGCCCCCGCAACTCTTGGATGGAAACTGAAGAGGAGCCGGCGATACCAGTCAAAAACTTCACCCTGCCAATGAAAAGGGGGCCCGGGGCCACCCCGACGATCAAGTCGAGGTTCTTACCCCAGGCGACCTGATTAAGTGTCATTAATGCCATATTAATGACACACAATCGGATGGCTCTTAGTTCCGGTAATAGCACTGTCAAAGCCCGTTACCGGGCTACTAAGGGTAATTAACCTCATTAAATGTATATCAAGCATGTGTAACCGCTGGGGCCACATGTCGGGCTAGGCTAACGGTGTAACGACCAGTCCTTGTACTATAAAAGGACTGGTCGACGATACACAAGGGACGGCTTCAGACCACTTCTAGACCCCCTGACCTAGACGAGCTTCTTCTTCTGGAGCTTCTTCTAGACTCACACGCTTAATACAACACCAACACACCCCGTGGAGTAGGGTATTACGCTCATGCGGCCCGAACCACGTAAATCTCTATGTCCACTTGTCTTTCACCTTCTTGAATCTCTGCGCGCCCATTACCGAACTACAACTCCGCGATCTACCAACGGTAGTGTCGGGAGATCTACCGGATCCAAACACTGACAACCACTATTCGCATTCTTCTTGTCATTTCGTCTTAGCTTGATGTCAAGAATACTTTCTTAATGGTGAGCTGCGTCAGGAGGTTTACATGCAGCCACCACCTAGGTATTTTGTTCCTGATGGTATGCTTTGTCAATCTTCATCACTCCCTTTATGGTCTCAAGCAAGCTCCTCGTGCTTGGTTTCAGCAATTCACGTCGGTGATCACTGTTGCTGGTTTTTCTTCCAGTGCTCGTGATCCTGCGCTTTTTGTGCACACTTCATCTCGTGGTCGTACTCTTCTTCTTCTCTATGTTGATGATAGATCATCACTGGAGACAACCCTGAGTACATAGCTTTCGTGAAGTCTTTTCTTAGTGAGCAGTTTGTTATGTCAGATCTTGATCCTCTTCGTTACTTCCTTGGGATTGAGGTTTCCTCTACCTATGAGGGAATCCATTTGTCTCAAGGGGGATGCTAACACCTACGTAAGGATAAAGTTTGTGGTGTAATTTTATTCTTTCTTCAACACACTAGTTTGAGACGTCGCATATCAGTGTCATCTTTTAGTGCTTTTGAAAATTTTCCCGTGTCTATTTTTTTGTCCATTCGTCCTGCTCGAACCTTAGCTTCTGAGCTTTAGTCGTTTGAAGGCCGTTGGTTGCAAGACATGATGGAAGTACTTTAGACAAAGGGAAGACGTTTCAAAATGGAAGGTCCTGAGGTCTTGGTTTGGCTTTCGATCGATCAGTAGCCCCCGAGGCCGACCATCAGGGTCTAGATGGGGGGGGGGGGGCTTGGTCCGGGCCTGGCTTGGTTTCCGACTCTATTTTCCATGGTGGTCATGGACATTTGTTTAATGAAAATAATGAAGGAGAAATCACTTAGCTTCATCATCGTGTCCATGGACCTGGTGGAGAGCTCGTCCTTTCCTGCACTGGGAAGAGTGTTGTCATCAATCCACCTGATGTAAATAGCCGCGCACAAGTGATTCTGAAATGGCAAAATGAAGTTCCTCGTTCGCCGATTTTTTTGGAATTTGTTCTACCATCCAGAACTCACAGCGCTCATTCCCTCCTATGCATCTCTCCCGATTCTCCATTTCGCTGATCTATGTTAACTTCGCATGATAGGTTAGGCGGACAGTTGGTCCCCGGGCTTTTGTAGGAGGGAGAAAAAAATCCCAAGCCCGGGATCTCTCAAAGTCAGTAAACTCTAAACTCTCTATGCTAATTCGGGAGCCCCTGAGCCGGGTGAGGCAATTGGAACCATCTGCTTTGTGACTTTCATGGAGGGACGGTGTATATCCTGGGTTCGAGCCTCGGGGCTCCGATGGCGAGAGATTCAATTCGAGCCCATGCTCCGAAGGTTAATTTCTGTTAGGAAAGAATAACCGAGAGGGGAGAGTTGGCTTATCTTTGTTGATGATGTGTAAGATCAGTTGCCGTCCAGTCCGCTTTGGCATGGGAGGAGGTAGCGCTCCTCGATCCCTCGAGGATGCCTCGGAAGGACACACGACTACAAGTCGGTGTCTGTTACGAGACGGAGGGGGACAGACGCACCATTATTGAGTTTAGTCACCATGGGTCTTTATTGCGTTGTTGGTTACGGAGTGGCGTAGCGACGTGGAAGACGATGAAAGCCCTTGGGTCATTGCAAGTATTTTCTTGCGGTGTCGGTTACGATGTGTAACTCGCCACCCCCATCGCTCTCATCTCTTCGGCTCCTTGATGTGGTCATAAATAGCCAAGTACAGTTCTCCCATTTACCATTGCCTTAGTCTTTCTTCCCCAAAGGTCCTCTCTCTTTCCTCTTCCTTCGCTCATCCCATAGTACTAATCCCTTACTTGGTGATGAGAGGGCGTTGTGGTCGGGGCTCCGCGTCTGGCCAATGGGCGGCGGAGCAGCGGGCGATGGAGTCTCGTAATGAGGTTCGGAGGGGGAGGAGTTACCTGGAAGTTTGAAAAGGGGAGAAGCCTCTCAGAGGTTTGAATGTGGAGTATCAGGATGGGAGTTTGAAGGGGAAGCTGATTTGATCCGGATGCAGCGCATATGTCCGCGTGACCAAAGCCTTCTCATGTGGTCGTCGGGTCAATTGGAAAATATATTGGTTGTTTTGGCTTTCCGACCGTGCTCAACGGGCTTCGGCATCCCGTCACACCTCGACCGGCTGTGAGGTGCCGTCGTCTTCGGCTTTGGAGATGAGAGGCCCTCTTACTGGGCAAGGGCGGGATGGCCTCTGTATTTGGTTATAAGGGGCCATTCGCCCATTGGGAGATCTGCTCCTCCAACCCAAAGATGTTTCGGTTTTTGGCAGATCATTTCCCTGTGGGAGGCCAAACATGCTTTGGTCGAAAACGCGGCCGTCTCCTTGCTGAAGGGGAGAAAAAAACTCCCGGTCCTTTGAGGAGTAGTATAATCATAGGCGAGAATCCATCCGAGATGTAATCTTTTTACTTTTCTTTGTACTCGTGCGAGCCATGATGTATTATTAATCCTTTACAATGACTTTAAAATTATTTATGCTACAATCTGTTTTCCATCTCCTCATCTCATTTGAATTGCAATACTCGGAACTTTCATCGTTCGCGAGCCGCATTTTGTATATCATGAGGAAAAATGCTCTGGCGAGGGGCGTTTCTAAGGAAAGATTTCCAGGGCGAGGTTGGACCCTCGATTGGGCGGTAGCCCCGGAGCCCGGGTATTTACAACTGTGACTCGGGTCTCAGTCCGAGGATCTGACTGTCCTAGTGCTCGTCCTCCGGGCGGCACATCTAGAGCGGTCAGTCATCGACAGCTCTGATCGTGCTAACGCATCGCGCCTTGTCCTTATTACATGGATGTCGTGGGAGTGCCGAGCGCCAGCACAGAGGAGCCAGGGCGCATGCTTGTCGTAGTCCTGCCAAGTGTGTCCTACTGTCCCTCGGGCGATGCGGCGTCGTTCGGGTTCTTCTCGCTCTGGACCGCGATGTGGCTTCGAGGACCTTCTGATTCCTTTATCGAGCTCGAAGACGCCCGGGGACAGATGAGCATGATTTAGGTTGCACCGGATGCAGACTCCTGCCATAGGTGTTTCGCCTAATGGAAGTGTCACTGAAGCCAGGACCCCGCCCCTATCGTACAACTCGCATAACAAGGCCAGTTGGATCGTGGAATCCACGGTGATGACCCCTCAGGGTCCTAGGACCTTCAGCTTTAAGTAGGTGTAGTTGGAGACCGCCATGAACTTGGCGTAGCAGGGTCATCCCATGATGGTGTGGTAGGAGAATCTCCGTTCGTCCAGCTCCCAAACGTGACTGGGAGGTCGATTTGCCTGAGGGGTGTCGATTGTACTCCAGCATGATCCCTTGGAAGGGTCCACACAGGGGACAGAGCTGAGAGTGTGGGATCTCCATCTGGTCCAAAGTGGCAACATACAAGATGTTGAGGTTGCTCCCATCGTCCATCAGCACTCGGGTGAGGCGTGCGGGCCCTATGACCATGTCAACTACTAAATGACAATGCCCAGTATGCGGGATAAAATCAGGATGGTTCGATCTGTCGAAAGTGATCGCCATTTTGGACCTTCGGAGATAACTTTGGATGCTTGGATCGGCATGCCCCGTGCGCCTTCTCAGGGCTGGGCAGGTTTCAAAGCGCGGAGCCATCTTCGTGTATCATGAAGAACCCGCTGTCCTCGTCAGGGGTAGATTTTGCAGACTCGAAGCCCAGGGCAGCTGACTTCTTCCTCCCACCACCAGGAGCGCCAAGCTTCCCCTCGAGGAAATGTCAGAGGAGGATTCAGTCCAGCGTGTGCTCTGTTGGAAAGGCATGATGAGTGCAAGGTTTCTCGAGCATCTTCTCGAAGTGGCTGGTCAGCCATTTGGCCGGTCTACCTTTTGCGCATCGATCGGTGATCGCAGCTACGCTGGGGGTTAGCGTCTGTAGGCCGCCTTGGTTGGGGTCGGCCTTGCGGCCCCATTTTCTTCCGATGAGCCGTCAGGCCCCTCCAAGTCCTGGGTACGTTGGGCCTTGGTTTTGGCTCGTTGGTGCCACCCCTCATTGTCCCTTTGCTCGGTGCGGCACGGGAGGCGACACCGAACAATTGCTTCGTGTACCCTCGAGGGGAAAGCTCTCATAACGTCGGCATAGAACGCTTCAGGGAACTTGCTGCACTTCTCAGAGAAACATCGCATGTACCTACGGAGGGTTTCGTCCGGCCTCCGCCGGCATCCTTTGAGCTTCTTTATGTGGTAGGGACACTCGTACGTCCCCTAGAAGTTATTGTTGCTGAAGGTGGTCTTGAGATGCCCCGCTCTGGGCGGGGCATGGGATTCGATCCCCATTGTCATGGTAGCCGCTTCCCTGATGAAAGTGCATCTAGGACTCCCTTGTGGGTTTTGGATGATTTATGACAAGCAATTGGGATCCTAATCCTTTTGTTGAGATGAATGCAGGAAAATGATGAAAAATGAGCAAAGTACCAAAAAGAGGGAAATTGAGAAGGAAAATGAATTTGAGCTCAAGGAGAAGAAATTAGTAGTTTAGTATGCATGGAGTGTGTTAAGGAAACACACCCAAGAGCTCAATCTCATTTAATCACACACACACAATGCACAAAGCTATACAGGACCGGACTAGTCCGATATCAGCCGGACTAGTCCGATATCCCATTCTGCACCAGATCGGACAAGTCCGATCAACACCGGACTAGTCCGATATCTTTCTGTTCCACTTCGGACTAGTCCTCCCCAGTGCGGACTAGTCCTCAAAACAATGCACAAGTCTCACAAAATCGGACAAGTCCGTTGTGACCCGGACTAGTCCGATATACTTTCTGATCCACTTCGGACAAGTCCGGTGTTTACACGGACTAGTCCGATATACACCCTGATCTAAATCGGACAAGTCCTCCAAGTGCGGACTTGTCATCCTAAACACTTAGGGTTTCATGTGTCCGGACAAGTCCGATGACAATCGGACTAGTCCGAAGCTTTCCAGTAGCGAAATCGGACAAGTCCGTTTTGAACCGGACTAGTCCGAGATTCCTGGACACTTAGGGTTTGCTTCACATAGCACACCGGACTAGTCCGGTCACCACCTCGGACTAGTCCGATCTTTCTGAACCCTAACGGTAACTTCTAGAAACCCCATATAAATAGAGGTGCACAGCCCACTTTCACCCTCTCTCGAACCCTAGCGCCGTCACACCTCCCAAGAGACTCAAAAACCATCTCTCTCCACGAAATTAAGTGCAAAATCAATCAATCCATTGAAGATCACTTGTAGATCATTGGAGAGGCACTTGGCACACGATTGAGCTCTTGGTTTGAATCTCTAACACACTCTTGCATCTCAATTTGTATATTTCGAAGTGTGTTATTGGTGGTCTTGAAACTTGTAATCAAGGGAGCTCTCAACTTGTGAGATCGCCCCTTCAACTTGGTGATTTACCCCTGTGTGTTTAGTGGAAGAGGATTGGCCTTCGTGGCGATCCGACGAGGGAAGGGTTGGTGAAGACCCGGTCCTTTTGTGGGCTCCTCAACGTGGACGTAGGTTGCCTTCGTGGTAACCGAACCACGGGATAAATCTTGTGTCTTGTTCGTTTGTGTTCATGATTCTAGTTGATCAACATTATCTAGGGTTTGATTCATCTTGTTGAATTTAAGTTAAATAGTTGAACAAGAATCATACTTGCAATCGAACTTGACATACAATCATTGAACTGTTATTGAAGTTTATATTTCCGCTGCAAACGTCGACAAAACAATCAAATTGACCTAACTTGATCAACCTAGTCCGTGAAATCCGGACTAGTCCGCACTTTACCAGACTAGTCCGATATATCTGGTTTTGACCTTGTTGTTGAAGTGCTACAGGAACCGAGAAAATTCAAGAAGGCCTATTCACCCCCCCTCTAGGCCTACATTCAATTGGTATCAGAGCCGGTTCTTCAGGAAAGAGTGCAACCACTCGAAGAGATCATGTCGGACATGAAGGAAGTCTAGAAAATCAACAACCAGGAAGGAATGAACAATGACAAGCACCAAAAGCTTGAAAAGTATCTCGAAGCCATTCAAGACTTCGATGATGATGATGAGGAGACATTGGAGATGAAAGCACTGCTCCGAAAGAAAGCACTTTCCAAAGGGAAAGCTAAAGTTGAAGAAAAGAAGAAGGGGAGTAGTCACACCGACTACTCCCGATATCCTTTTAATTATGACCGTTTAAATTCTAACAGCAGTCATTATCTATCTATTCCTCTCGGAAAAGCCCCACACTTCGATGGGAGTGATTACTCCATGTGGAGGCAAAATATGAAGATGCACTTGATTTCCCTTAACCCAAGTTTATGGCATATTGTGTGCACAGGAATAAACATCCCTGATGACGATGAAGAACTCACACCAAGTCAAGAGCAAGCCATCCACAGGAATGCCCAAGCCGCAGCCGTTATCACCTCATCTCTAAGTAGAGATGAATTCACAAAGGTGGACGGATTGGAGATTGCCAAAGAAATCTGGGACACACTACAGACAGCACATGAAGGTGACAGGCATGTGCGGGAGGCAAAGATTGAGATGATTGAAGGCGAACTGGGAAGGTTCGCGATTGAGGAAGATGAGTCTCCCCAGGACATGTATAACAGACTGAAGACTCTTGTGAACAAGGTTCAATCATATGGTAGCAAAAAGTGGAATGACCACGAGGTTGTAAAGCTCATCCTTAGAGCCTTTATGCCTCGCAACGTCACACTTTGCTCTATGATCCGAGAAAGTCCCGGGTACAAGAAAATGACTCCGGATGAACTTCTTGGCAAAATCATCAACTTTGAGATGATGGAGAAGCAAGCCAAGCACGTCAAAGAAATAGCCGACCTCACATCGGCCAAGAAGAAGGGAGTTGCCTTAAAGTCCTCACTCAAGCCTCTATCCAAAGAAGCAAAAGAAGCACAGCTTGAGGAGGACAGCGATGATGAAAGCAGCGAGCTGGACGAAGAAGATATGATTTTGTTCATGAAGAAGTTCAAAAGAATTATGAAGAAAAGACAAGGAACAAAATCGAGTGAAGGAAAATACAAGGAGAAGACAAAGCCGAAGATGAGGCGGGCATGCTATAATTGTGGTGAGTACAATCACTTTATAGTTGATTGCCCATATGAGGACAACAAGAAGAAGAGTAAAGAGTCCAAGCCTCAACCGAAGAAATTCTTCAAGAAGAAGAAACAAGCTGAACAAGCACACATCGGAAAGGAGTGGGACTGAAACGATGAGTCCTCATCGTTCGATGAAGAAGAAATGGCTAGCATAGCCATTGAAAGCATGTCCAAGAAACTCACACTCTTCCCCACGCTCGTTGCAAAGAAAGCAAGTGGAACTTGCCTCATGGCTAAGGAAGGTAAACGCAAGGTAAACATCAAAACTCCTTCCTTGCATTCTTACTCGAGTGATGATGATCTAGATAGTGATAATGAAGATATGCTAATTGGTTTAGATAGAAAAACTACTGCTAAAATGAAATTCTTACTTAACCAACTTGTTGAGAAGGAAGAGCTAATTGATCGTCAAGAAGACATGATTATCTCCCAAAAGGAGAAGCATGTCGAACTTGACAATCTACTAGCTCTTGAAAAGGAGAGAAACCACTCACTAGAGCTTAAGCTAGCTTCAAGCAAGAAAACTTGCTTGGAGTTAAACAACTCAAACGTTGCAATCAAGGATCAACTTGATGACTTAATCAAGGTCAACAAGATCCTTGAAGTGCAGGTTGAGTCACTCAAGCTTAGTGAACCTTCCTCCTCTTCAACCCTACCTTCTCAACCCACTTCAACTAATATCGCTCATATTTGCAAATGTGATAAAATTAACACCAGGTTGAAGGAAAATTCTACCTCCACAAAGGACAAAAATCCTACCCAATGTGTAATATTTGACAAGGAGAGGATCAACTATGCACATAGTGCATATTTGGTCCAAAGACCTCCAAATGTCAAGTACGACATTGGTTACTCTCATGATGGAAAGCAAAGAGCTGGAAATCATAAAAATAACAAGGGAAGGATTACCTTTGTGAAGGGAGGACCCTCACAACCTGGTAACTCGAAAACTAAAAATCTGAACTCCCATGAAAACCGGACTAGTCCGGTTGTGGTCCGGACAAGTCCGGTCATCCGGACAAGTCCGGTCACACAGACTAGTCCGACCCATAATCAACAGCAACTCTTGTTTAAAACCTTTGATGCTTCTTATGTATTAATGAAAAATAATGTTGGCAAAGTGTATGCTTATTATGCTGGGCCACGCCATGGGAACACAAAATCCCATGTGTGGGTGCCCAAATGTATTGTTACTAACCTCCAAGGACCCAAGCAAGCTTGGGTACCTAAAACCAAGGCGTAATTTGTTTTTGCAGGCCTACTCCTCCGGTGGATCCAAATGGGTGCTAGACAGTGGATGCACCAACCACATGACCGAAGAAAGGAGGATGTTTGTGGAGTATGAAGTGAACCAGGACCCAAACGAAGGCATCTACTTTGGGGATAACAGTCAAGGAAGGGTCCTCGGTACCGGTAAAATAGCAATATCCTCTGAACATACTCTTTCGCATGTTTTACACGTTGAATCTTTAGATTATAACCTGTTGTCCATATCTCAGTTATGTGACAAAGGTTATAATTGCCTGTTTACTAACGAGGGTGTGACCGTCTCAAGGAGAAGTGATGGTTCCGTTGCATTCAAGGGTATGTTAAAGGGAAAGCTTTACCTTGTTGACTTCAACAAGGATAAAGCCGAACTCGACACATGCTTGATTGCAAAAACCAACATGGGTTGGCTGTGGCATAGACGGCTAGCACATGTTGGTATGAGGAACCTTCAAAAACTCCTCAAGGGCGATCACATCCGAGGTTTGAAAGATGTTGTGTTTGAGAAAGACAGGCCTTGTAGCGCGTGCCAAGCAGGAAAGCAAGTTGGAGCACAACATCCTGCGAAGAACATCATGACCACGACAAGACCGCTCGAACTACTTCATATGGACTTGTTTGGTCCAATTGCTTACATAAGCATCGGCGGTAACAAATACAGTTTAGTTATTATTGATGATTTTTCCCGGTTCACTTGGGTGTTCTTTTTGCATGACAAGTCAGAAACACAAGGAACACTCAAGAAATTCTTCAAGCGAGCGCAAAACGAGTTCTCACTATCAATCAAGAGTATTCGGAGCGACAAAGGCACGGAGTTCAAGAACATACAAGTGGAGGAATACCTTGATGAGGAAGGAATCAAGCATGAATGCTCAACACCATACTCTCCACAACAAAACGGAGTTGCCGAAAGGAAGAACCGAACGCTCATAGAGATGGCAAGAACAATGCTCGATGAATACAAGACTTCGGATCGATTTTGGGCAGAAGCAATCAACACCGCTTGCCATGCCACAAATCGACTCTACCTTCATCGACTACTAAAGAAGACTCCCTATGAGCTACTCACCGGTAACAAACCGAACATTTCATAGTTTCGAGTTTTTGGTTCTCCTTGCTATATTTTGAACAAGAAGCCCAGGACTTCAAAGTTCGCTTCAAAGTCCGATGAAGGTTTCTTGCTTGGTTATGATTCGAACACTTACGCCTATCGTGTTTTCAACAAGGCCTCCGGACTTGTTGAAGTGGCACGTGACATAGTGTTTGATGAAACTAATGGCTCCCAAAAGGAGCAAGTTGATCAATGTGAATTAGGAAAAGAGGAAGCTCCCTATCAAGCATTGAAGAGGATGGCTCTAGGCGAAGTACGACCACAAGAGTCATCGTCACAAATACAAGAGGAAAGTGAACCACAAGAGGAGATCAACAATTCAGGGGGAGCCTCGATACAAGACAAATCACAGGAATATGAACATGATCAACAAATCAATGAGGACAACAACTCAGGGGGAGAAGAAGATGATCACCAACATACGACCCCCCAAGTGCCACACCCAAGAGTACACCAATGCATTCAAAGGGATCATCCAATCGACAACATCATCGGCGACATCCAAAAGGGAGTAACCACTAGATCTCGTATAGCAAATTTTTGTGAACATTACTCGTTTGTCTCCTTTTTGGAACCCCGCAGGACTGAGGATGCATTGAAGGATCCGGACTGGCTGGTGGCAATGCAAGAAGAGTTAAACAATTTCAAGAGAAACGAGGTTTGGGAACTTGTGGAAAGACCCAATGCAAATATTGTGGGCGCCAAGTGGGTCTTCCGCAACAAGCAAGACGAACACGGAGTGGTGACAAGAAACAAGGCACGACTTGTGGCCAAAGGTTACTCACAAGTCGAAGGTTTGAATTTCGATGAAACCTTTGCTCCAGTAGCTAGGCTTGAATCAATTAGAATATTACTTGCATATGCTACTCACCATGATTTCAAGCTGTATCAAATGGACGTGAAAAGCGCCTTCCTCAACGGACCGATCAAGGAAGAGGTGTACGTGGAGCAACCACCCGGATTTGAAGACGAAGAGTTCCCCGACCACGTGTATAAACTGCGTAAGGCTCTCTATGGCCTCAAACAAGCTCCTAGAGCTTGGTATGAGTGTCTTAGAGATTTTTTAATTGATAATGGCTTTCAAATTGGCAAAGTAGATTATACACTATTCACGAAAAATCTGGATAATGATCTTTTTATTTGCCAAATCTATGTTGATGATATAATTTTTGGATCAACTAACCAATCTTTCTGTGAAGAGTTTAGTAAAATTATGACAGACAGATTTGAAATGTCAATGATGGGAGAATTGAAGTACTTCTTGGGATTCCAAGTGCGGCAACAAAGGGAAGGAACATTCATAAGCCAAACCAAGTACACACAGGACATCCTCAAGAAGTTTGGCATGGACAAGGCAAAGCCCATAAAGAATCCAATGACAACGAATGGTCACTTGGATCTCAATGAAGATGGACCGAGCGTCGACCAAAAGGTATATCGCTCCATGATTGGATCTTTACTTTACTTATGTGCATCTAGGCCAGATATTATGTTGAGTGTATGTTTGTGTGCAAGATTTCAAGCCAACCCTAAGGAATGTCATTTGACAGCCGTAAAGAGAATCCTAAGATATTTAGTTCATACACCCAATCTTGGTCTTTGGTACCCAAAAGGCTCAAAATTCAATCTCATTGGGTATTCTGATGCAGATTATGCCGTGTGCAAAGTTGATAGAAAAAGCACTTCCGGCACTTGCCAATTCCTAGGAAGATCCTTAGTTTCTTGGTCATCCAAGAAACAGAATTCCATTGCATTATCCACAGCCGAAGCGGAGTATGTTGCAGCCGGGAGTTGTTGTACACAACTCCTTTGGATGCGACAAACTCTAAGGGATTACGGTTACAATATGAACCGTATTCCTCTTCTTTGTGATAATGAGAGTGCCATTAAAATAGCCCACAATCCAGTTGAGCACTCTAGAACTAAACACATTGACATAAGACACCATTTCTTGAGAGACCATTCCGTGAAAGGAGACATATCCATCTCTCATGTCAACACCCAAAAACAATTGGCCGACATATTCACCAAGCCACTTGATGAAAAACGTTTTTGCGAACTCCGAAATGAGCTAAACATTCTTGATTCTCGGAGTGTGGCTTGAAAAGTTGCATACCTGTATGATTGCTTCAAAATATTGATTGAATTGTGAAAATTAACCCTCCCCATTTTTCTCTCGAAAAACTATGTCAATTATTAGATCTTGATGAATTTTTGATCATAGTATGATTGTTGTTTGCTTCCTGGTCAAATTCATCAAGATTATTTGAATTGTTTTGCCTCTCTACTCTCAATTATTGGACCCTCAAATATATATGAATGGGCTATGCAATTCTCTCCTGGTGACCACGGACAAGTCCGTGGTTACCCGGACTAGTCCGCCATTGCAGACTAGTCCGCAGTGTGCCGGTTAGGCCGGACTAGTCCGACAGACCACGGACTAGTCCGACTTAGGTCTCTGGAGGACTTCGGACTAGTCCGGTCATGTCCAAACTTGTCCGATTTTTCGTGTCCATAACCCTAGCCGCCACTAAACCCTAATCCCTTCACCCCACACTCGCCCCCAAGCTTTCTCTCTCTTGCGCTCGAGCTCCCAAGGCAAATCCTTGATTCCTCCGTCGAAAAGCCTCAATCTTGGGCGGAGATCAAGCTTGAAGACTCGGGGATTGAAGTTAGCGGACAAGTCCGGCCTCCAACCCCCAAAATCTCAAGCTTCCTTTGATTTCTTGGTAAGTACTCTTCAAAACCCTAAGAAATCACAAATTTCTCTATTGCTTATCGTTTGGCCTAGCATTCTTCACTAGTTACATGTCTAGTTGATGTACTATGTGTATGCTAGACTAGTTTTACCTTAGGGATCAATTTTTGTCCAGTCTGTTAGGTTTTTGCGGATGAACACCGGACTAGTCCGGTCCAGGTACAGACAAGTCCGGTCCCCCGGACTAGTCCGTGCCTGTGCACCGGACAAGTCCGTTGTTTCTGAACCAAAACCTAATTCTTTAATTCCCTAATGCATTCCATTGCCATCTTACCTCACCAATACCTTGTATATCTTGTCCTTTCTCTTGATCACTCATTCTCAGATCATGTCGAGCTCCGACAACGAAATCTCCGATTTCGAGGCCGAGTTGGACCACGAGGTGGCACCTCGGTCCTCGGCGGGTCTTGGCAAGAAACGCCAAGAGAGACCCTCCGAGCCTGCTCCCTCACCTCCCCAGGTTCGGAGGAAGGTGTGTGCCAAGAAGCCCGCCTCGAAGGCTGCTCCTCCTTCAAGTGGCCTTCGCCAAGCTAAAGGGAAGGGCAAGGGGGTTGCCACAGGGCCTGTTGGGCCCCTAAAGCTGCATACTCCCAGAGAAGGGGTCCGGGACCCCAATGAGGAAAGATTCAATGGCAAGGGCAGCGATGTGGCTATGAAGTTGAGAAGTGTTGATTGCTATGCAAGGCCCAAGCAAGCAGCTGATGGCAGGTTTTGGTCAAATTTCCATGCTGATTTCTACAAGCTGGTCTATTTACCGATGAAGACCCCGGTGGTACGCAGTCAATGGATTGATTGGGCTCACCTTGAGAAGAGGAAATGTGCAACTTTTGATGAAGTGATAGCAGCTGCAGAGAGACATGGGCTGAAGGATCTGTTTGCCTTCAGATATAATTGGAATGATGAAGTGATTGCACAATTCTATGCAACGTGCCACTTCTCAAGTGAAGACGAAGAAAGTGTGACTTGGATGACTCATGGATCCAAGTATTCTATTACTCAGGAAGAGTTTGCCCGCCTGCTGCACCTTGACTCTGAAGGACATGACCAACTCATTATCCACAACATTGGGGTCATTGAGAGGGATGGAATGAAGTTCATGTATGAGCCCACCTCCAAGTATGTCCCTCCCTCCACAAAGAATATGAAGCCTTTCTTTGTGGTCCTCAACAGAGTCCTCAGGAAGATGATTGCCCCCAAGGATGGGGATGCAGGGAGTGTGCAAGGCTACCTCCGGACCCTGATGAGGGTCATTAGCAAGAAAAGGCAATTCGATGTTGCAGACTATATTTGGAATGATATGGTCAATATCTCAATTACCCCCAACCGATCCTGTGGCTATGCCCCTTACTTGATGTTCATGATTGAGAAAGTCACAGGAATCGAGTTTGTGAAGGATGTGGAGCACACTCCACTGAGGCCTCAGAAGCCTCAGTCAGTGAGTGTCCAGGCTGCTCCATCGCCGGCCTCAAGCCCCGAGGCACCGGCAAGGCAAGAAGAAGCTGCTAGGGCTACTCCCCCTCCAGGGAAGCCCCTCAGAAAGGATCCGCCAGTGGGATCCTCAAGTACTTGGCTGCAATTTTCTCCTCATGCAAGAAAACTGAAGTGAAGCTTCACAAGCTAAATCAGAAGAGGAAGGAGAACATGAGATACATAAAAGCCAATGTGAAGCAGCTGAGTGAGAAGCTGGAGATCAACCCAATTGGATCTCCAATTCTTTCTGAAGATCCTGATCCGGACATCACCGAGCTCAACCCCTTGACTCCCTCCGAGCTTGCCTATTTTGGCATTGGGGGCTCGAGCAGCTCCGCTCCTCCTCCTACCTCTCAACCTCGTCAAGCGGAAAGCGAGGAAGACGATGAAGACGACGAGAGGACTGACAGCAAAGAGTGAAGCCCTAGGACCTTCCTCTCTCTCTTTTTGGTGTCTTGATGCCAAAGGGGGAGAGATTGAGGGGGAGTCTCTAGTCTTAGCTTTAGCTGCATAGGATGCGAGGAGAGAGCTCTCTTTTTTTTTAATTGTGATTGCATTTGCTTAACTCTATTTTCATATCATGTTTGGTCCTGTTATGAATTGCTCAAATAATTTGCAAGTGTGTGATGAAATCTGAATTTTTGTCCCTGAAATGCCATATTCACTTGATATTAGTTGATCAATGCAAATTCTGTCATTCTTAATGCATTCATGCTGTTAGTATGCATCCCACCATAAAGAATGCACATATGAATAATTATCTTGTTGCTTGATGAATTTTTGAGTCATATGTGCATACTTTATGAGAATCTCATTTTATACCTCATTTTGTGAAATCTCAATTGGTTGTCATCAATCACCAAAAAGGGGGAGATTGAAAGTGCATCTAGGACTCCCTTGTGGGTTTTGGATGATTTATGACAAGCAATTGGGATCCTAATCCTTTTGTTGAGATGAATGCAGGAAAATGATGAAAAATGAGCAAAGTACCAAAAAGAGGGAAATTGAGAAGGAAAATGAATTTGAGCTCAAGGAGAAGAAATTAGTAGTTTAGTATGCATGGAGTGTGTTAAGGAAACACACCCAAGAGCTCAATCTCATTTAATCACACACACACAATGCACAAAGCTATACAGGACCGGACTAGTCCGATATCAGCCGGACTAGTCCGATATCCCATTCTGCACTAGATCGGACAAGTCCGATCAACACCGGACTAGTCCGATATCTTTCTGTTCCACTTCGGACTAGTCCTCCCCAGTGCGGACTAGTCCTCAAAACAATGCACAAGTCTCACAAAATCGGACAAGTCCGTTGTGACCCGGACTAGTCCGATATACTTTCTGATCCACTTCGGACAAGTCCGGTGTTTACACGGACTAGTCCGATATACACCCTGATCTAAATCGGACAAGTCCTCCAAGTGCGGACTTGTCATCCTAAACACTTAGGGTTTCATGTGTCTGGACAAGTCCGATGACAATCGGACTAGTCCGAAGCTTTCCAGTAGCGAAATCAGACAAGTCCGTTTTGAACCGGACTAGTCACTACAGGAAAAGCGATCATTTGCGACGGCCGACTTTATTTGCGACGGCCAGCCGTCGCAAATACCTTAAATTGCGACGGCCCGCCTCTGGCCGTCGCAAATAAGGTGGCCGTCGCAAATCATAACTTATTTGCGACGGCTTTCGGGCCGGCCGTCGCAAATAAGGGCTTATTTGCGACGGCAAACCCTAGGACCGTCGCAAATAACGCAGCCGTCGCAAATAAACCCTTATTTGCGACGGCCAGTTAAAAGGCCGTCGCAAATAGGATTTAATTGCGACGGCCGTAAGTCCGAGCCGTCGCAATTAACAAGGCCGTCGCAAATTAAGTCTTATATCGGGAAGCTCCACCCCGACCCTTCATTTTCCTCAACACGCCGCCGCCGCGCCCCCGCCACCGCCGCCGCGCCCCCGCCGCCGCGCCGCGCCCCCGCCGCCGCGCCCCCGGCTCCGCCGCCGGCCCGCCGCCCTCGGCCCCGCCTCCGCGCCCCCGCCACCGCCGCCGCGCCCCCGGCCCGCCGGCCCCCGCCGCCGCGCCCCCGGCCCGCCGGCCCCCGCCGCCGCGCCCGCCGGCCCCCGCCGCCGCGCCCCCGGCCCGCCGGCCCCCGCCGCCGCGCCCCCCGGCCCGCCGGCCCCCCCCGCCGCGCCCCCGGCCCCCCCGACCCGGCTCCACCGCCGCCCCGCCATCGCCGCCGCGCCCCCGCCTCTGCGCCCGCCGCCCTCGGCCCCCACCGGCGTCGCCTCCGCCTCCGGCCCGCCGCGCCACCGGCGTCGCCGCTGCCGGCCCGGACCGCTGCTCCCCGACCGGACCGCCGCGCCCCGATCTTGAGGTCAGTGCTACTCCCCCCTGTTTTAGGGTTTTTTTTTTTCAGATGTAGCTAGCAATTTTGTTAAGAGGTAGTAGCAATTAACTATAGTAGCTTAGAATAGCTTGTATAGTTGTTAATATGGATTGTAGCAATTAGCAATTTGAGTGATGCAAATAAGATTGTAAACTAATTAAAAAGGGCCGAATATGGTGCACAAATGGTGTGCTGGTCGTAGAGGGGATACACCAATTTGTGAAAGTGACATGGATTCGAATCTTCGAATGAGTAGAAATTGTTGCTCGATCTTGATGTTAATTATGCTTAGTTGTTAATGATGTTGGTTATGCAAATTTGTTGATAATGTTATTGATTATGTAGATGTTAAGCATGCTTATGTTTTGCTTTATTATTCTTAATGTTTATGTTCATTGCTGCTTATCGTTATTGAATTAAGTTATTAAATGTTCAAATTTTGATTAATTGTTATGTTTCTTTTAGCATGTTCAATATTCTTTATATATATAAATATATAAATATAAATATAAATATATATATATATATAAGCGGGTTAAAACGATAATGTATCAGAAGAAATATCAAAAGAGAGAGGAGATATTCTACGCCATATCGCCTGCGGCGAGCATGACAGCGGAGGAGAGGCCGGCAGCGGAGGACGGCCCTGACTATGAAACTTTCAACTCTGACCCACTTTTCTCCTCACTCTCGTTCTCTTTCCTCATTCGTAAATGACCTGAAAATGAACATGAGCAACGTAACCTATAGCAATTGATTACCCGTTTCGGATCGGCACGTCTCACATGCCATTGGCATGTGAGACGTGCAGGTTCGGAATTGTCCCTTTTTGGACAGCCTCGGAGTGACCGAGGGGGCGTGGCTTGTGACGAGACGCGGGTCCGGATTTGGACGAGATTTCGGTGGCGTAACCCTGTTGTTCTCTGCTGCACCATTTTCGGGCGTGCAGTGGAGAACAGCGGGGTTATGCTGCCGAAATTTCGTTCGAATCCGGATCACGCGTCTCGTCATGAGCACGCTCCGCTCGGTCACTCTTGGGTGGGTTTAGGATCTATCTGCCTAGGTTGTAGGGCCGTGACATAACACAACAATACATTAACGACAATTTCTTTCGCATTAAACTGCAGAGTCAAAAATGGGTGAAGACCGCAGTTGGATGTATACTGGCTGGAAGAGCAGAAATGGTGGTCACTCCGATGAGTGGTTTATCAAGTTAGATCAATTTTTGGATCGAGCATTTTCGTTGTCAACGGAAGATATGGTGCGGTGCCCATGTACAAAATGCCGAAACACTAAGTTTTTGAGAAGATTGGAGCTTTCGTTTCACTTATGTCGAAACGGTTTCACTCCACAATATGAAGTGTGGACCTTCCACGGCGAGACTAATTCTCGAGTCATAGCCGAAGTGGATGAGGATGATGATATAACAGAGGTTGATAGGATGGATGAGATGTTAGAAGCTCTTGAAGTGGAGGATCCTCTTACAAATGAGGGAGAGAAGTTCTTCGAGGAGCTGAAGAAATCACAAGAGCCGTTGCATGAACATACGGATGTGACCGTACTTGCTTTCTTGACCAGATTTATGGCAATTAAGTCCAAGTACTTTTTTTCCATCAACTGCTACAATGATCTCATGAAATTGATCTGCGATATCCTTCCACGACCTCACAAAGCGCCACCAGATATGTATCAGTCAAAGATCAAGATATCTGGTCTCGGTATGAAGTATGAGAAAATTGATGTGTGCCCAGACAACTGCATGCTATTCTGGAAAGAGCACGCCAATGAGAAGATGTGCTTGAAATGTGGTAAATCGAGGTATGTCGAAGTTGTTAATGACGATGGCGATAATGTGATGACAGATGTCGCACATAAGCAGCTTCGTTACTTGCCTGTGACACCTCGGTTGAAGCGGATGTTTCTTTCAAAAAGAACCGCAAGACACATGAGATGGCACAAAGAAGGTAAACGTGAGAACAAAGAATTCTTGACGCATCCGTCCGACGGTGATGCATGGAAGGCGCTAGACCGTTTCGATCCAGACTTTTCTCGTGATGCGAGGAATGTTCGCATCGGATTAGCGATAGACGGATTTTCACCGTTCAGTACGAATGCCGCTCCATACTCATGTTGGCCTGTCTTTGTCATTCCGTACAACCTGCCACCTGCTTTTTGTACGAGGAACGAGTTCATGTTTCTCAGCCTCATTGTACCTGGACCTGATCATCCCGGGTCACGTCTCAACGTGATGTTAAAACCGCTGATCGAAGAATTGAAAGTCTTGTGGACAGGAGTCGAAGCGTACGACAGTTACAAGAAGCAGAAATTCAACCTTCGAGCTGCTTATTTGTGGTCCGTCCATGATTTGCCGGCATACGGCATGTTTTCCGGATGGAGCACTCACGGTCGTCTGACGTGTCCGATATGTGCTTCAGACACGGATTGCTTTCGACTAACTCATGGAGGCAAAATATCTTATTTCGATTGTCACAGACGTTGGCTGCCCTCGAATCATATATTTAGGCAGCAGAGGCATGTCTTTCGAAAGAACACTGTTGTCACTAAAGGACCACCGAAGCGTCTCAACGGGTCAGAAATTTCTGATATGTTGGACAAATTGGTGCCTGATGAAGGTCGTCCTGGATATTTCGTAGGTTATGGAGAGGAACACAATTGGACTCACATATGTGGACTTTGGGAGCTACCATATGTGAAGTCGTTGATTCTAATGCACAACATTGATGTCATGCATCAGGAGCGTAATATGAGCGAAAGTATCATAAGCACTTGCATGGATATGCCTGGCAAAACGAAAGACAATTATAAAGCTAGACTAGATTTGGCAGACATTTGTCACCGTCCAACTCTTGAAATCTCTGAAAGTGGTGGAAAGCCACGTGCTTCTTTCTGTCTTCGATCGAAAGAAAAGAAAGAAGTTATGAAATGGATGAAAACTTTGAAATTCCCAGATGGTTACGCAGCTAGCCTGAAACGAGCCGTAAATGTTAACACAGGAAACCTCACTGGGTTGAAGAGTCATGATTATCACATTATAATGGAAAGACTCCTACCTGTTATGTTCCGAGGCTATCTAGATGATGCGGTGTGGAAGGTTTTAGCCGAGCTCAGCTATTTCTATAGACAGCTTTGTGCTAAAGAAATCAAGATCGGGATGATGGATAAGTTAGAGAAGGAGATACCCATACTTTTATGTAAGATGGAAAAAATTTTTCCACCGGGTTTCTTCAATCCAATGCAACATCTGCTTATCCATCTTCCATTCGAAGCTAAAGTTGGCGGTCCTGTGCAATATAGGTGGATGTATCACATTGAAAGAGCGCTACGATATCTGAAACCAATGGTTGGCAACAGGGCAAGGGTGGAAGGGTGCATCGCTGAAGCATATGCTCTTAAAGAAGTTGGATACTTTTCAAGTGTCTACTTTGCGGAAGAAAACAATATCAATACTTCGGCTATGCGGTACAATGTGGACGAAACACCCCCTCTAAGCGACCTTTCCATTTTTCAAACGAGAGGCACCACCGTTGGTAGCTACACGACCTACGTGCTATCCGAACAGGAAAGGACTGTTGCTTTACTCTACATGTACGCAAATATAGAAGGCATGCAGGAATACTTCGAGTAAGTGTTTCTCCTATGTTTATGCTAATCTACATATTTTGCTACACATGTACTCTAAAAGATGTTTTTTCATGTTCAGCGAGTTCCACAGACAATATTGGCCACATAGGCATCAACCTACGGCCAAACAAGTAGAAGCGATGCGAAAGGAAGGAATAAATGGGGGACAGAGTTTTCTATCTTGGTTTCGAGAATATGTAATATTCTCTCGTCTTCTATGTATTATAAATTACTATTATTAAAGAAGTATTATATAATATTCTCTCGTCTTTTATAACAGTGTCGGACTCACAGTGTCCATGAAGATTTGCGGCAGCTATCTTATGGATTGGTGAATGTTAGAAGCTATGGTCGATATGACGTAAATGGCTTCCGATTCCGTACAACTCATTTTGAAGCTCATCGTCCTCTTGCGGCAACATCAAATTCCGGTGTTGTGACGAGAGCAATGGACACTCAAGGGAATTTAACCGATTATTATGGTATCATTAATAAAATCCTTGAATTTACTTTTACCGGAAATAAGACCCTTCGAGTTGTCTTCTTTGACTGTGACTGGTTTGATCGTACTCATGGAACTCGAGAAAACCAATTTGGAATGGTGGAAGTGAAACATAAGGACCGACTACGGGGTTACGATACATTTGTTCTTGCGCATCAAGTTGAACAAGTGTATTATCTACCTTATCCATGCACGAAGCTCAGTGCTTGGTGGGTGGTATATAAGGTGAATCCTCGTGAGCGGCTATATACTCCTGGGGATGATGGTTACCATGATAGCGAAGACGTTGAAGAAGTGTACCAAGAAGAAGAGTTGCCAGACACTTTTATCGTCGAGCTTGGTGCAGGACTCGATCAATTAGTTGGAGATGTTGAAGACGTTGAAGATGTAGAGGCAGATGATACACGAAAACGAAAATTAGAACAGGCCACGATGGAAGATCGTTGGGCTGGTTTAAGGAGTAGGGCACAGACACATGACAATGATGTTGATGAATTTTGAAAGTGACTACAAGTAATGTTTTCTTGAAGATAGTAACATGAATTTTATATATTTTATTTGCATATTTACTAATTATCTAATTACAATAGGATGGCGTCAAAGAAGGGTAAGAAGGTGCCACCGACGAGGGGGTTCTACCCCTCTAGACCCGAGGACGCTTTCGTTGGTGCCTCGTCGACTGGCAGCAGACGCTCTCAGCTGCTGGGGCACGTTCAGACCAGCTCTAGAGCTTCGTCACAGGTAAATGTCACTCGTTTTTGACAAATTCTTTAAATTCAAATTCACATTAAACTTACTTATGAATCATTTGAATGTTGTAGTCCTCACCGGCTGACTCAGAGGCTGCGGCGCCTTCGGTGAGCCAGCCTTCGGCGAGGCAGCCCTCGGCCAGCCAGCACTCGGCGAGGCAGCCCTCGGCGAGTCAGCCCTCGGCCAGCCAGCTCCCGGCTGGCGATGACTTTGTTCCTGAGGCCTTTGACTCGGCTGGTGAGGAGCCGTCTGGGTCACCTGACGTGGCGCCCCAGCAGACGCGGAGGACGAGGAGGACTCACTTTGTCAGTCCTCCCGCGGTCCCTTCACAGAGGATCGTGATTCGTCCAGTCGGAGACAGGTAATAAAAATTATAGTTTTCAATTTTAGTTTCTTTTGATTACTTAAGTAATGAATGAATGAATAAATATCTTACAGGAGTTGGGACGACTTGTCTTTCACCGGTGAGAAACACCAGAGACCGGTGAACGGTGTCCTCGGGTCCATAGTGCGTTTGCACTATCCCGGGGTCATCGACGGAGTGCCTGCTCTTTCGTGGGAGGACTACGCACGTGTCCATCACCAGGAGCACGGCAACCTTCAGGAGGCCGTATGGGCCGATTTTATGGTAAGTATGTAAAAAAGTTTCTAAGTTACAACTATTAAACTCTTTTAGTGCACATCTCTTCAATATATTCTTTATCGCAGGCAAGATATATTTTAGAGGACCCGGACGACCATCGCATGTTTGAGGATGCGAGGCGAGTGTTTCACTTCAACGCTGCCAAGGCGCTTCGACAAGCTTTGTCGAACGCCCGTGTTCAAATTATTAATGAGCACTTGAAGGCGAACCAGCAGCACGTGTTACACTTCCGGCAGGAGAGCGAGAGGCACCTGACGGAGGAGGAGTACGCGCAGGTACGTGGAGTGTAGTAAGTATTTTTTCTGATAATGTCCTCGATGGTACTTTTAACGACTTTCAACTATGTGCAGGGCCACGTGAGCTGGTTGCAGGGTCGGAACGATGCATTTCGGGCCCTTTGTCGCTACTGGGCTAGCGACGAGTTTAAAGCTAAGTCCGGGAAGGCTCGAGACTGCAGAGGGGTGGAGGGGAAGAGCAGACACGGGCAAGATAACCACTTGCGTTTAGCTAAACGCATGGTAAGTGTGTGTAACTTATGTTTATATATTAATAATATATTGTTCGTACTAACATGTATTGACAGGAGCGCGAGACGGGGGTGCCGCCCACCCCTGCTGAGGTTTGGAAGAGAGGTCACAGGGACCCTTCTCAGCCGACGGGGTGCAGTCAGGCTGCAGCCGAGCGGTTGGTAAGTTTAGAAACCATTCATATTACATATAACTATATAGATTGTTGAACTTACACGATTTTATTGTTTTGCAGGCTAAGTACGGGGAGGAGGCTAGGAAGATACACGGCCAGGATTTCGATTGGGAACGTCAACCGATCGATCCTCAAGCCGCGTATGCAACCGGTGGTGGAAAAGCACACGGAAGGTGAGTTTGCAAGTCATTTTATCGTTTTCAATTCAAAGTATTCAAGATATTTTAATTTCATATTACTGACTCTCTTTTTTTATAGGCTCGCCATATTCGACGGAGTTGTCGACTCGAGGGCGGGTAGACCTGCGAGAGGCAGCTCCACGCAGGCTTCGGGTACGGGAGGTCGCCGCTCGCAGAGGGACATTGAGATGCAGTCCCTCCGAGAAACTGTAGAAGAAAATGAAAGGCGACATGAGGAGGAAAGGAGGGCGATGGAGGCCACGATCCAAACCCAGGCAGCAGCGTTGGCGCAGATGCGGGAAGCAATGGAGGTAACAATCTAAAAATTAAAATTCTTATTAATTCAGCTTAAATGACTTACTAATAGGTAGCATTTAATGTTTGCAATGACAGGCCATCGCTCGGGCGCAGGGTCTGGGAATCCAGCTACCGGTACTACCACCGGTCCTCCCAGGCGATCCTTCTTCAGCGGGTCAGGTAAGTCTCTATGTAATCCTTCTTCTCCAGCGTAATAAGATTGAGATAGATGAAAGAGTGAGATAGTTAGATAGAAGAAAATGATTGAGATAGAAGAAAGAAAGAGATAGAAGAAAGGGAGACAGAAGAAAGAGTGAAAGATAGATAGAGTAGGATGGGAATGAAGAGAGAGTAAGATGTAGATGGAGATAGAGAGAGGGGAAGATAGAGGGAGGGAGATGTAGATGGAGATAGAGGGAGGAAGATAGAGGGAAAAGGATAGCAATAGAGAGATAGAGTGAGCAAGAAAGATAGAGTGAGAGACAAATAGAGAAATGAAAAGAGAGAGGAAGAGAGGGTGATCTAGATGAAGATAGAGGGAGAGGGAGGGAGAGAGATGTTGATGCATATATTCTAACTCTAAGTTTTATTAATTGCAGGGATCCGCGACGGCTGCACAAACGCCGTCGCCTTCGCTACCGCCGCCTGGATTGTTTAGTGGAAGAGGATTGGCCTTCGTGGCGATCCGACGAGGGAAGGGTTGGTGAAGACCCGGTCCTTTTGTGGGCTCCTCAACGTGGACGTAGGTTGCCTTCGTGGTAACCGAAAAACGCGATAAATCTTCTGTCTTGTTCGTTTGTGTTCATCATTCTAGTTGATCAACATTATCTAGGGTTTGATTCATCTTGTTGAATTTAAGTTAAATAGTTGAACAAGAATCATACTTGCAATAGAACTTGACATACAATCATTGAACTGTTATTGAAGTTTATATTTCCGCTGCAAACGTCAACGAAACAATCAAATTGACCTAACTTGATCAACCTAGTCCGTGAAATCCGGACTAGTCCGCACTTTACCGGACTAGTCCGATATATCTGGTTTTGACCTTGTTGTTGAAGTGCTACAGGAACCGAGAAAATTCAAGAAGGCCTATTCACCCCCCCTCTAGGCCTACATTCACCTGATGACTTTGCGGCAGCTCGGAGGGAAGTCACATGATCCCCTCCCGAGCAATCTTTCGGACGCCAAGGGCCAGACGAAGATTGGGAATCGCTTGTCGCGCCTGGGTTGGAGGAGACAAGCAAGTGAACGGCTCGATCCCGTCAGCGACTCTTGTCCGGGCTCGGGCGTAATTCCCCGGTCGTCAGCGGTAGTTGCTGGTGTATTTCTTGTAACGGTGCCCTCCGCATGCTCATAGGCAGCGTGGTCCGACGGGGGATGGGGGTCCCGACGGTCCAGACCGAACCTGCAATCAGCCGGTACGGGCATGGCACGCCATGAGGAGGCTACTGCCGTGGTGATCTGGCTTATCCGCTCGAAGCGTGGGTCATCGGTGGTGCCAATGATGGCACCGGTCCAGGCGGAATGCGCGTGAGAGTGCGACATGTCTGGATCAGTGTGGTGATAGAACTTGGTTCAGATTGCGGTCTCGCCCAGGTCTGGGGGCGTCTACTCAGAATCGACCACGGCGCGCCCTGACTTGAAATAGTCATCGGGAACGGGACCGTGTGCAGGTTCCTTTCCAAGCTCATGATGCCACGTACCCCATGGTGGGGAAGCGAACCGTGGAAGTTCTCGTATGCTGGCACGGGCATTCGTAGTGCTCTGGCTTATCCGCTTGAAGCATGGGGCATTGGCGGTGCTGGTGGTGGCGCCAGTCCAGGCGGAACGCGCGTGAGAGCACATCGCGTCTGGATCTCAGTTGCGCTGCTCCCTCTTTTGTTCTTGATCACACTATCTAATTAGATTAGACATGCTTGATCATACCTCTGTTAACCCTAAGCCGAGCCTAATGACCAATTAGGCCCAACCCTAATTTCTATCAGCCTACTCTAACTGGGTACTGGGGTCAGTTCTAATGTTGTTTTATTTCCCTAGGGATGTACTGGAGATGGAACAGGAAAATGAAAATCCAATAATATGAAACAAGCATGACACAACTCCCAGCTCCAGATGACAAACTGCCAAGATACTGTTGCTGCCAGGTAATTTGATTGGTTGTTTGTGCTTCCAAGTCTTGGGATGACCTCGAAGTGTATCATCTGCACTGAGGCTTTTGAAAAAAAATGTATCATGTGCACAACAGCATTAGATGATCCGTTCCTTAACTTGCAAAGTGGATATTGCCATGTTGGTTCGGTTGTATTGTACCATTCTGACGATTCCCCGTCTTTGCGAACAACTGTATTTTGTATTTAACCTTTTTACATTCATATTGCAAGACTTGGATGACATAAATTTGTTCATTTGATTTCTTTAATATGTATTGGGATG